>JANUWF010001513.1:1200000-1939268 GCA_026120185.1 Voacanga thouarsii | reverse complement strand
ATGTTCGCATAAGGTTCGTTCGTTTAACCACTTACTCGCTTTTGATGGACCTGCTGTTCCATCAAAAGTAGGCATGCCTGCCTTCTTAAGTCATTCATAGTGTGCTCTAGGCCTTAATATCAGTCTCTGTTTCCTCTGTTATTACTCTCACTGCAATCTCTATTGTTCTCGTTGCACATGATGTTGATTTTGTACAACCTATGCCATCATGTTTAAAGTCGTCAATAGTTTAGGTGCCGTTGGCACGGGTATAGCTATTGGTATAACTTGTAGAGAAAGCCTGACAGATAGCATCGACACATGCTAATTGGTTCCATCTATCGGTTGACGTAGTATTATTCATTCCCATTCAGCCAGTGGTACGTTCATGTCATCCGATTCACTATTAAGACCTTCACCATTACTTTCATGCCTTCTCTCACGTGCCATCTATCCCACACCCATAATAAATAATTATGTGATAATTAATATGATAAGGATAAATAAAAATAAAAATAAATAATTAAAAAAACAAATAGGTAGATAAAATAATTAAGAAAAAAATTATCAAATAAATAAATAAAATTACTAATAATAAACCATAACATTTAGACATAAAAAATTCTGATATCCTATTCTGTCCTATGACTCATAATAAATCATAATTTAATATTAAGGATCATGAACTTGGTCTCTGATACCACTAAATATAACGTCTTGAATCTGAAACCGAAAATAGAACCCAAGTCCGTATCCAAAATGCCACATGGCAGCATCTCCAAGGAGATACCAAGTCTCTAATTCAAATAAATCACTTTAGTTGAAACTAATTATCTCCAAAGAAAAGAAAAAAAATATTTAGGACTTACAATAAAATTTCATGAACAAAATATAAAACCTATAATACAACCAATGTCTTGTTTAATCTTAACTAGGGATTAACGAGAACAATACTGTCTAATCCAAATTAATAATAATAAATAAAACTCTCAAAAAGTTAATTAGTCTAAAAGTATAGTCTAATCACAACCGTCTCCTCTTTACAACAGAAACAACTTGCTTGCAACATGAGAATGTTTCTTTTTCAAAATATACGTGTTTCCATGGCATAACAAAACAGCAGAGCATAGTTTTCTCCTTTTTTTTCTTTTTTTTTTTTTTGTGTGATGGAACATCAACTATCCCTACACAAAATAAAATCCACAGAAGCCACTAACACCTGTGGATAGCAGCCAAAGGACGTTTTTTTTTTTTAATCCTCAAAACAACCTGTGTAGAGTGAATAGCAATCATAAATACAAAAGGCCATGAACACTTCATTAAAATAGAAGCTGAGGCCATGAACAAAACACTTCATTTTTTTTCCAAACATCCATGAACAGAAATAGAATCAACAACACACCACCCTCGCTTAATTAAAACATGATCAAACAAAACTCCATAGATAAATTACAGATGACAAATTAAGATTTCAACCAATTAGTTCCATCTACCTTTGAGGCACTTTTATACACACACACACACACACACACACACACACACACACACACACACACACACACACACACACACACACACACACAAATCTGGCATAACAAAAATTTTAAACTTATTAATTCTTCATATAACAAACAAAAACTCATGAATTTCAAATTAAAAGAGGATCACTAATATTAGTCCTAACTGTTTATCCCGCCAGAGAGGCCAAATTGAGATTTCTTATTGATTGAGAGGAATTTCAGTCACATATATATATTTTAGAACATGTTCTCTCCCCCCAATCTCTTAGACCCATGAGTCATTACAAATATATTAGACACAACACACATAATCATATTATTCAAAACAAAACCAAAATAACCAAACTTAATTCCCAATTTCTACAGAAAATAACATTCATAGTATTCTTAAAAATAGAAGATGTTAGAACCACTTACCTCAGAAGTCAGACAAAAATTTTCAATTCAAGCCAATTACTCAACACAATCACTCGCTAACATCAAACTATACAATATCAACATCAATCAAAGGAACTAACACCCAATAAATCAATTAACTTTATTCTCTAGAATACTAGAAACAAAGAGGAAGAGAACCTCCTAATATTCACTCCTCAATTTTTATCTGAATTAAGAGTCAAAATCTATAGAACTCGCATTCAAGATTGAAACAACTCAGAGCTTTCTTCCCTAGAGTCTGGAACCCTTGAATGATCGTTCTGGGTAACTGATAATAAAAACAAAAAAAACATCGTTTAGATTAAGACGTCTGTTTAATTTTCAAAAATACTAAATAACAAACACATCCCCTCAAGTTATCTAAATCTCCCATAACCCTTAAAGCGTATGGGCTATTTCATGGGTCATAATAAAGAGAATCATATTATGGGCCGGTCAAAATACAAATCCCATAATAAATTGGGTTAGGTATTTACATTAATCCTACCCAAGTGAAGGTATCACAAAAACCTTAGCAGAAAGTTCACACCCAGAATTATATCAAAGTCATCAAGAGGAACAACTGTAAAATTACATTTACATTCCCACAAGCTAACAATAAAGGACATGTCAGTCGTACCCTTGATTGGTCTAGCTTCAAAATTCACTACCTTCATTCACAAGGGACTTTTTGCCTACTTCAGTTTCAATTTGGACACCACTCTTTCTCACTCAAAGTTGTGAGCAGTATCACTGTCCATCATAACTTTCATTGGGACTCGATTCACAAAGGCATCAACATACAATAGTCTATGTTGTTTTGGAAGGTCTACCCGTATAGTGAGTATATTCAATAACTAAATTAAATTAACATAAATTGAGAACTTGTGCGCATTCAAACCATTATAATCGGTCTCACCAAAGCACTGGTACTTGCCTTGTTAAGCATCATGGCATTAACCATATCCTTACGTTTTGGGTAGTTCCATGCAATATAAGGTCTTCCGTAGATGAAATAGCCAAAACTAGACTTTTTCTTAGACTAATCACCAGCTTGGGTCTCCATTCTCTTTTTGAACTTCTCGTTCTTAACTTTAGTTTGGTCCTTCTTGAAGGCCTTTTTCTTGTCCATTTGGACGTTGGCAACTGCAGAAGCCTTGAAGTCTTCCAAAGAGTTAGCCACAATGATAGCCTGAGTACGTACTATCCTTCATACCTTGCCTCCCCAGCTCTATCTGTACCCAATGCTGAAGTCTAGCCATGAAATTAAACAATTTGTCCTCCTTGGACATTTTAGTCACATCCAACAATAGAGCACTAAATTATTTAATATAGTCATAAATAGTACTTGAGTATTTCAATTTTCACAAGGACTCAGGAGCAAGCCAAGATGTATTTCAGGGAAGGAATTGCTTCTTCAATTCTTCCTTCAAATTATCTCAAGTCTCAATTTTAGACTATTCCGCACAAACCTAAAAAACATAAGTCCTCCACTGGAATTTCACACCACCTATCATGTACTTATGTACTCACTATGGACACATTCTTTTTGCCTAGTATATGGGCATCTTGGAAGTACTGCTCTATGTCCCAGATGAAGTTTCAAAGCTTTTTGGTACTTCGAGAACTACCAAATGGAGTAGGCTTAGGGCTTTTTATTTTTTGCACTATGTACACACACACACACACACACACACACACACACACACACACACACACACACACACACACACACACATATATGTATGTCTATATATTAGGACATCTATTTGTTGTGACAAGATTATACGTTTTCTTTTATACTGATTGTAAAAATGGGGAATGTTTTTAGGTTGCGATTACCTATTTTTCTTAGGCAGTTGCATTGCCTATTTGGTATGCCAAAACTTGATGTTTTTGGTTTGCATACCACTTTTGACACATTGAAATGGGTATGTTGTAAACAAATAAAGCTTTTGTAACCAAAAAATGGCGAAGCTTTTGTAACCCAAAAAAAAAAAAAATGAAGATGTTACATAATACTGATGCTAAATAGGAAACAAAACAATTACTTGAATAGGGCAATAACCTTTTCAATATGCATTGCTCTCGCCATTGTCATGGTCATCATGTCACAAGATAGGATTTTTACACAATTGACCATTCTGTATAGATGCTGCAACTGAAGCATCAGGTATAATGTGAGTGAATTCTTCAAGAATAGAGCAGATACTTGAAAAGGAATATCATAAAATCATCAATGGACCCAATACAGAGGAGGAGGATCTCTGGAAGTCAATTATTATAAGAATTGTTATCAAAAGAAAATTAAACAGGGCTAGAAACAGCATAAGAAGTTAGCAAAAAGCACAAACAACAAGCATACATCAATGCAAGCCTCTAAGATTGGTTTACTTTCTTTCTTGTACAGATTCAAAATGTCAAAAAAAGATTTATAAACATGGTCATTACCTTGAAAGCTAGTTAGACGTCAATGGTGCACACATAAAATGTAAACTTAGACAAAGGCACAAAGCTTTCGCCTTAATTTTGTTAAGAAAATTGATTGCTTCTTCAAATTCAACTAGCTCTTTTATAGCCAATGGCTCAATCTCGGGTGAAAATGTAATTTCATATCACTTTGACAAAAAAGTATTGAAATCTAAAATTAGATTTCTAGAACCTTTAAATCAACCTTTCACTCGTTCTATGACGCTAGAGAAGCAATCCAATTATTTACAATATTTGAACTAACAATGTTGAGAAAACTTGAGAGAAGATAAGCAAAAGAAATCTCAACCTTTTGTGCTTTGAAATCTTTTATGACTTAGAAACTCATCATGCTTGTCTCTTTTGTCTTTAAAAAAATCCTTTACTGTCTTGAGATAAGTTAAGAAACCATGTGTGGTTAGCTTCTCTATGCACTGCTTCAATCTATCATCGAATACTCAGAGCTTCATCATACGAAATGCACATAGCAAATTAGTTGAAGCTATTCGAATGAAATTAGTCAACGAAGGGCTTGGGGTCTCTGCTTCAACTAGAATAGGTCTCCATTTTGTAGAGCTTTGACTGGAACAATGGGTCTAGTCTCCATTTTGTAGAGCTTCCAGTGCTATGTTGTTTTACTTTTTATATAGATCCGTTAGTGGAAGGTGGCATGTGAATAGAAGCTATCTTCATTTTGGAGGGAACCAATTGCTTTGTCTTTTTTACCCTTAAAAATAATCATGTGACTTTTGTTTTGCAGAATTTACATCGGAAAAGAGGATTAGGATTTGCTTGGCAGTTTATAACTTCATTAGGGACCATAATGGCTGAAAAACATCATTAAAGATGAAAACATTATATGCTCCAAACTTTAAGGATCAAATAGGCTAATTTTCTAAAATCTTGCTATTGGTCTCTTAAAGAACCCATTTCTTTAATTTTTACAAAAAAAATCTTGTTTTCCTCTTTGAACAATTCTACAAGACTCCTTCAAGGACTCATATCAATTAGATTCATACCATGAAGTCAAATATTGTCCCAAGACAACTCCTTTTTAGGCTATAGCACACCCAGAATTTTCTATTTAAAATGTGTTTATTTACTAATTCCATATATAAAGCTAAATAATCAAATGGTAGCTTAATGCACAACCTATTCCAGTTTTTAAAAAAATAAGGAGAACCTAAAGGTAGAAAATCTCCCATACTTGAAGATTTACCAGTGATCTATAATCATGTATGTTTATTCCATACATGTTTGATCAATAATCAATAATCATTCCATATATGTCACAGTAGCTAAATTATCCAGTTTGGTATTCTCTTTTATTGATTTGTTCATTTTCTCAACTCTTAGAGAGAGAAACAAATCTTGAAAGCCATTTTTTCACAATCTGATAACTTTATTGGAAAAAAATCTCAAGCAATTCTATATCTTTTCTCTCAATTGAGCATAACCTATTAGCAAAATGGCTATAAGTAATACAGAATAATTATTCAATATAACAAAACAACTATATAAAAATGAAGTAAAATAAAATAAGGAGTAAAAAAAGATGATAATCCAATCTCCTTAAAACAGATTTGGCCCCTCTTGTAAGTGTGCTTGAGGTTGAAATGGTCCTCTGTTTCCCAAAATACAATGGATACAATGAAGCAACTAGCACACAACTCTTCACCTGACGAATTAGATCAAATTAGAACACTCTATAAAATATGAAAGTGTTGAGATAAAAAAGAGAGAGTGCTTTTCTGAGTTTTTTTCTTCCACCCAAAAACAAAATAAGAGACGCCTATTTATAGACTAGGCAAGTGGTAGGATCATGAATATAGCATAGGTTATAGATATGAAGGGTTAAAGGTTACAAACTCATTGTAACTCCTGCTACCTCCACTATCTCCATAACCTTTTGATAACCACTTCCCCACTATCTCAATAACTTAGAGGTTATGGGAGATCATGGTTAGTAACTTTAGAAATCATGGGTTGTAGGTTATGATATACCTCCCACTTTCTCATCATTTATGGGTGCCTCATTATTAAAATAATTTCTCATTCACCCATCACATGCTAATTTTCAACAATCTCCCACATGAATGAAAATTTATTTTGATTTTGACTCGGTATAGTGTTCCATGATTGAAACCTGCATAGGATAGGTAGGTGTTACCCCTTAAACCTTCCCTTGTCAGATAAATGCTCTTTACTAGTTGTCCAATAGACGCGATATCCTTGAACTGTCCTGTTTTTCGTGTAAATGAAACAAATTCTTCTTTGAAGCGGCTCCACTTCTCTCTCACATAGGTGATTTACTTAAATCTCAAATAAATTAATTACTTGCTTAAGAATCATTAAAGCAACACAATGCTATCATTATCCCTTCAACGTCACTATTTTCTTGTGGGAATGGGTTGAGGTTATCCCCCACAGTGACCACATTAAATCTTATGACTAGTTTATCCCATTGAACTTAGATCTTGGAATCTCCAGTCAATTAGGTTGGGTTTCCTTCATAAAACTTACTCTCTAATGGGCTTTAATGCCATTTCCTTTGTTATCTTTTCAACCAACTTCCTGTTCAACCCTTTGGTTAATAAATCCACAATGTTATCTTTTGACTTTACATAGTCAATAGAGATAACTCCCGTTGATATTAGTTGTCTAATGGTATTGTGTCTTCGACGTATATGTCTAAACTTACCATTATACATGTTACTTTGTGCTTTCCCAATAGTTGATTAACTATCACAATAAATACCAATTGGTGGCACAAGTTTTTCCCATTTTGGAATATCCTCTAAAAAATAACGCAACCATTCAGCTTCTTCTCCACATTTATCCAAAGTTATAAATTCAGATTCCATTATGGTTCTAATAATAACAGTTTGTTTCGAGCATTTCCAAGACACAACTGCACCAATTAGTGTATACACATATCCACTAGTAAAATTTGAAACTTTTGTATCGAATATCCAATTTGCATCAGTATATCCTTCAAGAACAGTTGGATATCTTGTATAATGAAATCCAAAATTCTGAGTATATCGTAGGTATCTAAGTACCCTTGTTACTGCTTTCCAATCTATTTATTGAGTTTACTAACCGTATTATATTTATGGTCCAGGAATTCCCATAGTCTGCATTGATGGCTTGCACATTTGTCTATTTTTCATGCAACTTTAGATCATCCTCCTTCAAGAATCTCACAAGATTCAAGATGATCAAAAGCATAACATTTTTTTGAAAGGTTAATATGGCAAAAACAATGAAACCGGAAGCATGCTTACAAAACAAAACGAAAACAAAGCATCGCATGGAAGTTGTTTACCTCTATGTTTCCTCACTGGTCTAGGGGGTGCCGGCACCTCTGTTTGAACCGATTCTAGTTGAATATTTGAAGCCACTGGTTCTCCCAAAGAAACCTCCGATTGCACTCTTGCAAGCCGTCTGCTTCTTCTCATTCACACAAAACTTTTGAACTTCTGGAATATGGCCACTGCCTTAATAACTACCAGTGAAAGCAATCCTCAAGGATAAAAGAATTGCCTTGGTTCTTTTTATTTTCCCACAGAGAGAGAGAGAGACCGAGAGAGTAAAAAAAACTTTTTCATTTCGTCATCATTTCACACTAAACAATGCAAGATTCATACCCATAAATAATAAATCTCAATTATTTATTTTTTGAGCTTCATAAAATAACCCAATAAATAATTAACAAACCTAAATAAACCAATATAAAATATCAGGCATTTTATCTAGTTCATACATAGGTTAATTTTTTAATTATTCAATATGGACCTTGAGCCCTGAATAATTAATTAACCAATTAAACTAGATAAAATATATACTTTCTTTTGGGCCTTTTATTTTATTCTAATCCAATAATAAATCAAACTACTTAAATAAAATAAAATCTATAATTATCAAGACCAAATCTTTAATCCAAATCTGTCAAGATTTAAGGGCTATTCTGGGGACTAAAAGACGCATCGCATTGGCTACTAAAATGACTAAAATACTCCTGCAATATAAATAGTTGTATTTTATATTTTAAATATTTTCTAATATCACCATAAGAAAATATTGATCCCAAGGACAGTGCTGCATTAGTAAAGTCTCCGACTTACAGGTGTAATGACTTAAATACCTCTCTACGCATCGCCATACATTTAGAGAAAAAGAGTGTACTAACACCTCTCTAAAAGACATCTACCATCCTTAGACCTCTAGTCCAATTATTCACAACTCCTGGAATATTTTCGCTTTCTAAGGGACTCATCCTAAAGCAAACATCCAAGTCATGTTCCCCAGGGCCCTAGATATTTAGATCATTCGAACAGTCACAAGGGGCGATATAGTGTAAAAATTATCTTGTGCAAGTCTGTCTTAACTAACTAATCACAAATACTCAACATACAAATATATCGATTCTACGAAAGAACATCAACTACAACATATCAAAGTACATGCTTCCAGTTTCGTCAGACCACCAACTTATACTCAAGCGGTAGAGTATTAGTCCACGCTGTAACAATAATAGTCTGGGTTTCTTCTAAATAGTACTTTTAGAAACCACTATTACAAATCTTGTTCTACGTATTCAAAATACACCCATGCTATGAAGTAAGTGGACTACTCACTGGCTAAAAATAAATCATTTTCCATTTGAAATTCATAATACAATAACCTAAACATGATGAGATTTCCATTCTCATCAATCGGTTAAGAACAAACGTTTATGTGTTAAGTAACCCATGATCCATACCTTACTGTGAAAGACCACTATTCACATGGATCACTTACTTAAACACAATGGGTCATTTCCGAACGTAAATCATGCACAAATAAAATGTAAATTCACAAATAAATTTTGAAAATAAAATCGATAATTATATCAGAAAACTAGTCAAGAGGGCATACATTTCAACAATCTTTCACTTACATTCTAAGATTAAGAAAGTCCGTAGGTGCCCACACATATGGTGTCTAAATATCTCTTGAAGACTCTTTCAGCCAAAGGCTTGGTGAAGGGATCTGCTAGTTGTTCTCCAAGGCTATCTGTTCCACCACGATTTCCCGTCTCTGGATGAAATCCCGGATCAGATGGTATTTCCTCTCGATGTGCTTCCTCTTCTTATGGTTCCTGGGTTCTTTGGATTGTGAGACTACTCCAGAGTTGTCGTAATACACCACAATCAGTCTGTCCATGTGTGACACAACTCCAAGTTCTGAAAGGAACTTCCGGAGTCAGACTGCTTCCTTGGATGCCTTCGAAGCTGCCACATACTCAGCTTCCATGATTAAGTCAGCAATGCAAGATTGCTTGATACTCCTCCATAAAACAGTTCCTCTAGACTAAAGATATATCCACTAGTGAATTTTCTCTCATCCTTATCTGCATGGAAGTCTGAGTCTGTGTATCTAGTATGAGTCAAGTCATCAACCCTGTAAACTAGCATATAATTTTTGTACCTTTGAGGGACTTGAGAATATGCTTTACAGCTTGCCAATGAACCTCTTCAGAGTTTGACTGATATTTGCTAACTAAGCCTACGGCAAAGCAGATATCTGACTTAGTGCACAGCATGACGTACATGAGACTTCCCACAGCCGAAGCGTAGGGAATCCTACTAATCCTGTCCTTTTCCTTTTAAGACTTAGGAAGATCCTAAGAACAAAAAGATAACCCATGTCTGCAAGGGATTGGAGCTTCCTTGCATGAGTCCATGCTAAACTTGACCAGCATCTTATCAATGTATACTGCTTGGGATAATCCTAATATTTTTTACTCCCTATTTCTAAGAAGCTTAATCCCGAGAATGTAACTGGCTTCTCCCAAGTCCTTCATACTGAATTAATTAGATAGTCAAACCTTGATAGATGACATTGTTCCTACATCATTCCCAATGAGTAGAATGTTATCCACATATAAGATAAGAAAAATTATATTTATACCTTTTAATTTCCTGTACACGCATAGTTCACCTCATTTTGAATGAAATTGTAAGATTTTACAATCTCATTAAAACGAACGTTCCATACTCTAGATGCCTGCTTAAGTCCATAAATAGACTTCTTAAACTTGCAAACCATATGTTCTTGATCTTTAGCAATAAAACCTTCCGATTAGGACATATAGATGTCTTTGTTAAGATGGCTATTAAGAAATGTCGTCTTAACATCCTCATAATCGATTCCCTCTTTTTGAGTATACCCTTTCGCCACAAGTCTAACTTTAAAGGTTTCCACCTTCCCATCTGCTCCCCTCTTCCTCTTGTATAGCCACTTACACCCAATGTGTTTTATCTCTTTAGGTAAAGCTACAAGATCCCAAATCTGATTAAAGTACATAGACTCAATTTCAGCTTTCATTGCTTCATATCATAGATTTGCATCGGCATCAACAATAGACTCCTCGTATCTAGTGGGATCTTATTCTTGATAGTCAGAGACCAGCTCGAATGCCTCTCCAGTCCATCTTTCTAGAACCCTAGATACCCTTCCGCTACGACGAGGCTCCATTTGTACAGGTTCTTAAGGTTCTTCCTCCTCTTGTTTCATAATCGGGTCTGAATAAGTTGATTCCGAAGAAAACTTCTCTTCAAGTTCCAACCTTGTTGAATCTTTAGGGGAAGTACTTTAATCATTCTCCAAGTATCTAGCATTAGTACTTACCAGTACTTTCTGCTCTTTGTGATGATAAAAGTAACCTCATTTTATCCCCTTTGGATACCCAACAAAATAACATAATTCTGATCTTAGTTCTAACTTGTCTCCCTTGATCAGTACATAAGTTGGACAGCCCTATATCTTGAGATGATTCAAACTTGGCTTATGCCCAATCCACATCTCATAGGGCATCTTAGGTACTGACTTGGAAGACACCAAGTTTAGAATGTATGTCGTTGTTTCTAAGGCATATCCCCAAAAAGATATCAGAAGAGTAGCATGAGACATCATGCTTCGAACCATTTCCATCAATATCTTATTCTTTCTTTCAACTACTCCATTCTACTGAAGTTTGCCCGGCATAGAGAGTTGGGATACTATCCGATGATATACCATGTAATCCTTAAATTCACCGAGAATGTACTATCCACCATGATCCGATCGTAAGGCTTTGATTAGTTTACCTGTCCATCGTTCCACTTCAGCCTTAAACTCTTTAAATTTGTCAAAAAGGTAGACTTGCGCCTCATCAGGTAGACATAACCAAACTTTGTACAATCATCCGTGAAAGTGATGGACCTTCTAACTTGTGTAGACAAAGGACCACACACATTTGTATGAACAAAGCCCAATATCTCCTTGACTCTATCAGCCTTTTGGGTGAACGACCTTTTAGTCATTTTTTCCATAAGGCAGGATTGACACTAAGGCCAATTTTCCAATCTTAATGAGCTCAAGGGCCCAGTATGGATTAACCTCTGAATCTTAGTTGAATTAATATGACCCAACTTTAGATACCAAAGATATGAGTCATTGATATTGGTCTTTCTCTTCTTATTTAAAGGTTCAGATTAAGCGTTATTTATTTGATTATTTGTAGGATTTAAAAAGAATAAGTTTTTATACATGTGCCATGTACATAAAACTTCTCAATTTCTACTGATAGTAATACCAGAATGGAAAGAAACAGAATATCCATGATTTATTAGCTTTGCAACTAAAATCAAATTCTGTCTAAAAGCGGGCACATATAAAATATCATTCAAAATAACTACTTTATTATAATAAAAAATAAGATCTAACTTTCCCACTGTAAGGGCCCCATACTTGTATTCCATTTCTTATTCATAGTCCATGCTCGCCCTTCTGAAATCTTCTTATCTTCCTAAATCCCTGCAAGGAGTTACAAATAGAGAACCATTGAAAGTTGATCAAACCATTGAAATTGACTCTAAATAGAGAACAATACCTGTAAGGTTTTTCTTGGCCTGAAACTCTGGACACTCCTTTTTCCAGTGTCCCTTCTACCTGCACTTGAAACACTTGCCCTTGGGTTTGTTGGGCTGGTTCTTAGGTTGGGCCGGTATGTTTCCCTTCTTCTTCTTGAACTTTCTAGGCTTGGACCCAATTCTGGAAGAAGAAGCCCTAGCAATCATAGCCTTGGACTGTGGCTTCATGACCTTCTCTGCCACTTGGAGCTCTTTCACTAACTCGGTTAAAATCTTGTTTAACTTATTCATGTTATAATTTAACTTAAACTGAGTAAAAGAGCCCGAAAGATATTCAAGAACCATGTCCACTTGGCTCTCAGGGTCAATGACAGCCCCTAAGACTTTTACTTCCTCGAAAGCAACAATCATCTTGGGCATATACTCTGTGATTGATGCTCCATTAACCATCTTAGTGTTGATGATCGTCCTAAGAGTCTCATGCTTTGCGGGCCGGCTCTTATCTGCGAACATTGTGGCTAGTGATTGGCTAATATCGTACGCAGTCGCTATATACTCGTGTTTAGACTAGAACACATTAGACATAGATGCCAACATGTAGCAACGAGCCATCTCGTCGACCTTCTTCCATGCTTTCTCAGCCTCTTGCTTTTTAGCGGTAGAACCCTCCCTGATAACAGGGCAGGTTTCATAGAGGATATAATTATACTCTTCAGCAATAAATATTATGTCCAAGTTTCTTTTTCAGTCCACATAATTTGGACCCATTAGCTTATTCTCATGGAGAATAACAGCTAAAGGACTAAAAGAACCTCCACCAACCATTTCTGAAAAATCAAAAATAAAAGAAATCTCAATTTGTGAAAAGATAAAAATAATTTTGTTGTTATGAATTATTGGAATCTCCATTAATTAGTGGAGGCTCCACTAATTATGGATTTATGTGAATTATTAGAAGATTTTAATGGATGTCCACCATTTAGTGGAGACACCACTAATTGAGATTAGTTGAAGATGATGTATGCTATGATGTATTCCACTAATTAGAGCTCTATAAATAGAGCTATACTCTAAGCTTGTAATACACCATCATTTTGTGAAAAAAAGATTAGTGAAAGAAAGATTAGAGAAAGAATTGTGAGAGAAAGAAAGAGAGAAGTTTGAAGAGAAATTCTTGTGCAAAGAATAGTTAGAATTTTCTTAGTGTGTAGTGTGTAGATTTTATTCTAACACTACTCTAATTTTATAACACGTTATCAGCACGAGTCTCTACCGGTACAAAAGCCAGAAGACTAAGCACGAGTTTACGTCGTTACCAAAGCCGAGAAGACAGTACGCATTTATTGATCTCTATGGCTAACCTCGCTAAACTCGAATTTGTAGCCCTTGATATTTCTGGAAAAAATTATATGTCATGGGTTCTCGATGCAGAAATGCATCTAAATGCTGAAGGCCTTAGTGAAACTATTCAAGCAAATAATAGTGCATTTGCACAACACAAGGCTAAAGCTTTGATTTTTATTCGTCGTCATCTCGATGAAAATTTGAAAATGGAATATCTTACCGAAAAAGATCCATATGGCCTGTGGGTAAATTTAAAAGAAAGATTTGACCACCTGAAGATGGTCGTACTACCCACTGCACGGTATGAATGGTTGCACCTGAGGTTGCAAGATTTTAAAACCGTGAATGAATATAGCTCCGCAATGTATAAAATTACATCTCAATTAAAATTGTGCGGAGAAAAAGTAACTGATGAAGATATGTTGGAGAAGACATTCTCCACCTTTCATGCCTCGAATATTGTCCTGCAGTAACAATATCAAGAAAATAGGTATACAAAATTTACAGATATAATTACTGCCCTCCTCATTGCAGAGAAAAATAATGAGTTATTATTGAGAAATCATGAAGCCAGACCAACTGGCTCAACAGCACTCCCAGAAGTGAATGCTGTTGGCTCCAGCAGAAGCCATCGTTATAGTCGTGGTCGTGGCCCTGGCCGTGACCGTGGTCGTGGTTATGGTCGTAGACACGCTCGATATTTTCCTTATCACAATCATAATCAAACTGTGAGAAATACTGGCCACCTGAAGTGGAACAGAAAAGATCATAAGGGAAAAGAAAAAGAAATTGAAGAAAAGCATGAGGATATATGTTATAGATGTGGCATGAAAGGTCATTAGTCATGAAACTGTCGTACGGCTAAGCATTTAGTTGAATTGTATCAAGCTTCATTGAAAAATAAAAATGTGGAAGCAAATTTTTCTCAACATCCAATAAATAATGCTGAGGATGATGATATTGATCCTGAAGATCTTAATATCAATATTACCCATATGGATATATCGGATTTTTTTGAACACCCAAACGGTAGGATAGACTATTTAATTGGTGATGGCAGTGTCCAGAAGAACTAAAGCCTCACCCTGATATTTTTGTATTTTCATTTTCATTCTATTTTAATAATATTTACGTTTGCATATATATATTTGTGTTCAGATGGTTGTTGTTAATGATGATGTATGCATTATTGATAGTGGAACTACACACACCATACAAAAAAATGAGAAATATTTTTCTGATCTCAAAATGTGAGAAATAAATATTTATATGATAAACGGTAGTGCAAATGTGATTGAGGGCTCCGGAAGAGCTAGCATATTGTTGCCTAAAGGAACAACAATTATTATTGATAAGGCACTATTTTCCTCAAAATCCAGAAGAAATTTATTGAGTTTTAAAGATATCCGCAGAAATGGGTATCATGTTGAAACAAATGAGGAAAATGGGATTGAGCATCTTTTTATTACTCAAATGCATTTGGGTAAGAAATCTGTATTAGAAAAACTGCCGTCTTCTTCTACTGGCCTATATTTTGTAAAAATACGTACAATTAAAATTCATCATCTAGTAAACCAGAAGTTTACTGATCCTATTACTTTTAGCATTTGGCATGACCGGTTGGGTCATCCGGGATCTACCATGATGAAAAGAATCATTGAGAATACACATGGTCATCCTTTAAAAAATAAAAGGATATTAACATCAGAAAAATTCGCATGTACTGCATGTTCCCTAAGAAAATTAATTGTTAAACCATCACCAGTAAAAGTAGGAGTTGAAAGTCCTACATTTCTCGAACGGATTCACGGAGATATTTGTGGACCTATTGATCCACCATGTGGACCGTTCAAATATATATTATGGTCTTAATTGATGCATCATCCCGATGGTCACATGTATGTTTATTATCTACTCGCAACCTGGCGTTTGCGAGATTACTTACTCAAATAATTAAATTACGAGCACAATTTTCTGACCATCACATTAAAAATATCCGTTTGGATAATACTGGTGAATTTTCATCACATGCTTTTGATGCATATTGCATGTCAATTGGGATTAATGTTGAACATCCTGTAGCTCATGTTCACACACAAAATGGTCTTGCTGAATCTTTGATTAAACGATTACAATTAATTGCTAGACCATTATTAATGAAAACAAATCTCCCAACATCTGGCTGGGGACATGCTATTTTACATAATGCAACACTTGTACGCATAAGCTAGTTATCATAAATTCTCTCCTTTGCAATTGGCTTTTAGGTCAGAACCAAATATTGCTCATTTAAGAATTTTTGGGTGTGCTGTATATGTTCCAATTGCACCAAACCAACGTACAAAGATGAGTCCTCAAAGAAGAAAGGGGATATACGTTGGATATGATTCTCCCTCTATTATCAGGTATGTTGAACCCACTGACGGAGATGTATTCACGACAAGATTTGTTGATTGTCATTTTGATGAATCATTATTCCCTAAATTAGGGGAGAACCAAAACGACATAAAAATGATCTTGCTTGGACAACATCATTAAATTATCTTGATCCGCGCACAAGCGCATGTGAACTTGAAGTTCAAAAGATAATTCATTTGCAAAGCATTGCAAATCAAACGCCGGACGCTTTTGTTGACTCCGGAAGAGTTACAAAATCGCATATTCCGACTATAAATGCTCCTATTCGAATTGAAGTTCCAGTGAGAACAAAATATTATACCTATAGCTACTGAGTCAAAAACACGCCAGAAGCGTGGCCGACCTCTTGATTCTAAAGATAAAAATCCTCGAAAGAAAAGAGGATTAAATGATCCAGAAGATCATATTGAAGAAAAGAATGATAAAGACCAAGAGAGAGCGATGACAAAGAACCGAAGTTGATGAAAGTAACATTGAAACTTCTATCAATTATACCACTTCCGGTAGAAGTTGGAATCGAGATAGAAGCTGTTATTGATAATATATTTGCATACAATATATCTCTTGATATTACATAGGATAATGATGATCCCGAACCAATATCGGTTGATGAATGTCGGCATAGAAAAGATTGGTTGCAATGGAAAGATGCGATTCAATCGGAGTTAAATGCAGCGACAAAACGTGAAGTCTTCGGACTGCAGGTCCGAACACCGGAAGGTGTAAAACACTGTTGGCTACAAATGGATATTTGTGCGAAAGCGCAATGAAAAGAGTGAAATCGTTCGATATAAAGCGCGATTAGTAGCCCAAGGTTTTTCACAAAGACCGGTATTGATTATGATGAAACTTATTCTCCTGTTGTTGATGCTATTACACTCAGATATCTTATCGGTTTGGCGAGTACATGAAAAGATAGATATGCGCCTATTAGATGTTGTCACTGCTTACTTGTATGGAAATTTAGAAAATGATGTTTACATGAAAATCCTCGAAGGATTTCATATGCCTGAAGCATCTAAACATTATTCTCGTGAAAATTACTCCATCAAGTTGCAGAAATCATTATATGGCCTGAAGTAATCTGAGCGCATGTGGTTCACGCGTCTTAGTGAATATTTATTGAAAGCGGGATTTAAAAATGATCAGGTATGTCCATATGTTTTTATTAAGAAATCTTGTTCTAAATTTGTGATATTAGCTATATATGTTGATGATATTAATCTTATTAGAACTCCTGAAGAGCTCCAAGAAACAATTGATCATTTAAAAAGAGAATTCGAAATCAAGGATTTTGGTAAAACCAAATTTTGCCTTGGTTTACAAATTGAACATTTGAAGAGTGGAACATTTATTCATCAATCAACATATACAGTAAAAGTGCTAAAAAGATTTTATATGGACAAAGCACATCCATTGAGTATTCCAATGATCGTCCGATCATTAAATGTGGATAAAGATCCTTTCCGACCTCAGGAAAATGATAAAGAACTCCTTGGTCCTGAAGTACCATATCTCAGTGCAATTGGTGCATTGATGTATCTTGCTAATAATAAACGACCTGATATTTCTTTTGCTGTCAATTTATTAGCAAGATTTAGTTCTTCACCAACACGACGACATTAGAATGGAATTAAACAAATCCTTCGATATCTCCAAGGTACAATTGATCTCGGATTATTTTATTCAAATAAAACCAGCCCAACATTGATTGGTTATGCAGATGCTGGTTATTTATCTGATCCACATAAAGCACGTTCTCAAACGGGCTATCTATTCACATGTGGAAATACTGCTATATCATGGCGTTCTACGAAACAATCTATAGCAGCTACATCTTCAAATCATGCTGAAATTATAGTCATTCATGAAGCAAGTCGAGAATGTGTATGGCTAAGATCCATGATTCATTATATCCGAGAAAGTTGTGGATTATCATTGATCAAAGATATTCCAACTCCTCTTTATGAAGACAATGCAGCTTGCATAGCTCAATTACGAGGAGAATATATTAAAGGAGATCGGACAAAATATATTTCACCAAAATTCTTCTTTACTCATGAACTCCAGAAGAAAGGTGAAATTGGTGTGCTACAAATTCGGTCATGTGACAACCTCGTAGATATTTTCACGAAGACTTTACCGACTGCAACATTTGAGAAGTTGAGATATAAAATCGGTATGCGTCGGTTTAAAAATTTAAAGGAATCATCTCATCAGGGGGAGTAATAAACAGACATATAGAATAGTGTACTCTTTTTCCTTCACTAGATTTTTTTTCCCACTAGATTTTTATCTAGTAAGGTTTTAACGAGGCATATTCTTTATGTATGGATGGACATCCAAGGGGGAGTGTTATGAATTATTGGAATCTCCATTAATTAGTGGAGGCTCCACTAATTATGGATTTATGTGAATTATTAGAAGATTTTTATGGATGTCCACCATTTAGTGGAGACACCACTAATTGAGATTAGTTGAAGATGATGTATGCCATGATGTATTCCACTAATTAGAGCTCTATAAATAGAGCTATGCTCTAAGCTTGTAATACACCATCATTTTGTGAAAAAAAGATTAGTGAAAGAAAGATTAGAGAAAGAAATAGAGAAGTTTGAAGAGAAATTCTTGTGCAAAGAATAGTTAGAATTTTCTTAGTGTGTAGTGTGTAGATTTTATTCTAACACTACCCTAATTTTATAACATTTGTGTCTTTATCCTCATATTAAATCCGTAATAGTTAACCTATCACTATTTTCTTTAATATGATTAATTTAGCTCTTAGGAAAACTGACATAACTTATTGAAAAGATTAACAGTTTTCTAAGCTAAGTGTATTAACCACCACAAATTAATTTTTCTTCTAGATAATGATCTAGAAGATAACTCCATCGTGGGATGACCGTTTCTTCTTATTTTCAATGGACATTCCTCGCACTATAACTTCTAACATGGGTTGGCCAATCATAACACGTGTCCCGGGTTATTAATTACATCCATCCATTAGTTCTAAATCCTTGTGGTATCCCCATCCTATACATGTTCACTCCCAGGGTGACGTGAGGGGACCCACGATCTTTAATGAGAATCGTGATGGAAGCTATGGGGCCGTTGGAACCCCTCTCCCATTTAATATTTTAAAATAAGGATTTTCTTAGAAAATATCCTTTGAAAATTTCAATTAAATTTTCTTTTAACTCAAAAATAAAATATTTAAATCCATAAAAATTTCTATGTCAAGGTTTATACTCTTTAAGAAATTTTTTATGGATTAATTTTATTTAAGTTAATAAACTTAATAATTTCAAAATTTTCTAATAAAACTTTCGAGAGATTTTGATCTCAAGTTTAATTTGACAAAAATATTTTTTTCTTGTTAAAATTAAATCAAAATAATTTTCTATTTTAACTCAAAAAAATATCTAAATTTAAAATATTTTTTATGTCAATGATAAAATCCATTAAGAAAATAACCAAGAATTAATTTTTGTTCGAATTAAAATTAACCATTTAATTTAAGAAAAATATTTTTCTTTGTAAAAAATTCTCAAAAATTTTGGTCTTTGAGAAAAAAACGCACATAAGGTACAAAAAAAAATAAACATGCTAGAAAACTGTAAACGTTTTCATACTTTTTTATTCTTTTAACCTAAGTGTCCAAATAATAGAATTAAACACATTAATTAATTAATGATCTTGTTTAATCCTAATTTTTTTTTATGCAAAATATTCAAAAAATATTAACTATTGCAATAAAAATAACTTCATTTGGTATGGGACCAAAAATCCAACCAAAAAAAAAAAATCGCTGGTCCAGTGTACCCACCACACTGGATCATGGCCCATGGGAAAACCCCATGGACTGCGATCCGGACGGGTGCCCGCAACCCACCCGCGAAGGCCGGTCAAAATCGAAATCCAATTGCAATTCGCAATTGCAAATTTGTAATTGCAAATTGAGCCGCGAGGAAACCTTCCTCGCGCGTCGCGTGGAGCCGAGGCCACTCGGCCTCGGCTGCGGCTCCAAGCCGTGGCTCGCCTAAAGGCCTTCAGCTCCTCTCACAATTTGTGGCTCGGCTCGGCTTGACGGCTTGGCTGCTACAGTGACCTTCTTCTCCAAGTTTTTCTGTGCGTTGCAGAACATTTGGGTCTCAGCTTTTTCATGCGATTTCGACCAAAACTCATCCAAAACAATCCACAAACGTCTATGCCTTTAATTATAGGCTTACACGAACACTACGAAAGCTTCAAAAATAACTTTTACAATGTTCCTATGTTTCAACCGTGAGACTTACAGAGAAACTATCTATACTAGAAAACATGAAGGATCACTGATTTTAATCATTTGACCGGTTTTATTGACTAACATGCAACCTATATTGCCATATAAGCAATGCTCTGATACCACTTGAAAGGTTAATATGGCAAAAACGATGAAATTGAAAGCATGCTTACAAAACAAAACGAAAACAGAGTATCGCATGGAAGTTGTTTACCTCTGCGTTTCCTCACTAGTCTATGGGTTGCCGGTGTTGGAATATATACCCTTTAGACTAGATTATCTGATGTAATTATCGAATTTATTAATAAAAAAATTTATTCTCAAATTTTATTTGTAAATTTACATTTTATTTGTGCACGATTTTTTTGGAAAGGATCCATTGTGTTTAAGTAAGTGATCCATGTGAATGGTGGTCTTTCACAATAAGGAATGGATCACGGGTTACTTAACACATTAGTGTTTGTTCTTAACCGATTGATGAGAATGAGAATCTCATTATGTATAGGTTATCGTGTTATGGATTTCAAATGGAGAATGGCTTATCTTTAACCAGTGAATAGTCCACTCACTTCATAGCATGAGTGTATTTTGAATACGTAGAACAAGACTTGTAATAGTAGTTTCTAAAAGTACTATTTAAAAAAAACTCAAACTATTACTGCTACAGCGTGAACTAATATTCTACCGCTTGAGTATGGGTTGGTAGTCTGACGAAGCTAGAAGCATATGCTTTGATATATTATAGTTGAGGTTTTTTCGTAAAACCAATATAATTGTATGTTGGGTATATGTGACTAGTTAGCTAAGACAAACTTGTACAAGATAACTTTTACGCTATATCGCCCCTCGTAACTGTTCAAATAATCTAATTATCCAGGGCCCTGGGGAATATGATTTGGATATTTACTTTAGGGTTGCTCCCTTGAAAAGTGAAAACATTCAAGGAGTCGTGGATCATTGGACTATAGGTTTAAGGATGGTAGATGATAGGACCTAATTAGTCATATATTTTCAAGTTATTTGAGGCCATTTTGTGATACATTTTGTACAATAACTGGTCATATTCGTTCATATTTGAGATTTTACTCTTGGAAAGGTATTTTATGCATTATTTCAGATTTTAGGGATAAAATAAGGCAAAATCGTCTCTAAACAGACTAGAGGCGGCGCCGACCAGAACAGGACAGGCAGTGCCGACCACGTGCTCTAGCACACACTTCGAGACAATAAAAAATCAATGAAATAGGGATTGAACATAACACAACCGGCACCAGTTGGGAGCCCAGAGGTGGCGCCCGACTGCAACCCAGAAAAACTTGGCACTAAAATCAAGAAAATCGACGAACGGACAGAGAGACAGAATGCAACCGGCGCCGGCACTAGGCAGGACAGGTGGCAACCGGCTGTGCACTGGTACAGAGGTGGTGCCTCGATTTTCGTATGTATTTTTGATAATTTTCAGAGTTTTGGTATTTTCTTACTTTTATTCGGCCAGAAACCCTAGAGGGACGAATTTAGACACTTCTAAAGTCTATAAATAGAGGAAAAACACAAGTCAAATGTATGAATTCAATGAGCAAAACATAAAATCACACAAGTTCAAGGAGGAATTCATTAAATCAAGAAGGATTGTACAAGAGAGTCTATGAAGGAAGAAGGAGGAGGATTGTCTATGAATGCTTTCTTTTAACTTTGTTTTCTTTTCTTGAACAATGATGTATTAATTGTTTTATTGCAATTTGATATTATTTTCAGTATTCATGATTTTTAGAGTTACTTTAGTCTTTTGATTAATTGATTGCTATTCTTAGTTTTTAATTACTTATACTGATTACGAGATTAATTTGTTGTCCTTTTCTATTAACTTGCTTGGAAAATGTGTTGATGATGGTCTCAATTCATTAATTTCATATTTGTTGTCTATTAACTTGCTTGAAAATTGGATTAATTGCTAAGAATTGGGTAATTAAAGGTTAATTGATGTATGCCAGGATATGGATTCATTGATTAATTTGGTGTTTTAAATTTGCCAAGATATAGGGATTTAATCAATGATTGTGTTTAATACATCTTTTGGGTGAATTAGTTGAGACAGGATATGTGATGCTAATTTGTCTAGAAGATAGTGATTTCATGGATTGGAAAAGAAATTGGAAAAGAAGTAAATCTATCTTAATCCTTCATGATACCAAAAGAATGATTAGTCATGATAATGATTGGGTACTTTAAGGTCATGTTGTCAAAATAATGGTTTGAGTTACATAATTCTCCATCCTTGACATATATATATTCTTTTATTTTATTTTATTTTTCTTTTTGTTCTTTTTCACTTTATTGAGTCGGTTAAATAATGAAAGAAAAGTTATTACTGCATACTTGTTTCTTGAGAATCGATACTCGTTTTAAACCCTATGATATGCTTAATAATGAGTATACTTGCTCATATGTGTAATTTGATATTAACGTTTTAATTTAAACTTGATTGGGAATGTGTTTATTTTTATATGATTTTTTATACTCAAATTCGTACACATCAGTTGATGTCTATTAGAGAGGTATTAGTACACTCTTCCTCTCTAATTGCACGGCGATGCGTAGAAGGGTATTTTAGTCATTACACCTATAGGTCGAAGACTTTGCTAACGCAGCATTGTCCTTGGGCTCAATATTTTCTTATGGTGATATTAGGAAATATTTAAAATATAAAATATAGTTATTTATATAGTAGGAGTATTTTGGTCATTTTAGTAGTCAAATTGATGTGTCTTTTGATCTCCGAAATAGCCCTTAAGTCATGAAACATTTGGGTTAAGGAATTGGTCTTGATAATTATGGGTTTTTATTTTATTAGTCTAATTTATTATTGGACTAAAATAAAATAAAAGGTTCGGAAGAGAATATTTATTTTATCTAGTTTAAATGATTAATTAATTATTCAGGGCCCGTAGCCTAGATTGAATAATTAGAAAATTAATCTAGAACTATATAAAAGGTATGAAATTTTATTTGGTCTTATTTGTGCTTGTTATTATTTATTGGTCTGTTTAATAAAATTTAAAAAATAAATAATTGAAATTTATTATTTATGAGTGTTCAAACCTAAGAATAAATAATTTATCTGGCCCAATGAATAAGACCAAGGTAAAATAAAATTTATAAAAATAAAATAAAAAAATATTAAATTAATTAATTAATAATTTAATTAATTTTTAAAAAAAGACAACACGGGATGAATCCCGTGTTGTTCTGCGTGAAGGATAACAGAAAGTATAGGTGCTTTCTGTTTTTCGCGTAGAGAAATTATTCTCCCTCGCGGTGTGTATATGAATTGTAGTGGAGCGAGGTCTGTGAGGATTGATTGAGTTTTTCAATTCACAGAAATAAGGCTTTGCGTAATTTCATTTGTCATTCACAGAAGCCAAACCCACTATTTGAAACTTTGTAAAAGTTTATCAAAACCCAAACTTTAAGCTTTCACCGGCTGTGCTACGGACACTATTTCGGAAAATCGAAAGCTTCGCGTGGATGAGACGCAGTAGACGTTTACAAGGACATGAGCCACTAGCCTCGAATATTCTTATACAAACATTTACATCAGTCCAAAGAGGTCCACTTTATTACAAAGGTAAAATTTTCGTTTTCCTAACATGCCTTCGTTTTCATTATTTTTGCCATTTTAAGCCTTCAGCTGGCACCTCTGTCTGAACCGATTCTGGTTAAATGCTTGAAGCCATTAGTTCTCCCAAAGAAACCTCTAGTTGCTCTCTTGCAAACCGTCTGCTTCTTCTCATTCACATGAAACTTTTGAGTTTTCGGAATATGACCACTGCCTTAACAACCGCCAGTGAAAGCAATTCTCGGGGATAGAAGAATAGCCTTGGTTCTTTTCATTTTCCCACAGAGAGAGAGATCAAAAGAGTAAAAAAAAAACTTTTTCATGTCATTTTCATTGCACACCAAACAATGCAGGATCCATACCTTGCCTTTTTTTTTTTTTTTTACTCTTTGTCTTATCCATTGAACCAGATAAAATTATTTACTCTTGGGCTTGAACACCCAGAAGTAATAAGCCTCAATTATTTATTTTTTGGACTTTATAAAACAGTCCAATAAACAATTATCAAGCTCAAATAGACCAACATAAAATATCAGGCATTTTATCTAGTTTATACCTAGGTTAATTTTCTAATTATTCAATTTAGGTCTTAGGCCCTGAATAATTAATTAACCAATTAAACTAGATAAAATATATACTATCTCTTTGAGTCTTTTATTTTATTCTAATCCAATAACAAATCAGACTATTTAAATAAAATAAAACCCATAATTATCAAGACCAATTCCTTAACCCAAATCTGTTAGGATTTAAGGGCTATTCCGGAGATCAAAAGACACATCGCCTTGATTACTAAAATGACCAAAATACCCCTATAATATAAATAGTTATATTCTGCATTTTAAATATTTTCTAATATCACTATAAAAAAATTTTGACTACAAGGACAATGCTGTATTAGCAAAGTCTCCGACCTATAGGTGTAATGACTAAAATACCCCTTCTACGCATTACCGTACATTTAGAGAGGAAGAGTATACTAACACTTTTCTAAAAGACATCTACCATCCTTAGACCTCTAATCCAATGATCTACGACTCCTGGAATGTTTCCGCTTTCGAAGGGAGTCACCCTAAAGTAAACATTCAAGTCATGTTCCCCAAGGCCTTAGATATTTAGATCATTCGAACAATCACAATGGGCAATATAGCACATAAGCTATCTTGTGCAAGTCTGTCTTAACTAACTAATTATATATACCCAACATACAAATATATCGACTCTATGAAAGAACCTCAACTACAGCATATCAAAGTACATGCTTCCAATTTTGTCAGACCACCAACTCATACTCAAGCGGTAGAGTATTAGTCCACGTTGTAGTAGTAATAATTTGGGTTTCTTTTAAATAATACTTTTGGAAACCACTATTACAGGTCTTGTTCTACGTATTCGAAATATGCTCATGCTATGAAGTGAGTGGACTACTCACTGGCTAAAGGTAAACCATTCCCAATTTGGAATTCATAACACAATAACCTAAATATGATGAAATTCCCATTCTCATTAATCGGTTAAGAACAAACGTTTATGTGTTAAATAACCCGTGATCCATACATTGCTGTGAAAGACCACCATTCACATAAATCATTTACTTAAACACAATGGGTCCTTTCCAAACGTAAATCGTGCACAAATAAAATGTAAATTCACAAACAAATTTTGAGAATAAAATCGATAATTACATCAGAAAACTAGTCTAGAGGGCATACATTCCAATACTTTTGTTGCCATCTCTTGAAGTTCGTACCATCGAACTTCTCAGGTTTCTTACTATGGTTAGAGGACACCATATGAGGTTTGACCACTGAAGGCAATTGCAAAGCAGTAGCAGTCATAGAATCCAAACCATCGAAACCAACGCCGGTAGGTACATTCGAATCATCAATTGTCATATTGAATACGTACGAATCTATTTTAAAATTGTTAGCAAAACGACTATAAGTAATACATAATAATTATTCAATATATTAAAATAACTATACAAAAATGGAGTAAAACCAAAATAAGGAGTAGAAGAAAATGATCATTTGAGGCTTGTATTCAACACAAACTCTTTAAAACATATTTGGCCCCTCTTGTAAGTGTGCTCGAAGTTGAAATGGTCATCTGTTTCCCAGGATACAACGGATACGATGAAGTATCTAGCACACAACTCTTCACCTGACGAACTAGATCAAACTAGAACACTATATAAAATATGCAAGTGCAGAGATAAAAAGAGAGAAAGCTTTTCTGGGTTTTTTCTTCTACCCAAAAATAGAATATCAGACACTTATTTATAAACTAAGCAAGTTGTGGGATCATGAATATGGCATAGGTTATAGATATGAAGGGTTAAGGTTACAAATTTATTGTAACTCCCACTACCTCTACTATCTCTATAACCTTTTGATGACCACTCCCCACTACCTTAATAACTCTAGAGGTTATGAGAAATCATGGTTAGTAACTCTAGAGATCATGGGTTGTAGATTATGATGTACCTCCCACTTTCTCATTATTTATGGGTATCTCATTATTAAAATAATTTCTCATTCACCCATCACATGTCAATTTCTAACATAACCTTCAAAAGCATTTCCTTTTCCCTCCCCTTTTAAGGTTAAATAAAATACCATAATAGAATATCACGACCACAACCTAAAATTCTAACCACTAAACTACGGCCACTTGATGAAATTTAACAAACAAAACATTGTTTATTATGCTCATTCTACATGTCCATTTAGTTCAAGGCAGAATTTATAACTATAAAAATACTTAAAATTCTATTAGACAGATTGTTTTGAATTGTAAAATTTTATTATACAGGAGGCTATGTCATGGTGTATGTTGTTTGCTAATGATATTGTGTTGATTGATGAGACTGGAACCGATGTAGATGCTAAATTGGAGTTGTGGCGATAGACATTAAAATCCAAGGGCTTCAGAATTAGTAGGAGTACAATAGAGTAAATGGAATGCAAGTTCAGTAGTAGTAGAACTATAACTCAGAGTGTAACTTTGGATGGTAGAGATATACCAATAGGTGATTGCTTCCGATATCTAAGATCTATTATTCAAAAAGACGAAGAGTTTGATAGTGACGTTGCATACTAAGTTACAGCGGATTGGTTGAAATGGAGAAGTGCGACTGGTATTTAATGTGATCGTAATATACCATTGAACCTAAAGGAAAAATTCTATAGAACAGTCATAAAACCTGCTTTGCTATATGGCACGGAATGTTGAGCAGTTAAAAGATGTCATATTCAAAAAATGAAAGTAGTTGAGATGTGTATGTTACGGTGGATGTGTGAATATATTAGAAATGATAGAATCAGAAATGAAATCATTAGGGAAAAGGTGGGAGTGGCATCTATTGAGGAAAAGATGAGAGAAAGCCGTTTGCATTAGTTTGGACATATACAGAGAAGACCAAGAAATGCTCCTGTTAGGAGGATTGAAGGAGGAAGGTAGGATAGATTAGATAGAGGTATAGGCAAGCTTAAAACGACATGGACAGAGGTGGTTAGAAGAAATATATCTTTATTATATTTGGATAAGAGTATGACGGTCGATAGAAAGAAATAGAGAGAAGAGATTCATGTGGATGATCACACATTGCGTGATATTGGTTCATATAATCGACCCTAAATTTCTTGGAATTAAGGCTTAATTTGTTTGTTTGTTGTTGTAAAATTTTATTGTGTTAATAACAAGTGGGATTGAAGGATATTTGCTGCATTCAAAACCCTGTTGAAATTATAAAATAGGTATTCAAAATAAAGAATTTATATATATCAAATCAGGATGACAGGTATGATGAACATATTAGACCATCTAGTTTTATAAGAGCAAATCTTTACTAATATATCAAATATTAGACCTTCTTGCTTTATAAATACTATAAAAAAAAGATTATCAATTAAGAATATTTTAATAGGGCATTTTTTTGATAAATTTTTACTATAAAATACACAGAGATACAGATCGTATACACTATTCTTTCCCACTAATCTCCTCCATTCGCATAGCAGTCAGAATATATAAAACTTGAGGCGGAGGCCCTTTGCCAGGTTGTGTCCACATGCTTACTATAACGTTGCTGTAATGCTATTTTGCTTTCCTTTTTTACTTGATTCTGTGGGCATACTTCGTTGATAACCCACCAATTGACACAAATGGCACTACTAGCAATCAACTTCCAAGCCAGTATTCATTTGCTTTGTTATCATTAGCTCAAATACAAACAGTTCCAAGATTATTAAACTCTCAATTGTCATAAATAATTTGATATTCATATTTTTTTAACGTTATTTTTTAAAATTATAAATATATACTTAATTTATTAAGTAAATCGTGCAATTTTAACAAGATGATAACTTAAGTGCTAATATATTCTAATTTCTTGTTCCCGACTTCCCAGCCAATTGCCTACTTATGAGGATACTATTTCAACTTCCAGATAAGGAATCAAACATTTGGGGTTGGGGGAGGGGTTAATATTAAATCAATTATTATATTAAGTATATGATGTTATATTTAAAAAAAAAAAACAGAGAAAGATGAATTATAAAATTTAGAGAAAAAGTTTTATAAAAAAATTAATTTTATTAAAGTTAAAACTGAATTTCTAAAAATTTTGGAAGGCGGACGCGAGGTCGGCCCCCTAGCCCCGTCCTGATTCCAGGGGTCAGCAGATCAATAGTGCATTCTTCATGCAGTTTCCACTGCGTTTTCCCTTTTCCTCCACCGAAAGCAAAGCATTCAAATAACTTTGGCAAAACACCGAAAACAGCGTGCCCGAAAGTTGACATGGAGAATCAAACAACACGGATCTGTTTGCTACAAGAATATTCCATTTTGAATCCTATTGCCTCTCTCTCTCTCGTTCTCCATAACTATATATACATTGGAGATTGCAGCCCTCTTCACCATTAGCAGCATACAAATATCCTTCTTAAACTGACTGCATTTGCTAAATCTCTTCTACTAAAATTCCATTCTCTGATTAAAGCCGAAAAATGAGTGTGGAAGTGTTGGACAGTGCCACCATTTTGAGCTTCCTGGAAGATGAGGAAGCCTTCACTGGCTCAGTTTATGCTCGTTTTTCCTACCTCGATGGAGACCAAGATGGCCTTCTCACATATGAAGAGATGCTGAAGGAGCTTCAGAGCTTGAGGGTCTTTGAAACTCACTTTGGCATTGATACAAAGCTTGATCCGGCTGAGCTCGGCCGTGTCTATGATTCACTCTTTTTACTGTTCGATCACGACTCCAGTGGGAAGGTGGATTTGGAAGAGTTCAAAGAGGAGACCAAAAGGATGATGCTCGCCATGGCTAATGGGCTTGGCTTTTTGCCTGTTCAAATGGTTCTTGAAGAGGACAGCTTCCTGAAGAAAGCAGTCGAAAGAGAACTGACCAAAGTGGTTGCATAAATGAAGATTTTGCTTACACTACAATTTTTTATATACCTATTCGTTTCTAGTATTGCTTTTTCCAGCAAAAGACTAATGAGTTCAAATAAATTTACGCAACAAGAAGTGAGATTTCTTGTGTTCAATGACAGCTACAGCTATAGAAGATTTTGAAGGAAAGGAATATTCCATTAATGTTACTATTTATTACTTTAAATTTTGTTTGTGGAGACAGATGTGTCACAGCGATGCCTGCGGCAAGGTGTCGAAAATGTACAAGAGTTGCCTATTTTTTGCACTTTACTGTTCTTGTTTGCATCATTTTAAGATCAGAGATCCAAGTTTTACAAATCAAAAAGTAATAAAGCAGCAAAATTTAGAACTGTGACTTTGCCCTGGCGAAAAATTGGGCAAAGGGGTGTTGAAATCAAATAGGTGTTAGATCCTAACATCATAAGCAGGTTACTCAAGAAAAAACCTATTGCGTTCCTGCCATTTGAAGAGCAGCTCCAGACAGCAGCTCCACGGATGAAGCAGTTAACCTCTTCTCACAGCAGCTCCACACCATTTCAAAACTGATTTAATATTTGACAGAATTCCTAATCTCAATCATGGATTTTCCTTTAATGTACTGGAAGTTCCATTTTCTGGATTTTCCGAGGGTAAATTTCTTGGTCTATTTTTCAAGAAGCTCTTGCCATAAAGGGATCCAAAGACAATTATCTGAAAAGGAATATTAAAAATATATATATTAAAAAAAAGTTTTGTATCTGGATTCCAGAATTTCATTGTAAGCTACAGGGGTGAAAGTTAAGATTGATGCTTACAGCTCCAGTGACTTGTTCCCAGCTAAGTGGATGGGCAAACCACACACATGACAGCAGGATGCTCACCAACTCCAATGGCAAATAAGAAAATAAGTAAAAACTAATTAGTTCCTGATATGAGAAAAGATGAGTAAACATGGCCTGGGTGCCATCTTTTACAGGGCTGGTAGCAGTCCAAAAGATTAACAAGAAACCAAGTTGTATACCTGTCTTGTGGTCATTATAGTTGCAAAGGTAAGAGCGCCAAATGTCCGAATTGTGTAAGAAATAAAGAACTGACTAGCTGTTGCAACCTGCAACGCATGCCATTTTTAGCATAGTTTTCAACCTTAATTCTAGTTAGGGAAATGAAATTGACTTTGTATTTAATAGAAAAGGAACATCAAGCACACACGTCATAGAACAGTAATGTCATTAAACAAATCTTAACCTCTCATTTATTTGGAAGAGATAATATAAATTGTTAGTATAACTTACAGTTGAAAGCAGCAAAATGTCAAAGAAACAATCACGATGGCGAGAAACAAAATCTATTGCCATGAGCAGATTGCCCTGTAAGATTAGACCTAAGCAGGAAGCAGAGGGAAGTATTAATATCTGGCCACTGAAATACTAGCAAACATACAAAAGTAATATATGCATATGTATGGCAGAAGGAAATAGGGAATTTCAAGATTTCAATTCAGTAAGACTAATTCCAGGACAATAAGGAAACCATATACTCATGTGACGGTATGCAAAAGGATGTATAAGGAATGGGTAAGACTTCCGATGAAATTCCAAAAAGTTTAGCTTATATTTGAAGAACTGAAGCTTAAAAAATTACCGTTCCCATAATTCTAAAGTGATTGGTCCAGAAAGGAATGAAGCAAAATTCAAGATTTAGAGGAAACTGATTATTAGAATAACTTTATAGAAAGGTCACATACTTCCAATGGAGAGTCAATTAACCTTTCCAACAACTGGAAGCCTAAGGAGTTTTTGTAGCTTAACAATAACATGAACTAGCACTTCATTCCGTGTAAGGCTCCAACTTAGTTTAATAAGAAACAATTGCCTCAAAATCTTAAACAGAGAATTGAAAACTGAGACAAAGATAGGCTGTCAAGAACAAGGACGAGGTAAGATGGGCAGTAGCATCCAAAAAATAATATACCATACCAGTAAACAATATAAAGAATTCTTGCTAAATTTCAAGAGATTGGGTTTGAAAAGTTCATACCAGTAAGACTCAGAAAACAAGAACAAAGTGTTGTATAGAATATTTGATTATGTATCTCCATATCATAGCCTTTGAAAAGTTTATCCTGGAATGTGCTTGTGAAGCCATCGAACCTGTATGGTACACGTGATCATTAGAAAGAGGTAAGTTATTTCTTAACCTTTTTTAAGCAATTCTTTCAAATTCATATAAATTTGAGAACCCATAATTGCTGGTCCTACAACCCCTTGAACAAGGAAAAAAATTCCAACAAGAACATCAAGCCACTTAGAATCAATTCAAATTAGAATAGGAGAAAGAAAGTGGTTTTGTTGGCATAGTTATAGACGAGGAAGTTAAACTAGATGTCTGCTTAACGAGCAACAGCAGAACCAAGAATAGTCAACAAGATCTTTGGCCCATCTGAGGTTCATGAAAAATCATGAAGACGAGTAACAACAGCCACACAAAAAAAAAAAAAAAAAGAGTATTTTTGAATTTTACCATAGGGAACTCAGTAACAATCTCAACGAATGTTGTAAACTGAAAAGGCGGGGACAGTGAGGGCACTTAGTTTTCAAAAAATAACCCATTCAAACAGAAATGTTATCGTCCTGAGTCCAACCCATTTAGCAGTCCACCATGCATCAGACCCTGGAATTGAAGAGACCCTCCATTTTTCATATCCCCAACCACCGTACATAATAAAATCAGTGTTTAAATTTATTTAATTTAAAGCATGCATTTGCTTCTCTACTTTAACTCCTCTTGTTCTCCTCAAAGCTAAAGTTCAAGCTTATTGTGCACTGCATAACTCCATGTGCTGCCTAACTCTGAAGATATAAACTGTTCCCAAATTAAAACCAATTTTATCTCATCTTTAATTCAACTGAATGTCACAGAAGTTCAGTTGCAAACTCAAGTGAAATAGAGATAGATAGGAAAAGAAAGACAAGTGCAGTTCCATGTAGACATTCCATTGCTCAGGTATATTACACCTAATTATCTTAAAAAGGAGAAATACAGGGTCCCACTCCAGAGTTACTTGTGCATACTCATTACCAACTTAGGTGAATTAAAATCAATCTCTTTCAAACCTGCTTAAATTTGGGATTGTAGGAAAAATGTCCTAGTCAAGAAATTTCCAAACAGTAATATAGTAGATGGACACTGTGTGTTTGGTGAATACATACCCTAAATAACCAATCATCAGGGAGACACCCCAAACTGTGTTTTCTCTTCCCTTACTGTATGGGCTAATATCACCAGCACCCTAGAATCAAAAGAAAAACACCACTAAATAGCCAAATTAACACAGACAATAAGCTGCAGCATTGATTATCTCTGAAAAATGAATTTCTTTCATTCAACCTTTATAGTTAAGATGCTTGACAGCCCAGATTAAATTGCAGTAGCAAATAATAGCAATCCTAATATTGCAGTAGTAACTAATATCAAATAGATCTGGCCGAATTTTGTAGAACAAATAAGAATTGGGATATACTGTTTGTATTCCTGGGAAGAAGGGGGAGGGTGAGTGTTCTCAACATCCGTTACCTCTCTCTCCTTGTGCAATGATGCAAAATATGGCTACTATATTGCACTTTTGCACCCTCTGCTCAAAGGTAAGACTATAATAAGACTTCAACAAATAATAAGAAATTTAATGACAATTACCGGAAACAGAATAAATATTGAACACCCAACTGTCACCAGGAAGGCAAACAAATAATCATGCATATTGTACTTCTTTTGCATAATGACCGTGCCCCAGATCTGCAAGGTAATGGAGTAAAGGGATGAGGGAAGATAAAAATATTATTTAGAGGTTCACAGAAAGGCAAAAGTATATTGCAAGAAACTGTAACGTATGTGCAGCCATCCAGCTCCATATGAAGAAAATTATGCATGTCTACCAATTGGTAATGTCAGTTTGTACGAAACACAAAAAATGACCTTGACAGATGGAATCATAATAGAAATGTTGATTAGATGGAAATTACATTCGGATTCACATAAACCCAAAGCAATTATCTTTCCAAAATCTAGTTTCATAAGATTGCGTAGGCCATAGAGAATCATAAAATCAACTTGCCACTAAAACTTAATAATATTTTTAAAAAAAAGGGCCTTAAAGAGTGTGAGTTGTGAAAATAAGAATATGGATCTTGAACTTAAAGAATGTGAATGGTAAAATAAAAATATGGATCACAGGTTGATACTGAGAGAATTAAAACTACTGGACCTGGAGCAAGGATAGAGGATCGGTCATAAATAATCGGGTGTACTTGCGAAACAAGCCATTTGAAAAAAATTGATTTGAATTGAGAAGGAATTTGAATTTTGAAAGGAAAAAAAAAGTGAGGCTATGTGGAGCCAATGAGTGAGAATGTGATATTTTGTAGGTAGATGACAGTTCTTGGGAATGGAGAACAGTTCTTGAAAGTTGAGAATCACTTGGATTGAAATTCTTTCCAGTTTGAGTTGAGAACCTTTCTTGAAAAAATTTGTTACCCAAGTACATGCTACTACACAGAAGCTTCATCAGGCATTAAAAGCAAAAAGATGGTAGAAAGTGTCCCAATATTAACAACATTGGTTCAACTCACCATTACGGGTATCATTTTGGCACACTTCGCTAGTGTTTGAATAGGAAAACTCACATATTTGAGGGCCTGGAGCAAGTAATTACCGGAGACAATTGAAATTAGTTTATGCTTTGAAAATTTAGGAAAACAGTAATTAAACAATGCTATAAAAAGATTAAAAGGTCTTGAAAAGCTTCCTTTTTATTTCCCTTTTCCTTTTAAGCCCTTCAGAGTGATGAAATCAGTCCATCATTTGACAAAAATGAAGGACTTACCTCATATTGGCATGTTGTTGTAAGTATGTTTGACACCGAAACAACACAATACTTATATAGTGGAGCAACAGGATCCAAAGCCTTTTTACTGGCCTGAAAGCAGAAAAAGAAGTGAACAGGACCGCTCAGAAATCTGAAGGAAAAATAAAACTACAAAGGATAAAAATGATAACAGAATATGTTGAAAGCCACAGACCATATGTAACTCATAGTTTTAGAGATTTCATCACACGAATTGTCATCATGCAGGCAAAATATGGAAAGAAAATCAATGCATGAAGTGTTAAGAGAAAATTTCTGTTTGAATTTTGTTATTTGCAGTCAGCCGTAATGAACAAAAAAAGCATGCATTAAATAGCCTATTACCAATAAAACTCCAGCTGAGACAGCAGAGGTTGTAATACGGTTGCAGAAGACAAGAAACAGTGAGTATGTGAAAAATTCTTTCTTTTGTCCATATGGAACTCTCATGATTTTTTCCTGCAACCATAAGATTTCCACAATAACGTCATTAGGAGAAGAAACATATCCATGAAAATTCATTGATAATCAGGAACAAGGGTAATTATGGACAAATTTAAAAGAAAGTTGAAAATGTTGGAATCTAAAATATATATGTCAGTCAGAGAGTTAAAATCAAGAGAATCATAAAACCTAAAGCAACTGCATGACCTCAATCAAGTATTGCTATATGCCGAATTAGAACCGCAGTTCATCTCCTAATGGCGTGAAGCATAGAATAGGTCATTCATCAAATATGAGAAGCCAAACCCTAAAACTGATATAGAATGCTCCATAACTAGAATACTCTACCTCACATATCATACTTGTTGAATGCGATCAAGACCTATAGAAAAGGTCCATTTTCAATGCCCATTTGAATCAGACCTCCATACAGACTTGGCAACATGCCTTATCTATATCTGTTTCCTTTTCCCAAATGAAATTAAAAATAAATAAAGAAATAAAAGGAAAGAGAAAAGGTAAAAGAGTAAAATGGTCATGGTTGAGCAACACAAGCATGTCTCTGTTATCCAGGCTTTACAATCACCTCCAAACATCTCCCACAAAGATTCATATAATGTCAGAAGGGAGAGAAAGACAGAGTTATACCAATTTCATGCCCAGAGATGAGATCACCACGTTGGAAACCCAAGACTTGCATTTATTAAAGAGACCAGAGAAAGCATCTATTACGGGTTAATTAATTGTCAACGATCTGCGTGCTTTCAATTATCAATTATTCCAACTTGTAAGATCTATGTGACTCTTGATTGTGGTAAGGTTTTCAGTAACTATTGTGGCCCATGTAGCCATTTCAAGCCAACATTGGGTAACTTGTGAACTTAAGGGGTATATAATTGCATCAAACTCACAAAAGGTCAATTCCCAATATTGGACATAAAGTTAAATACTCAAATGGTAGCAATGCAAAACCCATTCCCGTTTTAAAAAAATAAGGAGAAACTAAAGGCAGAAAATCTCCCATACTTGAAGATTTACCAGCAGTCAATAATCATGTATGAATGCCTAAAAACACACTGTACACAGCAAGATCAGTATAGAAATCATTCCATATGTCACTGCAGCTAAATTATCCAGTTTAGTCTTCCCTTTTATTTGCTTGAGTTCCTTCTCTCAACTCTTAGAGAGAGAAACAAATCTTGAAAGACATTTTTTCACAATCTGATAAGTTGTGATTACTTCATTGGAAAAAAAATCTCAAGCAATTCTATATCATTTCCCCCAATTGAACATAACCAGCAAAAGCATTTCCCTTTCCCTCCCTTTTTAGGGTTAAATCAAATACCATTATAGAATATCACAGCGCAAAAGTATTTCACACAGTGAATACAAATAAGCTCCAAACCTGTAAAACACCATAAATAACCAAGGTTGACATAATTCCGGTGACTGCAAATGCTCCTTTCAATAGCCTGTTATCTTTCAGAGACCCTGGCACCGACAGAGAGGGCAGCTCCGCCATATCCCATCCAATTCCTTCACCTAAACCATTACCCTTTTCTCATTTTCAAAAACGAACCAGACCCACCATTTAATTTTCAACAAAAATCAAATCTTTAACAGAAAATCTATACATGCACACCCAAGTATGTGCTAAAACACATTCATTACCTATACCGTTGAGATATTCAGATATTGCCCGTCGTCGGAAGATCAAAGCCGGTATGCTGGGAGCTGAAAATCAAAAGCATGACTATGAATGGGCTTTTATTTATTTGTAGAAACCTAAGTGGGGGAGATCATGAGAGAAAGACGTGTTCTTGCTGGTGAATGCTGACTAAGCTTCGCCATTGTCTTCCTTTTGTAGGTGCCATTCTCTTTTTGCTGTTTATTTCCTACTATACTCTCACTTGGCAAATTGAATGAATATGCACAATTTTAAATGTCGAATCCAATTTCCTAAAATATATATATTTATTATCATTAAAAAATATATTTTTAACTTAAAATCTATCTCTCTCTATATAAAAGTCGAAGGAAACTTACGATATGTAGGTGATATGTGGTTAAATAAATTTTTTTAAAAAAAATAAAAATAATATTTGAATTTATTTAAAATTTTAATTAATTAAATTAACTAATAATATATTATATATTTTTAATATTAATATATTAAAATATATGATTCTTTAAATACTATCTAAATTAATATATTAAAATATATGATTTTTTGAATACTATCTATATATGTATTTAATATTAATATATTGAAATATGTTATTTTTTTTAAATATTATCTAAATTTATTTTAAAATCTTAATTAATTAAGTCAATTAATAATATATATATATATATATAATATTAATACATTGACTCTTAATAACATTACACGAAACATCAACTTAGTTTTACAATTAATACAAGTTTTACTAATTAATAAATTTTAAAATTAACTTTTGTAGTAAATTAAAGTGAGATAAATGCAAACTCTTTATATCAAGTGAAAATAAAATATCCTATTCTCAATAGGGAGATTATTTGTGATATTCCACTTTTATATTTTAGAATGTAAAATAATTTATAAATCTAAATACACATTATCAATTTGTGATATTTATTTTGATTAATAAAAACTATTACAATTACAAACAGTTAAATTTGTATACTTTTCAAGTCATGAGTTGTATTCCCATGCCTACAACAAGAAATGTGAAGATATTTGTCGTCATTTCCAATATTAGTTTTCATACTTTGTAAGTTTTTCATATATACTTCTCTCTCTATATATATATGGTTTTTAAAGTGTATTGATAAGTTAAGACATGTTTGATAATAAATTTATGAATTTTTTTAATGTGTGTCCCAATGGCACATATTAATTTGCATAAGTTAAAATATATAGTGTAAGCAATTCATATATCGTATTTATGTAATTTTCTAAAATCCAATTTAGATACAATAATTATTACATTTCTCATTAAAATTTATTTAAAATAATTGTACAAATTAACAAGTCCATTCAAATTAAAGAACATTAGAATATTTATAAGATTGTTACAAAATTTTATTGGCATAATAATAATAATAATAATAATAATAATAATAATAATAATAATAATAGTCATTAAATAAAATAAATAACTATATACATCTATGTTATTTCTTTTTCCTTTTCTTTTAATATCAATAGGATTAGGTTGACATAGAATTTTTGGTACATAAATTTTTTAAATTAGCATTTGGGTTTGTTAAGGTATTTTTATATTATTTTTCAACACAAAGTTAACAAAACTAATTTTTAAATGAGAGGAAAAACATTTAAAATTATAAAATAATAGTACGCTAATCATATCTTAATTGATTTGATAGTTTTATTATTGATTTGTTAATTTGTGAAATTACCTTAAAAAATTTCAATGAGAAGGTTTAATAATTATTGTATTCAAATTAGTTTTTTAAAAGCTTATACAAATATGATATATGAAAGTAATTGCATAAATTAACAAATCAATGATGAAACTATAAAATCAATTAAGATATAATTAGTGTAATATAACTATATAATTCTAAATGTTTCCTTTTCTCTTTCAATTAGAAGATTTAATTTTGATAACTTTATGTTGGAAAAAATTAATGTCGAAATACCTTCACATACATACATACATACATACATACATACATACATACATACATACATACATACATACATACATACATACATACATACATACATACATACATTACAATTAAAATTTTAATAATTATTATATTTTAATAAATTAAATTTTATGAAAATTACATATATATGATACATGGATTAATTAATGTTATGAAGCTGCAAATAACTATAAATAGCCTAATTTTAGGCTTAATCTTAAGGATATTATGAATATGTAAATAACTGTTAGTAGCCTAAACTTAGACTTAATCTTAGGAATAATCTGCGTAACCTTTCCTAATTTAAAACCTCTATATTTGTATATATACTTAAATTTTTTCATCAGTGAAATATACAGAAATTACAGACTTTTATTGTTATATGGTATCAAAGCCATTGCAGCCTAGTTTCCTTAGAGTTTTGCCCTATTTTTTCTATTTGTTTCTCTGCCCCAGTGAGCAGAGGTGCTCGTTGTTAAGTTCTCTACCCTAGTGAGAGAGTTATTGTCACCGCCATTAGCAGTAGCCGCACATATGACATCTTTCAGTGACCATTCTACCTATGGTCTTCTCCGACCAAGGTTGCCTCTCTCCTCTAAATCTCCTGCACCTACTATGTCTGGATACGGGTGACAACACTTTTACAATTTCTGCAAATGAATACACAAGATTCCTTCAGTACCAAGAAAATGTGAAGTCTTCATCTCAATCTATCTCTTCCATTGCGGAGTCAAGTAGCCCAAGTACGTGTCTTCTTTCTTCTTCATCCGATTAGATCATTGATACTGGTGTCGTAGATCACATGGTAGGTAATCCTAATCTTCTATCCAAAGTTGAATCTTATACGTCTTCATCTAGTGTCACCTTAGCAGATGGATCTAACTCTTATGTTCTTGGTACTGGCACCATTGATTTAACTCATTCATTATCATTATTCTCTGTCCTTAGTTTGCCTGATTTTTTATTCAATCTCATGTCTGTTAGTAAAATCACTTGTGCCTTAAATTATTTTGTCTCATTCTTTCCTGATTACTGTATCTTTCAGGATTTTTGACGAAGAAGATTACTAGTAAGGGAGATGAATTTGAAGGCATCTACATTCTAGATACAAAACTGCCAAAGTCTATTGCTTGTTCTAGTGTTCTCACTTTATTTGAATCTCATTGTTGATTTGATCACCCATTCTTACCTATGTTGAAGAAATTATGTCCTTGATTTCATGATTTGTCTTGTTTAGATTGTAAGTGCTGTCAATTTGCTAAACATCATTGTTTAAGTTCTTTTTCTCGAGTTAATAAAAGAGTTAATTCTCTATTTGAGTTGGTTCATTCAAATGTTGGGGGTCCGTGCCTTGTGTTGTCTAAACCCCAATTTAAATATTCTGTTACTTTTTTTGATGACTTTTCTAGAATTACTTATCTTTATTTAATGAAAAGTCATTACGAGTTGTTTACTCATTTTAGTGCTTTTTGTGCGGAAATAAAAACTCAATTTAATATTGTTGTCCAAATTTTGAGAAGTGATAATGCCAAAGAATATTTTTCAAAACCTTTTTAGAGTTATATGATCCAGAATGACTTTCTTCTTCAGTCATCTTGTGTTAATACCCCCATCTCAGAATAGCGAACGGAAAAATAGACATTTCCTTAAAACTACCAAAAAAGTTCTCTTTCAAATGCAAGTTCCTAAACAATTTTCGGCCAATGCTATAAGGATTGTATAACACCCCACTACTACGTACCCTAAAAGGGCGGGGATGTCGCCCCGTCCCATAGGACAAGGGGTCTTTAAAACGAGGTATAAATATAAAGGTGACCTCAAAAGAATCAACTTAGATAAATAAAGAAAAACTCTTATTACATCCGGCTCAAATTGGAGCAATACGAAATAAAACAAATATCGTTTAGAAGCTTAAATAGCAATTGTCTCCTAGAGCACAATGGAACAAAAAGAACAAAAGCTACATCTATCACATGCTCCGCTGGCTCAGCACAATCTATCTCCTGAAAACATGATATAAAATAGTGTGAGATTAAATCTTAGTAAGTCATGTGTGTGCACATGGTGTTTTAAACAGTACGTGTATGCATAGTGTAAAACATTTGTAGAAACATTTGGCAAGTCATAAATAATCTCTTTTCGCAAAGAGTGGGTTTTCTCATAATCACGCTTTATACAAAATAAATCATCCACTCGAGTCAACAGTCATGTCACCACACGTTGGGTTCCATGAGAACAAAATGGTCAAGGTGCCATACTTTGTTCACCAAGACAAGTTAAGGCACCACACTTTGTGTACCGAGACAGGATCAGATTACCACACGTTGAGCGTTCTGATCAAGGTGAGTGTACAGCTCACCGGGTGAAATACTCCTCCTTCTCTACACTCAATAAAACCATTCGGGTGTCCATGCCGGGAAAATAAACAATACCTTTCGGTACAAGTGCTAGTTCGGACCGGCCTGACCAACCAATACTGTCGCCTTTTCAAGCAGAGCTTATCTTCTGGAGGTGGCCTCCTGCCAGAAGACTTACTCAAGCTTTCCAAGACTAGTATTGTTAGCCTACCCTTATTGAGTACTCAACGAACATATCCGTCAATTCCTGATTTGCAACATTTCCAAACATTGGTTTTGTACAACGTGGTTTTTCTCTAAAAGAGTTTTTCTAAAAATTTAGGAAAAGAATAGTTTTCTTAATAAAATCGTTAGTTTGACAAAACCATTTAAAGAATAAATACCCACGTTTACAACCCAAGCAAACATAGCTCACAATAGCTTCACAAAGTTTTACAACATAGACTTGCCATCACAACAGTTAACAAAAGAGTTTATGCAAGACTTACCATCACAACATTTAACAAAAGAGTTTATGTAAGGATTTATCATCACAACATTTAACAAAAGAGTTTATGCAAGGATTTATTTGATATGCCTCAGATAAACAAGACAAAATCACAGCTTGCTTTCTTCAAATACCCTCCTGATCTAGAATCACAAAATATCATGATCAGTGGTCTCAATCAATTCAAACATGCATTAAACTCATTTATTCCCATAACAAATCACGATCCATTATCTAACTTCAAATAAATCATCTAATCCTCAAAGTACATACACTATGATCATATATCCATCAAAGACATGAATAATATGTCAAAAAGGTCTCGACTTGACCATCACCACTTATATCCATCATCCACTATATTAAACCTTAATTTTGACATCAAGGGTAAGTATTCCCTTACCTTGCAACAATCGGGTTAGCAAGATCTCAATGCTCCTATGGTGATCGTCCCAAGTTCGCTTAATTGGAAGAGAAGAGCTACATTCTTTCCTTCCTTTTGATCGAAAATAAATAGAATGGATGAAATCAGCCTTTAGGTGGTGTGATTCAAGGGAAGAAAAGGAGAAGAATTGATGGAAGAAAGGGATTAAGAGGTTGAGATGGTTTTTGCTTACCTTAGAGGGTGATCGGTTTTCGTTAGGTATTACTCTTAAGATTTTCAAAAATTGCTGTGGAGTTCTTGCTGGAATTTTTTGTGTAGAATAGAGAGGGTAGTCGGCTACTATGTTTTAGGGTTAGAGAAGATTGGTTTAGGGTTAGATGGTGGTGTTTAGAAAGACTCCTAATGGCTTTAGGTTTCTTGGACAACAAGGGCGAAAATTGCAGCTTATGGTGTGCCTTCTTGCTACCGACTTTGGGAGGGTTTAAGGGAGAAAATATTCTGTAATTTGCTTCTTTGTACTGGCCGAAATATTGCTCAAGGGAAGGGCTGAATGTGTTCAGAATTTTGGGCCAAACAAAGAAGATTTGAGAAGGTTTGAAGAGCTGAAATTTCTGTGCGCGTGCAGTGATTTTGCTGTACGAAATTGCTAAACAATAAGAGGAGAAATTCTGGTATGTTGTAGCTGTGGTTCTGCCGCAATTTTCAAAGAAAAGATAAGGGTTTTAGGCGCAGAAAATTGGCTTGATCAACTGAGGATTCTGGTGTGTTTTGGTGTGCAGAATTTCGGTTTGTGTAGGAGTGCAAGCTGGCCGAAATTCCTGTATAAGGCTGGCCGAAAATCTGTAGTTTTTTTGAGATAAAAATCTGGTTTTGTGCAGCTAAGGTAATCTGAATTTATGAGGAGTGTTCTATATGTTTTGAGCTAGGGTTTGGAGAGTTGGATTGCACCTAGAAGTACTGGAATTTTCGGACAGCTTGTGCTTGCACAAGGCTGCCGAATTTCAGCTAGGAAAAGGTAGCAAAACCTAGTTAAATTAGGATCGAAATAAAATCTGATTTGCTAAAGGATTTAGGATAAAATTTCCTAACTTTGGAAGAGTTTGAGTTGAGCTAAAATTCCTTCAAGAAGTGGCGGCACTAGCTGGAAAATTTTCCAGATTTTTAGCTAAAGTTCTAGGTTTAAAATCAACAAGGTTTCCTACTAGAAGAATGACTCTTTAATTCCAACTATCTATTGCAAGCTCTAGCAAGTCGAAATCAAACTAAAATTGTAATTATTCAGCTAGAGTTTTCGAAAATCCAAGGGAATAAAAGCTGAAAATACAAAGGAACTTTATTCACATCAAAGCCCTTGATTTTAGAAAATAAATATGGAGACTTATTTCCTTGGAATAATGGCACTAAAATTTCTCTAGGATAGCTTGATCATTTTCGGCCAAGACATGAAAAAGTCTAAGGAAAAGAGCTTTCAAGAAGAGAAACTAAGATTCACAAAAGGTAGGATTCGAACTCGGGTCACCAAAGGAAATCACCAACCTCCCGCTATTCCAAAGCTACTCCACATTAATAATTCTCTAAGAAATTCTTTCCACCATATTCTCATCCTTCCATATCCTCGACCATACCTCACTTAACCAAATCTTTAACAACACCATTATTTCACACCAATCAATTCAAATGCAAGGACAACTTTAAAATTCACATATATCCATGCAAAAATAATTTTAAGCTACCATGAAAAATGCAAAATGCTATGCAATGCATGACTTTTCCCCATAGTCAAAGGTGGTTTTGGGCAGGATATTACAGATTGTGTCCTAAAAACAAACATTTGTACAACGTATTTTACATATTAAATCAATTAAAGGCATTCTTTATATTTCAATTTCTTAGTTTCATATGTTTATGTGTATAAAATTGTTAGATAAGGTCTCAAGTAGAACACTGTGTTAAAGAAATCATTATAGATATTGTGATATGAGGTTCCTACTAAACTGAATTGTATTTGTGTTTAAATTATCCCCAGTCATAATATTAATGAGTTAGGACATCATTAATGCGTTAAAACTAGTACGTATTATACTTTTTTATTTGATCAAGCGGTAGTTCTCACATCCGTGATTATTGTGATATTCAAAGTTAACACGTGAATGCTTGTTATTTGAACAAGTATATTGATGACCTAACTATGAGATAATCACATGAATAACTATTTAGTGTTAATTATATAATCTCATTATAGCAAATGTACAAGTATTATTATACTTCAGAACTTCAAGGTACTTTGTTTACTAAGCGTTGTATTTTGATTCCAGTTTCTGGAGTCCTTACAAGATCGCTTATAAGATGGACATTGGGTACAACACAAAATAAATGAAAGTAGTTGGAAGGGTTTATAAAAGATTCACCGCTCCAAATACTAAGAGCGAATATCTCAAAGCCACTTGTAAAAATCATTATTCAAGAAGTCCTTGGCCAAGACAACTATGTGTTGGAAATAATTCCAATTGATACACATGTTGAGTAATGGATTTCGGGCACAAGTACTAAAATATTCGGGTCAAAATTAATTAATATTCTGGAGGGTGTTGGCACTAATTCCATACTCAAAACTGAATGAGATATTGTATAGGGAAATGAGTTTGTTGCACTAACGTTTCGCTATTCAAAGGTTCATGTCAAGCCACTTAATTTTCTGAACCTATGGGTGGTCATAATATATTGTTAGATACTGCTCATGATATACTAAATATGGATTTATTAATTAAAAATTTATTAAATTTAATTTTAATTAGAATTAATAAATTAATTCTAATTATTAAAAGGGTTATTAATTCTATTATAATAGAATTAATTCATATTAGCTACCAATTGACTAGAAAATCTAATAGGTCACACACAATAGATGAATTGATACTCAAGATATTATATGATAATATTGTGAGATTAATTTGTGAGAAGAAATAATAAATTATGGGCTAATTATAAAGTGTTATAATTAGTTGGATGAAATTACAATTATTTAAAGGGTTTGTGGTTGAATTATAAATTAGTTATAATTCAAGGGGCCTTATTACAATTTAAAAAATTTAAAACCTATAAAAGAAAGAATAAAGGGAAATATCTTCTTGTTTTCCTAAAAGGTTTAGGAAAAACAAGAAAGGCAGTTTCACGTGGTTAAAAAAAGAAAAGAAGGAAAAAAATAAGTTGTTTCTTGAAGGTTTTAGGATACAATCTATGTAGAGATTCATCGTAGACATATATGTGTGTGTGCGCGCGCGCGCGTGTACAGTATGCGTAAGTTAGTTTTTCCTTTGAAGATTACGGTAGCTATTTCTTTTCTTTTTCCACGTAAAACACGACACATAATTTCCTCTCCAAATAATAATCCCTAATGTTGCAAAATAATACCCACTAGCATCGATTTCTTTGCACCGTTCTTGAATACAATTCTTTGTTTGGATTACTATTAGAGAATTATTATTCTTGTAATTTAGTGGCTCGATTGGATCAAATTTTGAAGGGGATTCGCACAAAAGAAAAATTTTAAAAGCTACGTTTTTTAGATAACTAATTTTTCTTTCTTCTCCTTATTCGTTTAATTACCTGTTAGAATTTGTAGATTTCTAAACGTGAAAAATATCCACGAATCCCTTCTGAGGGCCCAAGCCAAACGATTAAGGTCGATCTAGGGATTACAGAATTACCTCTGTATCACCGTAAGCAAAACCTCTGCTTTCAGGTTTTTAAGTGTACGTACACTTCAAACGATCACCAGACGCTGCAATGTGCGAACGTCCTTTATTGGATACACACAGCGAAACCAGCTCGTTACCCGGGAGTGCTAGCGCCTAAGGTTTTGAGAGGCTTAATTTTTTCTGGTTGTGAGGCACGAATATTTTTATGAGAAGTCTCTAACAAGAAGACAACTAGGGTTTTTTTTTTTAAATCATACGAATTTCTTGAAGTCCAACTTTCATAATCTCTTATCATATCTTATTTTAAGTTCAAATTAAATTAAAACTGATATGATAAGATTTTGTCATTACCTCAATAATTTAACTAATTAATTTATCGAGTCAAATTCTTATAATCTGGATATCCTCCAAATACATCGAATATCAACATATTTCCAAATTCATTATATCTGATCATTTTCTAGGTTCGATTAACCTAAACATATTTCCAGATATATCGAACCTAGTTACCAGAAAAATAACCTAATGTGTTAGCTTAATGTGTGACCCTATAGGTTCATTTAACGCTAATAGTGTGCCCAAATTACATTTAAATGGTCCACAAGTTATAAGCAATTTCTAGCTAAATATTATAACTATCTAGGTTAAATGAAAATCAGTGATATCTTTGAACTAAACCATAACTTTATATTTAGTTCTTTTATCATACGATATCCAGATTAAGCATAAGGCACAAAGTATGTCATCCTTATTAAACTTAATCAATTATTTCTTGATCTCATAGTAGACTGTTCAAACAAATGATATCAATATCTCAAATTGATATATTTGAGCACGACCATGTATTTTCACAGTTTAACTTTTCAAAGGGTACATAGACATCTTTCCCAAAATTGAAAGGGACAAATTCTTTCACTATCAATCATATTCCTCTCTCTGGTTTATTCTATATTTAACAGTGATCTAATTTATTATCTGGTTAAAGATAACTTTAGACAACGCAAAGATATAGAATTTATCAAGTAGAAAATTAAGATGAATTCACATCAAAGGAATTCTAATATCATTATGGCTAGAAAGTATTTATGACATGTCCGATGAAGTACTCTCACAGTGGGTCATATCCAATATAATGTTCTCTAATATTTATTTATGTTTTGACTTGATATCACATATATCGATGACTAGTAAAACATAGCCATCAAGTCATAAATATACTAATATTAATTTATTGTTGTTCCACTAATAATAATTGATCATGGACAATTTAAGAATAGTCATTGTATTTGTTATAGGGTTTTACTATCAAATCATGTACTTGATGACCACAAAACTAAATGCACTATTCATGAAAAGAAATGTCTCGTATTATTACATAATAAATAACAACAATACTATAAATATAAATTATTTTAGGGCATATTCCTAACATTACATACGAGTGATCTTTTACGTGAATTTCGTTTTAATTTTTTGATGTGTGTAAATTGGTTTGCATGATTAAAATTCAATAGATGTAGCATCCACAGCTTGTTTCTTGATTAATCGAATGCCTTTATCTATTCTTAATAATGAGAGTCATTATCATATCTTATTTCCTACTAAATCTTTATTTCCTATTGAACCTCGGGTCTTTGGTAGTACTTGTTTTATCTATGGTGTTCGGCCTCATCTCACTAAGTTAGATCCAAAATAATTGAAATGTATTTTTCTTGGATATTCTCAATTACAAAAAGGTTATCATTGTTATTCTCTTACTTTTAACAAGTTTCTTGTGTCAGCTGATGTTACTTTTCAGGAACATATTCCTTTGTTTTCCTTTCCTTCCACTTATTCTAGTTTAGTGGAGAATAACGATTTATTACTTTATACTATCATATCTTAGACATTTACTTTTCTAACTACTCATATTTTGTCCAGTAACCCTCTTCCACCTCTATCAAAACCACCTATTCGACAGGTTTATTCTAAGCAGAAAAGGCTTCTTCATTTATGTCTTAAGCCGGTAACTTCAACGCCATCAGATCCCGTTACCAGTGATCTTGATATTCCTATTATAGTTCGTAAAGGTAAAAGATAATACACTTATCCTATTCCATCTTTTGTTTCTTATGTTCACCTATCCTCTTCATCATGTTCTTTTATGTCATCTTTTGATTCTATCACTATTCCTAAAATTGTCTCTAAAGTTTTGTCACGTTCTAGCTGGCGTGATGTTATGATAGACGAGATGAATGCTTTAAATGCTAATGGCACTTGGAATTTAGTAAATTTAGCTATAGAAAAGAAGGCTATTGGATGTAAATTGGTGTTTACGATCAAAGTCAACGCTGATGGCTTTGTCGCTAGCCTCAAAGCCCATCTTGTGGCCAAAGGATATGCTCAGACTTATGGTATAGATTATTTTGACACTTTTTCTCCCGTAGCCAAATTAAACTTTGTTTGTTTGTTTATTTCTCTAGCAACGACTTATGACTAGCCTTTACATCAGTTAGACATCAAAAATATCTTTTTACATGGTGATCTACAAGAGGAAGTATACATGGAGCAATCACCTAGTTTTGTTGCTTAGAGGAAATAAGGAAGGGTATGTCATCTTTGCAAGCCCTTGTATGGATTAAAACAAAGTTCACGTGCTTGGTTTGGGAAATTCAGCCAAGCCATTGAAATGTTTGGAATGACGAAGAGTAAGTTAAATCACTCAGTGCTTTATTCTAAATTTAATTCTGGTATCATTCTTCAGACTCAGTTTCATACGTAGGATTTATGGGCATTGAAGTATTTCTTGGGGGTTGAAGTAATGTGAAGGAAGAAAGGTATTTTCTTGTCTTAGAGAAAATATGTGCTTAATTTATTGGCTGACACAGGAAAGTTGGGCCTGGGCACCTAACCATGCAGTACTCCAATACTTCCTAATTCACAACTGACAAAGGATGGTGATTTTTTTGAGCATCCTGAAAAGTTTATAAGATTAGTTGGAAAATTAAATTATCTTACAGTAACTCGTCAAGATATTGCCTACTATGTTAGTATGGTGAACTAGTTTATGTCTTCTCAAATAGTTCATCACTGGGCAGCATTGGAACAGATTTTGTGTTACTTAAAAAGGGCTCTAGGATGTGGTATACTGTATAGCAATTATGGGCATGGTAACATTGAATATTTTTCTAATGCAGATTGGACTTATTCAAATACAGACAGACGATCCACTATATGTTATTGTATGTTTGTTGAGGGGAATTTGGTATCCTAGAAAAGTAAGAAACTGTTAGGGATATGCCCTAACGTCAATTTGTACTTATACTATTGTCGTTATGTTTTATATAATAATATAAGGTTTTCCTTTTCATGAATAATGCATTTTGTTTTGTGGTCATCAAGTACGTGACTTGATAGTAAAACCTAACAATGAATACAATGACTATTCTAAAACTGTCCCTGATCATTATTATTATTGGAACAATAATAAATTAAGATTAGTATGTTTGTGACTTGATGGCTATGTTTTACTGGTCATAGATATTTATGATATCGAGTCAAAACATAAATAAATGTTAGAGAACATTGTATTGGACATGACCCACTGTGAGAGTACTTCATGGAATATGTCATAAGTACTTTCTAGCCATAATAATATTAAAAGTCATTCGACCTAAATTCATCATAATTTCCTACTTGATAAATTCTATATTTTGAAGTTGTCTAAATTTGTCTTTAATAAGATAATAAATTAGACTACTGTTAGATATAGAATAAATCAATGAGAGGAATATGATTGATAGTGAAGGAATTTGTCCCTCTCAATTATGGGAGAGATATATATAGGCCCCTTGATAAGTTAGACTGTTAAAATGCATGGCCGTGCTCAAATATATCAATCTAAGATATTGATATCATTTGTTTGAATAGTCTACTATGAAATCAATAAATAGTTGATTAAACTTAATAAGGATGACATGCTCCGTGCCTTATGCTTAATCTGACTATCGTGTGACAAAATGACTAAATATAAAATTATAGTTTGGTTCAAAGAGATCACCGGTCTTCATTTAACTTGAATAGTTATAATATTTTGTTAGAAACCACTTATAACTTGTGCGCCATTTAAATATGATTTGGGCACATTACCTGTATTAAGTGAACATATAGGGTCACATAATAAGCGAACTTGTTAAGTTATTTTTCTGATAATTAGATTCGATGAATTTGGAAATATGTCTAAATTAATCAAACTTAGAAAATTTACCAGATACAATGAATTTGGAAATATGTCCACATTCGATATATCTGGATAATGTCCAGATTATAAGAATCTGACTTGGTAAATTAATTAGTTAAATTACCGATATAATGACAGAATCTTATCATATCAATTTTAATTTAATTTGAATTTAAATTAAAATACGATAAGATATTATTAGAGTTGGACTCTAAAAAGTTCGGAGGGGTTTCTAAAAAACTCTAGCTGTCTTCTCTAGAGAGCTATTCTGTTAAGAATATTCGTGCATTTATCCACCAGAAAAATAAGCCTCTCAAACCCTAGGCGCTAGCATTCCCCAAGTGACGAATGAGTTTGTGGTGCGTATCTGATAGAGGACGTTCGCATATTACAGCGTCTGGTGATCGTTCGGGTTGCACGTGCAGAGTACAATCGGAATCAAATGATATCGATTACACCTAACAGAGGTAATTTTGCAAACCTACGATCTTCTTAATCGTTTACTTGGATCCTCGGAAGGGATTCGTAGATATTTTTTTCATTTAGGAGTCCACGAATCCTAACAGAAACAAAATATGGTGTTTCGCTTTAGTGCAGAATTTGAATATACAGCTGTGGCACAGTTTGTTGGTAAAATAATGTGGATATATCAGCTATTATATTAGGTTGGCCTTAAAGCATCCATTCCAGCTAGACTATGATGTGAGAATCAAGCTACTTTCCATATTACCTATAATCTTATATTTCATGAGCAAACTAAACATATTAAAATTGACTATTATTTTTTTCGTGAAAAGATTCAACAGAACTTGATTTCTGCAAAACATATAAAGACTGGAGAATAACTTGGAGATATCTTCACCAAGGCTCTTAATGTGGTTCGGATTGACTATATTTGTAACAAGTTGGGCATGATTTATATCTATACTCCAACTTGAGGGGGAGTGTTATGAAGTTGTAAATAGTTGTAAATAACATAATCTTATGTTTAATCTTAGGAATATTATGAATTTGTAAATAGCTATAAGTAACCTAAATTTAGCCTTAATCTTAGGAATAATCTGTGTAACCTTTCTTAATTTAGAATCTCTATACATGTATATATACTTAATCTTTTTTCATCAATGAAATATACATAAATTACAAACTTTTCTTGTTACAGTTAGAAAAACCCAAGTCCTATTTTCTTTCTAAGACAATATAGTAACTGGCAAGTCTCATTTCAATAAGGTTACCTCTTAAAACCTAATCCATTAGTTGATGGAAAGTAACTGTGATTGAGTTTTGATTGACATGAATTGCAACTTGATGGCAAAATTCAAAATATTAGTTGCACTCAAGAACTCATGATTTTGCCAATAATATATGTTACAAGTTAACAATAAATAGAAATAAAAAAAGAGGGAGAATCTTAGTATAGATCATGGGTTACCTTTTTTTCCTTACTATTTCTAAATAGGAGAAAAAAAGGTAAGGATTTGTTTGATAAAATTGAATTATAAAAACTAAAATATAAATATTTAAGTATTGAATTCTGAAAATTGAAGTTTGAAAGCTAAATCCTCAAATTTGATATTTGAATTAATTATAAATTATTTTTATAATGTACTTTATTACAATTTAAATCAAATATAAAAGAATATTAATAACTATATGGTTATTTAATATATTCAGACTAAGGTTCTGAAGATCGAACCGGCCATCGAATCGGTGAAACAACAGATTTAATGGTTCACAGGTCTAACCCTAGTTGGATCGTGGTCGAATCGAGATGTAATTAAATATTTTTAATATTATTTATATATAAAAAACAGTATTCACTATTATATAAATTTTGCCAAAAAGTCTAAGACATAAGTTCAATACATAATACAATAATAGTTCGATATCAATCAATACTCAAATATATAATTTTGGTACAATATTATCACCAAACTAATACAATTACAATCTAAAGTGTATAATCATAGTCTGTATTAACTTGTGATCCAAGTCCAGCATCCACACTAAATGTGTAATCTGTTCCATCATTTTCACCATCAAATGAACTCAAACTTGATGACACAGGCATGTTAATTCCATATCAATTTTTGCACGATCTATTCAAACGATGACCAAGTTAACATGATATAAAGGAAATAATATTATAGTATTTATTTACAACTTAAAAATAAAACTCACCAATAATTGGAATAGCATGATCGCTATACATTAAAATTTCAATTTCTTCCTCGTCAAACTCTGGCTGAGGATCTTCTTCCACCACCCAAAAATCAAGTTTGTAAATCGATTCATAATCAATAGGATCATAAGACCTTTCTTTTGATGAATCCTAGAAGCATTGGTATGATTTTAAATTATTTAAATGTATGGTAATCGAAAGTTTCAAATATAACAAATGCCACTAATAGTAAAAGATTAAATTATTAATATTGACATACTTAGATTTCAAACACAGGTTATAAGTCACATAAACATGATCACAAAGTCTTTTATGCTCCATCTTATTCCTCCTTTTGGTGTGAATTAAATAAAAAAAACTCCTATGTCTTTCACATCCTGAAGAAGAAGCTGTTTGACTTAGGATGCAAATTGCAATGTTTCTCAAAATAAGAGCACTACCACCAAACAATCTTCACCATTCATCTGCATGCATAGAATATTATCAACTAAATATTATAGTTTTCAAAAAAATTAAAATGTATAAGTATAACAAAGTAATTGACCAGGTGTAAGTGATTTTGTTGCAGACAAACAAGATGGCCTAGAAAAGCTCTCTTTGCGCTTCCTGTACACTTGTATTTCTTTCATTACTTTAACTGGATCATTGCAAATACTTTTTATGTCCAATAGATCAAGCAAATCTTGTATGATCTTATACTTCTCAATAAAATTTTCATCATAAAAGAAAGGTAGGTTTAAAAAGTAAGTTGCAGTAGGGATATTACGATGCAGGTGCTTATCCTATCGAGTCTTAATGATTTCAATGTAAGGCTTGTATAAACTTTTTCTATTCTTGAACATCACTTTGATATCTTTCTTAGTCATTTGCATGCCTTCATATACATATCCTAATGAAGGTTTTTCATCAGCATCTACAATCCTCAACAATCTAATAAAAGGACCAGCAAGTTTCACCGTAATTTGACAATCTTGCCAAAATTTACTATCCAAGATAATAGAACTGACAACTTTCCTATTAGTAGTTCTTGCTAGCTTGTGTCCAGTAAAGTGTTTGTCAATAGCTAATACTTGCAAGTCTTCCTTATGATTACAAATACTTTTCAAAATAATAAAAACTGTTACAAAATAGGTAACTCCTAGACAAACTATTTCCCTCCAATCTGGCCTTTTTCTAAGCTAAGACAAAAATACCATATGATTGTATACAAAGACACTAATATTTGAAGCATGAGAAGTAAGGTTAACTACATGAGGCAATGAAGTAATATCTTTCAAAATAAGATTCAAGCAATATGCTGCATAAGTAGATCAGAAAATGTTTTCGTACTTCTCATGAATCAACCTCCCAGCTGCTACATAATTTGCTGCATTATCAGTCACTACATGGACAATATTCGCAAGCCCAACCCATTCAATAACATCCACAAATAAGTTTAATAAAGTTTTTGCATCTTTCACCATATCAAAGCATCAACAGATTTAACAAAAGTTATATTTGCAGGATAATATACCAAAAAATTGATCAAAGTTCTTTGCCTTTGATCACTCCAGCCATTAGCCATAAGTGTACATCCAGATGCTTTCCAGTTACTTCGAAAACTATTAACAAGAAGCTGGCATTCTTTCTTACAATCTCCCAACAAGCTTACCCATATTTCATAATAAGATGGAGCTTTAAAGCCAGGTCCAATAACTATAACAACATCTAATACAAGTTGAAAATAAGGAAATTGAATTGCATTAAATGGAATACATGTTGGGGATATGCCCTAGAGTCAATTTGTACTTATACAATTGTCATTATGTTTTATATAATAATATGAGGCTTTCCTTTCCATGAATAGTGAGTTTTGTTTTGTTGGTCATCAAGTACGTGACTTGATAGTAAAACCCTACAATGAATACAATGACTATTCTAAAGCTGTCCCTGATCGATTATTATTATTGGAATAATAATAAATTAAGATTAGTATGTTTGTGACTTGATGGCTATGTTTTACTGGCCATGGATATTTGTGATATCGAGTCAAGACATAAATAAATGTTAGAGAACATTGTATTGGACATGACCCACTGTGAGAGTACTTCATGGAATATGTCATAAGTACTTTCTAGCCATAATAATATTGAAAGTCCTTCGACCTAAATTCATCATAGTTTCTTACTTGATAAATTCTATATTTTGACATTGTCTAAAGTTGTCTTTAACCAGATAATAAATTAGACTACTGTTGGATATAAAATAAATCAATGAGAGGAATATGATTGATTGTGAAGGAATTTGTCCCTCTCAATTATGGGAGAGATATCCATGGGCCCCTTGATAAGTTAGACTGTTAAAAAATGCATGGCCGTGCTCAAATATATCAATCTAAGATATTGATATCATTTGTTTGAACAGTCTACTATGAAATCAAGAAATAATTGATTAAGCTTAATAAGGATGACATGCTCCGTGCCTTATGCTTAATCTGGATATCGTGTGACAAAGGGACTAAATATAAAATTATGGTTTGGTTCAAAGAGATCACCGATCTTCATTTAACCTGGATAGTTATAATGTTTTGCTAGAAACCGCTTATAACTTGTGGGCCATTTAAATACGATTTAGGCACGCTGCCAGTGTTAAATGAACCTATATGGTCACACAATAAGCGAACTTGTTAGGTTATTTTTCTGGTGACCAGGTTCGATGAATCTGGATGATATCCAGATTATAAGAATCGACTCGGTAAAATAATTAGTTAAATTACCAAGATAATGGCAGAATCTTATCATATCGGTTTTAATTTAATTTGAATTTAAATTAGAATATGATAAGATATGATTAGGGTTGGACTCTAAGAGGTTCGAGGGTTTTTTTAAGAAAACCCTAGCCGTCTTTCGATAGTCCAATTTTTCGGTTGAGAACATTCGTGCCATTCTCTACCAGAGAAAAAAAAAAACCTCTCAAACCCTAGGCGCTAGCACTCCCCGGGTATCGAGTGAGTTCGCGGTGTGTATCCGTAGAGGACGTTCGCATACTCGCAACGTCCGGTGATTGTTCGGGTCGAACGTACAACAACAGCAACTGTAATCGAAGGATTTCGATTACAGACAACCGGAGGTAACTCTTAAAGCTTAGATCTTCTTAATCGTTTACTTGGGTCCTCGGGAGGGATTCGTAGATGTTTTCCGCGTTTAGGAGTCCACGAATCCCAACAATACAAACATCATAAAACCATCTAGCAATTGCCATTTTAGCCTTTCTCACTATTTCTTTGTTAGCAAAAACACTTTTTAGACTTGGTTGGGATCCTGGAGTTGTTCTTGGTACAAAATACTTATTTACTTCTCCACTAATTTTTCTCTTTCCTCTATCTCTGGTACATTGTACTTTAGTTGGTAGAGTAAACTTATGCACTCCCTCTATTCTAGCTTCATCATAGTCATCACCATAATTAACTTTGGACTCATCTTTTTTTTGCTTCACTTGCTCCAAATGTGATAATATTTGACATCTAATATCATAAGGAACTTTTTTACATGCAACAATCTATCCTTGTCTCCCTGCTAGATGTTGCTTCATTTTATGAATTCCTTCTCCTTTAAATTACTTCAGGCAAAAGAGACAAGTGTGCACTGGCTTTCCATTTTCTTGAATTAGACTAATATGTTCCTATGCCGGATCAGTCTTTCCACGACTAGAAATTGAGGATTGTTTCTCATTAAACTCATTACTATCCACTATTTGATTATTAGAAGCTTCCATACCTAATAATAATAATAATAATAATAATAATAATAATAATAATAATAATAATAATAATAATAATAATAATAATAATAATAATAATAATCATTTATAAAATTAATTAAATAGACATCTAACCATGGAAATATTAATAGTTATGAAAAACATAAATTCATTGTTGTTTTCTTAAAAGTTAAAAATTTTCCAATCTCATCGCTTTCTCAACAAAAATTCTAATTCTAGAATGACTAAGTCATGGAAGGAGAGGATCATAAGCAGATGATTAGTGCTAATATTGCATTCAATTGGCTTAAAACTGTCTATATCATGGAAGGATAGGATCAAAAGCTTGGACAAGCCTAGGCTTTACACAGCTATCTGAGGTAAATGGCTAAGGCTAATAGTTGAACATTATTCTGATAAACAAAATCCTTCATAGCAAGTAGCAACCCATGATTCCATTAACTACTGGTAGTCTTCTTAAGGAGTGTGTGTACCAAGAAAGATATCTAATAGTGAAAATTGCAATCAAAATTTGAATTCTCCTGTGTGCTAGTTTCCATTGTATTTAAAGGAAAAATACCTCATCATTTTCATTTCCTACCAAATTATCTATCTGATGGAGAAAGTAGTGTGTTGTTTAGAAAATTGTAAAATTTAGCAATCTTTCTCTGCCAATTACGAAGAGCACAAATACAATAATGAGCCACAGTAAGTAACATTCATCCAAAAAAAAAAGAAAGAAAAAAGAAGCCACAACAGGTTACAAAATGCATAGAAAAATCCCTTTCTTTCATGTGGTTGCAATAAAAAACCCAAAAACCATAACAAAATTTACTCAAAAAGAAGAAATAAATTAGAAACTTACCGAAGATGTTAGTAGTTCTTTATAAGTAAATGGGTAAATTTCAGAAATTTACCCAAGATGCCGCCAGTGCATATTGCTGAAAAATGAACACAAGCAAAAAGATTGAAGTAGTTCTTCACTGGTTCTTGCAATTAATGGAAGAAATAAAATGTTCTTCACTAGTTCTTTGCCATTACAGCAGTTCTTTGCAATTAAGGGGCGACAGTTGGCAAAACCAAACGAGGGTTTCTTTTCTTTTCTCCTACCGTTTGCGTCTGAGAGTGGAATGATAGAGATGAGAAGATTTGTTTCATTTATATATATATATATATATATATATATATATATATATATATATATATATATAAGAGTTGTCTCTTGAATCCGAAAAAGAGTACTTAGGTTCTCCCAATAACTAAAAAGTGTAGCATCTCTAAATCTAACTGGGGTTCGCTGCGGTGGAGGAACTGGATTGGAAAAATGGGAGATTCTAGTTGTAAGATATCTAATATAACTGTCGCTGTAATATATCTAATATAATCCTTTATATATATATATAAAGGAAACAAATCTTCTCATCTATGTCATTCCACTCCCAGAGGCAAACTGTAGGAAAAAAGAAAAGAAACCCTCATTTGTTTCGCCTACTGTCACCCCTTAATCACTTTCGCCTACTGCCATAATTGCAAAGAACCAATGAAGAACATTTTATTTCTTCCATTGATTGCAAGAACTAGTGAAGAGCTGCTGCAATCTTTTTATATTGGATGCAATCCAACATGATGTGGTTTAATAAAATCGGCGGACCACCAAAGTCAGCATTGGTTCACTGGTTCACAGGACCGGACAAGTGATCGGCTCTCAGTCCGACCAGTTGAACCGATCGATCCGGTCCGATTTTCATAACTATGATTCAGACTTAAAACTTAAGTAACTTTCATTTTATTTAAAATTTATAAAATGATTTTAGTATGTTTTAATTAATAAAGTATTAACAAAATTTGTTATTAAATATACTTAATTAACTTAACAAATAATATAAATTAAGCATTTAATCTTCTTTATTAAGTACTAAATTAATTAAGTACATTTGATAACAAATTTTTGTTATCACGTAATTAATTAAGACGTAATAAAATCTTGTTATAAATTTTAAATAAATTAAAAGTTACTTAAATTTAAATTTTAAATATGTTAAATACTCATCTAATTATTAATATTTTTTATAATTAATTTAAATTATAATAAAATATAATATAAAAATAAATTATACTTAATTCAGATTTCATATCTCATAATTCAAGTTTTATGAGACATTTTAATTTTATCAAATAAACCTTTATTTCTACATAGTTTTATAAGTTTATAACCTTTGTATATGTATTTGTGACACTTGTAGAGAGAATTATAACTTAACAACGAATCGAATATTATATTTCGAACTCAATCAATTTGGAATCAGAATAAAATAATGTGAGTATTTTCAATTAATAATTGAATTCAAATTCTTTAAATTATTATTTCACAAAATATGATTTTCCTGGAGCTCCAATTGTTGGAACCCGAACAATTACGTGGCTACAAGTATGTGGCTCTTGATTTTCCGCACGTAGAATCCATAAAATTCTGCTTTGGATAATGATAAAGAAAACTCGAGGCGGGCTTTCTTTTCCATGTCCATGCAGCAAATAATGGAACCAAAGAAACCAAGATAACAAGAATCACTTCTCCAATCTCTCTTCTTAGGGGTTTTCTCAAAATGGATTCTGCTGTATTTCAGCTGCTGCTCTTTCCTCGTGTTTCCGTTGGCCAACCTTTCAATTTCAGGAGTTGTACTGTAGGCTTTGGACAGTGCAGGCACAGACACAGAGCAGCCATTTCTACTTGCTGGGCTGTTGGGGTGCCTGGAGAATTGTCTGATGAGAGCTCCACGTTTAGTATAAATCAAAACGGCTCCATTTTCAGTGCCTTGGATGAGTTTTCATCAGCTACTATGGGATTGGGGATGGTTAATGCTGAAATAACTCCTGAAACTATTAATTTCTTTGTTAGTGATGCTGAGGGTGATCCTGATTGCCCCACCGAAGGCTATTCTTCAATTGATCAAGCTCTCCGTGCGTTGCGCAAAGGCAAGGTTGAAGCCATATTTTGTTTCTTTATGATTCTGAAAACATGAAGGATAATGCTTTAGTGACATTCTCTATCTCCTGATGATTATACTTTGTCTGATCTTTTGTTTTAGTACTTATTTGAGTACACTGGTTCAGTTTGTGATAGCTGTCGACGATGAAAATGGGGAGATTGAAGGAAATCTTGTCATGGCGGCATCACATGTAAGTCCAAAGGCTGTTGCATTTATGATGAAGCATGGTTCTGGAATTGTTTCTGTGGGCATGAAAGGTGAGGATCTTGAGAGGCTAAAGCTCCCTTTGATGTCTCCTGAAAACGAGGATAAATCTTCTGCTCCATCATTCACAATCACAGTGGTATGGCAATCTTATGGAGCTTCATTCTTTACCTAAATCTCTTTTGCGATGTTTCCTTTTAAGTAAACCAGAAATCTAAAAACTGCATTGTCGTTATTGATTATTTTGAATTTTCGTGTAAATTCTCTTCTGGTTTTCTTGATTTTGGATGAATTTAAACATGACTAGGATGCTAGATTGGGAACAACTACTGGTGTATCTGCTTCAGACAGAGCAAAAACTGTCCTTGCTCTCTCATCATCCAGTTCTAAGCCAGAAGATTTCAGAAGGCCAGGCCATGTATTTCCCCTCAAGTATCGGAATGGTGGGGTTTTGAGGAGAGCTGGACACACTGAGGCTTCCGTTGATCTGGTTATGCTGGCTGGCCTGCAACCAATTTCTCTGCTGTCTGCTATTGTTGATGGAGAGAATGGCTCCATTGCCCCCATGGCCAGTTTAAGAGAGTTGGCCTCAGAGCAGGACATTCCAATTGTGTCAATTACTGATTTGATCAGGTGAGGGGATCTGCTATATGCATCTCATGCAATGTCAATTGATTTGATTAACTTCTAAATCTCAATTTTTCTCAGCTGATTTGAATGTATAGCTCAAGCATATATATAATATCATTATTATATGTTCTTCTAAAATCAGCCATTTCCTTCTTCAATGTAGTATTCCACTATTTGTACTAATCTAGACCTGATGTGGCTCACAGCCATTGATGCTTCCAACTGCTTGCAGGTATAGGAGAAAGAGGGAAAAACTGGTTGAAAGAACTGCAAAATCTCGATTACCGACCAAATGGGGATTGTTTCGAACTTACTGTTATCGCTCAAAGCTTGATGGGACAGAGCATATAGCTGTTGTAAAGGTAAAAACTTTCTTCTGCGCAACAGGGAATACCAATTTCATGGTCATAGGTTGTTGAAATCCTCCATTTTCCTTAAAATTACAGGGGGAAATTGGAAATGGTCAAGATATCCTAGTAAGGGTTCACTCTGAATGTTTGACAGGGGACATTTTTGGGTCAAGGCGATGTGATTGCGGCAATCAGTTAGATTTGGCAATGCAGTTAATTGAGCAAGCTGGTAGAGGAGTTGTTGTCTATCTCAGGGGTCATGAAGGAAGGGGGATTGGGCTTGGTCACAAGCTTCAGGCCTATAATCTACAGGACCAAGGCCATGACACGGTTGAAGCCAATCTTGAACTTGGTTTTGCTGCTGATGCACGAGAATATGGGATAGGGGCACAGGTTAGTTCAAAGAAATCGGGGATATTTCTGTTACTATTGCATTATACATGGTGAATCGGTGATTAAGGCCAAATGGATCCAGCCAAGGCCTTTTGTTGCCATGGCAAAAGTCAATCCTATTCTATCCAAAAGCAACATATAGAACCCCGAAAGTGATTTTATTGCAAGCGTTAGGCATTAAACTATGCAGGATAGAATAGCTGAAAGAATCCAGCCCAAGGGGCTTTCAATCTGACATCTGCTGATACCTAAAGAAATTACAAAGATATAAGTTGCATCAGCAAATCTAAACACACAGCGCCATAATTCATGATCTTCTTTAGCCAAAACATAATAGTCACTTGTTGCTTTCAGTATTCTTGACAATGATTCAAATTTTATAAAGCAATTGACATTGTGCAAATTTTGCAAAATGATGGCAACAGATACTACAAGACATAGGAGTACGCACAATGCGCCTGATGACTAACAATCCTGCCAAGTTCGTTGGTCTCAAGGGCTATGGTTTGGCAGTTATTGGACGCGTTCCAGTTTTGACTCCCATCACTGAGGAAAACAAGAGGTATTTGGAAACAAAAAGGAGAAAGATGGGGCATATATATAAGTCTGACATACAAGGACCATTGGATGAATATATCAGCCCAAATGTAGATATAAAAGATCCACCAAAGGAAAATCAGAGAAACTGAACGATACTCTTTTGTATTTGATGCCTTTTTGCAACTCACTTGTAAATTTCACTCTTCTTTCTGTATTTATTTACAAGAAGAAATGATAAGAAGAGATACACAATGGACAATCTAGACACTTTTTAGAGTTCTTACAGGAAAACTCTTGCCTCTGTGATTATATTTCTTGCTGAATTCCTGAAACTTCGCTCATGTCATGAGAGAGAAATTTGCAGACTTTCGACAAGAAATTTCTTGATTTTTGGGTTGATATGCTCGCCTCCTTCTTGTTTCACTACTTAAGCTAACAAGAACAGAAGTATCCCAGAGAACTTGCATTCTTCTTTGCTCTAAGTTATGGGAACTAATGGTGAGGCTAAAGACTGCAAAAAGAAGGCAAAATTTTGCTTCTGATCCTAGTTTTCTTCTGAGATAGACATCCTCAAACTGTCAGTCTCACCATAATGCAAAGCTGAGTCTCCCCTAATTCTCAGAAGGAAATTCCGGGTGCTGAACAGCAATCGCTCAGTATCATTCCATTGGATGAGCAACATCAATAGCTACCTGAGTTCCCAGCACAAGTGCAGAACTCTGCAACATTTGAGTTTGAAGAACTTGAAACTGCTCTGCTCTTTCTTGATGTGTCTCTTCTCTCCTATAAGCTTCCATCAAGGCATACATAGATACCGAGTGTTGGCTCATTGTGAGGTTACAGGCAAATGATCTGCAGAGCGGGCAGCTTGAATGGGTTTGAAACCAAGTATCAATGCAGGAGACATGGAACACATGAGAGCAATTAGGTAAATGCTTCAGCCATTCACCATCTTCAAACTCCCCCAAACAAACTGCACAATCAGTATTGCCTTGGCTTAACTCTTCTTCCTTTTTCTTCTTGAATTGAGTGATGGGCAGTGAGTGCAGAGCCAAGGAATCCAGTCCTCGGCTTTGGAACTGTAAAGAAGAAGAATCAGGACTGTTCTCGTTTAGACTTCGACTTGGGCTGGATTTCTAGAAAAAGTCAACATACCAAATTCAGTGCGGTGCCGTTGAAGTATCCAGTGATAGCTGAACAAAAGGAACATAGAACAGACGATTCCCACCAAGGCAATTATCAATGGATCCCAGTGTGAAGGTTCAAGACCTGAAGATGGTGCTGGGCTTGGTGGCATTCTGGTGAATGCGGGTTCGAAAAATGTTTTGCTTATCAGGTGCCTTGGATATATCTTCTTTCTATATCCTATCAATTTCAGAAACTTTGTTTTTGGAGAGAACTAAAATCTTGCCAAAGTTTCCGAGGATAGCAGTAACGATCATAACAATGCGTTTGCATTACGTCTACCCATGTTTGGTGATGATCCTAAGGACAAAGACTTGCAAGAGAACTTCCAAATGGCACTTCATATTCAATTTGTATTGAATTTCTCACCTTTTGTGGAATGCTTTCAAGAGCTGGATTGAAACCAACAGGAAAAGTATAGAAACTTCAGATGTTCATAATCAAGTTCCTAGGACCATATCCTTCATGATTGTGAACTAATATTTTTATAGCAACAAAATTTGACCTCTCCTGATCCGATTCTTCGTCATTTTCTTTTCGATCATCATCAAACCTCCTGTTTGAGCAAGGATGGAAACGCTTTAGCTTTGTTCTTGAAGTTCTGACTTTGGCAGCTTCCAAAGTTTCCAGACAAATCATGTTTCACGGTTGGAAACACTTAAAACCCCGGACTGCCTCCTATTTGCCTAGACAAGTCAAAGAAACTGATATCTTTTGCAGAAAGATATGGAGACATATCCTTGCATTTTCTTACCTGCAAATTCTATCACAGTTTAATGTGTTTCATGATCAGGGAAAAGTAAGACTAATGATCCACAAATAACAGTCCATCAAAGCCTGGTCTGTAGGACAAAAATACACCACCCATATCTGGCATTGTCCCGCAAGCAAGAATTGCAATATTCATCTGGAAATATCTTCAGAATTTCGGGTCTAAAGCAAAATCTTCACTTGGGGTGAACCTCTCCTATTTCTTAATCATTTCTTGTAGCAAGATTTATGCACCACTTTCAAAGTTTATTTACTTCATAGCAACATGCACCATTGAACTTCTGGAACAATATCCTCAACTGATAATACAAACATGCCACACTTGCAATATCAAATCAAGTTTATTATGAGTAATTAACTGCATAAACTTGGTTGAAGGTTAACCGATCAAAAAGAGGAAAATCAGGGATCAAACTAAAAAGTTATGTCATTCAAACTAAACCAATTGTATCACATTTACACCACCAGAATATGATTTATACAAAATTGGAAAGATAGCATCCTCTAAACTCTCAGTTCATTCTTAGAGAAGTCTCTGTCTCTTGCCCAGTGCAACAAAGCCATTGCCATCTGCTCCAGCTGATATCAGCCTATCACTGCTCAGACAAGATCCAGAAGGGCCATTTGCAAAATTCAACATGGATGTTGACAGAATTTGGGAAGAGCCACATGACATCTCAGTATAAGGCCGTGAAGTTAGTGATCTTAAAGCAAAGTGACTCAGACTTGAAGCATTTTTCTGATTCATAATCTCAGACTCGCAGCCTTTGATAGAAACTGGAGGAATGTGAAATGTTTGAAGTTGGGGAGGGTTGCGCCACCTAGGAAGGGGTCCAGCAACTAGAAGATTCTGAAGAAGAGGTCCTGAATCAAGCACAGCCTTGAGAAATTTCCCTTTCTGGGGCAGAACTTTTCCCTTGGCAAGACTGTCAATCACCAAAGAGGCCTGATCAATTTTTGGAATTCCAGAAGGGACCAAATTGTTTGCAATCATGCCTTTACAGTCTTGAACTAAGGGCTGGTTCACAAATGCAATGCTGCTTGAATCAGCCATGTTGATGTTTGAGAGTTCGGGGGATGACACCGCATCAAAGAAGGAATCACCAGGAGACGAACCATGGGAATGATAGTTGTATGTTTCAGAGAGACTGTTGGACTCAGTTATGCTTGAGTTTGCCTTTGTAGGCTTCACAAGAGGACTATCAAGTTGGAGTTGAGGGAGTCCAGTAAAGAAATCTGCAGAAGGCATTACTTTGTTTATCAGCTTTTGAAGTTGATCTCTTGCTTCATCCCTTTCTTGACAAGCCATCTTCAGGAGTTGCATTAGTTGCTTCACATCTTCCCTGTGCTTCCTCAATTCCTCATTTGCTTCCACCTTTAGCTGTTCAAGTTCAAGAGTGGTGCACAGTAACTTCTGTTTCAGTTCATCGACGTTCTGCAAATATGTAAAAGAACTGATCAATATCTAAAAAGTTTTCTCCTTAAACGAAGGAAACGGTGAGAAATTTAAGATTGAAACAGGACAACAACCAAAGAAGTCAGAAACTCGTAAAAGTTTGCCTAAACATCTTGGAAAAATTGACAACCAAAACATGAATTGACACAAACTGGCTCTTAATCAGGCACAGAACTGTTAATTCAAAGATCAGATTAACTAAAACAGCATACTGGGCCCATACAGATCAGAAGACATCTCAGTCAAAAATACTGTTGGAAATAGAATATTATAAATAACCCAATAATTTTACCATTGGATGCCTAACTAGAAGAAGAACAAAATGTACATACGACGAGTAATGATTATTTCTTGAAATATGGCGATATCGATATCCAAAAATCAATCTTGAAAGTCCCACAAGACTAATACAAGCATGTTTCTACTCGGCGAACACCGGCAACGCGTCACTCTACCAAACGAGAGATGCGAAAAAGCACAGGCACTCATTGTCTCGTTAAGAGACTCCAACTGTAGTTACTGAAAATTTGGATTTCTTGAACAGAAAACAAATACCTGAAGTTCTTGTAGCATTCAAGGAAGACACGAGAATTAAGGCTGGTAGATTCAAAGTTATACGAAAGGCGCCATTTTTTGAGGGAAAAGTGAGGGGAACATGTTACAATTTTCATCAGTAACATTAATTTTGGTTAAAATCAAATGAATTTTCAGAGAGCTTGCAAAGAGAGAGAGGAGAAAATATGCAGAAGCAAGACAAAATGAATATAACAAGATTGCCCTTTTAAGGGAACTCTAGAATGAATGACAGAAAACTCAATTAATAATTTAATGATAAGCAGAAGAAGCAACGAAGATCCCATTGAAGATTTACTAACGAAGAACAGAATCTATGCAATGACAAAGGCCCTTTAATGCCAGAACACAAACTAGTACTGAGAATGTTTCTCGGTACAAAATTGAATTAAAATGACTCCCAAAACAATACATGGAGAGTAACCCACCTCTTGATAACTCCATAAAGAAGCCATTTCCTCCATTCTTTCTCACTGTCAACAACACAAACTTACTGGGGTTTCCCAAAACAACCAAAAAGAACAAATCTTGAATGTTTTTGAGGGGGAGGGAGTTCTGAGAGAGGTGGGCTGCGAGTCTTATATAGAAGAAAGGTATCAATATTAAAAGGAAACACTGTGATTGTGGTTTTACAAAACTTTCGGAAGAAAACAGCCCATCAACATCATAGAAAGGAAATTAAAAATTTTCATATGGAATCTAAAAAACCTTCCAATTAGAAAATTGGAATTCTTCCACTTCTCTTTCCCCTCTCTGTGAATTCTTGTGGAAATTGCCTTCCACTCTTTCAGGGCATTTGTCTCTTGCCATATATATATATATAAAAGTCTCTCACACTCCTTTCCTTTTCAACTGGCCATTCTTACAACATCCTTAATTTTATATATATTCTTTCGGGGGAAAAAAAACGGTTCTTTCTTCTTCTCATTCGAGGCTATGAATGATGAGCATAAAAGAAAGCTGTTTCTTACGCGGTTTTGTTAGTTAAAAAGGCAACTTTCCTTAAATGCCCTTTTTGCTCATTTTCATTTAAATATTTAGAAACTTTTTCAATTTACCTCCAAAAAAGAATTTCCCTTTTGTTTTTCCTTTTTTGGCTTGGAAAAAAAATAATGAAACATTTACATTGCCTCTTAAATTATTCCCTTATACTGTTATACACTCATTTATTAGATTTACTAATTTTACATAGTCAACCATAGTTTCCATCCAAAATATAAACACACCTCATATAAATTTTTTTTTTTATTTCAAATACGGCTCGAAAAGATTATAAAAGATTTTGTTTTATACACGGCACAAATTCAAAAATTTTCTTCTTTTTTTTATTATATCTAATCAATTTAGATTGCAAAAAATTTTACTCATATATTTGTCACAAATATATATATATATATATATATTTATATATATAATTGAAAAAGTGTGTAATTTGTTCAACTTTGTGTGTTCCAAAGTACAACTGTTTCCAACCATGGTACAAGGAAGTTTGGAAAGAAACATTTTAGTAGTCTAATGATTCCATTTTTTCTTAAGACATAAAAGGAAATTCAATTAAGGTGACTTACTTTGTATGGCACAAATTGTCTAGAAAATTTAGACCAAGCAATTAATGACAAGGTTGGACAGGGACACAAATTCTTTCCCATTAATCTCCAATTTTTCCCTAAGATGTCGAATTTCATATATTATTATCTTATTGTTTTTTCCCCTTAAAAAATGGCTCAATAAAAACTTGCCATATGAAATGGAAACACCATTTTTTTTTTCTCTCTAAAGAAAGGAAATACTTAAGGTAAGTAATAATTTGGTTTCCTCTCCTCATTTATTTCTTTCCTTTTTTCTTTAAGGAAAAGGCTTTACCCATTGGCCAATCTCCTCCCTTTTAGCCTTTTTCCCCCACAAAAAAAAAAAAATAAATAAAATTCCCTAACAAGTCAAAATATAATTAATGACCAAGAATTAGTAACTTTTGTGACAAAATAGTGATTCAGTAGTAATCCCTTTTCAAACCATGAGTTATAAATTCAAATTCAAATCATATTTGTTTTCAAAAGAATATATTTGTAATTTCCATAATCACAAAAAATGGAAAATTAAATAAACTATGTTAAAAATATATTAATCATCGTCTTCACTTTGTCATTAAAATAATAATATAATAATCAAATACACGACTTATGTTTAAAAAACTCAACATCCAATTTCTAAAGTATATAAAAAATGAAAAAAAAAATTGGGGGATGATTAAAAAATATGTAAATAAATATTCCCTCCGTCAACAAATAATTAGTCTAATTATAAAAATTACGCATATTAAGGAATTGTAGAATTTTATAATAAAAATGATTAAAATGTCTACTATACCCTTTGGAGTATTTTTATTATCTTTATCAACTCATTAATTTGAATCTCACTACTTCTTTAATTACATATATCTCTTTCTTCTCACTTATGTCCTTTGTCTCCCTCTTTTCACTCTTTGTTTTAAAATCCCCTTTTTACCCATATCACCTCATTAAATTACACTTTTGACTATTTTTATAAAATAACGTAATTTTATTATTGGTTAAAATAACTTCAATATATGTAATTGTAATATTAATTAATTGATAGAAAATTGTACTAAGGATAAAATTAAAAAAATAATTAAATACAACATACATTTAGAAAAATAGATAATTATTTTTAGATAAATTAAAAAAATTAAACTAATTATTTATGAACGAATGGATTACATATTAATTCTTTCTCCATTCTCATTTAAATTTGTGTAGAATAAATGATTTAATATAGATTATTATCCTTCTAGGGGGCGGTGTCTTAGATTTTCTTTGTGAACTGCCCAAGAAAACTGAAAGTAAAAACCTTATAGCAGTTGACTTAATTAAGTCCTTCATAATCTTATTTTATTTAGGATAATTTTCTTTTTATCATTAGTTAAATACAACTGTCACACGGTATTAAGCTTCAGGTATTTAATTTAATTAAAATCGGTGGCAAAAACAAGCGCTCACATAGACAAAATTTTATTATGTTAATATTATCCTATATATATTTATTTATTTATTTATTTATTTATTTTGTAAATTTTAATGTAATATGAAACTAGCCTTTGGCGCCGTTTGTTTTGTTCTATAGCTTTGTAGACTTATGCTAGATTAGCATTGGATCATTAACCTCATATAAAATAATATACTGTACCTTGAGGGAGGGCCCACTGAGTTTTTTTAAAGAAAAAAATAATAATTCAACTTTTTTATATATATTTTTTTAACAAGTACAGAACCAAAAACATAAAATTGAAGGCAAAGTGCATGCAAGGAAGAGGACAAATTTATTAATTTTGTAAACATTTGGGAGATGAATAGAAAATTTTAATTTTTTAATATAAATACAAAATTTTTATAAAAATTTTGGGGATGGACACTACCTTCACCTCTTAATTTCGTCACCGTTTTTTTTTAACCATTCTTTTTAAATATATAAGAGGGTTAAGAAACTATTTTCTAACTTAATTTTTATTCTAATTTATCTATTCCTTTAAGAAATCAAGATTTAGTATTCTAAATTTATCCCTATTTAATAGTGTTCTATTTCCCCAATATATTAAAATATAATCAAAAATCTATTTTACGAGTTCTGATATTCATGTTCATCTCATTAATTCTCAAGAAAATGAGATACTTATCATCAAATTATAAGGGTAAAAATAGAAGAGAACGTTTAATTAACTAAAAATTTTATTTTTCTTAATTTTCACGTAATTGATTGAAGTTAACAGATAATTTAGAACGAATGGAGTACCAATTTTCAAGTTAAAATAGTTAGCTCAGAAAAGAAAGAAAAACAAATATAGTTGTTGGCCGTCTAAAATTTCAGCTGGTCGTTGGGCTGAGAAGTAGGAGTTTGACAAATTGAAACCCTAATTTTAGAGTCGGCTGACACAAAATTAGATCTCTTTGGTATGAAAACTCAAGAATTAAGATTAAAAAAAAAATCCTTTATGAATTCAGAATTCCAATTTATACTTGCGATAGCACTAGCAAATTCGCACAATTAAGTGAGTTATTTTGAAATAATGAAAATACAACTAAAAATAATAAAAATTAAAAGCTAAAACTCAATAGTAAATAAAAAAAAATACTTGTAAACTCTTTGAATGTTAAGTTGGATTCTTTTTTTTTTTTTTTAATCTCTTCTTGAAGATTTTAAAGGGATTTTTATAACCCTATGTTTATCATTTTTACCATTTCTAGTCGTCTTGTTTCCCTTAGTACTTATGCCAAACTTGTTGGAAAATGTGTATTTAAATTGGTGAAAACTCTTGTAGTATTTCTTGAATTTTAAGTATTATTCCACTCAAACTTAACTTTTTAAAAATCTAATTGCTCAATCATTTTGCTTGACAATACCACTTAAACTTAACTTTTGAAATTTTGATCATGTTTAATATTTGATTTATCGATGCAGTCGGCCAGTCATCTCTTGAGTCGGCTGGTCAAGCTGTCCAATTATCTTAATTGTGTGTTATTTAACCGTCTAATTGTTTTAATAATAGGAACTTTGAGTATAGAACAATAAAACTTTGTAAATTAAAATAATAACTTGATTATTAAACTTTATTTTTATTATATATATTATTAAATAAAAATAATAAAACTCTTATTCAATTGGCAAGCTTCGAATTCAATTCTTATAAAAAAAAAACATATTTGTCTTCCTTCTCTCCTAGTATAATTGTATATTTCTCCTACTCTTAACCCCATTGTAGATTTTACCAGCAGTGTTTTGCTGTAATTTCTGTAAATTACCAAGAAAACTTAATCAACAAGAACATGCTAGACATTCTTTTGGAAAAAACATAAGACTTTTTTATTATTTCTGGTGAGAAGAAATGTCCTTCGAGCACATGTAAGTGAGTTGGCATAGTTCTTGTCTTTTCTACCATTTTCATTTTTTTCCTTAAATTTGTCTTTTCCTCACCCCCAAACTGATGATTTGGCACTTTCCTACACTTACACGTGGTGCTTTTTCACTTGCCTACGGCATGCATTCGTAGATCCCAGATAGAATCCATCGATTTTTTTTTTCTTAATTAATTAAATACTTCACACAAAAAAAAAAAAAAACCAAAGAGAAAACAGGATAAAACCTGCCTCTTTGCTCTCTGTGTGCTCACAATAGACAAAGAAAAGAACATGGATGAGGTACTCACATCCATAAAATCCCCGAATATTTTCTTTCTTTATCCCCGACAAGCGGCTTCGGCACTCCTTTGAATTTTAATTATTAATGCAAAAAAAGGTTTTAATATTTCTTTTTCACACAACAATAACCTACACGCATCGGCTTCCCAGACATAGTTTATTTGGTTGATCAACCTCAATAAATCTATTTATAAACGATAAAGTAAGAGTTTAACTTTTTTTTTTTTATTAATTTTCAGACCTTCGATCCCACTATTCCTCATAGGCTAGAGGGCTGCTATGTAAAATCCTTCAGCAATGTCTGTGGCGGATTCGAACCGAGGTCGCATTGGTACCAACCTTTGGCAGTCGCCTCATGCCCCGCGGACAGAAGGTTGTTTTATTTATGTGCAATAATATACAGATTGTTATGAGGAATTTAAGATTAAATGAGGTACATTTTGCAATTTAATTTCTCTAAAATTTTAGATAAGATTATTAGAAAACATTGGTTATCAAAAAGAAAAAAAAAAAGGTCCAAAATTTATATAAAAGAATATGTTATATGATAAAAAAATTATAATTTTTTATTTTTAAAAAATAAAAAATAAGTTTTTTTAAAAAAAAAAAACCGATGAACATCATTTTCCACTACCTCGTTCAGTGCTTAAACCCGCATAACCTCAAGCATGATGGAAAATCCATGCAACCTTTTATCTCATCCGTCCGATCTACCATCGATATTATTTTGCATTATATGTGATGTCGGATAAAATAATAATACAAACATGCGGTACAACTTAGTATTTCAAAGCATAGTAGACTAATAATAATAATAATAAGAAGAAAAAGACGAAGTTATTATAATAATAATATTATTAAAAAAATCGCTGTTGAGTTAGAGATATAAAGGACAAAAACATATTAACTTTAAATAAAAAATCATTACATTCTAAGACAAAATTGCTAAAAAAAATAAGGTATTAGGTTCTCCACATACAATGTATCTAACAACTTGGTTTATATATTAAATAAATTAGAAACAAAAGGATACGGAACAAGCACAGTGTATACATAATAAATATATAATATTGATCACTTTCCTAGGTTTTCTTTAAGAAAAGTTGACCCCCAAAAAAAGCCAATAATTTAAGTGATCCAAAAATCTGCACCGTGTTTTGATTAAATGGACAGAATTCCTTTGATATGAAAAATGTGAATAATGCTTTCTTCCGTTCTCTTTTATCGGTTCATTTTAATCGATTCACAAATAAAAATTTTTAATTAATTAATTAATATTTCTTATTTTATTCTCAAAAAATCATTCTTTATTAAGAATTAGTCAAATTTTAAAATTTTATGTGTGGTAAGTATATTTAATTTATTTTTATTTCTCACCACAATACAAAATACTTATTGTATTAAAGAAGAATATTTGTAAAAAAATAACAATTTATATCGTCTTGATTTATTAATAAAATAAATAAATTAGGATAAAATTTTTAATTAAAATAAATAAATAAAAAGGATAGAGAAAGTAAAAATTTTCATTTTTGACAACGATAGGGGGCTATGTATCCTAGATTTGGGGGTCTGAATCTAGAAGTTATTATCCACCGTTAGATTTTTTTTTTTTTTTTTTTGAAAGCTGTTTCCTACTATGGGCCTACTCTAGATTTTAACGTGTGGTATGTTAGGCTATAGCTTTTCTGGTAATTTAGGGGTGATAAATTATTAATGTTGAAGGGAAAGGGGAGTGCATCTAAGTCCCTAAACAAATGTAAAATTAATATATGGCTAAGCTTTTTCTGCGGCTGCAAAACACTTATTAATTGGGTTATATAGGGACAAAAGTTAACTAGTTAACATAAGATATGGACCAACGAAAGAAAGGTGATATCACCCTTTAAAATTTTTTTAAAAATTATAATAATATCTATATTTTATAATATAAATTTTTTTAAATTAAATTTTTTTTTACAATATAAATCGTTTTACAAAATTTTATAAAATTTTGTTAATTTTTTCAATCTCTATCCCTCATTGTAATATTTCTTTTTTCTTATGACTCAACTAACTCCCATTACTAAAGCAGACAAAGATGAAGGATTGAACATAGACAGAGCATGCTCACGGGTGAATAAAAATGAAAGAACATGACATATAACAGAGTATTGGAGCAGCATAGTGGGATGAAAACATACCTCTTGAAGCCTTAAAAATTTGAAGATTGTTGAAGAATGCTTTGAAGCACAGAAACAGCTTCTTCATCATCCATCCAGCGAGCTTCCACTGTCCAGTGCACTGCATCCTTTCTTCCTTCTCCTCCGGTGAATGCTTAGCTTTTCAGTTCACGGAATATTCCACTACCTAATTTTCCGTTGGTGAACACATAATGGGATGAGAAGAAGATGATCACTCTCAGTTTTTTTCACTGCACTGACTGTTCTCTCCAACTCTTTGTTGGCTTTCATCACATGGCTTCTTATGGTTAATAATACTAAAAGCCAATAAACAGAAAACCATAAGCCAGAAGGAGAAAAGGCACGAGAGAGATAGAGAACCTTTCATTTTTTATTTTTCATTTATTTTATTTTTTTACACAGAAAATCAAGAATCATGAAATAAAAAATAATTATTTTGATAAAAATAATATTCTCGAAATTTTATACCCGAATATTATATACAAAATAAATCTTGGCTTCAACTTAAACTCTTCTAAACTGTGTCCGGAAAAATCTTATGGTCCAGGCTATTGGACCAAAATAATATTTATTATTTTTCTTAGACCCGAAAAGCCCAAAATAATAAACATTAATTATTTTCCTTGGGATTAAATAAAAAACCCAATAAATAATTAATGAACCCAAATGAACCAAAAAATAATTAAACTTTAATTATTTATTTCTTGAGATTTAATTAAATAAATAACCCAATAAATAATTAAGTATTAATTATTTTCCTCTAATTTAACTCCCGGTTAATTTTTTAATTATTCAAACTGGACCCAGGTCCTGAATAATTAATTAACCAATTAAACCAGACAATAAATTTCTCTCCATTTATTTTATTTCAATCTAATAATAAATTAGACTTCCCAAATAAAATAAAACTCTCTCAATTGAGATCAATTTCTCAACCCAAAAATTAATTAGGACTTACGGGCTATTTCGAGGACCAAAAAGACACATCGCCTTAGTTACTAAAATGACCAAAATACCCCTACTATATGAATAGATGCATTTTGCATTTTAAATATTTTCTAATATCATCATAAGAAAATATTGACCCCAAAGACAATGCTGCATTAGTAGAGTCTTCGACTTATAAGTGAAATACCTAAAATACCCCTCTACACATCGTCGTACATTTAGAGAGGAAGAAGTGTACTAACACCTCTCTAAATGATATCTACCATCCTTAGGCTTTTAGTCCAATGATCCACGATTTTCTAGAGTGTTTCCGCTTTCCAAGGGAGCGACCCTAAAGCAAGCATCCAAATCACGTTTCCCAAGGCCCTGGATATTTAGATCATCCGAACAACCACAATGGGCAATATGGTGTAAAAACTATCTTGTACAATTCTGTCTTAATTAACTAGTCACACATACCCAACATACAAGTATATTGGCCCTCCGATAGAACCTCAACTATAGTATATCAAAGCATATGCTTCCAGCTTTGCCAGACCACCAACTCATACTCAAGTCATAGGGTACTAGTCCATACTGTAGTAGTAGTAGTCTAGATTTCTACCATATAGTACTTTTAAGAAACCACTACTACAGGCCCTATTCTACGTATTCGAAATACGCTTATGTCATGAAGTGAATGGACTACTCACTGGTTAAAGGTAAGTTATTCCCCATTTGGAACTCATAACATAATAACCTAAATATGAAGAGATTCTCATTCTCATTAATCGGTTAAGAACAATTCTTTATGTGTTTAAATAACCCATGATCTATACCTTACTGTGAAAGATCTCCATTCACATGGATCACTTATTCAAACACAATGAGTTTGTTCCAAACGAAAATGTACACAAATAAAGAAAATTAAATTCACAAACAATTTCCGACAAATAAATTCTTTTATTAACATATTCAATATTTTCATCAGAAAACTAGTTTAAGAGGGTATATTCCCAACAACCTCCCACTTGCACTCTAAGACTAGGTAAGTCTATAGGTGCCCACCTCAATGGCGTCTAAGTGTCTCTTGAAGACCCTCTCAGCCAAAGACTTGGTGAAAAAGATCCACTAGATTGTTCTCGGAGGCAATCTGTTCCACCACGACCTCCCGTCTTTGGAAATCCCGGATCAGGTGGTACTACCTCTCAATATGCTTCCCTTCCTTGTGGTTCTAAGGTTTCTTTGAGGTACTTAAGAATATGTTTTACAGCTGATCAATGAACCTCCCTAGGGTTTGACTAATATCTGTTAACTAAGCCTACGACAAAGCAGATATCTGGCCTAGTACATAGCATGGCGTACATGAGACTTCCCACAGCCAAAGCGTAGGGAATCCTACTCATTGTGTTATTTTCTTCTTGAGACTTGGGACAGTTCCTTGAAGAAAGCGACAACTCATGTCTGCAAGGCATTAGAGCTCCCTTGCATGAGTCCATGCTATACTTAGCCAGTATCTTGTCAATGTATGCGATTTGGGATAATCCCAACATTCTCTACTTCCTATTTCTAAGAAGTCTAATCCCGAGAATGTAGCTGGCTTCTCCCAAGTCCTTCATACTGAATTGACTAGATAGCCAAATCTTTGTAGATGACAATGACTCTACATAATTTCCAATGAGTAGAATATCATCCACATACAAGACAAGAAAAATCACATTAAACCCCTCAAGTTTCTTGTACATGCATGGTTCATCCTCGTTTTGAATAAAATCATAAAACTTTACAGTCTCATCAAAACGAATGTTCCACACTTTCAATGCTTGCTTAAGTCCACACATGGATTTTTTAAACCTGCAAACCATATGTTCTTGGCCGTCAGCAATAAAACTTTTCGGTTGGGACATATAGATGTCTTTGCTAAGATGGCCATTCAAAAATGCCGTCTTGACATCCATTTGCCATATCTCGTAGTCATAATGACATGCGATGGCAAGGAGGATATGGATAGATTTAAGCATGGCCACTGGGGAAAAGGTTTCCTCATAATCGATTCCTTCTTTTTTAGTGTACCCTTTTGCCACAAACCTAGTTTAGAAGGTTTCCACCTTCCCATCCAGTCCTCCTCATCCTCTTGTATACTCACTTACACACAATGAGTTTTATTCATTCAGGTAAAGCTACAAGATCCCAAACCTGATTGAAATATATAGATTCAATCTCGGCTTTCATTACTTCATGCCATTAGATTTGTATCGGCATCAGCAATTGTCTCATCGTATCTAGTGGAGTCTTATTCCTGATGGTCAGAGACCAGCTCAAAAGCTTTTCCATACCATCTATCTGGAACCCTAGACACTCTCCCACTGCGACAAGGCACCATTTGTACAAGCTCTTGAGGCCGTGCCTCTTCTTATTCTACAATTAGGTCAGAAGAAGTTGCTTCCGAAGATAACTTCTGCTCGAGTTCCAACCTAGTTGAACCTTTCGTGGAAGTACTTTGATCATCCTCTAAGTATCTAGTATTGGTACTAACCAGTATTTTCTGCTCCTTAGGATGATAAAAGTAACCACCCTTTATTTCTTTCGAATACCCAACAAAATAGCATAATTCTGATATTGATTCCAACTTGTCTCCCTTGATCAATACATAAGTTGGATAACCCCATATCCTGAGATGATTCAGACTTGGCCTAGTCCACATCTCATAGGGAGTCCAAGGTACTGACATGGAAGGTATCAAGTTCAGAATATATGCTGTTGTTTCTAGGGCATATCCCAAAAAAGGTACTGGAAGAGTAGCATGAGACATCATGCTTCTGACCATTTCTATCAATGTCCTATTCCTTCTCTCAACTACTCCGTTCTACTAAGGTTTCCCCGGCACAGAGAGTTGGGATACTATCCCATGATGTACCATGTAATTCTTGAATTCACCTAGGAGGTACTCTCTACCACGATCCGATCATAAGGTCTTGATTAATTTACCTATCCGACGCTCCACTTCGGCCTTAAACTCTTTGAATTTATCAAAAAAGTCAGACTTGCGTCTCATCAGGTAAACGTAACCAAACCTTATATAATCATCTGTGAAAGTGATGAAGAACTCAAAAACCTCCTCTAGCTGGTGTAGACAATGGACCACACACATCAGTGTGAACAAGACTCAGTACCTTCTTGGCCCTATCCGCCTTTGGGTTAAAAGACCTTTTGGTAATCTTTTTCATCAGGCAGGATTCACATTGAGGCCATTTTTCAATCTCAATTAGCCCAAAGACCCATCATGGATTAGCCTCTGAATCCTGGTTGAGGTGATGTAACCCAACCTCAGATGCCAAATGTATGAGTCATTGATATTGATCTTTCTCTTCTTAGTTAAAGATTCAGATTGAGCGTTATTTGATTGATTGTTGATAAGGTTTAAATAGAATAAATTTCCATACATGTGCCCATTACATAATATTTATCCATTTCTATTGGTAGAAATACCAGAATGGAAATATTCAGAATATCTTTGATTTATAAGTTTTGCAACTGAAATCAAATTCTGACGAAAATCAGGTACATATAAAATATCTATTAAAACCACTTTCTTATTACAATAAAAACAACATCCAGCTCTCCCACTGCAAAGGCCCAAACTTGTGCTCCAATTCCCACGCGTAATCCGTGTTCGCCCTTCTTGAGTTATCTTATCTTTCTAAACCCCCGAAAAGAGTTACAGAGATGATTAGTGGCTCCTGAATCAACAATCCAAGTGGAAGTTGATCCAACCATTGATATAGACTCTAGATAGAGAGCATTACATGTGGGGTTTTTCTTGGATTGAAGATCTGGACACTCTTTTTTTCAATGTCCCTTCTTCCCACATTTGAAGCACTTGCTCTTCAGTTTATTTTTGGTTGGGTCTTGGGTTGGGCTACTGCGTTTCCCTTCTTCCTTTTGAACTTTCTGGGCTTAGATTCAATTCTTGAGGAAGAAGTCTTAGCAATCATGGCCATTGAATGTGGCTTCATGACCTTCTCTGCCATCTAGAGTTCCTTCATCAACTCAGTTAAACACATATTTAACTTGTTCATATTGTAATTTAGTTTGAATTGAGTAAATGAACCCGGTAGAGATTCGAGAATCATGTCCACTTGGCTCTCGAGGTCAATGATAACCCCTAAGATTTTTGCCTCCTCGAAAACAGCAATTATCTTAAGCATATATTTGCTCCCTGACTGATGCTCCCTCAGCTATCTTAGTGTTTATTATAGTTCGAAGAGCCTCTTACCTTGCGGGCCGGCTCTTATTCGCAAACATAGTGGCCAATGAATAAATAATTTCATATGCAGAAGCCATGTGCTCGTATTTAGATTGGAGCACATTAGACATGGAGGCTAGCATATAGCAACATGTCATTTTGTTAGCCTTCTTCCATGCCTTCTTAGCCTAACGTTCTTTGTCGGTGGAACCTTCTCCGATAACAGGGCAGGTCTCGTAAAAGACATACTTTTACTCCTTAGCTGTGAGTATTATGTCCAGGTTCCTCTTCCAGTCTACATAGTTTGGTCCCATTAACTTATTCTCACGGAGAATAACGACCAAAGGACTAAAAGAACCTCCCACCATTTCTGAAAAATTTGAAAAATAAAAGAAAGGATTTAGTTTGTGAAAATAAATTTGTGTACAGAAATTAATTTGGCTCTTAAGAAAACTGACATAACTTCTTTGGAAGATTAACAGTTCCCTAAACTAAGTGTAATAACCACCACAAATTAATTTCCCTCTAGGTAATGATCTAGAGAATAACTCCATCGTGGGATGATCGTTTTCTCTCATTTCCTATGGACATTCCTCGCACTATTACCTCCAACGTGGGCTGGCCGATTATAGTACGTGTCCCGGGTTATTAATTACATCATTTCATTAGATCTAAATCCTTGTGGTATCCCAATCCTATACGGGTTCACTCCCAGGGTGACGCGAGGGGATCCACGATCTCTAATGAGGACCGTGATGGAAGCCGTTGGAACCCCTCTCCCACTTAATCTTTTAAAATAAAGTTTTCTGGAAAAATACCCTTCTGAAATTTCCATTAAGTTTTCCTTTAACTTAAAAAATAAAATATCCAAGTCTATTAAAATCGCTATGTCAAGGATTATATCCTTTGAGAGATTTTTCCACAGAGTAATTTTATTTAAGTTAAAACTTAATGATTTAAAAAATTTTCCAATTAAAACTTTTCTCGAGACTTTGGTCTCAATTTTATTTAACAAAACAATTTTTCTCGTGCAAAATAAAATAAAATAGCTTTCTATTTTAACTTACAAAAATATATAAATCTAACATAAATTCTTTTATTAACATATTCGATATTTTCATCAGAAAACTAGTCTAAGAGGGCATATTCCCAACAAAAGATTTAATTAGAAGTGTTTTTAAAAGTTTAGTTTTAAGATTATTTGAAATTTATGAACCCTTAATTCTTGTGTATAAGTTAAAACGATTCATATTGTGAAACGAAGGCAGTTTTGGGCTTGAATTTTTTTTTTCCACAATATAAGTCGTTTTACAAAGTTTTATAAAAATTTTATTACTTTTTTTCCAACTCTATCATTCCCTGCAATCTCTATCTTTCCACTAATTATGACCCAACTCTCTTCAATTACTAAAATAGATGAAGACTTAATTAAGGGTATTTTTAAAGTTTAGTTTTAAAATTGTTTGGAATTTATGACATTTAATTCATATGCATAAGTCTAAAACGACTCATATTGTGAAACGGAAGTAGTATTATCTTTTGATAAAGACTTTAATTTTTTTAAAAAAATTGTTTGTACCTTAAAAAATTAAAAAAATCTTTTAAATTTTATTTTTCGTCTCCTTTAAAATTTCAAAAAAACTTTTAATATATATTTTTTCTATAATTTACCTATAACACTAATTTCCTACTTTTGTCCTTACACTAATATATTTTTTTATATTGTTCAATATTAGGTTTTTTGCTCTATCTGGAATAGGGATGAAACTAAAAATTTAATGTTAAGAAGATAAATTACATGAAAAGATATAATAGAAGATAATGTTAATTTTTTTTTTAAAAAAATAAGAGATATGATAAAAATTAAAAAAATAACCTTTTCAAAAAATTTATTTTTTAAGGAAAATTTACAATTTAAAAAAAAAAAAAGTTGAAAAGGAGATGCCTCCCTCGCCTACCTTAGTTCCGCAAAAGTACGTGATTAATATATGAAAGAAATCAGAATTTAAATAGAATATTCGTTTTTAATTAAATTATTATTTTAATTTATAATTTAAAATAAAGCATGTACTATTTTAAAACAAATTAGATGTAGCCGCGTTATTGGGCATAATGGTAATTTAAACAGTTTTTAATCTTTCACTTTTGAGCCCACCAAAGCAACGGTCTGAAAAAGCAGAGACCCACAGCGCCTTTTGCCACTTTATGCTTCTTAACGAGTAACGACTTTACCGGTCGACCTAATAATGTGAAACCATCAACTCATCAAACACTAACACTGCTATTTTATAATAACACTTCGGCCTCAGCACCTATAATAGGTGCTTTAGTAGTAGTAGTATTTTTTTTATTAAATTTTAAAAAGTTTTGTATGTAGTTTAAAAATTATAATATTCTATTAAATTAAATTAATTTATTTCACAAATTGAGTAATTATTACATCTGTTTTATTATATAAGTCATTTTAAATTTATGCACAAGAATTAAGAGTTTATAAATTTTAGATAATTTTAAAATTAAAATTTTAAAAATATCGTTAGTTAAGTTTTTGTCTACTTTAATAATTAAAGAGAGTTGAGTCATAATTAGTAGAAAAAGAGAGATTTTAAGGAGGGATAGAGATGGAAATAAGTAATAAATTTTCATAAAATTTTGTAAAATAATTTATATTGTAAAAAAAATTCAAATTTAAAACGATTTATATTATGAAACAGAAATAATATTATACAAGTCTTAAATTTTGAATTTTATACTTAAATATAATCTTTTTTTTCCTTCTAACACTATTCCTCTAATAATCTTCGTCTGTCCTTTAAAAAAATAAAAAAAATATCTATTGAGTAGTAAAAATTTAGTTTCTTCTTTATTTAAAAAAAATTATAGCATGAAATAAACCTTTAAAATTCAAATTTTTTTGGTCTAAATAAAAAAAATTACCAACTGCGTTGAGTTATTATTATTTTAGGCTAATAGGCATCGACCCTTATAATTATTAGTAGTACTACTACTACAAGTACATAATTAACAACGAAAAAGGCAAAAATATGAAAGGAACTTCCACAATTCTAACTCATTATGAGAGGGTGCCACGTGTCCCTAACCCCTCTCCGAATCTTTCTTCTTCTATGAACTTTTCTTGAGCAGAAACCATAGTTTAATGCCAAGAACATTAATTAACATGTCCTTATCATTAGTGGGTGCTTAGCTAAATAATTCCAAGAAAAAAAAAAACCCATGTAAAAGTGCTTTACAATTTTGTCCTCTTCTGCGGCGGCACATGGCTGGTAGGTATCAAAGTCGTAGGCTAGCCACCGGCGTGACGACAAGTGTACAAAAGACGAAGGAGTTTGATTAGTCGTTTCACACGCGCCGCCGTGATCCTCAGCGCACGACACTTGGAGTGAGGACCGTGTCGCATGGCACATGCATTTTGGGCATATAAAGCAGTGTAGAAATGGGAGGTTGCACGTGCCTCAGGCAGCGAATGGACATGAGATTTAGATTAAGACTTGGGGAAAGGCGGAAAGCAGACGCCAGAAAGGTTTGGGATTTGGGAGTCCTCTAAGGAAGCCGGTCTACAAACGGCAGTCTTGATTGTTTGGCAAGTTAGGGAAGCTCTGGTCATTGCCTGACTGTCACGGACTGGAATTAGAAATTTAGAATTGAGAGATAAATTATATTAAAAAAATAATTTTAAAATTTTTAGAAAGCAAAAGATAAAAAATTATTTTATTAAAATAAAAAATAAATTTTTTGATAGTCCTATCTCGATTTATGGCCTACTATGAGTTGTTGATGTAGCTCTATAGGCTTTTGTTTTGGGCAGAGTAAGAAACCTAAAGAATTACAAGAAAATTCTTTTAAAAGAAGGTATTTCGAAACAAATTTTAGATGATAAAAGATAATATTTTTAGGGACTTTTTTCTGATAATGGGGTGATTACTAGAGCTATTATTTGAATCATTCATGAATAAAAATTGATTTGAACTCCTTCCAATTTGTTCAAATATTAATATAAAATAAATTAGATATTATATAATAAAATTGTCATTTTTAAAATTAATTTTGATATCAGAAATGTTTGTTTTAAATTTATTTAGATTTAAATTATTATTTTTATAAAAGTTCAAGATGAAAAGATATGAAATAAGCAAACTCAAATACAAATAATCACTTAATTTTTCAAAATTAAGGTCGAACGAGCATTGAATTTCGTTAAATAATAACTAGACAAATTCAAAAAATACTAACTCGAATTCAATTCAACGTTTTATTCGTGATGAATTACGTAACACGTAACACAAATTTACTAAAAATTTTTTGATAGGGGTGCCGTCTCCTCAATTTTGCCCCTAAAAGATTTAGGTGTTGGACTTTTGTGTGCTATATACTCTGTTTGCTTTACTTTGATTTCAAAATTGGTAGCTCTCATTCTTCAAATGAAAATGATAACATTCAAGCTAGTCTTTACAAGCATGGTACATGAGGAGATTATATTCTTCAGAAAGTCTACCTGTTTTACCTGTCTTGACGGTTTCTAATGCATTTCTTTTTTTTTTTTTTTCTAAACCAAATGGAAACGGTTGATTAAGGATAAATGATTTCAACGGTCTGATAAAGAAAATCTTGAACTGCCCCAATGCCCAAAAAACTTTTCTATCCAATGTACATTACATATTTCTTTTTTGGAGGATGGATTCGAAGGCAAAGGATGGTGTCTGTTCTTTTAAAATTTTATTTCTTAAAAAATTAAGCCCTTATAAATTTATTTTTCATCTTCTAATTTTTTTAAAATTTATAATATTATCCTTTATTATATTATTTTTACCTCCTAATATCAAATTTCTAACTCGTACTTGCCCTCCCTCCCCCTCTGGCTTTGGCTCGATAGTTTATTTTTTCGTATTTCATACACGATATAAATAAATTTTAAAAATCATGCTTTACATTTCTCTTAAAAAAAATACTAAAAGAAAGAAAAAATTGTCATTAACAAACATATATATATTTATTTATCTTCCCATGCCTATAGAGATCTCAACCGTTTCTCAAATCCAAAGACTTGAAAACCAATAATTACGCGGGAAAACAATGATTATCTTCAATGCAAAAAGAGTTATATATATATTACACACACCAACCGTGCATGTGAAATGTAAGAATTATGAAGGGGTCATTGACACTGAGGGCATATGAAATGATCAATTTCTATTTTTATTACTTCTTCTATTCGAATTCTTATTACTTGATCGTGAATAATATGAATCCTATCGATCCATACGTATATTTTCTCTAGTTATTATTTGCCTTTTCTAATAATAGTAAGGTTCAAAATCAAGAAATTTGCAATAAAAGTGCTCTTATGATCATATTTAGAAAAGATTATTACGCTTAAGGTTTCTTATTTATTTATTTTTTTAGGAGGAGAGAGAGGAAGACAAATAATGGAAAAAGAGAATGGAAAAGGATGAGATAGAATTCCGTGTCCAACTTAAGATTTACGTCTCAAACATTAAACCTTCTGCCGTTTAAAGACGAGTTGTTTTCGACATATCATTCCTTATTTATTTAGCATAGACTATTGCAATTCATTCATTTCTCTATCTCTAAAAAAACATATTTATTTGAGTATATATACATTCCAATCAATACATGGTTCTACTACATGACTACGGTCATTTATGGGAAAGTGGTTTGGAATTGAATCGCTAGAGTTGATGAGGACTAGACGTGCTGTTTATTTTGATCAATTAGTTCAAATCCCGGTCTACTTGGATAGGGAACATGGGGGAGGGGGGGGATTGGGGGGAGTTTTAGGGCTAATTTGTTTTGAAGAAAAAAAAAATTGATCTAATGCAAATAAATTTTAGGATTGAAAAATTGATAATTTTGTTATTGATTTCAGTTTATAATCGATCATTAAACTCATGAATTTCTTATAAAAGTCAAGATTATATTTATATGATTTTTAAACTAATTTGTAAATTTAATGTTTGACAAATAACTTAAGTTAAAAATATAGATCGAATTAATATCTCTTGCCTGTAAAGAGAGTATTGTATATATCGATTAGGTTATAGCTTTGACACGATGATTTTTTATTTTTAGTTGACTAAAAATATTGTTTCTTCAACACCCCCCACCCCAGATTATGCGTATAAAGGAGTCAAGCAAACGAAGCTCAGAATCATAGCATAGGCAACTGTCACGGCAACAGTTTGTGCTTTTCTGGCGGTGGAAAGATAGTTAGTGTGTGCTCGATCATACGACGGATAGATATTGTAGCAACCTCCATTAATATGCCCCAAGCTACACGGCTTTGCCAACTTCATTTTGTTCTCTAGTTTTCTCTTTCGAAGCCTGCAACTCTTGATTGTTTATGTCAATTTCTTGAGAAAGTATCAATAAATTAATTTGAACGACGACTTATTTTAAAGTCACAAATAACTGCATAATAAGATGTGTCATATAAAAGAAATATTTATTTATGATCTAAAAAGAAATTTGAACTTGTCAATTAATGACTTCATAGTATACATTCTGTCAATCACTATCAATAATAACTATCTTGAAAGAATTTGTCATATCTAATGTAAATTATATATATATATATATATATATATATATAAAGGATAATGGCAAGGTCTATATGTGTATCCACTTTAGAGAGCATTTGGTCCAAGATTCTAGTAAGTAAGCTTTTCCAATCTACAAATTGCTTTTTAAGTGTTCAAATGTTCAATTCTAAGGTTTTCACTAAATCAACATAAAAGAACATTAATTTGGGCTCCGTGGCCTAGCCGTTGGATGTATAAGAAATTCATATAATAACTTGTGGTTCTTACTATATGTTCTCTACTTTAACTTGACAAAATTTAACTTTATACTTCCTAGTGGCCTAAAAAGAGTTCTTCTTCACCTGCACTTTAAGATAGTTCAGTCAACTTAATTAGAAGACAAGAAGTCTCAACTCTCAAGAGTTTCACTTGTCTTGAATCATAAAACATGTGATCTTATCTTTACATGCAAATGCATCATTGCTAATTAAGTTTGGATCATAGGATTCCCTAAATTTTGATTTGCTCTATAGGCATAAAAAGTTGCCTTCACTATCAACTAATATTTGACTCTACTCACAACTTGAGAATCTTAGAGTTTAAGCAAAATAGTTCCACATATCTTGCTTGTCTCAAAAAAGTGAGAGAGCCTCAATGTGTGCTTACACCGTGTCAGAGAGCTAAATATTCATACAAGTTTTTAGGAGATTTTAGAAATGGAATGGATGCTTATCTACAAACTATCTATACTAAAAAACTAACAGTTAGTATTTATATAATGAAAATATGTAAAAAAGTCTTTAACCATTTTATAATGTAATGTTGAAATATATTTATTATACATCATTTACTCAAAAAATTTAAAAAAAAGTATCAAGATCTTTTAAACGGATACACATAAAGAAAATACATATTGCCTTCATCCAAAAGTGAATATTCAGTGCACATCCCAAAGTATTATCTTAACCCTATTCCATACAAATCACAAGCCAACTTTCCAGCATAATATTTTGCATTTTCCCCTTCATTAGCTTGATAATGCAAACAAACATATATATATATATATATATATATATATATATATATATGGAACACTATTTAAAGGTCATCTTGAAAGGGAAAATGGCTGTGCCAGTAGTTGTGAGACGGCAAAAGGACGGACTTAGCCACTTAGGTATGGTCAAAGAATGACTTTTGCAGTAAAGGGTCTCTGGCAACAAGAAGGTGAAGTGAAGCAGATTCTTTCCGAGTTAGGGCAATTCAAAAGATATTTTTTGTGCCCCACAAATAGAACCACTTTAAATGAAGAAGACCACCTAACTTCGAGATTATAACAAGGCCAAAGATAGAGACATTATGACCAGAGAATTCTAGTCAGCTAAAGTCAAAAGCCATATTAGCCCTTTCAATAATAATCATTTCACTTGCATCAATTATCTGCTGTTCCTAATCATCATATCACGTATGTGTATATATGTTCTTCTTTGTTAGTTAAAATCCAACTTTAAATAATGATTTGTTTCTTGTATTGCAATAGCTTTTCAATGGCATAAATGGCTACCAATACCATTTCCAACAAGTTCAAATTCAAGTTTAGGACTCATAGTTCAAGGTTTAAATGACCTATATGCACTCGGATTTGTTTGTTGTAGTTTAGACAACAAGTACTTGTTAGGAGCCATTGAAATAGTTATGGTTCAAAATAAATGTTTTAAGAATAGATCGAAAAGTTAAAAGTTTGAATCTCATATAAGGACTTTTCAGTTGTATCGGTCAATTAAGACTTATCTAAATTGATTTATATTCTCATGTGATTCTTTATCAGTTAAAATTATGATACCGATTTCACTTAGTATATACTTAAAAGATAGTGACTATAAGCTTCTTCCGTCTTACGAAGACAAATATTTGAAAACTAAGCACGTTGATTTGACATAGATAATATGCATATGGATATGTTAATGTTGGGATTCAAAAGTTATTTAGATATATAACTTAAAATCATATGAAGATAGAAGAAAAAGTTGTGCAATAAGAATTTTTGACGGACAAGTAATGTATATATGTGTTTGTTTGTTTGCTGGCAAAGGGACTAAGGTTGGCATTTCTTTAATGAAGTCGGCATTAATTTTCAAAGGCACAACAAATGCAAGAATGAATCACAACTTCCTCATTATGAAAGCAATATGTGCTTTTCAGTTTTTAAGGGCTATGCTCTTCCAATTTATTTCGATGGAAACAAAGCAGATTGTGTCGCTTTTTTTTTTTTTCATTTTGGTGCTTTGAATTCTTAAGGAAATTTATTTGAATATAAGCCAAGAGTAACTATCTAGATATAATATATAAGAACGAAATTAGAAATTTAGAATTTTGAGATAAAAAGATATTTAAAAAAATAATATTATAATATTTAAAATTTTTCATTTTTCTTAAAAAATACGATCAATTTGAAAAATTTTGGAGGAGTGAGGCCTCTCCCCGTCCCCTTCTAGTTCCATCATTGAATATATATATGTATATTTTCACTTTTGCTGCGTGAGAAATTCTATTACATGAACTTTCAATTCCAAAAATTGAGTTTATGTAATTGGTTTATAGTCAAGGAGAGTTTGGGAAACAATATTATATGAATGTATATATTAATAATATTAAATTTTTTAATAATTTTTAAAAAAAATTTAAGAATGAAAGGTAAAATTTAAAGAGATTTTTTAATAAAATTTTAATTTTATTAAAGTTAAAACTAAATTTTTAAAATTTTGACGGGGAGGGCGTTTCTAGCTCCGTAGCCATTGTCTTTTAACATTGTTGGGTTCTCCGTTGCCTCTTAGCCTATTGGTAGGATCCCTTCTTAGTCCCCGTCCACCACCACTCTCACCAGTCACCCCCCACCCCCCCAAAAAAAAAAAACAAAAAACTAATGCTATGTTACTGAATAATATTTGTAATTTAAAATATTAGCACTTAATTTTTAAAATATTAAAAAAATAACTTTTTCATTATTTGCAAGACATTGTTTATTATTCTTTCTTTTTTCCCCCTTTTTTCTTTGAAAAAGTGAAAAGTATATTCTGAAAGAAATTCGAGCAATATATCAATTTTTTTTTTCAAATTTCCCATGCTTCTTCACTGGAACTGTAAAATGCATAAATAATTTGTTTTCCCATTTTTTTTAAAAATAATTGCTTTAATTTTTTAAATGAATAAATTAACACGGGCTTGAGTAAGAGGGCTTCCTCCAAAGCCCAACAAGGTAAAGTGATGGAACAAGGCACAACGTATTGGGCCTAAACAAGTGGTGAAGCCTTATCTCTTGAAGGAAAATTCCATAACGCTACTGAGTAAATATTAAATATATTCTATGATTTCAACCCTTTTCAAACCTTCCTATCAAATGAATCTCTCTCTATCTCTCTCTCTCAAAATCTCTGCGCCCCCCCCCCTTTCCTCCCCACCACCACCAACACCACCACACACACACATATATATATATATATGTATATCTATAGGTTTGCTTAACACTTTCTTACTTTTCCCACTACAAATTCCATTATAGAAATACTATTCTAGCATCAAAGTACTATTTTCACTTTCGCATCTTCTTTCTCCGTAGCATATTTACTTGTTAGTATATTTAGCTTCTTTTCTATTTGTACTATTTGTTCCACTAAATCTTGCACTAGAACTACCAAATTATAACACAATCAGCTCAAGTTCCAAAAGGGCACCCCCTCCTATTTCATATATAGAGTGGCGGAACTGGTATATATTCAGTGGGGTCAGCTAACCTCACTGAAATTTTAAAATTTTTTAATAATAATATATAAATTAACCTCAATGAAATTTTAAAAATTTTATAAATTAACTCCACTAAAAAAAACATAAAGGTCAATATAAAATAAAAAAATTTAAATAAGTACTCTAAGGTGAGCTTCTCTAGACTCTAAAGTAGGCTTTCGCTTTTATATGCTTTTAAAATTGATTTGTCACTTTTATAAAAAATTAGTGGGCTTTTAAAACTGACTTGTCACTCTAAAGTGAAAAGCCTTTCCTTCGTTACCATTACCAAAGTACAAAGTCCAAAACTTCTTGTCTTGGTCTTGGAGTTGGAGTCTGGAGAAGCACGCAATAAACACAGAGCAAAAGCCAAAAGACAACTACTTGTCTTCTTTAGCGAATTAGCCCTCAAGAATATATTATGTATAATAATTTCTATGTTATAATTTTTTACACTAAGAATTGACCCAATTAAATCAATTTTTTGGCTCCACCACTATATATATATATATATATATATATATATATATATGGAATTTTCTAACATATTACATGAAGGTAATATGTTAACATTGTATCCATTTTTATAAATAAAAAAAATCAAAATACGTAATTTTACCACCTCATTAAAACTAAAGATAATTTTATAAAATTATCGATATTAAATAATATATTATAAAAATCAATCAAAATCCCTTTAAAATAGCTTTATTTCCTTATCTAACTTTTGTTTTTACCTTTCTTAGTTATAACATAGATTTTGCAAACAAAGAAATTTAACATTTAATTTAAAAGTTTAACTATAAATTATTGTGTGAGCAAAAGTTTCACACAAATTTAGCTATATTTTTCAAACTTTCATAATTTTTTTTTTCACACAAAGTTTAACATTCTAGGCGAAAAAGTATAACAAACTTTTGTAAACAAGTTACATATGTAAACAAATGTAAATTACCTTTCGTCACATAGCATATAAATTACCTTTCTAATTACTAAATGTAAACAAATTTTTGTATTCCTCATGTTGTAAAGGTTGATATATTAAATTTATAAATTAATTTAAGATTTATTGTCATTTATGTTATAATTAAGAAAGGTAAAAAGAAAAAAAAAAAGTTAGATGAGGAAACAAAACTATTTTAAAGGGATCTTGATTGATCTTTATAATTTATTATTTAATATCGATAATTTATAAAATTATTCTTAGTTTTAATGAGGTGATAAAATTACATGTTTTGATTTTTTTATCTATAAAAAATGGGTACAATGTTAACATACTTAACATTGTATATACAGATACATATACATATACATGTGTATCTGTATATACAGATATATATGCATATACATACATATATATATATATATATATATATATATATGTGTGTGTGTGTGTGTGTGTTAAGGATGGGGTATATAGATAAAAAAATAAGATATATTTTCTAGTAATATTGGCATTGAAACTTTAACAATCTATAAATTAAGAAGCCCAACATTAAATTGTATGAATTAAAAGGTCAGGGTAAGACTGAAGCCCGAGCCCAAGAGATCAGGGCCAACCTAAGCGAAGATGGACCCAAGGCAACAAGTAGCCCAATTCACTAAATAAAAAAATTTGGTGTTGAAATGTCTGACTTATCTCACGTCTGCTATTAATTTACATTTATTTATTATTTAGTTTATTCTTCTTTTCGATATTGTTTTTTACACCTTATGTTACAATCCGAGGTTGCCTATCATAATTAGTGACATCCATTTTTTGGTAAGATTCGTCTTTAATACTTATATTTTTGTTTTTATAAAAAATAATTAATAGTTGAGATTGAAAAATAATTATTACTAGATTAAGTAATTATTAAATCGGACACTTCATAAAAAAAAGAATTATATAATTGAAGTATAACTATTTATATATTCATAAAATAATATATCACGATCATATTAAAATATTAAAAAACGATCTAATGTTATGAATATTGAAAATTAAAATATTAAAAAATTATCTAATTTTATGAATATTGAAAATTAGTCAGTCCCTTTTTTTTTTTTTTTGAATCGATGATGCAAACCCACCCACTAACTAATGGTAATTTGGTTCTAATGGATTTGTTACCAAATATGGATAAATTAGTAGAATTATGCAATGGAAATGGAACCAATAAGCTAAAGATGTATTTTACAAGAGCCAAAGAAGAAGGGAAGACATTCATTAAAGAAACCAAAGGCAGTGCTTTCTTGTCTATGTCCATTGGATTTGTATTAAGGGTTATGCTCAAATTAGCCGGCCAAGATTAATAATTTAATTAAGAGATAAGATAAGATATTAGAGAAATAAAGACATTCTTAAAAAAATATTAGGAATATTATTGGACATGCAAGAGATGAATAGAAGAGGGATTTCATACTATATTTGATTATTTCATAATGAGAAATATTTGGATGGATCCGGTCCATCGTCGACCACCACTTCAAGTGTTGTTATATGTGAAAAAGATCCATTTGATAATAGGTTAAGGCAGTGGTGGCTGTGTTGTTAGTTTGTTAATTTAGCATATTAATTTTTCTATATTTTTGTATTTAAAATGGAGAAGCACTAAGTCCACTATGATCTCCTACCTCATAATACCTACTAATTATTCTATTAGTACTAACAGCTCATTTGGGCTCTTGGTTTAATTATTAATTCAGCTCATCAAAAGCATTTTAGGCCGTTCATATATTGTAAAATATGTTTTTTAATTATATTTATTATGATTTAAATAAAAAACAACTAAATTTAATTCAGGAAAAAAAAAAAAAAAAACTTGTGGCCATGGTTTTGCCTAAACTTGATTTGTTCTGTTACCACCTGGTTTTGTTTGAAGGATCAACTGTCAACTCACATGTCCAAAGCCAACTTAGTTGAAGAGATGAGAGACTAAGCTTCTATTTCAAATTCTATCACTGTTTTCCTGTCGCATGGAGATTTAAATCCTTAAACAGTAAATTTAACTCGTTAAAATAGTAGTTTAATAATTAAATATTTTATTTTTTATATTACGAGTAAATTTTAAATTAATAATTTTTTATGTGGATTAATAGTCTAATAATTGAATATTTAATTTATTTTTTCATACGAGCAAGAATTGAAATATGAATTTCTTATGTGGGAAAGCATCATTATTCCATTTTGCAGTGTCTCCTATCTATTTAAATCAGCAATCTAAGAATATAACGTTATTCTTGAATTTTTTTCTACCACTGATTTTTCTCTACGATTAATTTTACGTTAGTAAGAGAGATAAATTATCTTCAGTAGAAGGAATTCAAATGTCAGACAAAAATTTAACTTTTATCAATCTTTTCAAACCATTGAAGTAACTGGAGAAGATTAAGTCAGCTTGTTTAGATAGGGTAGCCTACCCCTACTCAACCACTCCTCTGGTCCTATTGCTGTCTTCTACCTATGATCATTCAAGTTTCTGAAAAACTGCTGGCTAAATATGAACCCTAATCAAAAGTTCAAAATCTTGGGTTAATTACTTTATATAAATGATGACGCAGTGGTGCCACTTACCACCATTAGAAACCCTAATTGTCTCCATCACTCTCTAAACCTTTGGCAATGGTCGGTTCATCAAAGAATATGCACAATCATTGGTGGACCCGAATACCCAACATTTGGTCGGTCTGATCACTCCATTTCAATGGTCAGCATGGTTCAGCATGCCACATGTCGGCAACAGATCAATTTGGAGGCCCGCCTCAAAGAAATTTACAGGTGGATTTTCACATATGCCTCCTCTAATGGACTGTTCAAGTTAACCATCTTTCACAGTAAGGCACTGTATATAAATACCTCCCTAATCAGCTTTGCAAATTGTGTTAGAGAGCAGAGCAGCTAAATAGTCAGTAGCCTTTTCTTGAGCACTCCATAGGTTCAAGAAAATCTATTACATTTTGAAAAATAGAAAAATGCCAATTTCAAGAATTGCCATCGGTTCCCCTGCTGAGGTCACCAAGCCAGATGCCCTCAAGGCTGCCTTGGCCGAGTTCATTTCAATGCTCATTTTTGTTTTTGCCGGTGAAGGCTCCGGCATGGCTTTCAGTTAAGTGTTTTTTCGTTTAGCAGAAACAGTAACATGCATAATGTTTTTATGATGGTCATTTGAAGCGGCAAAACTAAATGATCCATTTTTACACAGATAAGCTAACAAACAATGCCCCAAACACTCCTGCTGGGCTTATATCTGCATCACTTGCACACGCCTTAGCTCTTTTTGTTGCGGTAGCAGTCGGTGCCAACATTTCTGGAGGTCATGTAAACCCTGCTGTGACATTTGGTGCTTTTGTTGGGGGGAACATTACCTTGTTGAGGACTGTTCTGTACTGGATTGCCCAGTTGCTGGGGTCTGTTGTAGCTTGTTTGCTCCTTAAGTTCTCTACTGGTGGATTGGTGAGTTGCAAGAATCACAAGAAAGACCATACAAAACAGGAGTTGATTCGCACAGTACCTTAGCACAACTCTGTAGTATATAATGACTTGATCTGTTTTCGTGCATGACATGGTTTTTATTTTTTATTTTTTATAAAAAAAACTGACTGGGATACTGTGATGCAGGAAACTGCTGCATTTTCACTTTCATCAGGGGTGGGAGCCTGGAACGCAGTAGTTTTTGAAATAGTGATGACCTTCGGTCTGGTTTACACAGTGTACGCAACTGCCGTGGACCCAAAGAGAGGAGACATTGGTATCATTGCTCCCATTGCAATTGGTTTCATTGTAGGTGCCAACATCTTGGCCGGTGGAGCCTTTGATGGCGCATCAATGAACCCTGCTGTATCTTTTGGACCCGCTGTGGTCAGCTGGACATGGACCAACCACTGGGTCTACTGGCTTGGACCATTTGTCGGTGCTGCCATTGCTGCTGTGGTCTATGACATCTTCTTCATGACCCCATCCACTCATGACCAGCTCCCCACCATAGAGTACTGAGAAGTGTTATTGTTTCTCTCAAGTACGATTCATGGTGGAAGAAGATGGGTAGTAATTAGATTCCCACACTGTCAATTCCGTGGGTTTCTACTGTTGTGTTTCTTTGTTTAAGGAATTTGGTTTAATTTTCTGGGTTTTTGGTTTCTGTGATTACTCGTGAAGATTTGTCTCTTATGCATGGAATCAATTATTGACTTCCTTTTTCATTCCTATACTGCGCTCACCATGGGACCAAGCATTATGAACCAGAGGCCAAGACCTAAAAGATGAATTGCGCAGTGCGACTAAAAGATACAGTAATTAATTAGCATCCATGGGATCAAGCATTATGAACCAGAGGCCAAGACCATCTAATAGCAACTAAAACTAAAGTTCTGCCATTCTATTTTAAACCACCACCCCCCCCAAAAAACACACACACACACACACACAAAAGGACATATCCTGTTCTCTGTCTATCTACATCTTCCAAACAAACCCATTATAAAAAATTTGCAACATTTGACCTCCTTTAAGTATCATGTATTTTAACCCATCAGCAACCGGATAATGCATAAAAGTTATGGTTAATTTCAGTCACAGAAATGTGAATATCCATTAGTCTTAAATACTCTTAACCAGTATTGACCTTCTGTCCTCAGGAAAAGTAATTTGTTAATCTTAAAAGACTGGATAGAAGAATTTTCATTCCATATGTCACTTGGAAAGGAACAGAAGAGATTCAGAATGAAGTACTTTATGAAATATCATTGTCAGATACCGATGTAGAAAAGGCTCTATGCACCGCTAGATTTCCTTATGGGTAAGCCACATCTGTAACAAAATTGATGTGAAGTATAGATTGAGAAGCAGTAGCTTTGTCTTCACTTATATTCCCAAAGTCAGGAAGTAGAAATAGCTAAAAAAAAAAAATAGCGTAAGATGGACTAATGCAGATCAATCACTTGCTAGAACAGTATTACTAAATTTTTATCAAACTACTGATTTGACAGTGCAAGCTTTACTTTCGAACCAGCAAATCTAACACTAAAAAGTTAAGGCACCAAATATTGGGTACTGGGTGCCCCATGATCACATCATATTGCAAAAGGGTAATCAAAATCTTGACTCCCCATGGACAGGAAAATTTCAAAAGAAAGAGAGCTGAGAAAATTGTAGAAAGAAATCCTTGCAATGGAGTCTGCCAAGTTTCATCTAGAAATTAGAATGTATGGTCTAATTTTACCACCATAACAGATTCCAAAAGAACACTTCTTTTAAGCTATATCTAAACACATATGCTGTTGATCTAACATGCCATACTTGGAACTTACTGCAGGTGTATTGTTGCACCAAGGAATTTAGACCTTCAGTTTTTCTTCTTTTTCTGTCTACAAAGCTTTGATGATCGTTGTTTGAACAAGTGCAGGTACAATTTCAGCCACAGCAATGGGTAGAAAATCAGCAGAATCTGGTTCCAACATTGGAAAGAAATGAAATCCGTGATTAGCCAACCCATGAAAATCTGAATCCAGTGAGCAAGGCTAGTAATAGAAAACAAAGGAAGCTGGTGGAGTTGCTGCATAAATAGTGTCAAAAATACCAAAATAAATAGAAATAATAACTGTAAAAACCTTGCTATTTAAAGTAAATTGCATTGTCTTGTAATCAACCATTTTAGATATCAGAAGGAAGGTTTGGCTACTGTGAAGTTCGTAGTTTAAGCTTGTTCCTATATGGAATATTGCTACAAGGCTATTTCTCAACTCCTTACCATGCACTCTTCCAGGAATCTCACTGCAGCTACTAAACAGTTATAGAGAGACAGAATAAGGACGAAACTGAAGAAGAAAGAATAGCATGACTACATATTGGAATATGCAAGACAGATGGGACATAATCAAACATTAATCCTTTCCAAAAGGATCTAGGTGAAGCTCGTCTGAAGGGAAGGTAATCCTCGTTGCATCAAACTAAACTTGGGACAGAGAGAGAAGAATGTATGATCACATTCTGAGATGAGATTCCAAAGCATCATGGATTAGGAAGCAGGATGCCTCGTAAACCAAATGAAAGTATGTATGCAAATATACCTGAAGACACAATCTAAATGAGATGCGCTTAGTAAAACCTGATGCATGATCCAAACAAGAAGTGTCATATCAACCACATGCACATAATTGTTCTGGAACCAGTGTAACATTTGACCTGATCAACCAAAATACTAAGGTAGTTTCTTACGGAAGGCAGCTAAACTTTTGTAAAGTTCCATAAGAGAAGAATACAACACGCCCACAGAAATGAATTTCATTTTCAGAAACATGTTCATAATCCATGACTCACAAGTATAAAAGAGGGAAAAACATCATGAGTAGCAGTTAAGGCCTTACAGATTACAAAACATACCATCACAAACGTATAATAGTTAATAGGGAGGCCAGAAAAGAACTTGGCATAGAGGTTCTTTTCCTTTATAAATGGAAGTGCTTGATACATAAGCCACACTGCATAACAGAACAAAGAGGAATATTACACCTTTTAACTTAGTATATAATCTGGAAATCAAAGGCAAATAGTAATTCAATGGGACAAGTTGTTGGCTTACTTTCACCAGGACCAACTCCAATAGGATACAGAAGAATGAATGCAGTATACCTAATTAAACAAAATGATAAATGTGTAAATCAGTAGTCAGCTTCCCATAAGAATTCATGGCATACTATTTATTCTCTGCCATAATGAAACAAACCTGAGGTAGGTGATCCAAAACGGTGGACTAGCAGTGCAACTAATAGCATAATGCAAATATCTTATCACCTGCATCAGGACAGAAAATGTGTGAAATCTTCCATTTTGTAGAATAGGACAAACTGAGAGATGGTGAGCTACCAGAGAAACAACTATTGAGGGCATGGAAGTTAACACACTCGTAAATTATTATGTGGAAGACAAATTTGTGCATTGTGGAAATGTTTCTTAAATTAAATAACCAGGTTAGAGCACTAACATATGATTGTGAAATCAGAAAGATTACAAGTTTCTAAGACTCATGCCCAGTGTTGGAATTTTACGCTCTTCCTCGATCCATAAGCTGTATTGTCACAAAAGAGGTATTTTTAAATTACCTATTGTCTGAAAAAAGATAGTTTGATTAAGTCACCCATTATTCAGAAGAAAGATGCATCATTTTCCATATTGTTTTTCAAAAGAAGGTTTTTTGGTAATCAGCACTTAAAGGTTCACAGGACAGCCTTGGTGCAACACTCACTTGTGCCTTTTGAGGTCACAAGGTTCAGGTGCCTGTCTGTGAAAGTGAGATGCCAGATTCTGGACTGTGATAATGGAGGGAGGGTCGTGAACTTGATTTTCCATTTGGTATGAAGAACTGTAACAGTAAGGATTCTCACCCACATTTTGAAGGAAATAAATTCCACTTTTCATATTCATACCAGATAAATAAGAAAAAGGGCAGTATACACAATCAATATTATTTTCTTTAATCATCAGTTGAATAATTCTTATTGAACTAGCAATGTTAAACTTCAAAATGATACAGACCTCCGAAATAGAGCTGCAATATATGGATCTACCATCAAAGTTTTTTCCCCCTCCCCCCCACAATGTGATTCAAATTAAAATTCTTTCCTAAATGATTAGAACCATAGAATGCATGGGTAACATAAATGACTGGATTATGTCAGTCACACATTCATTTCATCCACATGCTATGTCTCAAATTAACTACAGATTTTGACATCATCTCATATTGCAGATAGCAATCATTCCATCCTGCCAAAACAGCTAAAAATTTGCGTAGAAACCTTCAACTACCTCAATCAATATCACAACCAAAACCTAATTTTCTACTTTGCTTTCTCTTAGTGTAGGCCTATGCAAGTACAATACTGAAAGAAATGTCACACTTAGGCTGAAAATTCAGTAACTTGACCCCCAGAATATTGCATTGGATTACAAGAAAATGAATTCAGTGTCCAGTAACACACTTTTACAGTTAAAGAAGTGTTGAGACTAACATATGTAAAAACTTAAGAGTTCAGGAAAATTTTCTCAAAATGCTCCTATCATGCAATTTAACCTCTCCCAACAAATACACAGGCAGAAAAGAACAATGCACAAATACGAGTGCTCAAAGCCATTACCTCTGTGAATTAAATTGTAGAATGTTTTATTTACTTCCAGGGCAAAAGACAGAGAAATATTAAACAACATTATTCACCATTCAAAAGAAACTAGAAAAGGCAGCCAACAAACCTCAGATGAACTCCAAGCCAGTAAGGTTATGAACACTGATGGTAATTCCTGAACCTACAAATAATGAAACAAATAGTGAATTGTCTTTACATGTAAATAGCTTAAGAGCATTAAAATTGACCTCATATCTCTCCAATTCCAGATGCATGTAATCAAGGAGCCACAAGAGGCAGCCACTTTATAAAGCATGTAACTCTGCCTTTATCTCACATTCTTCTTATCAGCGACAAATTATCAGAACTCGTTCTCACCAGCAAATTGATTTAAATACACAAAACAGATGATACTGTATCCTAAGAATTACAAAGTGAAATTTCATGTTTTTAAATACCTCTGGGATGCCACGAGCAATAGCTAAGAGAAAATGAGTCCGTCCACCCCATTGCATAAGAGGCAACAACACTCCACTTGGAACAATCCCTTAAAAAAAATTTCTAAGTAGACTTGTTATATCAATTTTTAACACATTTTGGCACAATGCAGAACTCATAACCCAAAACCCCATTAAATAATTTACCTATAACTCCGTGAATAACTTCCAAGAATGCCAGACTTTGCAAGAAACCTTAACAAAAGCAGTATCCCATTAAAAAATTTCATGTTATCATAAAGTAGTCGTCTTTACCTGACCATTCTTGCAGTCAGATAGAATACCTACATATTAGTTCCCCAGCAGAAGAGTATGTGCCACTGACAGATTTAGTGGAGACAAAATTGCTCAAAATTCTGAAGAGAGAAACTGTCCTGCACAATTGGCAGACAAAAATCAGTTTTGATGCCAGCCAGTGCTTTTAGCAAAAGGGATGGAAAATGTTTAAGAAATTTACCATCCCAGGGCCTGAAGGCAATTGTAGAAGAAGAGATAGCAGCTGAGCAGTGGAGACATTGCAGCGTGGACGCAATTCCTTCAGTCAGCTATCTGTGGCGTTTTGGACAATGAAAAAGTATGTGTCCCCATTCATTTATTCGCCAGAAATTTGGATTTTAGCAAAGAATTCTTTGTGCCCATTTGGCCAACAAATCTATTCCGATCTTTTTCTCAAGACTTTTGGGTTTTGGAAAACAGCTTCGAATCAGCCAGCATTTCTAAAGCTCTATGGGTTTGGTTGAGCTTTGATATAATTCCAGCTTTAGAAAACTGAAGGTCTGAACGGCTAATGAAGCACTGATTAGAAACTTTTACTACTAATATTTAGCTCAACTGTGATAATTTTTTTCTAACAAACATTAAAAACCACAATTTAATTCTTATTGAAAAAAAATAGCAAATTCAAGTTATCCATTATTTTATATGTATATTGTGTTAAGCTCAATTAAGTGGGTTTATATGACCCTAATATAAAATAAAACTAGCCATGAGATCCCACCTAGAGTTGTACTTGATTGTAAGTAGGTTTAGCCAAATATTATGATAATTGAATCCAATTTAATATTTTAAGTAAGGTTTAAACTCAAATTTTAAATTGAGACTCAAACTTATTTGAAATCTAATTTAATAAATTGAGCTCAAATAGGAATAGAAATTTTCCACTTAAGTTTGGACTTTGCCTCACCTAACCATATTAGATCGAAGATTCTCCAACTCATGTTTTTGGGACCGGACCGGATCAGACCGGCCGGTTCGATCGTGGACCGATGTCTTGTTAGTCCATTCTCAACATTCTATCAATTTTTCTTAAAACCGTATTGGATCGGTCGGTTCAATTGGTGGACCAACCGATCCAATATTAAACCAGTTAGGATATAAAAAAAATTTTGAGTTAAATTTTATAATTTTTGGGATAAATTAAATTATATAATTCAATAAACTACTTTAATGTATTAGATTATTAGTTATAAATTAAAAATGACTACTTTTAATTATGAATTTGAATGTTTATATCTTTACGGACTTAAATTACACTATATTATTGATCAATTTTTTAAAAAAAATAATTATATTTTTAATTTTTAAATTATAATATTATCGATTCAATTACAATCTAATTACGATTAGACTATTAAATCATGAATTAGTCAATTTTCTAGTTCGATTTTGAAAACATTGCTCCGACTTATTGGAGAGAGGGATGAGGCAAGGTATATTGTTCCCTAACCATTATATCTTATCTAATAGTTTTTTTTATATTCTCATAATTTAAAATATGGTAAATGGTTAAATATTTTTAAAATTTTTAATAAATAAATGATAATATTTTGTTTGAAAAAGAAATAGTATTTTTTTAAAATTAATTTGAATTGTTATGAAAGAATTTTATATTTTAATTTCAAATTAAGATGTGAGAAGCATTTGATTTTATAAAACCGAATTATTTTCATATTTTATTTTTTGTTTTGTAATTTTTTAATTTTGAGTGAATTCAATTATATTAAGAGATGTAATTCGAAAAAATTGTACTCCATTTCTATAATTTGTTATGGTTTATTACTATTGATCTTGTATTATATTTTATTTGTTATTTAGATTTGTATTTGAGAACTTTATTATTTTATTGTGAGTTTACTGAATTTTTCTTGTGTTTTTCACTTATTTAAGTTTTTATTTATAATTAGAGATTTTTTTTTTTTTGCCCTTTTTGCTCCACTGGACCCATATTTCCCCAGCTGAGGATGGCATGGAGATAGAGATGATTTTACCCTGGACTGTTCGGAGCAAATTCTGCCCCCCTTCCCCCCCCCCCATACTCTCTCTCTCTCTCTCTCTTGTTGGAATGAGTCAGGGACAAGTCGAGATATGAGAAGGTGGGAGCGAGACTGAAATTTCTAATCTTAATTAGTTATAAAAATAAACAAAATACATTTACTATTAAAATTTTAATATAATTTCAGCAAAATGAATAAAAAATAAACTCCACAAATTATATGAACTTAAGAATTAAATTATATGAATCATAACAAATTTCGACCATAATAAACTACACAATTTACTTACAAAATAATAATAAAGTTTCAAAATAAACTCCAAATAACTAAAAGTATAACTATTATGTTTTAACACACACACACACATAATTAGACTTTATATATATATATATATATATATATATATATATATATATATATGTTATTATAAAAATAAAGACTTTTGCTAATTTTTTTTATAAATATAGATACATTTATTTTATATATAATATATATATATATATATATATGTATATGCATGTATACATACATAGATACAACACATACACATTTATACACACGCAATTATAAAAATAAATACTTTTTATAATTATTTTTTTTGTAAACATAGATACATTTATTATATATAAATATTATTCCTTATATACTAATTATATAAACTTATCCTTTGAGCGTGCGTGTCACGCATACAATCACATACACATACACATGCTAATTATAAAAATTTTATAATTCTATATGAAGTATATAGAATTAATATGTAAATAAATAAGTTATAAGTACATGTATATATATAAAGTAAAAATGTATATTTCTATATGTACTACATACTTACAATTTTAAATTATAATTATTTATTATATTTTATATTATGCTATACTATATATATACTAATTATATATGTTTATCTTTCGTGTATATATAAAAAATAATTAAACTATCTTATGCATATAATATATATAGAAGTATATGTGTAACGTTTTGACATATGATTTTAGTTTAATCGTACTTATATTATATATTTATAATATATATAAAAATAATATATACATATAATATATATAAAAATATAACTATTTTATATTTACTCACTTATGTATATACACTTATATATTTTTATATTAATTAATTATATATATTTATATAAAATTAAAACTTTTACTATATATTTATATATATATATATATATATATGTATCATATTAATCTAATATGTATAATTATGTATGTGCATATATAATAGGAGGCAGGCTGGGCCGAGGAATGGAGGTTTTGGCAATTGGTTAGGGCTTTGCGCGGATTATGTCCGACACATTTGAGTGAATTTGCTTCTAGCGCTCTACCATCAATTCCGTCAACTTTTTCATTAAAAAATTGAAGGTCCAATCAATTAGAAGGTCTAATTTGGTCTAATCCGGTTTAGAAGCACCGTTAATTAGGTCAAGAGCTTTGATTCTCGATTCCTATTAGATGCAGCCTCTTATCCCGTGTTTAGATGACTTTACTTGTACCTTATTATTATTTTTTTTTTGAAATTACATGTAAGGAGACATTTATTGGTTTTTTTTTTAAATTCTATCATTATCACCACATTTAAAAAATAAAACCTACCATTTTAATGGATAATCTTTCTAAAATATTGGGTTTTTTAATTTCTTTATTTTGAAATTTATAGCCTCAAAAAAAATAATAATAATAAGTATAATTTCTATCGATTCTTGTTCCCTACCCAAAATCCTTTCACCAAGTAATTAGTTAATTTTTAAATGCATTCTTTAATATCAGATATATCCAATTAGATAGCATATATACTTAGGTTTGACCTATAATCTATTCTACATAACATTGAATTAGGTATCAAGGAGTAATGCCCTATCATATGTAAGCACAAAGTTTGTAGCACAAAGGAGGAAAGAGAGGAAGAAGGGCAGAGGGAGAACAACTTTTACTTTAGGTTTGGTTTGGTTGGACTGTTTTGTACAAGTAGATAAGAAGGGGAAGTAGATGTGGAGGTAAATGAGACATTTATCTTATTTGGTTGGATGTAGATGGGGAGAAGATGTAAATCAGGAGGGGTACTACTCCCCCTCTACATCAGCATTTCCTCCCCTCCCAATTTGGAGGGATGGGGAGAGAGAAAATAAAGTGAGAATAATAATTACCCATTTACCACACTTTTAACATTAAAAATTTTAATAAATTAAATAATAAGAGATAAAATAGTAAATTAAATTAATTATTCTCTCTCTTCTTCCTTTCTCATTTTCACTCCAACTAAATAGAATAAGAATAAATACATTAACGTTTATTAGTGAAAGTAAAATGTGTCACTCCTCCTCTCTCCCCCCTTCGCGAACCAAAACAAGTCTCAAGAAGCAAAGTAAATATAATTTACTTTTATTTTATTTAGTTGGAATAAAAGAAAAGTAAATGATGATTTATATTCTAATTCGTTCAAATTTAGATGAATTTTTTGCTGACATGTTTGAAAACCTCTCTCTCTTAATTTATTTCTCCTTTATCTTTTTTTTTAATCAAATAATATAAATCACTTATTAAATTATAATGTAATAATAGATTCTGAGATAAAATATTTAATCCAACCTCTCTCTCTATATAAAGGAATCGTTTCGAATTCTCAAGACCTATTAGTCGAATCATGGACCAATTGCATGGAAAATTGACTGAGCTCTTAGTCCTCTCCTTTCCCTATCTATTGTTTAAGTGGATTCTACAGGAAATTAAATTATGATAATTTCATTTGGGTTTCCTCTTTCTTTTTCCACTGATGATCATTGATTCCCGATTTGTTTATTCATTATTGTGGAAAGAAACGCCTACTTAATTTTTAACCACGAGATTTCCCTCCCCCCCCCCCCCCCCGCCCCTTTTTTTTTTCTTTTGGGGTGTTGACTTGCTTCCTCTTTTGAATTTCTTTTGGTAGATTCTTTTATGCCATTATAGAAAACATAAGCCACCAAAGACTTACTAGCTAATTTGATCGGTGACTTCAGTTATTGGAGAACTTAATTATATCAAACAAGTTTGCTATTGTCGATTATTGAGATCAAGATAGTTGTTTAGTTTCTTTTTATTATTGTTATTATTATTTTTAAAAGTTTATGATAATATTAAAAAAATTTAAAAAAAATACTTTATTGTACCGTAAGCCGTGCTTATAATTAAGGATTTCTTTATCTATACATTCTACTGTCATTAATTTACATATGGTATCAATCTGTCCAATCTAGAAAGAACTTAGGACCAAGAACCTCTGAGCATTGAAGTTATATATATACAATCTTATGCGTATGAATTTTGTGAAAGCTTAAAATTGTGCCCATTTGGTTAATATTTAAAGCTAACCCATAATTTAAGAAAATAGAGCTTAAATTTAAAACTTGTTTCCTTCTTGCAAGGTGTGTGAATATATAAGGGGTGCAATGTGTATGTATGTATATATATATATATATAATTCTTCCAAAAATAGTTTCTTGTAATCATATTTCTTAAAGGATACAGATCTAGTAAGTAAAAATAGCAGCCCATTCGTTAATCCGTTCTCCCTTGAAGTAGGGCCGGAATATTCTTGCTTGACCAAGATCTTTTATTGTGGCCAATTAAATTTATAAATCTTGACCAAGTTATTAACTATTGATGTTTAATTTATCTCTCTTTCAATAGAATACTATATGTCAAAATGGATTTAAACAAATCCCCAAACTTGCATCCATTAGGGTCCTTCACCTTATCTTCTCTCTTTATATAGTCTCCTCCCTATCATCCTCGCCAAAATTAAGCAGACTACCAGAACCACTACCACTAATGAATCCCCCCTCCCCCCATCCCAACCCCCACTCTTTCTTACTAAACTAATTAACTAGATTTGGAAATCAACCTATGTGCTTTACTGACCCCATTTCCACACTCATAAAAAACCCTAGATGAGAATTTTTTACTAGGATTGTGATATGCATTAGGTGATAACGGAAGCAGCAACGTGTTCCTGTTGAAAATCATGAATTCCCCTATTTGATATTCCTTACTAGATTACTACAATATAGTGCTTTATGAAGAATAATGCATCTTGAAGTTTTGAGCTAGGAAGATTATTGGGTTTTTGAGGAATATCTTTTTGCTGTATAGCTGCGATGAGAACCAACTTTTTATAGTTTACATACTACTTCATCTGTCCCATAATATAAGTAGTTAGAAACTACTTTTACTGTCTCAAATTATAAGTCGTTGAGGATTTTTTAAGAAGGTTTTAAAATTATTTTTACATTTTTATTCTTATTTATTATTATATTTCTCTCCCATCTCTTCTCTTATTTCCAAGACATTGAAATAAGGGTATTTTAGAAAGAAAAAACATAAAGTTATCTTGTTTTTAAGACTAGATGGAGTAATTCATTCTTTACCTTTGAAATTGTTTCTTGATTAGGCAGTTGCACTCCTATAAACTCTCAAGGCCTTGGATTGAATGCATCTTGGGAAAAGAACATTGCAATGCTTTCAAAGAACTCGTAAATGAAAAATAATTCTATAATAATGATAGTGAGAAAGTATATAATACTTGAGTCGAAACTGTCTGTATTACACATAAAAATATTTACTCTAAATTGATTAATTAAAGAGTCTTATTCAAACTTCTTTTTAAGTGCAAGTTGAAAAGGAAATGCACATTGGACATTTTATAGAGAAGTAAAATTTAAGCACTGCTATATATGTTACAATGGTAGTGGATTCCCCATCACGATGGTTACATGAGAAACCTGGAGAGACTGAAGAACCATAGCAAGGCCGACCTTGGTTGGAGACAACATAGACAAACTCCATACAATGCAGACAACAACGTTAGAGCTTCCTTAACCATAAAAACTACCATGATCTATAAACAAATACTGCTATATCAGATAAATCGACATCTAAATCTCTACCCCAGTTACAGTGAAGTTGATTTCTTGGTTATTGTAAAAAGAATGAATCTGATCGCTTATGGGAGGAAACGTCTTACTCTCTTCATCATCCGTCATCCAGAGTGACACAGGAAAATAATCCCACACTGGAGAAGTCAATGTTTGAGATGAGTAGTAGTTGGAGTTTCCTCCATCAGAAACTGGTTTTATGTTGTCATCTTCGGACAATTCGATGTCTTTCCATATTTCATCCATGGAGTAGACCTTAGGCTCCCTTTCTTCCCCTTCTTGATGATGATCCTCAGTAGTATTCTTCTTTCCTCTGGCAGCTTCTGCCATGTGATCGAATTCAAAACCTCCTGTGTCGTAAAAGCTACGCTCTTTGGTTTCTGAAGTGAGAATAGATTCCACTGTAGGGCTGTTGCCGGGGGAAGAGCAATTCGAGAGGGATGATGATGATGGAGACATAGCCTTTTTTCTCTCTTGGGCCTTCTTCCTCATGTGGGTTCTCCAGTAGTTCTTGATCTCGTTATCAGTCCTCCCAGGTAACTTCCTAGCAATTCTAGACCATCTGCAATTGGTTACAGCCATATATAATTGCAGAGACAAGAAATTAATACTCAAATCACAAATCAGAAGCAGTCTATGAATCAATCTTGTTAAATATTGATGAATAAAGAGATGATTTTCGAACCTATTTCCCCATTTGGTTTGAAGTTCAACCACGAGGCGTTCCTCGTGAGGAGTCATCTTGCCCCTTTTGAGACCAGGATGCAGGTAATTAACCCAACGCAACCTGCAACTCTTACCTGTTCTTTTCAAACCTACAACAAAGTGATATGGTTAAATTTTGCTCCTTGGAAATTCCACGCCATGCCCAAAAAAGTATTACCTATTATTCGTCTCCCGCCACCTCAAACCTGAAACTTTCGCTATGAAATCCCATCGCCGATCCCCAAACAAGTTCACATAAAAAACCAGCTGAACATCTTCTTGCTCAGTCCATGGACCCTTCCTGACTTCCTCTGATTGCACCATTTTTGCGAGTTGTGTTCTTCCTATCTTTCTTCTTCTTCTTCCACTTGCTTGCTTTTCTGGGTGGCTCTCACTGGTGCACAACTGGTATTTATACTAGCCATTTTTGCTAAGACGATATTTGTTTGTTTTTTTAATCTGTGAAGCCATCCTCACCGTACACTTGTTGTGCGCATGCTGATTTGATAGGAAAGAAATGCATATGATGAAAGCCATTATCATGATTTACTCTCTAGATAAGAAGTTGATAGGTGAATGTAACTTTCATATCTTGGAGTCCATCCCACAGTAGTTAGCACTCTCTTGGAATTCAATCCAAGGTGGATATAATCTGTTTTTCCTTTCTTGGGTTGCTTTTGTATCCGTAATGTATTGAGATTTGAGAATGATTCTAGGCAATTGTGTTTGGATTGAGGGAGTGTGAAGTAAAGGGAAGGAGAGCATATGGATTTGAGGAATTGCAAAGGAAAGAAGCGAACACGGTGAGATTGTGGTGAGTTTGAATTTAGTTAAATGTTTAATTTGATTCAATCTTAGACATAGAAGAAAATGAAGGAAACGAAAATTAACTTTAATAATATATTTTTTGTAACGATTAAAATATTCTTTAATATGAAATATTTACACACTCAAAAATAAAAATGAATATATAAATTAATCCTTTTTATTCCCTCCATTCCTTGTATCAATTCTTCAAAAATAATTAGCACCCAATTTTTTCATTCTCTCTTCTCTCTTCTTTCTTCTCATGAGTCTATTCTTCTTTCCTCTTCTCCCCTTTCTCTCAATTCAAACATAAGTATTTTATGTCTATTGGTTTTTTTGCCCCTTTGCCTTCAAGTGCTTATCTCTGTTGTTTTGACAGTCATTCCACTACAAACATACACATAATCCATTTTGTATTGAATTCATCTTTTAAAATGAGGGATCTTTGCTTGTGAGGTCTACTTACAATTAAATATTTGTAAAAGATGATTAAAAAGTTTGAGACTAATGCTGAGTTTTTCCCAAAAAAGACATGGTTATACACCATTTTTAAGAGTTATATGAACAAGAAATAGATAAACGTACGCAAAAAAAGGATGAATAGCAAATCGAAAGAGAAGTTGGATCGAAGCAGCAAGTCATGATCATCTTCCTTTTCATCCGTTTGCGATAAGGGGGTGACCCTTGACTTCAGCAAAAGCCATTTAAGGTACTTATAAATCCGGAAAAGGAAAGGGACAAATTGAATAAACATTTCATGAAAAGCAGGAATCCAGAAGAATGAAACAGTGTTTGATTTGCCGGAAGTGGAGTTCTCTTCCAAGGCATTCCGTTAAAGCAGCAAAGAACGGCAACCCTGGAGAAAGCGTCTGAAATTTGGCTGAAACACAAAGAATTAGGAAAACATTTGTAATACATCAACAATGAGAACTACCAATTAATCTTAAGTGAAATATCATAGAGTTTTCAAGAAACTGACTATAATTAAATTTTTAGAAAATGTAAACTATTATATCTTATAAAAAGTAAATATCATGATGATACAAAGTTATAAGATAGTTATAGAAAACGAGGCTATGTAAGTGTATGATCAAATATGCATAATTATTTAACGTTATGAATTATTTTTAAAGAAAATCGAACTATTTATAATAAATTGTGCATGCTAACTAAATTTTGAACGGAACGTTACTTTAAAAATGTACAAAATATTGAAATGTATGATTGTGGCCATTGCACAGAAATTACATGGCACTGAATCTAGAATGGCTTGTGTATCTCCATCGCTAGGCTTTTTACTTTCTTCACTAATCTGCAAAGCTAAGGAGTCATTTTTTATTCGAGGGTCATTTTTGATTCAAGGGTCATTTTGGACATTGGGGGTGTCTCACTACAGGATATGATGTACATGATGTAGAGTAGTTGGCAAATGGCAGCAGCCCCCTTACATTTTGTCATTATTTTGAGATGAATGAAGAAAGTGATATAAAAGCACAACCAATATGCATCTTCTTTTCCTTTTTCTTCAATTCTATTTAGACTTTCCGAAGATTCAAGATGCAATGGTCCCTCATTCTACAAAGTCTTCTTCATCCCATTATATATATATATATATATATATATATATATATATATATATATATATATATATATATATAAGTGATTAGAATTGGTCCCTCTTGGAAAATCATGAATTCACCACTTTTTTTAATTCAATTTCTTATCAAGATAAAAGCAACCTTTATCAGCTGCTTGCCTATTAATTTATTTCCATATTCTTTTTTGTCTTTATATGCTTTGTTTAAAACCATTGTCTGTTCGTCATTAGTTTAGTTTAATGGTGAATTAAACAATTTTAACCTAGGAATTTTGAGAGATTAATTTATATTGGTGTGTTGTGGGGGCGGGGGGGTTGGATGTGATTCCCACTTTTGTTTGTGAGGCTACAATTAACCACAATCATTAGTTGCTTCTAAAATTGTCCTTTCATTTTCTTATCGGTGAAATTCACCATGGAAAGGTTGATATGCTCAAGTGCTTTTGACATTTTGAAATAAACCCTTCTCGCAAAATTTAGCTTTTCTTGAAAATATTTTGATTGCTAATTGTTTTGCATTAGATCTTTGGATTTCTTTAACAAAAATTGGTTAGTTTTAATAAAGAAACTAAAGTCTGTGGTGTAACTAATAAATTTTTTCATTTGTTTTCTTAACAGCTATCTGGTAATTTCCCTCTAGATTGCCATTAGTATATGAGTAAACACCAATGGAAGAATTAGGGTATCATAGAGCTAGATTTGGCATAAGGAATTTAGTCCCTTCGACGATATTCGATAAAATTAGAAGTAAAATTTTAAAATTAAGAGGACAAACTATATATATCTATATTAGAAAATAATATTATAATTTTAAAAAAAATAGAAGAACAAAAAGTAAAAATTTTAAATATATATATATTTTAAATATTTTAATTTTTTAAAAGAAATATATAATTTTTTTTAAAAAAAATGGTTCCATCTCGGAGTATGCATATCCTGAGTTGAGAGGGCCGAACATGGTTACGTTTGAAAGATGCAATGGCACTAAGAAACTGCATGATAAGAGATATTTAAAAGTGGAATATGGCATCATGTAGACCAAGCTCTTATTAGAAACGACACTGGTGACGGGGATGGGGGTGGGAGGGATCGGATCGGAGGGTTCTTAATTTGTGGTAGAAGTGGTGGTGGTGATGTTTATACTGTATCCAGCACTGTAAAGGGCCATTCTAAAGTAAGACGAAAGGGATTTATATTGTGGCTCCTTGCTTTAGGGGCTCTTTGTGGTGGGGTTAGAAAGAAAGGGTAAGAAAAAAGATGAACCATCATGACGTGGAAACCACCATTGCCATTTTATGGCCACTCCACCACTTTAAAACTATATCTAGAGAAAGAGCTAGGTTTGGACACATGGTCCAATGCTTTCCAAGAGATTTATCTCCATCACCATTTCCACAATTTCTTCCATAACATTTTCATGATTAATTATCTGCCAGAGAAAGATTATCCATAATTAAGTCTTGAATTCGAGTTTTCTTACAGAAAGGATTCGCACTTGTTTATATGTGTATTAATTAAAGTTTGTGCATTTTTAAGATAATGTGTAAAATTAAACGATTATGAATTTTAAAATAAGTTTATATTCATTATTTGTAATTTATTCTTATATTTTAATGAGATATTCAATTGCCTTACAAAGAATAAAAGACAGATAAATTTGTGGAAGTTGTTAACATGTATAACTTGTAGACTTGTTCATTAATGATATATTTTCAAAAACAATAATCTCAAAGTATATGTGATAGTTTTTTGTAATGTAAAAGTGATATTTATGCCAAGTATGAGGACTATATGCCTTTTGTTTTAATGATAAATGGGTGGGTTTATAGATGGAGGATTAACATTTGGGTTTCGTATCTATTTCGTGAATATATTATATAAATAATTGAATAATTCGTGCAAACATTGCCCTATCAAAATAACACTGTCAAAGCCTTACACAATTTTTTGAGCTTGCATGGTGTTCATCAAACAAGCTGAATAAGTGGTGCAAGAATTAATCTCATCAAACTAGTACCACCAAATTCAACGAGAGAGAATCATAGCTTATTAAATTAGTCACGATTTTAGAAACTTATTCAAGCCCATGTATAGCATCCTTTTACTAGAAGGGTAATACCACCAAGGGCTTGTGTATTCGATAGACAAGTTGAAAACTCGGTAGAAATATTGATTTTATTAAGATAGCACTGCCAAAGACTAGTGAGAGAAAGGGACAACACCACCAAAGCTTTATACAATTTTTTGAGTTTGTATGTGTTGTTCGTCAAACAAGTTGAATAATTAGTGCAAGTATTAGTCTTATTAAGCTAGCATCACCAAAATTCAATGAGAGAGAATCGTAACTTATTAAATCAATCACCATTTTAGAAAATTACTCAAGCCCATAGCATCCTTTTCTAGAAGGGTAGCACCACCAAGGGCTTGCATGTTCGTCTGACAAGTTGAATAACAGTGAGCATTGGTCTCGTCAAGGTAGCACCACCAAATTCTAGTGTGTGAGAGAGTCATAATTCATTACACCGGTTACTATGATCAGCGATTTGTTCAGTCCATAAACCTTTTTTACAAGGGTGGCACCACAAAGCTTCACAAAATGTTTGGGCTTGTGTATTCGATAGACAAGTTGAAAAATCAATGTAAAAGGCGTTCGATTAACACAGATTCTCATATTTAATATGGTGAGAGAAGATTTCTATAATGCAAGCTCAGAATATTATTACTTTGGTCGTAATCTTTTTTACCCAAATTTGCTTACTGTTTTCCTATTTGATGGCACATTTCACGTGAAATGCTTTCGAGACTTGAAAGCATCAAATTTTAACTATTCGTGGAGTTAATTCAAACCCCATTCAGTGACTGAAATGGGAAGATTTGGCCTATCTGGACGAAGCTTCCCTGTGGAAGAATGGTGGATATCGCAATCACTACACGTTGTGTGCTCTCAGATGGAAGCAAAAGGAAGGCAAAACACAAGTTGTGATAAGCTATACACTACCTGACGTTTCGTGATAAGATATTAAATTCCAATGATAGTACATTTCAATATGCTTTTTCTGGAGTTCAGTGGAAAGGAATGGCAAAGAATGAGTCTCCGTGAAGTTAGTGGTGGTGGTGATGAACAGCAAGAACAAGAAGAAGAAGAGGAGGAAATTTTGCACACCTGGGAAATGAGGGATGCATATCAAAGGCCCCAGGCCCCCAATTCCTAGGCTAGTGCAAACTCTTTCAAGTTGATTAAGACATAATAATATTCGAGCACAATAAAATGAAATATTATCAACAAAATAAGTGTACCATTCTTACTTTAGAAAGTTTATAAAGATAAATTGATCTGAATCTTTCTTTGAAACACTATATTTTTTATCTCTTAAGATAATATTTTAGCACAATAAAATGGAATATCATCAAGAAGATCAGTGTCACACTCTTATGTTAAAAACTCTACAGTTCATATATACTTCCTTATTTGCCTAGTTGCAAGGATGAAAAGGAAATTGAAAAAATACCAAGGAATATCCCTTCGTTGAAAAACTATATTTTATTACATCTGCTAAATGAAATTAGTTGGATAAAATAAAATTTATTTACAATACATTGAGTTGGGGTGAGAAAGAGAGAAGAAAAGAAAAAGAAACATAAATTTAGAGGTACACTGGTTATTTACCTTAGGAAGAAAAGATTCCATATGAGACGAATAACGTGTTCAAATTTAAATAAATTAAGATATAAATTAAAAGAGAAATAAACTAATTCTTCCTCTCTTTTTTTTCTAAACCAAATATAGTATTCAAAGTTTAGATTAGATATTGAAAGGAATCGTCAAAACAGTATTGTTTTATATCAATGAAATTGGATAGAAAAAGCAACAAAAAGGAAAGAAGACCTTGTTATGGCAAAGGAAATCAAAGTTATAGGAAAAGGGTAATGTGGCATAATATTGCAAAACTGTGGGTAAATGACGAGAGGGAGAGAGTGAAAACGATAGTGGGTAGACAAAAAGAACTGTATACTAAGGAAAATGGTGATCTAGATGAGAATGAAAAAGACAGCAAGGATTATCGAATTCGTGTTGGCCACTTTCATTTGCATTTGGTCGGGATCCACCATTACACTAATAGTAAGACAATTCGAACAAAATTAAAGGTGCATTTCGATTCAATATTTATTCATTTGTCTCTTACTCACTCGTCTCGTCGGGCTGTAAAATTAAAGGTCCTTAGCTTTTCAAATAGTCATTTTATATATATATATATATATATATATATGTGAGGACATAAACGTGCACAAGATCAAATATTTACGAGGTTAAAATTTAGAAAACGTAAAAGAGATAATAATTAATGATTTTGAATGGAGCCTAATAGTATAATATGAATATAGGGCAGCGCAAGTTATGTAATTTGTGCGGCGATTTCACGATCCAAATATAAAAGTATAAAAATTCGATGTGCAAAAAATGACTGCACGTAAAAAGAAATTTTAGTAGAACGATGTCATTTTGATTATTTAAAACGATGTCGTTTTAATATCATGTGCTCCCTTCGTCCTAAATTATCAATCCATTTTTTAATTTAATTTTTGTTCCCAATTATCGATCGGTCATTTTAGGAAATCAAGATTTAATATTCCAAATTTATCCCTATTTAATAATATTTTATTTTTTAAATATATTAAAATATAATTAAAAACTCATTTTATGAGTTATGATATTCATGTTCATCTCGATAATTCTCCAAAAATATCAATAAAAACTTGAAGAAATAATTAAATATTTATCAATATTTTGACCTATTTTCTAGTAAGAATTAAATACTTAAGAGAGAGAAATAATTTGAAATTATATCAAAATTTTAGAATTTGTGTACTTCTTATTATAAAAAGAGATAATTATCATTGCATTTTAAGGATAAAAATGGAAGGAGAATGTTTAATTAATTAAAAATTTTACTTTTCTTAATCTCCGTATAATTGGTTAAAGTGGACAAATAATTTGGAATTGAGGGAGTAATTGTATGAAATATTTATGAAATCGCGTAAATTTGTTCAAATGGCCACGCAAGTTTTATATCCCAACTTGTACAACCTCAAATCTGTACAATATATATATATATATATATATATATATATATATATTGTAATTTATGATTTAATATATTATAATTAATTAGGATTTAAAAAGAATAGGAGCCGCCTAAAGGGTGTGTCCGCCCCTATGTAAGGGTATTCTATCCTTAATTTTTCTTGTAAGTACGGTGCAAATAAAGTCGGGATAAAAATGGATGTAATAAATAGCATATGCCATGAACAAAATTAGAAATTTGGATTTGAAAGGTAATTCATAAAAAAAGTAAAAACTAGACGATAATATTATAAATTATAAATTTTTTTTAAGAGAATCGAGTTTATATAATTTTTAAAAATAATTAAAAAAATAAGTAATTTGTAAAAATTTTAAGGAACGGACACTATCCCCGTTCTCTGAATCTATCTTTGGCAATGAATAAGCAAGACAAGGGAGAAGACAATCAAATTTTTATTAAATTTTCGGATTTAAATTTGAAAAATTATTAGCACAGGATTTAAATTTGAAAAATTATTAGCACAGGATTTAAATTATATTTTCATAACGTTAAGACAATACTTTAAAAAAAAAAATCTTATCAAAAGATAAATTTTTTCTTTCAATTCACATCTCTCTTCCCCTTTTATGTAATAGTTTCTATACTTAGAGAGAGGGCCTTCAATTTCTAAGCTGTTTTTATTTATCTATGCTTCCTATGAAAAGCTGGGAAAAAAAAGTGTTTTTCTTTATAAATATTTTAGAAATTAATACAATATTCTCGTTTTAACATATCTAGGAATAAAAGTAAATTTGAGAGCACTAAGGTTGTTTCCCCAAACAACTTTTTCCTTTTTTATTAAAAAAAAAACTGAATTTAGAAATAAAAACATAACAAGTTTTGGCTTAGCAAAAGTTAGAGATTAGATCTATGTGTGTGAGCTCACGCCCCCTGGCCTACGGATTCAGGAGCGCGATTATGAGTCTGGCAGTACTCACGATCAACTGGTTGGCCGTCGTCCTCGTTGGGTCAAAATGAATATCCCAAACAATGGGTACGTAGGTCCATTCTTAAATACCATTCATACTTCTCATCTCAATCTAATGTGGAATTGGGGCATCACAGCTTAGGAGAGCTTGACAGGAAGTGGGGGGTGGGGGTGGGCCTAGGGCCAAATACAATACATGCCGAATTTATCTTTTGGTATCGACTTCTTCTCCCCTTTTAGTCGACTTGTAACATGAAATATATATATATATATATATATATATATATATATATATATATAATTTCTTATACAAACAAAAGAAGCAAAAAAACAAAAGATGTAAAATAAGAATAAATATCTCTAAATGATTACTCGCAAGTGTGTTGGAATGAAAGGTCAGATCATACAACCGGTATATACATGATATTTTTCTTTATTATATGTGTAATTAAGAATCAAAGAAAAAACTTATAACTACGATTATAAATTATATAAAAAATATATTAAAAAATAATATTATAATTCTTAAAAAAAATTGAACGACGAAATATGATGTCCAAAAGAATGAATATTTTTAAAAATTTTTGAGGTAGACCCATCTCGCTTTTCTTAATTCCATAAACGGAACCAGGACCCAAAATTTTTAAAATTTAAAAAATTTTCTTAATAAAATTAAACATTTTTAAATAAATTTTTTAAAATTTACTTTTCGTCCTCCACAATTTTATATTCCTGATTCCGTCTCTGTCTAATTCCATCCGTGCCGGTAAGTGACTTCCTTTGACAAGGATATTTCGTAAGAAACCAAAACAAAGAGGGTTGAATCTATCTGCAACACGCAAATGAAGTAGAGATATTGCTTCATTTATTTACTTTGTAAATGCAAGGTTGATGGCACAAGCTTTTGTGTAGAGATAAGATAATCACTATCCCAATTCTCATATTCTTCTTCTTCTTCTTCTCTTTATTGTGCCTTTCATATCATTCTTTAGTACTCATTTGTTTGTACTTGTCCGCTGGAGATAGGGCCAACCCACAAAGCAATCATAATAAAAACATTACAAGATAATAAGGGCCATAGCCATCTTTCTATCTATTCTTTTCTTTTTCAAATTTTTATGGCAAATTTTGTTTCCAACTAGTCAAAGAATCCAGTTATTTATTGGATGGTGATGGTGATGGTGATGATGATGAAAAATAGTGGTATCATCCAATTATCAAGAGAAGGCAAAATTTACTTTTTCTTTTTTTTTTATTATAGACAAATTTAAAATAAAAAATATCCTACTTAATTTCCTTTCTTTGGCATATCTTTGTATTTAAATTTTAAGCTTTGCATACTCAATTTTACTTATTATATCAATTGTTTCTCTTCTAATTTCCTATATTTTCTCTTTAAATCTTATAGGAAATTGTAAATTATACAATTTGAAGAGAAAATTTTGAAATTATAAAATGGTATTACGTAGAAACTCATTGTTTCTCCCTAACATATACTAATATAATAAATCATAAATGGAATTCCTTTAAACAACTCACTTGGAGTTTTTGCTCTTAGTTTGGAGGAAGGGGGAAAAAAAGAGAGAGATGGGTAAAGAAGTGCCACAGCCCTCTACTTGTGAGAGATTAGATGATAAATTTAAACTCAAAATTATTGTTTCTAATTAACCAAACTATCATCTATTACAAAATTTTCTTACTTTTTTTTTATTAATTTCTTATTGAATTTAAATTTCATTAATGTATGGATCGAAGGATTTGTTAGGAAAAGAAAAAGAGAGAGAGAAAGAGAAAGAAAAAAAATTAGACGTTTAGATTGATTTTTGTGTTTAAAATAGACTAAAATAGAGGGGAAAGAAATCAACTTTAATGAATTTTTTTTACTAATTAAAATATCCATATTTAAATATTTATACTTCTATCAATATGTGTGTGTGTGTGTGTATAATAGGAGTTGTGGAAGCCTCCTATTATAACATATGGCAGTCTCCTATATTGACACATAGGACATTGAATTTAAGAATTTTTAAAAATTAATTTTTCCTGTGAAGAAATTTTAAGAGTTTTTTTTTTTAATAGTAGAGTTATCTGAATTCATTGAAGTCAGATAAGATAAACCTTATCTGAATTCAATGAATCAATTTCCGTTGCTTAGTTTCTAGTAGCACTTTATTTGAAAAGACTTTATAAATATATGCCTAAATTCACTCTACAAATCACCCCGATAGCTTCAAGCTTATATTCTCTTTTAGATAAGCAGAGATTATAGAAATTAGAAGGAAAGATGGGATGCTAGGTTAAAAGCAGCACAATAAAGGTTCTTTTGTTGTTGAACGGAGCAGCAGCTACTCTATTGTTGCAGTCGGCCTCTTGCATAGCATTAACAATGAAGACATTTTGGATGTTGGTGTTGATGGTACTTGGAAATTCGCTTCTTGTAGAAGGTGCCAATACCAACCCATCTAGGAGGCCTAATGTTGTGAATATGGCAATAATTGGTCCCCAGTCATGGCTGACGTGATATCCACATTGCATGATATCCACATTGCAAATGAGCTCCAGTATCCACTATGATCTATTGTAGCCAAAGACCCTGTCCTTTCGTCACTTCAGTCGCCATTCTTTGTGAGGACCTCAACAAATGAACTCTTTGATCAGATGGCTACTATAGCAGAAAGTGTAAATTGTAAATTGGCTCCCTATAAGATTTCACAAGAAACAATGCAGATATAATATAATTGGGAAAACAGGCTAACAGAGATGCTAGAGATCCACAAGTTCTGTAAAACCGTAAGTACACATGAATTACACATTAAAATAATAGCAACGTCCAACAAGCGTATGCTTTTACAACCTTCTAACGTGAAGATCCAACAGGAAAATAGGGACAGAAACACCATTCAGTCTAACACCAATAACCAAAAGTAAACTAAGCGTGGAGATCAACTCAAGCACATAAGCTACACAGAGAATTTTGCTGACCATCCAAACAAGGAAAAAATAAATAAACGAAAGAGGAAGAAGAAAGATCAGACTACTGCTATCTATGAACAAAGAAAAGATCCCGAAAATCAAAGCCAGCAATCGAAGCCCACGAGATCATCGTAACTTCAAAAAAAATCAAAATAAGAATTGAAGTACCAAAAACTTACAAAATTCATATCTTTACCAAACACCAATTCAGGCACACTTCGCACAACACAAAATTACACAATCAACCAAATTCAAGTAAATCTTTTCTAACTTTACAATAAAAACAAAGTATTTCAAGCAAAATTCACTCCCAGTAGACAAATACGTCGCAACAAGAAACATAAGATAACCATAAACAACAATAAAAAACAAATTCCCCACGACAGTAGTGGTACAGGGCAAGAACCCATAAGTCTACTCACACTCTGCCGCCCCAAACAGCCGAAGAAATGGAACAGCCTCTGCTGACTGTTTACTCCATCAGAGACTTCAAGACACGGAGATAGAGAGAGTCAGATAGATTACATGGAAATTGAAGCTCTTGAGGTTCGATTTGAAGCAAGTCTCAGTTACTCATTCTGCCGACCGCGATCGCTACAACTCAAGTACAATAACTTATGGATAAGTAGATAAAAGACGGAGGTTTGATTCTCGAGACAGGTGTCGGCGGATACGAGAGCGGTTTCCCGGCGGCGGTGGAGATTGGGAAAATGGTTTAAAGATGAGAGAGAGTTTGGGGGTGGGAGATTGATCTGGGTCTGGGGTGGGGAGTTAGGAATATTTTAGTGATGCAAAGCGTAGAGAGCAAATGTGGGACACCGTCATTTGTCTCTGTGTGTTTGCTGCGGTTCATCTATCTAATGTTGTGCTTAGGTACCAAGAAAATAGAATTGGATTATTCTTAAAAATACAAGAAATTTCAAAATGTTATGAATTATTGGAATCTCCATTAATTAGTGGAGGCTCCACTAATTATGGATTTATGTGAATTATTAGAAGATTTTTATGGATGTCCACCATTTAGTGGAGACATCACTAATTAAGATTAGTGGAAGATGATGTATGCCATGATGTAATCCACTAATTAGAGCTCTATAAATAGAGCTATTCTCTAAGCTTGTAATACACCATTATTTTGTGAAAGAAAGATTAGTGAAAGAAAGATTAGAGAAAATTGTGAGAGAAGAGAAAGAGAGAAATTCTTGCACAAAATAGTTAGAGTTTTATTAGTGTGTAGTGTGAAGATTTTATTCTAACACTACCCTAATTTTATAACACGTTATCAGCACGAGTCTCTACCGGTACAAAAGCCAGAAGACTAAGCACGAGTTTCTGCCGTAAATAAAACCAGAAGACATGTACGCATTTATTGATCTCTATGGCTAATCTCGCTAAACTCGAATTTGTAGCCCTTGATATTTCTGGAAAAAATTATATGTTATGGGTTCTCGATGCAAAAATGCATCTAAATACTGAAGGCCTTAATGAAACTATTTAAGCAAATAATAGTGCATCTGCACAACACAAGGCTAAAGCTTTGATTTTTATTCGTCGTCATCTCGATGAAAATTTGAAAATGGAATATCTTACCGAAAAAGATCCATATGTCCTGTGGGTAAATTTAAAAGAAAGATTTGACCACCTGAAGATGGTCGTACTACCCATTGCACGGTATGAATGGTTGCACACGAGGTTGCAAGATTTTAAAATCGTGAATGAATATAACTCCGCAATGTATAAAATTACATCTCGATTAAAATTATGCGGAGAAAAAGTGAGCGATGAAGATATGTTGGAGAAGACATTCTCCACATTTCATGCCTCAAATATTGTCCTGCGACAACAATATCGAGAAAATGGGTATACAAAATTTACTGATTTAATTACTGCCCTCCTCATTGCGAGAGAAGAATAACGAGTTATTATTGAGAAATCATTAAGTCGAGACCAAGCGGCTCAACGGCACTCCCGAAGTGAATGCTTGTTGGCTCCAGTGAAAGCCATCGTTATAGTCGTGGTCGTGGCCATGGCCGTGGCCGTGGTCGTGGTTATGGTCGTAGACACGCTCGATATTTCCCTTATCACAATCATAATCAAATTGTGAGAAATACGGCCACTGAAGTGGAACGAGAAAAGATCATAAGGGAAAAGAAAAAGAAATTGAAGAAAAGCATGAGGATATATGTTATAGATGTGGCATGAAAGGTCATTGGTCACGAAGCGTCAGTACGGCTAAGCATTTAGTTGAATTGTATCAAGCTTCATTGAAAAATAAAAATGTGGAAGCAAATTTTTCTCAACATCCAATAAATAATGCTGATGATGATGATATTGATCTTGAAGATCTTAATATCAATATTACCCATATGGATGTATCGGATTTTTTTGAACACCCGGATGGTAGGATAGACCATTTAATTGGTGATGGCGGTGTCCGAGAAGAACTAAAGCCTCACCACGATATTTTTGTATTTTCATTTTCATTCTATTCTAATAATATTTACGTTTGCATATATATATTTGTGTTCGGATAGGTTGTTGTTAATGATGATGTATGCATTATTGATAGTGGAACTATACACACCATACTAAAAAATGAGAAATATTTTTCTGATCTCAAAATGAGAGAAATAAATATTTATACGATAAACGGTAGTGCAAATGTAATTGAGGGCTCCGGAAGAGCTAGTATATTGTTACCTAAAGGAACAACAATTATTATTGATAAGGCACTATTTTCCTCAAAATCCAGAAGAAACTTATTGAGTTTTAAAGATATCCGCAGAAATGGGTATCATGTTGAAACAAATGAGGAAAATGGGATTGAGTATCTTTTTATTACTCAAATGCATTTGGATAAGAAATTTGTATTAGAAAAACTGCCGTCTTTTTCTATTGGCCTATATTTTGTAAAAATACGTACAATTGAAATTCATCATCTAGTAAACTAGAAGTTTACTGATCCTATTACTTTTAGCATTTGGCATGACCGGTTGGGTCATCCGGGATCTACCATGATGAGAAGAATCATTGAGAATACACATGGTCATCCTTTAAAAAATAAAAGGATATTAATATCGAGAAAAATTCGCATGTCTTGCATGTTCCCTAGGAAAATTAATTGTTAAACCATCACCGGTAAAAGTAGGAGTTGAAAGTCCTACATTTCTCGAAACAGATTCACGGAAATATTTGTGGACCTATTGATCCACCATGTGGACCGTTCAAATATTTTATGGTCTTAATTGATGCATCATCCAGATGGTCACATGTATGTTTATTATCTACTCGCAACTTTGGCGTTTGCGAGATTACTTGCTCAAATAATTAAATTACGAGCACAATTTCCGACCATTACATTAAAAATATCCGCTTGGATAATGTTTGGTGAATTTTCATCACATGCTTTTGATGCATATTGCATGTCAATTGGGATTAATGTTGAACATCCTGTAACTCATGTTCACACACAAAATGGTCTTGCTGAATCTTTGATTAAACGATTACAATTAATTGTTAGACCATTATTAATGAAAACAAATCTCCCAACATCTGCTCGGGGACATGCTATTCTACATGCTTTGCAACACTTGTACGTATAAGACCAGCTAGTTATCATAAATTCTCTCCTTTGCAATTGGCTTTTGGGTCAGACCAAATATTGCTCATTTAAGAATTTTTTGGTGTGCTGTATATATTCCAATTGCACCAAACCAACGTACAAAGATGGGTCCTCAAAGAAGAAAGGGGATATACGTTGGATATGATTCTCCCTCTATTATCAGGTATGTTGAACCCCTGACAGGAGATGTATTCATAGCAAGATTTGCTGATTGTCATTTTGATGAATCATTATTCCCTAAATTATGGGGAGAACCAAATCAGCATAAAAAGGATCTTGCTTGGACAACATCATTAAATTATCTTGATCCGCGCACAAGCGCATGTGAACTTGAAGTTCAAAAGATAATTCATTTGCAAAGCATTGCAAATCAAATGCCAGACGCTTTTTTGACTTCAGAAGAGTTACAAAATTGCATATTCCAGCTATAAATGCTCGTATTCGAATTGAAGTTCTAGCAGAACAAAATATTATACATATAGCTGCTGAGTCAAAAACACGCCAGAAGCGTGGCCGACCTCTTGGTTCTAAAGATAAAAATTCTCGAAAGAAAAGAGGATTAAATGATCCAGAAAATCATATTGAAGAAAAGAATGATAAAGACCAAGAGAGAACTGATGACAAAGAACCAGAAGTTGATAAAAGTAACACTGAAATTTCTATCAATTATACCACTTCCGGTAGAAGTTGGAATCGGATAGAAATTGTTATTGATAATATATTTGCATACAATATATCTCTTGATGTTACACAGGATAATGATGATCCTGAACCAATATCAGTTGATAAATGTCGGCATAGAAAAGATTGGCTGCAATGGAAAGTTGCGATTCAATCGGAGTTAAATGCACTGACAAAACGTGAAGTCTTCAGACATGTAGTCCGAACACTAGAAGGTGTAAAACCTGTTGGTTACAAATGGATATTTGTGCGAAAGCGCAATGAAAATAGTGAAATCGTTCGATATAAAGCGCGATTAGTAGCCCAGGGTTTTTCACAAATACCAGGTATTGATTATGATGAAACTTATTCTCCTATTGTTGATGCTATTACACTCCGATATCTTATCAGTTTGGCAGTACATGAAAAGATAGATATGCGCATATTAGATGTTGTCACTGCTTACTTGTATGGAAATTTAGAAAATGATGTTTACATGAAAATCCTCAAAGGATTTTATATGCCTGAAGCATATAAACATTATCCTCATGAAAATTACTCCATCAAGTTGCAGAAATCATTATATGGCCTGAAGCAATCTGGGCGCATGTGGTTCACACGTCTTAGTGAATATTTATTGAAAGCGGGATTTAAAAATGACCAGGTATGTCCATGTGTTTTTATTAAGAAATCTGGTTCTAAATTTGTGATATTAGCTATATATGTTGATGATATTAATCTTATTGGAACTCCTGAAGAACTCCAAGAAACAATTAATTATTTAAAAAGAGAATTCAAAATCAAAGATTTTGGTAAAACCAAATTTTGCCTTAGTTTACAAATTGAATATCTGGAGAGTGGAACATTTATTCATCAATCAACATATACAGCAAAAGTGCTAAAAAGATTTTATATGGACAAAGCACATCCATTGAGTATTCCAATGATCGTCCGATCATTAAATGTGGATAAAGATCCTTTCCGACCTCAAGAAAATGATGAAGAACTCCTTGGTCATGAAGTACCATATCTCAGTGCAATTGGTGCATTGATGTATCTTGCTAATAATACACGACTTGATATTGCTTTTGCTGTCAATTTATTAGCAAGATTTAGTTCTTCACCAACACGACGACATTGGAATGGAATTAAACAAGTCCTTCGATATCTCCAAGGTACAATTGATCTCGGATTATTTTATTCAAATAAAACCATTCCAACATTGATAGGTTATGCAGATGCTAGTTATTTATCTGATCCACATAAAGCACGTTCTCAAACGGGCTATCTATTTACATGTGGAAATACTGTTATATCATGGCGTTCTACGAAACAATTTATAACAGCTACTTCTTCAAATCATGCTGAAATTATAGCCATTCATGAAGCAAGTCGAGAATGTGTATGGCTAAGATCCATGATTCATTATATCCGAGAAAGTTGTGGATTATCATCAATCAAAGGTATTCCAACTTCTCTTTATGAAGACAATGCAGCTTGCATAGCTCAATTACGAGGAGGATATATTAAAGGAGATCGGACAAAACATATTTCACCAAAATTCTTCTTTACTCATGAACTCCAGAAGAAATGTGAAATTGATGTGCTACAAATTCGGTCATGTGATAACCTCGCAAATATTTTCACGAAGACTTTACCGACTGCAACATTTGAGAAGTTGAGATATAAAATTGGTATGCGTCGGTTTAAAGATTTAAAGGAATTATCTCATCAAGGGGAGTAATAAACAGACATATAGAATAGTGTACTCTTTTTCCTTCACTAGATTTTTTTTCCCACTGGATTTTTATCTAGTAAGGTTTTAACGAGACATATTCTTTATGTAATGGATGGACATCCAAGGGGGAGTGTTATGAATTATTGGAATCTCCATTAATTAGTGGAGGCTCCACTAATTATGGATTTATGTGAATTATTAGAAGATTTTTATGGATGTCCACCATTTAGTGGAGACACCACTAATTAAGATTAGTGGAAGATGATGTATGCCATGATGTAATCCACTAATTAGAGCTCTATAAATAGAACTATTCTCTAAGCTTGTAATACACCATTATTTTGTGAAAGAAAGATTAGTGAAAGAAAGATTAGAGAAAATTGTGAGAGAAGAGAAAGAGAGAAATTCTTGTGCAAAATAGTTAGAGTTTTATTAGTGTGTAGTGTGAAGATTTTATTCTAACACTACCCTAATTTTATAACACAAAAATTATTTAATTGTTTTTTTGTGATTATTTTTATATACTAGGTTGGTACCCGTGCGTTGTATGAGATAATTTATGTACAAAAATTTATTTGAATTCATTTGATTTTTATGAATTAAGATAACTTTTATATTATTTTTTAAAAAATCATATGAATTAATTATTCAAATAAAGGTTAGGATTCAATGAATCCAAATACTCTTAATATTTTCTTGAAAAACAAAAAATATATTAATTTGATTTATGTAAATTCAATGAATGAAGATAATTTTTATATTTGTGAATTCAATTAATTTAGATAATATTTATGTAAATTCAGTGAATGAAGAAAATTTTTATATTTATGAATTCAATTAATTCAGATAATTTATATATATATTTTTTTATCAGATAAGATCTATCTGAATTAAAAAAATATTATTAAATAATGAAAATTTTAATATTAAAAAAATTTACATTGATTAGTATTTTTTAAAAAATTATATATTTATTTGTAATTTTTTAAAATTATTAGTTAAAATAAATAATGGAAATTTTAATTTTTTAAAAATATTTACATTGATTAGTATTTTGCTATAGATTGTTTCGTAGAACGCCATGATATAACAGTATTTCCACATGTAAATAGATAACCCGTTTGAGAACGTGCTTTATGTGGATCAGATAAATAATCAGCATTTGCATAATCTATCAATGTTGGACTGGTTTATTTGAATAAAATAATCCGAGATCAATTGTACCTTGGAGATATCGAATGACTTGTTTAATTCCATTCCAATGTCGTCGTGTTAGTGAAGAACTAAATCTTGCTAATAAATTGACAGCAAAAGTAATATCAGGTCGTGTATTATTAGCAAGATACATCAATGCACCAATTGAGATATGGTACTTCAGGACCAAGGAGTTCTTCATCATTTTCTTGAGGTCGGAAAGGATCTTTATCCACATTTAATGATCGGACGATCATTGAAATACTCAATGGATGTGCTTTGTCCATATAAAATCTTTTGAGCACTTTTGTTGTATATGTTGATTGATGAATAAATGTTCCACTTTCCAAATGTTCAATTTGTAAACTAAGGCAAAATTTAGTTTTACCAAAATCCTTGATTTCGAATTCTCTTTTTAAATAATTAATTGTTTCTTGGAGCTATTCATGAGTTCCAATAAGATTAATATCATCAACATATATAGCTAATATCACAAATTTAGAACCAGATTTCTTAATAAAAACACATGGACATACCTGATCATTTTTAAATCCCGCTTTCAATAAATATTCACTAAGACGTGTGAACCACATGCGCCCAAATTGTTTCAGGCCATATAATGATTTCTGCAACTTGATGGAGTAATTTTCACGAGGATAATGTTTATATGCTTCAGGCATATGAAATCCTTCGGGGATTTTCATGTAAACATCATTTTCTAAATTTCCATACAAGTAAGCAGTGACAACATCTAATAGGCGCATATCTATCTTTTCATGTACTGCCAAACTGATAAGATATCGTAGTGTAATAGCATCAACAATAGGAGAATAAGTTTCATCATAATCAATACATGGTGTTTGTGAAAAACCTTGGGCTACTAATCGCGCTTTATATCAAACGATTTCACTCTTTTCATTACGCTTTCGCACAAATATCCATTTGTAACCAACAGGTTTTACACCTTCTGGTGTTCGGACTGCAGGTCTGAAGACTTCACGTTTTGTCAGTGCATTTAACTCCGATTGAATCGCATCTTTCCATTGCAGCCAATCTTTTCTATGCCGACATTCATCAACTGATATTGGTTCAAGATCATCATTATCCTGTGTAACATCAAGAAATATATTGTATGCAAATATATTATCAATAATAATTTCTATTCAATTCCAACTTCTACTGAAAGTGGTATAATTGATAGAAATTTCAGTGTTACTTTTATCAACTTCTGGTTCTTTGTCATCAGTTCTCTCTTGGTCTTTATCATTCTTTTCTTCAATATGATCTTCCGGATCGGTTAATCATCTTTTCTTTCGAGGATTTTTATCTTTAGAACCAAGAGGTCGGCCACGCTTACGGCGTGTTTTTGACTCAGCGACTATAGGTATAATATTTTGTTCTGCTAGAACTTCAATTCGAATAGGAGCATTTATAGCCGGAATATGCGATTTTGTAACTCTTCTGGAGTCAACAAAAGCGTCTGGCATTTGATTTGCAATGCTTTGCAAATGAATTATCTTTTGAACTTCAAGTTCACACGCGCTTGTATGCGGATCAAGATAATTTAATGATATTGTCCAATCACGACATTTCTTGTACTGTTTCTATTCTCTCCCTAATTTAGGGAATAATGATTTCATAAGAGAATAAGAAAAGAAATATAAGAAAATGATGACAAGCAGGAAATGCTAAGAAAAATATCTCCTTTTTTTTTACTCTTCCCGGTACCGACTTTTCCTCTTCCTCTCTTGTCTTTTCTTCTCCTCCGACCCTCTACCTACCATCTACCTCTTCTTCTTCTTCCTCATACAGATATATATATATATATATATATATATATGTATCGATATATATCTCAGTCATCAGTCATTAGTAAACATCAAAAACAAAAATCACAAAGCAGATATGATGACTCGTAATTTATTTGAGACATGGTCAAATTTTCACTCGGTTTCTACAGCAGATTTTGATGTATTTTCCTTTCCAAACCAATTGCTTCTGCCTAATTCGAATGCAGAAGATTTTGATATGTTTTCCTTTCCAAACCAACCGCTTCTGCCTAATTCGAACGCAGAAGATTTTGATATGTTTTCCTTTCCAAACCAACCGCTTCCTCCTAATTTCAGATGAGATACCTTTGAGGACTTCCATTTATTTTTAGTGTGCTTGATAATGAAATTAAACTCTCTTTTGGTTTGTTTTTTATGTAAATCAGTGGAAGTTTTGAACATACTGCTTTGGACCAAGTTGATCTGCCCCTACAAGAGACTGCTTTTGATGTTGTTCATCTTGATGCTATTCCTTTGAATGAGGATATGCTTGTGCATGATCCTTTCTACTCTCTAATGGATTTTGAACAAAGCCAGAATATGATTCTAGGTTATTATACATTTAAACATGGATTTTGAATTGTATTACCTTTACTAATATTATTTTATTTTTCTAGGAGAAATAATGAGTGGTTTTGGCAACGAAGTCGGAGTAAGTACTCATGAAATGCATAATATCAAAATTCAAGATATTATTGCAGACAAAATTCCTGGGGAGAAGAAGATGATTAAGAGGCAGAGAGAGAAGAAGGGCAATAACTCACAGACACTATCAAGAGAAACAATTTCGCAGTACTTTTACCTACTAATCAAGAGCGCAGCCAAATAACTGAATATTGGCATAACACGTCTCAAGAAAAGATGTAGGGAGTTAGGAATTCGTCGATGGCCTCACAGGAAGTTGGTGAGCTTGGAGACCATAATCAAGAATGTTCAGGTTCTCTCTCATACATACTTATAATTTGCAAGTATGAAACTATGAAAGATTTATAAGTAAATAACCGATGATATTACTTCAATTTACAAGAGATGCAAAATAAATAAGAAGGAGGACATATGGCTGAGAATAAGTTGAAAAAGCCATTGCGATACTGGAATGTGAAAAACAGTTGGTGGAAGAAAATCCTAATACGCAGTTAGAGGACCAAACACAGAAATTGAGACAAGCATGTTTCAAGGCCAAATATAATAAGAAATTTAATTATAATAAATTTAAGGGAATCATAAAATCCCAAGACTCATTTCGCAGTAATTTTACAGCTAATTCTGCTGCTAGTCTCGATGCTGGCTCAAAGGGGAAAGAAAAGGAGGAGGATGCCGAAAAAGAGGAGCTGAAGTCCATAATTACTAATTGTTTGTCTTCCTCTAATGTAAATATTGAAAAAGAACAATTACAAACCTTCATCTTAAATTTGTCAGCTCAATTACAAAAGAGCAACTATAAACATATATCCTCAAGTTCATATGAACACTAGTGATATGAATAAAAGATGTGATGCTTATTATTAATGGAAATATCTTTTTCCCTTATTATCTTTTCTGTTCCACTTCAAGGTGGCCAGTATTTCTCTGTGATAAGGGAAATATCGAATGTGTTCATGACCATAACCACGGCCACTGCCACAACTACGACTATAATGATGGCTTCTGCTGGAGGCAACAGCATTCACTTCTGGGAGTGCTGTTGAGCCAATTCATCTGGCTTCATGATTTCTCAATAATAACTCATGTTAAATCTGTCAATTTTGGATACCCTTTTTCTCGATATTGTTACTGCAGGACAATATTCGAGGTATGAAAAGTGGAGAATGTCTTCTCTAATCTAACTTCATCAGTAACTTTTTCTCCACAAAATTTTTAACGAAGATGTAGTTTTATACATCACGGAGTTCACGGTTTTACAATCTTGCAACTTCAGGTGCAACCATTCATACCGTGCAGTGAATAGTATGACCATCTTCAGGTGGTCAAATCTTTCTTTTTATCCACATGACATATGGATCTCATTTTTTTAGCATTTAGATGCATTTCTGTATGACATATAAATTTTTTTTTTCAGAAATATCAAGGGCTACAAATTCGAATTTAGCGAAGTTAGCCATATAGATCAATAAATGCGTACCTGTCTTCTGGCTTTAATAACGACAGAGACTCATGCTGTCTTCTGGCTTTAATAACGGCAGAGACTCGTGCTGATAACGTGTTATAAAATTAGGATAGTGTTAGAATAAAATCTTTACACTACACACTAATTGAGATTAGTGGAAGATGATGTATGCCATGATGTATTCCACTAATTAGAACTCTATAAATAAAGCTATTCTCTAAGCTTGTAATACATCATCATTTTGTGAAAGAAAGATTAGAGAAAGAATTGTGAGAGAAAGAAAGAGAGAAGTTTGAAAAGAAATTCTTGTGCAAAGAATAGTTAGAGTTTTATTAGTGTGTAGTGTGAAGATTTTATTCTAACACTACCCTAATTTTATAACAATCTTTTAATTTTTTAAAATTTTTATAAAATATTTTTAAATATAATACTATCAATCCAATATAATTGATTTGGATAAGTCGATAGTTTGGATGGAAATTCTAAAAATTAATCTGTTTTCCTTCCACATTTGAATAGAAATCAAATTAAAATATTTTAATTAAACACAAGTCTTCATTTAATTCCTTTATGTGTTCCTTTCATTTGACAAAAATCAATCTAAACATCTAAATTTGTTTATGCTTATCTCTTTTGATTCTAAGTCTTTCAATCCAAAAATATTATTAAAACAATATGCCCTCAAGCAAAGATTTTCTGAGCTGCTTTAACAAAGTTGATAACAAAAAGGAATTGAAAATTCTTCAAAATAACCTTTGAGACAATAAAAAAGATGAGAACAGCTCATTTTAAATAAGTAACAACAAACCAATTATGTAAGCAATACAACTTCTATGATTATAATGGATAATCTAACCATTTAGTTGTCGCACATATTTATAAATTTAATACATACACTCATACTATTTATTTATTATCATATTCAATTCTTAAGTAAACAATTTCAATTTAATATTTAAACATGCATCTTTAGTCCATTTAGATCATGACTTAATCATTTAGCCCAATTTGCGTTTCAGATTTTTTTTTAAATTAAGGTGAAATTTTGCCTTCGTTATTATAATTATTAAATTTTAATTAATTATCGTTTCTTAAAAATTAATTCGGTTATTTAAATTTCACCTTAATTTCATTATATTTAAATAAATTTATTTAAAACAATTATATATTTAAATATACCATAAATTATCTATTACTACAAAGCAAGACTCTCAAAACCCAAAAATCCCCGTTTGCAATTTCACAAAGTATGATTAAAAAAATGGGAAAAAAATTTATCATAGCTCAGAACTATAAAAATATCGGGCACTCAAAAATAATATTCTATTTCTAATAATATTTCAATAAAAATTATTTTCATAATAATAAAAGATAATATGATCAATACCCCGTGCAATGCACGGACACCACCTTAGTATAGATAAATATATAAATTAATAACTTATCTCTCAATTCCCTTATATCAATTATCCAAATATTAAAAAAATGCCCAATCATCTACTTCCCTCTCCTCTCTCCTCCTTTCTCCAACAATAGTTGGGAGGGGAGAAGATGAAGGAATAGATCCCTCAATTTTCTTTGATCTTCCACAGCACCGATCTCAAAGGTTGCTTCCTTATTCTTATAAATCATGTATGCCACCCTTTTTGCAAGGCCATACTAATAGTTTTTTGGTAAAAAAAAAATTTAATTTACAAAATTTTTCTTAAAAAATTAAAAAATTTTAACATAACTTTTTAAAATTTACCTTTTAACCTCTCAAATTTTTTTAAAATGTTATACTATTATCTTCTAATATATATTTTTATATAATTTTTCTCGTAATCTTTAATATTTTGTCTCGTCTTTAATTCTAATAGATGATATCACAACTATCAAAGGAAGAATTATTATTTACACTCTCTCTATCCCTATTTATCTATCACATTTAATTACTTTTCATATTTAAAAAAAAATTTTGTTAGTCTCTCAAATTTATCCTACCTCCGTTTTACAATATAAGTCATTCTAGATTTGATTTTTTTTTTACAATATAGGTCATTTTACAAAGTTTTATAATTTTTTTTTCATATATGTCCCTTCCTGTTATCTCTCTCTTTCTACTAATTATGACTCAACTTTCTCCAATTACTAAAGTAGACAAAGATTTAATTAAAGGTATTTTTGAAAATTTAGTTTTAAAATTGTCTATAATTTATGAACCCTTAATTTTTGTGCATAAGTCTAAAGTAATTTATATTATGAAACAAATGTAGTACAATTTTATTTATACATTTTAAAATTATCTATAGATTTAATATTTTCTACAACTATTTTCTAATTTTAAAATTTATTTATTTCATTCTCTCTCTAAAGTTACTAGACTTTTATTTTCTAAAACTATTTAATAAAATGATATAATAGTAAAAATTAATAAAATTAATATTAATATTATTTAAATTTTGTTAATATGATAAATAAAAAAAGATATTATATTTTTTTAATTGTGACAGATAAATAAAAACGGAAAAAATAATTCAATGGACAAAAATTTCCATGGCATCACCAAATAATGGCCTCAATTAAAGTACTCTTCAAAATAAAGGTTCAAAGGAATTTTTCATCATCATCATGGCATGGTCCAACTCCAACATACCATATTTTTTGTCCGTGGAACGTTCAAGTCAAACGCGTTCCAGAACTATGGTCCATAGACAGTGAAATTAATGAATTTTGGCTGCCACGAGTCAAATGCATGGGCACCTGGGAAGACCCATTGCCCACATGCTATTGGGCTGAAGGAGCGTTTCAAATTTTGAAATCCGATCCAATTCATCGACCATTTTGCCGATATTGTGGACTTTTAATACTTAACAAACCCAACACAACCCATTATTTTCATCCCCCATGCCTTTGGTTTGATTGGAATGAAAACAAAAAGGAAAAAGTGAGAGAAAGTAAATTACGAGGTAAATTTAGGATTTATCTCGTTTAGTTAAAGTATAAAGAAAATGAAAAATAAATATACGATGGGAGTGGTTTCTTTTCACATCAGTAAATTTCTCCCTTTTGATTTGGATGGAAATCACGTTGACTTCTTATTTTCCTTACAACCAAATAGGAGGAAAGTAAATATATTTATTTCTCCTAATAAAAGTAAAATGTGTCACTCTTTCTCCTCTTTCCTCTATCCCTCCCCTTCATGTACCAAAACAAGCCTTAGGCTATAAGTGGAAAGAATTTCTTTCTCACAACATATCATATTTTCTTTCTCTAATTGACTATTAGACCCTATATTTATCTCACATTTAATAATATTTTACTCATTCCGTCTTAAAAATCATGTCAAAAATTCATATTTTTGTTATATCAAAATACTTATCAATGTCACAAATTAAAAGTAAATTTATTACTTATATTCCTAATTTATCTCTCTTTCAATCAAGAATGTATACATTCTCAATAAATCATTAATGAATGTATAGAAGATAATAATTAATGAGTATTTATTTTTATCCAGAGATATAATAATCTTTTTCTATTATAATTATACAAGTTTTAATAATTTTTTAATCCACGTGTCAGGTTCGACATAATTTTTAAAATGAAAGAGTATTAAATTTTAACAAATCCATATCAATTTAACACTTATGCAAATTCAGTCTTATTAATTTGAACTTAGAACATAAACTTGAGTCATGGCCATTAATGTGATGTTGACCCGAATTTGAGGTTATCCACTTGTACAATAGTTACCTAATCGAATCTTAACAACCAATATTCCTAAGTGAATGACCTAGTATGAATAGAAAGGCATTAATAGAAGAAAAAGATTCAAGATGAACAGTGTAAATTCGAATATGTTTTAAATGTTCAAATCGATCTAAATTGAGAGAATAATTGAGTCTCAATGAGAATTTATAGAGAGGATCACATATCTCAAAAGTTTTACAAAATTAATAATTAAATTTTAGAATGAGGATAGATATTTTAGCCCTTGACTGAAATATTGTTTGTAAGTGCAAGGCATCCAATGATATGACTATAATCAAATACAATGAATGTAGCAACAAAACACAAGACCTGGAACCACTTGGAAACCCATAGAAAACTCAACAGTTCCATCCGATCACATTTTCTCCCGTACTCTATTGTCTTCTGCTATAGGTATCAAATGTCAATTCTATGGATAGTTACCAAACAAGAAAAGGGAAAAACAAGAACCCTGTAGAGAAGGACACTCAAAAAGATTCTTTGGAAGGAAACAAGAAGCCGCGAAGGACTCTTTGATCCCATTCACATTTTTTGTTTTTATAACCTAATTATTTGACTTTTATATGATTATGTTTTAAATAAATTTAAATTTAATCGTACTCAAATAAAATAAATATTTAATATCTATATCAGAGTTTGAATTCATAACATGATATTTAATCGTCTTGTTACTTTGTTACTTGAGCTGCTCCGTGGGACATTCCATTCACATTCTCGATCCTTCCTCTTGATGCCACACACCCTTGTCAACCATCTTGCAGGACATTGCTCATGTCTCAACCTGCATCTGTTCTAAACACCACCACCTTCCTTCACACCTATTCTTCCACCTATTTTAACCCACCCGATGCATTTACCTACTGTTATACTCAAAAACTATGATAGCAGCAGCGAGTAGTTCCTACCGTTATCAAAGGGGAAGAAAAAAAGAAAAAACGAGCAGAGGTTTACCTACGCAATCAACGCTGGACCGAGTCAAGGTTTGGTGGATTAGCAAGTAGTAGTAAAAAAGAGAAAGCACAGGAGTCAACTCATTTCAAGGATTTGAATTCGTCTAGAGCACTGGAAAAGTAAGTTACCAAATACAAAAATACAGTAGTACTTGTTAATGGCTTTTCGTTTTCACCTAAAAAGCTACAGAATACCCCAAGTACAATAAGATATGGCGAAAATGACGGATCAGAGCTACTAAGAGCGGCAACAATTCTTGTTTTCTCAGTGCTAAAATCCAAACATAAATCGCCAAAGCAATAACCTCTACGTTCTGGGATATTGAGTTTGAGGCCGATTGAGGCTTCTGGCATCGGCAAACTCCTCTGCTTTTCAAAGGGATAAAAAGAGAACCGATATTGTCAGCTGCTCAAATTCTTGACATTCAAGTTTGATCTGCATTAGTTTTCCAGTGGTCTGAATTTTGAGAATTTCTTTCTTTAGAAAAAGAAGCAGCCGGATGGGCAAAAGGGATTCGAATGCTTCTTCATACGATACAGTAGTAAAAAAGACACATTTGCTTAATCACAAATGTATTGAGGTCATTTAATGAGTTTTTTTCTACAATAAGAGGCGATGAATACATCAAATTCAAAAATAGTCCATCCTTGTGAAAAAACAACAGAGGTTTTCTCCCCCTACCAAACTTTTTGGAGTCTTCAATGATTGGAGTTAAAAGAGGATGGCCTTTCTACCTTCTTTATCCAACACATTAATGGTGCAATTCAAATGTATAGTTAAAACTAATGGTTGGGTCCTTAATTTCTTACTTAAAACTTAATAGTACTAAAAACGCTAAATGCATAAACTTCGAATCCCTTCTTCTTGCTTGAAAAGGGAGTTTGAGTTTGATTTCTCCATTCTTATTAACAATGATATACTAATTGTCTTGGGAAATTGACGACAAGAATCATTCCAAACTCCTAGCCGTTCACCCCTTTTTTATTTTTAAAATTGATTGGTGTTTTTTTTTTAATTTATGATTTTTTTTAAAAAAAATTGATTCCACCTTTTTGTTTTCAATTGATGGGTTTTTTTAGAGGAAAAAAGCTTTCTCGCCAAAAGCTCTACCCATATATAATTTTTTTAATTGATGGGTTTTTTTTTTGTTTTTTTTTGCAATTGATGACCTAAATTTGGTCCCAGTTTTTTTTTTTTAAATTAATGGTTTTTTTTTTACATTGATTTCACCCCCTCCCTTTTTTTTAAGTTGATGGATTTTTTTTAGAGGAAAAAAATTTCCTTGCCAAGAGCTCTACCCATATATATATATATATATATATATATATATATATATATATATATATATATATATTTTAATTGATGGCCTACGTTAAATAGATGATTCTAAATTGGGACCACTCAAATTTTTTGTTTTAAAATTGATAGTTTTTTTTAAATTGATGATTTTTTAAAAAATAATTAACTTATATAACTAATTTGCACATATAAATCTCAATAACAATAATGAGACTCTTGAACATATCTTCACGCTTTTTTTTTTTTTTGCAATTGATGACCTAGATTTGACCCTAAATTTTTTGTTTTTTGGTTTTAAAATTGATGGGGTTTTTTTATTTATGGTTTAAAAAAAAACCGATTCCACCCTTTTGTTTTTTTTTTTCAATTGATGGTTTTTTTTAGAGAAAAAAAGTTTCCTCGCCAAAAACTCCACCTATATAATTTTTTTAATTGATGGTCTATATTGAATGTATGATTCTAAATTGGGACCACCTAAATTTTTTTATTTTTTTGTTTTAAAATTGATGGGTGTTTTTTTTAAATTGATTCCACCTTTTTTTTAAATCAACGGGTTTTTTATTTTATTTTATTTTATTGCAATTGATGGCTTAGCTTTGACCCCCTTTTTTTTGTTTTAAAATTGATGGGTGTTTTTTTTTTTAAAAAAAATTGATTCCACCCTTTTTTTTTTCTATTGATGGGTTTTTTTAGAGGAAAAAATTTTTCTCACCAAAAGCTCTACCCATGTTTTTTTTTTTTAATTGATGGTCTACATTGAATGAATAATTTTATCTTGAGACCACCCAAATATATATATATTTTGTTTTAAAATTAACATGTGTTTTTTTAATTGATAGTTTTTAAAAAATAATTAATTTACATACATAAATCTCAATAGCAACAAGGAGCCCCTAAACATATCTTCGCATGTAGCGCGAGGTGGTACCTAGTAAAGGACTAAAATTAGAAAGGAGTGATCAAAGTTCAACACAACAATAATTGAAAAAAGTAGCAGAAAAAGGGAATTGGCCATTTCTAAAGGCAAAGATAAATGGTATCATTGTATCAGTGTCTGTTCTACTGTCCTTTTGATAAACTAATTTAACAAGACATTTCACCAGTTTGCTACGTTGAATACCAGACCTCCATTATCACCTCACGGTATAATGCCAGCCCGTGATGTTCAAAACCATCCAAAAGATCTTGTCACAAATAGACGGTTGCATGGGAATTACAAGAAAAAATGCAAAGTCCATTTAACATAACTTGGACGTTAATTGTTCTTTACTGAATCTCCAAGTAAAACTCACCAACCAATTCATTTTCCTCTAATTATTAACCATTACTTTTGCTCGATAGCCTATGAGTTGAACTTAAATTAGATATTTATATGTTATTCCTTCCGTCCGTATTTATCTGTCACAGTTAACTATTTTATACAATTTAAGAAAAATTGATTTGTCTCTTAAATTCATACAATTTTATTTATATATTTCAAAAGTACCTTTAGATTTAATGTTCTCCATAATTATTTTTTTGCTTTATTTACTCAACTCTCTCTCTCTAAAGTTATTACATTTTTATTTTTAAATTTATTTAATACAATAATATAACAATAAAATTAATATTTATGACATCTAAATTTTTTAATGTAACAAATAAAAAAGGACACCAAAACTTTTTATTTGTAACAGATAAATAGAGATGGAGGAAGTATATAAACAATTATGAACTAATTTTTCTAACAATACATATGATCAAACAACATTTTATGGAAATGTAACTTTTATAATCTTATTGTTATGTTAGTTGCTTTAAATTATTAACTATTATTATGAGTTCAAATCAATTTATACAAATAATCTCTAAATTAAGCATTTATATATTTTATGGATAACTAACATACTTGTATTTTTTTTTTTGAATAATATATATGATCAGATAGATATTTTATAATACTTAGGGTAAGAGTAGATAGCAATTGTGACTTACTTACTGTTTTGAGTTATCCTAAAAATTATAAGAGAATTAATTTTTTTAAGATATACATATCTATTATTTTTATTATATTATATTTACAATCTTTATTTTTGCATAAAATATCATATCAAATCAACCACTGCCAATTTAGTTGGAACAGAGGAAATAAAAAATTACTCCCTTCGTCCCTTTTGTCTATTTTAACCGATTTACAAATTTAAAAAAAAATAAGAATTTTCAGTTAATTAATCAATATTTTTTATTTTACCCTCAAAGAATCTTTCTCTTTATTAAAGAGAAATCAAATTCGAAAGCTTTATGTATTGTAAGCATATTTATTTTATTTTCATTTCTCACTACAAGTGTAGAAGTACTTATTGTATTAAAGATGAGTATTTGTAAAAAAAATAACAATTAATATAGTCTTGATTTACTAATGAGACAGATAAATTAAGATTAAAATTTTGATTAAAATAGATAGATAAAAAATGACGAAAAAGTATTAAATATATAGGATTAAGTGAGGTCCAAAAAAGATAATATAATATATCATGAGTATATAATAATTTTTTAAAAATAAAAATATATGTATAAAATAATAATTTTTAAATTAAAATAATTTTAAATTGAGATTCTCTTCCAATCAAAACACACCCTTAACTTCTAAAGCCTTATTATTATATTAGGTTTTTTTTTTCTCCTTCTGCTGTGTTTTTGTTTTCACTCTAAAGATAAAAAAATTGTCAAACTTCTAAGGTCAACAAAAAAGAGCTCAATTGAGGACAAGTATGGTGCAAGAAGTGCCAAAAAGTACTGAAATCTAATGTTAACTTTAATGTTTTGTTTGGTAGCTGTTGTCTGCCGCATCCAATTTTGAATTGTTGCTCCCTCCCTTACTCCGTCCACACTCACCCTTCTTTTCACACCTCCAAACAGCCCCTCACCCTATGAACGTGAACCCCTCCTTGCATCCAATTTCAAATCTCAATGAATCATCCAACCCATACTATTTAAGTAATATCTCTCCCTCTCCCTCCACTCTTGCGCTTCTTCTACTTCTTCTAGACTCTCTCTCTCTCTCTCTCTCTCTCCGAGGATACTGCTATTTATATAAGCCAGGGGAAGAAAGGGACTTTGCATTTCTTCTACTACAGTGGAAGTGGAAGTCGTAGTAGGTAAAGAGACAATGGCGGCGACGTCGAGGTCAACAAGGACGGCGACGGAGCTGCAAATGCCGAAGAGATGGAAAGAGAGGGAAACAAGCCCTGATAGGACCAGAGTGTGGACCGAACCTTCCAGTAATAAGATCAGATCCTCCGACCGAAGGGTCCCTGTCATTTATTATCTTTCGCGGAATGGCCAACTTGAACATCCCCATTTTATGGAGGTCCCTCTTTCCTGCCCTGACGGTGGTCTTTATCTCAGAGGTACAATTTTCTCTGTAGTTTTTTTTTTTTTTGCTGTAAGTTAATTTTACAGTATCTCATTGTTTTTCGTAATTCAATTTCTGATACCAGATGTGATCAACCGCTTGAATTTCCTCCGTGGGAAAGGCATGGCGTCCCTTTATTCCTGGTCTTCCAAGCGGTGAGTTGAATTTCTAGCTGTGAAACACATCAAACACCATATGGGTGTATTGAAATTGTTGAGTAAACTATGCGTAAAATCAATTCTGATTGCGTTTCATTTATTTAGGAGTTACAAGAATGGATATGTATGGCACGATTTGTCGGAGAACGATTTCATATATCCAGCGCATGGACAGGAGTATATTCTCAAAGGATCGGAGCTTTTGGAAGGCGGGACAATCTCAAAATCCGATGAAACAGTAATGTCTGCCAACACGATTAAACCGCCACCAGAGACGCCACGAAAACACCACGGCGATAATCACGATTTTGCAGCTGCCACAGCCGCCAGGCGCCGGCGCAACCAGTCATGGACCTCCTTCGACCTCCATGAATATAAGGTCTACACAGGCGAGTCTACCGAGCGTGCGGCTGCCGACGCCTCGACTCAGACCGACGACAGACGCCGCCGTCGACGGGCGATCAAAGAAATCGAAGAGGTGGACGAAGATACGGAAATGAAGGGTAAACGACCTTACGATAAGGAACCGCAGGGAAACCAGAGTACGGAGCTGAGCACTGATGAGATCTCAGAGATCTCACCTCCACCGTCGGACTCCAGCCCTGAAACACTAGAAACGTTACTAAAAGCCGACGGTAGGCTAATCCTACGGTCTGAACCAGTCAACGAGGATCCAACGCCTAGTAGTACTAATCATCTGAGCGGAAGGGGAAAAGCCTCTACGGTTTTGATGCAGTTGTTATCCTGTGGGTCAATTGGGTTCAAAGACTGCGGGCCAGGCCATGGAAAGGAGAATGGATTCTCTCTAGTTTCTCACTATAAGGTCAGGCTGCCACGTGCCGGAGGGCAAAGTCAGGTAGACAAGGATGCGGAGGATGACACAGTGAGTAGCTTGGCCTCTGGGTTTGGAGGAAGAGTGAAGCTGGAGGATAAAGAGTACTTCAGTGGAAGCGCGATAGAGACAAAGAAGGACGAATTTCCAGCTCTAAAGAGATCTTCTTCATACAATGCAGATCGGTGAGTGATGCTATACTGTCCTGTTTACTTGTGCAAGACTTTCTTGTTTGATTTCTTTGGACGTTTCAGTTTCATTTTGTTGTCTTCCTTTGTCCCTTTTTTCTGCTCATGCGTTACTCTGTGACGGAACGTTCTCTCATGCATGAGGAACCATTTGATCAGCGGTGGGATTTCCGACTTCTAGACGATAGATATATTCCAAGAATCTTTTGAAAGTTGTTTGTTTTATAATTTGATTTTTCAATTTTGTTTTGATCAAACACTCTTTAATTGCCCCCAAAATAAGTAAAAATTTGTTTACTTCTTTGCTTTCCTGAAATCAAATTTGATTTTTGAATGTTGTGAACTGCAATTGTCTATTTTAGTTATGACTTATGAAGTGCTGCTTACAGTAACGGGTTTCTTTTATTGAACTAATTTCCTAATGTAGCAATAGGGTACTGCTAGACGATTGTGACATAAAGAAATACACCAAATAATTGAGCAATCTGTGAATAAAGCTACACATTCTAGTTCTCTCTCCCAGAAAGACAAAAACCCAAAAATTTTGCCTTTTCAGATTGGAAGCACAGATTATATTCTTTGGATGTGCATCTGTGCATGTAGTCTTTTCAAGTCCTTGTATACAGCAGGGAAATGATGATAGTTTCTGAGTTAAAAATTCTGGAAAATTTGCTGTCCTTCTCATGACGAATTCATATATACCTGCTTCCATGTGCAAGATTTAGTCGGATGAACTGGAATCTGTGAGTGACTTCAACCTAATGATTTTTTCTTCTGATATTGAGAAAGAAGGAATGGATTGCCGAACTGCTCTGTTTCCATTGTCATAATTGATCCACTGCACTGTTGTACAGTTTCCTTATCAGTTCATAGTTCTGAGGGATCATTCACATTAACCTCACCATCCATCCATCCATCTAATAGGACATACTAGCTTCCATTGCTGTACCATATGAAAATCCACATTGAGATCTTGTAGTTGAAAATTTACATGGGGTATTTATTACGGCTCCACACTACTTGTTAGAAGAACAATCAATCAGGATCGAATGCTTCCTCTTTCTGCACTTAGAAGTACCCTCCTGTACCCCATAAGTTGTACCTGTAGACTCGTAGTATTCACGTGAATGATCTTGATTTTCATTAAACACACCAAGGTACCAAACTTCGTATTTGGGGCTGGCCCAATTAGTTGCACGGATGATTATTTTATTATCGAAAACAGTTTAAAACGTATGAAGAATAAGTTCTTTGTATACCACAATACAATTGCACATTAAAGCATAATCCTTTGCTTTTGGGGTGAAAGAAAAAGAGTTTATTTGGTCTTCTTTTCTTTTCTGTTGACGGTGATTTTGTCTCTCACTGACAGGAGCTCGCGGTTGGAACTAGGGGTGAAAGAGATGGAAGGAAGCAGAGCAAAATGCATACCGAGAAAGGCAAAGAGCGCTTCAACAAAGAAGGAAAGCAACACTGACGTCTCTTGCAGTACTAGTTCTTCTTCCATCACTCGTAGTAGTCAACATGGTAGCAAAAGGATGGTAGTCCAACAATAAATCTATAACCATTTGGAAAATTTCTTCAATAACTTGTTCACTTTGGCTGTAAATTTCTAGTGCTATTTACTTAGTAGTCGATTTTAGAGGTAGAATGACGCAGTTCGCAGTTGGAAGGAAAAGGTAAACTTAGCAGCAATTAGAGGGTAAAAAGAACATTTCCTTCTTCTCCTGCCCAGAGCATCAAAGAGAAAGAAAGAGTGACGGGTGAAGTGAGCAGTTGACTTGCAAGTCACGACACGGTCAAGCTCATTCACTTCATTTGATAAGGTAAAAGACGTAGGACTTTGAGGAATTCCATATAAAGTCGCCCTTTTCCTTGTCCAAAGAAAATGATCGGGTCATGTAGTGGGCACTCTAGTTTGACTCCAATGGCATTTCGGACATGGGAGCCTGTGCTTCTATGAATTTTCTCACCTCTGATAAAGGTGTCCCATTCCAGAGAATTGTTAAAAATTGCATTAGTTTTCGTGACTTGTGTCAATCGTAGTTGGTGGTTTTGACTTTCAATTGTGGGAACAAATGTTGTCCATACTTGGGGAGGCTGCCCAAAATTCGATGACTCCTAGGGACCAAACATTAAAGAAACTTGTCTATAATCATCAGTTTTAGCACTAATCTTCCCGTTCACAATGCCTCGAAAGCATTAAGTCTGACTTTTGATTAAGACCACGTGAAACTGTTATGCAAATTTTCTTCCATCTTTGTCCGATGGTATCTCGTATTTGCATAACTGCAACTTTTACTACCTTAGACACAGAGAGTAGAGATTTGCTCCTTTCTCTACGGCCTCCTTCGTAGGCCATTCTTTCTCAAATCCATTTGCAGCTATCCACACCATCCCAATGCCTCCGTTGTTGAATCCCATCACGATATACGAGCACCTGTCAAGTGGCCGAGGTTCAGCACCTTCGCCACCGATCGAAGGATCATTTTTTCTATATGCCTGAGCCATTCTTGTTCTCGTGTTTTCGCTGCTTTTTCTCTGATTTCTTGACGCGAAGCCAAACCAGCTCTTGACCGCTTTTTCTTGATGGTTGGTCCTTTCTCGGCGGATAAAGGTTTGAATTAGATCGAGAAGGCGATTTCATCACCATTCGCATCCAAAATATCACAAAGGCGAGTGATGGCCTCCACTTTGAATACCTCAACCTGGTAAATTGTGCTCAGAAGAAGAGTGACATGGTTTGAGATTTACACTTCATTTGGGTGGCGAAATGGGAGAGGGAGGGAAAGACGAGGGAGAGAGGCATCTTTACTTCTGTTAATAACAATAATCATATTTATTTTTGTTTTATTTGGTATAAATAGTAGGAAAATACTTCTTCTGTTTCAAAATATTAGTTCATGAAACATTTTGCACACAAATTAAGGGGGTTAAAAATAATATAACAATTTAGATAAAGTTCCTATTCTACCCATATTAAAAATATGATAGTTATTTGGTTGACAAAAATTCCCAAGAAGTAAGAAGAAAGAAGAATTTTAAAAAGTCATGCAGTTGATTTATAATAAATGAGGGTAAAATAGTAAGAAACTAATCATTAGTTTTAGAAATATGTACCTAAACAAATATTTTGAAATAAAATAAAAAAGTTTCATAAATAAATATTTTGAAACGGAGGAGGTTGATGAGTTCTATTGAGAAGTAAAAGAGAGGAGGAAGGTATTTTGTAAAATTTATTATTGTGCTCAAAAGAAGTGTGAAATGGTTTGAGATTTAAGATGGTAATTTAATTAAGTATTCAAAATTAATTAATTAAATATTTATTATTTTATTAAATATATTTATTAACAAATGATATAAATATTAATTAATTATGCGTATATAATAATAAATTATTATTATTTAATTAATTAAACGTATTAAATTTTTTTATAAATTTTAAGTAAAATAAAAATTATTTAAATTTAAAATCAAAATATATTAAATACTTATATAATTATTAATATTTATTTATATTTAATTGATTGTAACAAAAATAATATAAAAATAAATTATGAATGATTTAAACTTTAATTTTCAAGATTAAAAATTAAATATTCAAATTTTAATTTTATTAAATTAAAATTTTAGAATTTAATATTTAAATTTTAAAATTCAATCTTTAAATTTTAATAATTAAATATATATATTTTAATTTTATCATAGCCCAATAAGCTACGACTCTTTTTTGGTTGTACTCCTTGGCGGGCGAGTATTGTGCCTGTGCTTCACGTTTGTTGTTTAACTTATGTGCTTTGTTCCCGAGACTAACACGGAAGTCTAATTGATTTGTCCAACACTGAATAGTTAACCGTCATCTCCGACTACCCCACCGAGGAGAAGTCCTATGTCCATCCACATTATACAGAAAAAAACATGGAATATTATGATACCCAGCGCTAGTTCTTTTGTAGATCGGAGAAAAGACTCGCAATCGTTATTTTTTTTATATGTATGGGGTGAAATTTATTTTGTGATTTTAGCCGATAAAAAAAAAAATAATATTGTTTCGTGACTTTAATCGACAAAAAAAAATGAACAGCAATAATGATCAGATTACAGTGTAAGTGAATAATGATCATATTGATATAAATTTATTTGAATATAATAAAAAATTATTAAATATATAAAGTCAGGTAGAATTTAATAACAGGACAAAAAGAAAATATAATGTATTATGAATATATAATAATATTTTAGAAATAAAATATAATCCTTTTATCTTTATTTATTTGTGATAACTAAAAAGAGTGTCTCCTTTTTATATGTTATGTTACAAAAGTTTAGATAATATTAATATTAATTTTATTATTATATCTTTTTATTATATAATTTTGAAAAATAGAAGTATAGTAACTTTAAAGAGACAATAAAACAAATAAAATTTGAAATAAAAAAATAATTATGTTGAATATTAAATTTATGTGTGATTTTAGAATATATAAATAAAGTTATATGAATTGGAGGATCTAACTAATTTTTTTTTTAAATATAAAAAATAATTAAACATAAGTAATAAATAAAGACGGAAAGAGTATAAAATAATAATTTTTAAATTAAAATAATTATGAATTAAGATGAATTTTGTTTCCCATATTCACCATTATTTGCTACCAAAAAAAGCCTAGCTCCCAACAGATTGATATACCTTCGAGGCCGAAGGTGATGTCCAGTTTGGCCCGTCACATTTATTGAAGCCCACGAGCATTTCTTCCATTTGAGAAGAACTGTCGTCGGGCCTCTGGGCTTCTCTTGTTAGCATTTTGTACACTAGACTTGAATATGGGCGTACCGAATTGAGTGTTCAAGTATGTCTACTTACTATTTTGAATTATTCTTTAAAAATTTATATTTTTTTAAAAAAATTAATATATTATATATTACTCTTTCCGTTATATAATATAAGTCGTTAGAAATTATTTTTGTTGTTTCAAATTATAAATTGTTAAGGACTTTTTAAGAAAGTTTTAAAATTATTTTTATATTTTTATCATTATTTATTATTCTATTTCTCTGTTAACTCTTCTTTTATTTTTAAGACATTTAAATAGGGATATTTTAGGAAAAAAAATATAAAGTCATTTTATTTTTAAGAATCTTAATATATGTTAAATTAAATCAAATAACTTATATTATGGGACAGGAAGAAATATAAAATAATCAATATATATTAATTTTATATATTTAAATTTGATATAAAATATTATAAGATTCATATATTTTTTTATTTTTATTATATTATATTATTATATTATAATTTTTATTTTTATATAAAATATTATGTCAAATCAAATACGGTCAATTTAGATGGAATGGAGAGAGTATAGTTTTTTCCGCAAAATAGCATTGAATGAAGTCTCTAAAACTTTGTCAAACTCCTTAGATATGTCCGATTTAGTATTCAGGTATTTTCTTCATCTTTCTTTTTTAAAAAATGAGCCAAGCCTTTTCTATTTGTCCATAAATAAGGAACTTCACAAGACCTGCAATCAATATATATATAAATATATATATATATATATATATATATATATTGTTAATTAACGATATCAATTTGTTTTTTTTATGCCAATAATAAAAATAATTTAAATACTTAATTTTTTTCTAAAACTTATTTTTGTTCGTATGAGTTTTTCCTATGCACTATCCTATTTTCCATTTGTTTCATTTTCTTAATATATTTTTCTATCTCACCAATACAAATTTATATTTTTCTAAAATTTTTAAAAAAATTAAAAATAGTGTTAATCTAAGTTAGATATCAAATATATATATATATACTAATAATATAAGTCTAAGACAAATAAATAAAGAATTTTTACAAATATTTTACTAAACATAAATTATTCATTCATATACTCAAAAGATTATTTCCTCAAAAAAAATCACAAAATTATATAAAAACGTAATACAAAAATTAATAAATATTAATAGATAAAAATCAATAAATAGTCAATACAAACAAGTCAAAGAATTCATCTCAAACTTGTATAAATATCTATTATAAAAATTAACAAATTAATGGTTGAAAAATGAAAAGTGTAAAGTACAAGCCAAGTAGGACTCAAATTATAAAAATAAGCAAAAAGTTCAAAAATATATTGAGTTTTGAATAGATAAAAAAATAAAAAAAAAAACCAAATTGAAAAACAGAAGTACCAGTAGAACTAAGAAGATATAAGAGAATGAGCCAACAATGGAATTCCGAATTAAAGAACCACCCACCTATGTGATTTGTTTTTGTTGGGAAATATTCATTGCCAAGATCATGTCACTTCTAGACAAAAGAAGCATTTGACTCAATTGAAGAAATTTCTAAGCCAATATGAACAGCCTCCTGGGCAACATATTATTAATGCAGCTAAGAGCTCTTTTATCGTCCCAGTTTCAGCTTCCGAAAGCAGGATAAGCGAGATCCAAAATTATGTGAGATTCCATAGGCGAGATATGCCATTTATGTACCTTGGGTGTCCTTTAATAAGAGAAAGAAGGAAGTAAATACATTTTTAGCTTATTATGGATTTTTTTCCCCAAAATTTCAAGGACGGAGTTTTCCACAGTAAAATGCTGTAGGGCGCATGGTGTTGATTAAGGAGATACTCAATTCTATTCCTTTACATTTATTTCAAGCATTGAGTATGTTAGGATGTCTTGCATCTATTTTAGTTTGTTCCATATCAAAAGTTTGAGAGTCATCCACCTCCTTTGAAACCTTATAAATAAAGGCTTAGTTTGATTCTTTAGAACACAACAACACAAATACAAGAGTTTGAATAGCCATGGAAGTATTTGTTCTTTGTAATACTTTTGTTATGTATTAGTAGTGTTTAGTGACTTAAGAACACTTTCTTAAAACCTTATAAATTATCTTTTTCATAATAAAGTTTTGTACCACCTCGGCCTATAGACATAGGTCAATTGATCGAATTACGTAAGTTGTTGTGTCTCTTTCTTTTATTTCATTTCTCGTTATTTATTATTTTTTTTCGTGCTATTTTTATTATTATTATTTCTTTATTATCGTCTTGTGTGACTTTGCCATTGAAATTTTGGTTTGTTTCTGGGGTCTATCCCTAACAAACTAGAATCAGAGCTACTAACTCTTTACTCTGTGGTAATGACGCTAACAAAGATTAAGGTGGAGAAATTTGATCGGGTGTCAACTTCGGCATGTGAAAACTCAAAATGGAGGCCATCTTAATTCAAAATGGGGTTAATTTAGTCTTGAAAGGAATAGAGGAGAAGCTAGCGGAAATGACAACAGCGGCATTTGAAGATTTGGAAAAAATAGCGATATTAGGTATCATTCTAAATTTCTTTAATGAGGTTTTAAGAGAAGTTGCTGCTGAAACTTCTGCCAAAGTAATGTGGGAAAAGTTGAAAGCTTTATATGTGAAAAAGATAGTAGAGAATCGGTTCTACCTGAAACAAACCTTATTTACACTTCGGAGGGCTAAAGGTACATCTATTACATCACATCTTGATACGTTTGATTCTCTCATTATGGATTTGAGTAATATTGATGTGAAAATAGATGATGAGGACCAGGCCATTTTATTGTTGTGTTCCCTTCCCCAATCATTTAAGCATTTTCGAGATATTATGATATATGGAAAAGAAATTATCTTGTATCGGGAAATAAAATCTGCTTTGAAATCAAAAGAAATGAATGACAGAGATTTAATTGGAGAGGTTAGTAGAAATGGGGTTGAAGGTCTGGTAGTCAGGGGTAGATCCAAAAATAGAAATTGTGGTAATAGTAAATCAAAATCCAAATATATAAATTTAGTTTGCAATTATTTTCATAAAAAAAGCACAATAAATCTGAATGCTTTAAATTGAAAAAAAAAGAGATAAGTATAAAGAAAAATCTACTGATGTTGCTGAAGCTAGTGTTGTAGCAAATGATAGTGAATGAAATATTTTCTTTCTAATTGATAACAGGACAAAGTCTAAAAATGAATGGATTTTAGATTCGGATTGTTCTTACCATATGTGTCCTAATAGGGATTTGTTTTTCACTTATGAAACATACAACGGTGGAGTTGTTTTGATGAGCAATAATACCGTTTGTAATGTTGTGGGTAAAGACACAATTCGAATTAAAATGCATGATGGTATTGTGAGGATTCTCATTGATATTAGACATGTTCCTAATTTGAAAAAGAATCTCATCTCTTTAGGCACCCTTGAGACTCTTAGATGTAAATATGCAACTGAAGGTGAAGTTATAAAAGTTTGTAAATGTGCTCTTGTTGTTATGAAAGGTTACAGATCTGGTAGTTTGTATACTTTGTAGGGAATTACTGTCACAAGTCTTGTTGCAGCTTCTACATTAGTTTTGTCCGATTCTAATATCACCAAATTATTGCATATTGCGGTTGGAGCACATGAGTGAGAAAGGTCTACGCATGTTAAGTAAGGAAAGCCTTTTAGATGGACAAAACACCAGTGCATTGGATTTCTATGAGTACTGTATTTTCGGAAAGTAAAAAAGGGTCAGCTTCAACTCACCAGCAATTCACTTGACTAAAAATACTTTGGATTATATTCATTCAAATCTTTATGGTCTATCTCATGTCCCGTCTAAGGGTAGTGCCAAGTATTTATTGACTTTCATTGATGATTATTTAAGGAAAGTTTAAGTCTATTTTCTTAAGAATAAGAGTGATGTTTACCTAACTTTCAAACAGTGAAAAGTTTTGATTGAGAAACATACAGGTAAACAGATAAAGCGGCTGAGGACAGATAATGGCATGGAATTATGTGGAAAATTTTGTAAAAATGAAGAAATTGTTCGGCACCGTATAACAAGAATGATGCCTCAACAAAATAGTGTTGTAGAACGTATAAATAGAACTCTTTTGAAAAGAGTACATTCTATGATTTCAAATGAAGGGTTAACAAAGGATTTTTGGACAGAGGCAGTTTTTACAGCATGTTACATTGTTAACCGCACTCCTTCTGTAGTTATTAATTTCAAAACTCTTGAGGAAGTTTGGTCAGGTACGCTTGCTAATTACTCTGATTTGAAAGTTTTTGAGTGTCCGACATACATGCATATAAATGATGAGAAATTGGAGCCTAAAGTTAAGAAATGTATTTTCTTTGGGTGTGCTTTTAGGGTGAAAGGATATAGATTGTGGTGTTCAGATTCCAAATCACCAAAATTTGTAATTAGCAAAGATGTTACATTTGATGAATTGTCTATGTTAAATTCCAAAAGAGAGTCTTTGAGTTCTTCTCGTGCAGATGAAAATGGTACGTAAGAGCATGTGGAGCTTGAAATTGACAATTCTGGTCCTTCTAAATTGACTTCTTCTATTCAGCAAAGCACAGTATCGGTACATATGGCCTCTGATCAAGTTGTGGTTCTGACGAAGAAGTTCGAGAAGAAGAGGAATATTCCATAGCCAAGAATAGAACAAAAAGAGAGATTCGACCACCGCAAAAATATACAAATTTAGTGTCATATGCATTGTCAGTTGTAGAAGTAACAGTTGAATTTCATCAATGTTCATTATTCGTGATTTGTGATCTTTGGACTTTTGTAAAAAAGGTGGAGCAAAACTATTATATTTGAATTTGGGATGCAAGTCAATGTGGAAATTTGTTAGGATGCCTTGCATCCATTTTAGTTTGTTCCACTTCAGAAGTTTTAAAGTCATCCACTTCCTTTGAATCATTGTAAATAAATGTTTAGTTTGATTCTTTAGAACACAACAACACTAACACAAGAGTTTGACTAACCATTGAGGCATTTATTCTTTGTAATACTTTTGTTTTGTATTAGTGGGGTTTAGTGATTTAAGAACACTTTTTTAAAGCATTGTAAATTATCTTTTTCATATGTAAAGTTTTGTTCTACTTCCGTCCGTGGACGTAGATCAGTTGACCGAACTATGTAAGTTCTTATATCTTTCTTTTTTATTTTCTTTTGTTATCATCTTGTGTGGTTTTGTCATTAGAATTTTAATTTATTCTTGAGGCCTATCCCTAATAGAGTCCTACTCTATTGAGGTTGAAACGAATGTTTGCAAAGTTCGTTTGAGGACATTCACAGTACGGAAATAGAAGAGCACGGTGTTCATGGAGCAAAATTGGTGTGCCTGTGGTGGAGAATGGCCTTGGGTTTAGGTCTTTTGAATCCAGTTATAAGGCATGTTCTGGTGGAAGTTTAGGAAGATGGATTGGCGAGATTCATCAATAGTAAATATAACCCTGGTAATGGTATGTTACATCTCACTTTATTGGTACTATTCTCATGTCTGGCTGCGAATTAGAGATGAGGCTGAAAAAAAAATATTACTTTTGTGGGTCATATAGGAACTTGTTCGTTTTGGTAACATGATTGGTTAGGTACTGATATTGTTGCTTCTGAAATAGCTCATGTTACATTACATCATCTTCAGCGCGACAAGATGTTATTCAGTGGTTTTTGGGATGTCTGTAAGGTTGGTCATATGATGCACTTCGGATGGGACATTTTCACTGAAGTCGGCTTGGGAATATGCATAGTTATAGTACAAGGTCAGATTTGTTGCATCAATTTGGAAGCTAAAGGTCCCTGATAGAATCAAAATTTTTCTTCGATGGTTTCTAAATGGCTTCTTACCTTTAGATAATAAATTACAATCCATTAGTTTCAAATTGACCTCAATTTGTTCTTTATGTAGTAGAGCTCCGGAGACTCTATTGCATTTGTTTGTATAGTGTCCTATTGTAACGGGTATATGGAAGCCGTTGCTTCTATTATTTCAGCTTTCTCTACCACCAGTTTCATTCATAACAGGGAAAGATTTCTTCTTGATGTGGCGGAAGCAGGATGGACACCAGGAGAAAGTTTCCAGATTATTCTGTGTAGGGCTATTATGGGAGACGCGGAAGTAATGAGTCGGGCACAGTCTATGCTCTAAGGTCAGGCCTTCAGCAATTCATCAAGCTTTGTTCTAGCACAGAAACTTTCTATTCTTCTGCACCACTTTCTCGTGCCCTTGAGCCTATCAGAGAAAAAATGTTGCGTACCAATCTCCACCATTTAGACACTAGTATGGCCTCGGCACGCAGCAGATAGACGTGTTTGTTCTGAATATCAATGGGGTTATGAATGGAAACCCGAGACCAGCTCTTGCAAAGGGGGAATGGTGTTTTTGTTGCAACATTTTTTTTGGTTTTTTGGAAAATTATTGCATGAAACATGTAAGTAGAAACACATACTCTTACCCATAGACTGAAACTATCCCTTTTTCTAAAACACTTGAATGTAGAGATTCAATCAGATTCTCAGATGCAGATTCATCAAATAAAGGGTTTTTCTAATATTTCTTAGAGGCTGATGCAGTTAAATGTTCTTCTGCAGAGACTTTTCAGCCCATGAATTCTACTCTTTCTGGTGCATCCTATAGAAAAGCCAACAAGCCAGCTGATTTCGTGGCCAATTTAGGAGTTAGGAATATTGCTAAATATAATTTTCTCACTTTTTATGATTTGCCTATAGAGGGTGCGCAGATTGTGCATTATGGACCGTTGGCAATGTCTTGCACTTTGTGTCAAATAGTATGTACGCACTTTTTTTTTTCCCCAATAAAATTCTAGCCAGAGCCCATTTCCTTAGAAAAAATGAAAAACAAATTTTTTTTTTTCAAAAAAGAGAAAAAAGAAAAAGAAAAACAGCGGTGCTTTTGGGCTTAAAGGAGAAAAAGACACCTTTGACCACAAAGCGTTTCTGGGCCATGTTTGATTGCTTTGAAGCCCAACTCAATTTTTCCGTCGGCGAAAAATTCTAACATAAATTAATAGTCTATTATGGATAAAATGTATTAATAACTTGTATAATGTATAATATAAATTATATAATATAATTTATTAATGTACTTGATCTACCAATTCAATTCATAATTCAGGTAAGAATTGCCTTCATTGACTGGTAGTCGTATTGACTCATTGGCACTTGGCATTAATCTTCTCCCTTTTTTCCAAGATTTGGACAAATCTCTCATACACCAAACCATAGTTTTGGAAAAATCATGTGGCTGCCCAATATCTTTTCAATTTAATTTCACCATTTTAAATGGTTTTCTTTAAAAAATATATTTGTATTTGTAAAATATTTACTATTGCAATTAGATATTTTCTAAGTTTATATTTTAGATAATTCTTTTTTTTATAAACACTTTTATGAGTGAATATGTATTTTGGTTGGTATTTTCTTAATATCATGCATATAAATTGCTCATTTTTGCATTTTTAGCATATAAATAAACGTTAAAATGATGTATTTCGTGAGAAAAGTTATTCAGTTTTGACTTGCATATATAGACCTGAGAGATTTTTTGACACCAAAATTTTAAACTAAATAGATGTTTTAGCAACCCCAGCATAAAAAAATGAAAAAGAAATTTGAAAATTATTGTACATTTACCTTAAAGAACTTCAACATTTTTCTACTTCTATTACCCTATTTTCCCATCCAAGTAATCTATGAATATGTTGCTAGTTATTTTAGGTCTAGTTTGGTTCATGAATGTTATGGGAGAAAAATAAAATGCTCCCATTTTTTCTCCCCTTCGAGAAAAGAGAAAAGGAAAATACATATATGTCCAATGAATATCACGCTCAAATATGTTATAATCGGTTACTATTAATAGAATTATTATTTTTTTACTTAAACAAAGTACTAATCAACACTGACAAATCATACTACGTGTTTTTTATTTGTTTTTATAAAAGTTAAACTAAATACCTATTAACGTTATTTATTATATATTTTGAAAGATTTTGTAGATACAATAAAACAAAACTCCTTAGTTCCTTAGTAAGAATGGTCAATTTAAAAAAAATTATAATATTATCTTACGACACTTGTTTTGATATAGCTTGTCTCTAATTTGAATATGTTTCTGTTAAAAAATAAATAACAGACTATTGTATTAATTTTATAAAAAATTAAAAAATACACAAAATTTTATCGTTAAATCGATTCGTAATGTCACCTCTTACACCTTCACAAAAAATAGACAATATATTTATTTCAAATATTTAACTTTTAGTCTATTATTACGAGTTAAGAAATTCACCATTAAAGCAACCGCAAATTTCACTTGATTTTTACTCCAATAGGTAAAATGTATGATATGGTACAAGGATTAGCATTTCCCTTTGACATGTCTGATCATTACTATTTTCAATAGCTTAAAAGCTAACTTCTCTCTTCCCCTCTCCTATGCTTTCTTTGCTTTCTTTCTTTTTCTTTCTCTGTGTGCGTGCGAAACAAATCGTAACCATGTACTAAATAAAGACTCGAGAGTGAGTATACATAGCAGCAGTTCCGACCAGTGTCCATCAATTGTATTTTGCTGCATTGTCTAACCAAGAAAACTTGCCCAAGTATGTTTACAACTGTACATTTTTTTTACTTTCAGTATAAAAATAAAGGGGTGCATCTCTCTGCTTCTGTTTTCTAATTTTCATTCTGCAATTTGCATGTTCTTTGAATACCAAAACTGAGCACACAAAGAGGGACACCATTGACGCACAGTAACTGTTTTCATATATAGGTATAGGTATGCACTCACTCATATATATGGAAATAATCATAAGGTTATGCATGTCTGCCTGTTCATGCCGTCTTTATGATCTCTGGATGTCAATCTGGTTATGTGACAAATGGGTATGACTTTTATTTGGACTCTAATGACTTTTATTTGATTCTTGTAGTTTTTAAGTTTGTGGGATATCTGGGTTTTGATTCAATTGGTTATCTTTGTACTGATGGGTCCTGTTAGAGGACATAAAAGAAAGAGGAAGGTAGAGAAGAAAGCTGAGGAGAAAGCTTTGGTTTCTGGGTCTGCACAGGAGGGTTCTGCTGATTGGTGGGATGTATTGCCCAAGAGGATTGCCAGTATGTTATCTTTCCCGTCGTTTCCAGTTGGATGCTGTTGCAATGTTGTTTCGATTTCGTAGCTTTTGAATTGCTTTTTCTTGACAACATGTTGGCTTTATTGCTTGATCACTTCTACTGGAATGGAATGTCCATAACTTATTGGATTACGGTTTTCCGGTTGAATTCAATTTAGGCTAATTGATTACCTTGTCTTTTAGCTTCCATTTGCGATTGTATGTTATGCATTTATGTACGTGTTAAAAAGAGATCCCTAATCTGTTTATCTTTACCAAATTTGACTCATCCTCTTAATCTAAAATATTAATGCCTTAAAGATGTAAAAAGGAGATTGTTTTAGTCGTTTGCGTGTTAACTTGTTAGTAGGAATATCAGCAGCATAGAAGAAGAAGAAATGTTCTGCTGTCACTAATAGTCATGTATAGCTTGTAAGAGTTAATGGCTCGTGAAGAGTGTATTCTTTGGTGTGTAAGTTGATAGAAAGTGAATTTTTGGTCCAAAGGACTGAACTTTAGATACCTCATAGAGAAAACTGCCCCTAGGTTCAAATCTTTGCATGCTCAAGACATAGACATTAGCTATACTAAGAAGTCTCACTAGACATAGCTATACTAAGAAATCATGAATTATTAACTAGAAGTCTCACTAGACATAGCCATATTATTTGCATTTTTGCATTCAACTGCAAGTTTGATGATACAGTTTGATAAATGATTTTATTTATCTCCAATTTGGAGTATCTGTAGTTAACAATGGGGCTAATCTAGTGCCTTTTAAGTCTGAAGCTTTGGAGTTCTTGACATCTTTGAGGCTTGGAGAAACTTTAGGATTAATCAAGTTTAAGATAGTAGGACCGAATTTGTTATGGAAGCAAGATAAGTTTTGGGTTAGAGTTATTACTCCTTTTTGTTGAAACTAGTAAAATTTTTTATGTCAAGATGAACTAATTAATGTAGAGATATCTCCTTGATGTTTTGAATGTATCACAAAATCAGCTGATCATTGTGGATCTGCTTTGTCCTAGGCAATTTAACATCTGAGTATTATAGGTCTAGTTCCATAGTTTTCTATTGCATCCTTCAGCTCAAGCATTTGACTTCAGTTTCCAGACTCCAAAGCTTTGGTTGGCACTTTGATATGGAGAAGACAGTCCTTCAAAGTATGCACTTTGCTTTTTAAGGATGACAAACAGGGCCACAAGTTTAAAGCTGTAGTGCCATATTTATTGCTAACTGGACACTTCCTGCAAGAGCATCAGAATAAATAGCCAAGAATGATTCATAAAAAAGACATTAGGTAGCTCAGGCCATCCTACATGTGTAGTGGGTTTGATTCTGATTATGATTGCTTGTGATGGAATTCTTTCGCTGTGAAATCCTGTATCTTCCAATTAAAAATTACCGTGGAGAAGAAAAAGCTGGCTGACCTCTCATCCTTTACTGCAGAGTTCCTATTAGATTGCAAGGTTTAATAGATTTGGCAGTGGCTTGGACTCTTAAGGCTAAAGGTTTCCCATTTGGTATAAATGAACTGCAAAATGTCAATTTCCATAATTGACTAAATTGCCAGTTTCAGTTTCTTTCAGCTGGCTTGAGTTATCCCTTCTTTCGTTGTATTGTTCTTTGATACTTACTGCAACTCATCAGTGGGTAAAGATTCATAATATTTCAAGAAGTTAATGGCTGTCAAATTCTTATTAGGAAAGCAGCAAGAACACTGGTGGATTCACTGCATGGGAACATCTGTTCTTAATATTGCAGAGTAGGTAAATAATAGTGCGTCAAGTTTGCCAGTCAATCAAGTTAGACCAAGTGGGCTTTCTTGCCTCCTTTTTTAACAAACTAGGCAAGAGTGCGCTCTCCCATCCGTTCTAAGTAAACTAATTAGCTGTTGCTGGTCCTGAATGGAAGTCTCAAACTGGAGAACCCACAAGAAGATAATGCTTTATGGATTTTTTAATAACAGTAATATTACATAGTTTCAGTGCATTCTTGAGTTTAAAAACTGGATCACAATATTGTCATCAATTCTGTCTTTTATAATATATGAAATGAGTTCTTGAAACCTTCATTTTTTCTTATGCTTTGATCCTTGGGGATGACATATGTTGCAGACTTGAAGTTAACCTCCAATTGTTTAGAGAGCATATGCTTAGATTGTCTTTATGATTTATATATTGTGATAATAGAAAAACTGACGAGAGATTTGTCGTCAATTACAAAGACAACCAAAAAGAAAGAAGAAACAAATAAAACTAAGAGTTGGCTTTGGCGATTCAGGTTGCATCTCAGCAGCACACTAATGTGCTAGCTTTATCTGCCAAAGTCAATTGATGGAATGTTTGAATTTTGATCTTCTTCTTATTGTTCTTCTCTTTTTCTTGGTTTTGTGTTAGCGCTTTCGTCATTAGATTGTCACGGAAAAAAGATATTCAAAAATGGAAAACAATTGCTATAGCACTGAGGTTTTTCAGTGTGTCAGAGGAAATATTTTATTTGGTGTTTTCCAAATTTTCCCTTTTGACCAGAGAATGGATTCAGAACTTATATGCGAACAGAAAGAGAAAGAATGTTAAGATCCTGAAGCTGGATGTATTCACATCAGCTTCCAACATGCCTATCTATCCGGGAATGATTTATTCATGTGAAGAAAGTTTTAATAGTCAAGGGATGAAAATGCTAGGTCATTTCAGAACGCACGAAGTGGCAAAGCCTGTGTGACTCTGAGGATGCTATTGCTTCTTCTTGAGCTGATAATAAGTTTTGAATGATATTGGACTGGTGTATCATTTCTATTCCTTTGTGGGATTTGTTACATATATATTGCTCAAGGATGCTTTGACCCCTGTAAATTATGAATTATATGCATACTAAGATCATTAAAAGTTCTACAATTTTCATGTTCTCAATCTTGAAGGAGGATCCTTTAGTGGACTTGGAATGGGTAGTGGGGATGGGAACGTACAAGTGCCATAATAAAGTCATGCAAGTGAATGCATTTCCAGATTCAAGTGGACCAAAATCCGAACACTGCTTTTATTTCCAGATTCAAGTAAGAGTAGCCTCAGATGACTACATAATAATGGTTTCTCCATTTGATTGGAGAATGACCTGAGTCATGTAACAAACTGATAAGGAATCTGGAAAAAGGTGCAGTTAGCTTCAAGATTGAAGTATCAAAAAATGATATTCAATCAGGTTCTGGGAGCTCTCTCTTATTCATGGAGCAGAACCACCCACCCTCATTATGTAAAAAGCCACTGAACATGGACTTTGTGTGCATATCCCTAGCTTGGCAACTTTGAAGTCAAGTTCGTATTTGGAGTTAGGATGGCATTGTACATGGACTCCCTGCTGCACTAGCTTCTTCTTATTTGCCTGTTGATACAACAAGGGAATCTGTGCCTAAGTTGGCTAGCATATTCAGAAGTTGTATGCTTTAGATCTCCTTTCCATCGGTAAAATAAGGGGGGAGAAAGGGGAGCTTTTCAGAATTTGGAAGTTTTGTACAGAAGCATTTGGTGAGATTTATTCCAGGCACAGTGCTTAAATTGACCATTGTGTAAATAGGTCATTCCACTAGAAGAGCTACCTTAGAAATATGAGTTTGAAGAAAATGCTCTTTGTGAAGAAATTCTGCTGTTGTATTGAAATTCATACCGTTCTATAACCACTTGTAATTTAGTGCATATTGTAGACCCCCACTAAGTGTGGTGTTATTTCAGATACTTCCCTAGTATTTTCTGTATTCAAAATGATATCCCACTTAAAGTGATATACAAATTTTTCTTCAAGATGTCATCACTGCATTTACAGATCATAAGAACAGTAAAATTGACCCTTTGTAATAAAATTACTGTCGAAAATATCTACAATTAATAATGGCAATGATGATAAAGCATCTAAGCCAACTTGCACTATAACAGCATTCCAACCCATGTTAAAAAGAAGAGGAAAAGAATGGAAGAAAATAACATATAGGCCTAGATAAAATGCACTGTGTAATTTGGTTTGAGTAAGGTGGTTCTTTTTAGGTATCTTGTCCATAGATAATACATGTGATGTGATTTGGTCATGATGAATATCTTAGTTTTGTGCTGAGTAGCTTTGCCTTTCTGGGATCCAAATTTAATCAAAAACATATGTAACTGTGTCATCTTTTTTGTTGTATATGCATGAGATAAAGTTTCATATTTTATGTAAGGAATCTCTGGTATGCTTAATAACTTCTATATTCATTGAGGAAAACAAATCAGAAAACCAAATATGAGTTAGTAGCTTTGATGATATTTTCAAGAACGTCAGAATTGCCTCTGCAGGAAAGATAAAAACAGCCAAGTACTTCCCAAGTAAGGAAGACTGATGGTTATAGTTTTCTTTAGTGTAAGACAGGAAAATCAAGCAGACGGGATAAATGGGTAAAATGTGTGCATCACATGCCCCTCCACCCCCCCTTTAATATAGTTCATGTGGTGTAGCTGGTGGTGAAATAAGGCAAATAAACTCCTTAAGTTGATGATATAACACTGATGCTCTGAATCAAGGAAGATATATCTGTGAGCATTTGCATATTCTTTACATATTTGGCAAATCTTGCCTCCTTCGCATTCAGATCTTAGCATTTATCCCTTGAAAGAAAATCTATACAGTGTAGGATTATGTAGATCTTCATACAATCCTGTTCATTTCTCTCCCTTTTTTAACTTGTAGTACACGATTTCTAATCTTATAGGTAAATCCGTTAGTTTTTTAATTGTTTTAAGTTTAGGTTATACTAGCATAGCAAAGATCAGCTGGGTTCAATTCTTGGCTTGTCTAATGGTAATACTTGAATGCATTGGCTATTATAAAGGGTATCTTGCCATGGAGAAACATATAAAATTCTATAACTAAATTAGTTATTTCTCTCTATTATACTTTGGCTTTTTGATGATTTGGTAATGTTTTAAAGATTATATGTTTTCATGTTGGTATTATCCAAATAGATGATAAGTGAAGTTGAATAGTGTTTTATCTCATCTGATTATTACATAGCTATTCTATCCTGAAAAAGAGGCTAACAACACAAATGACTCTTTCATTTAAAATATATAATGCTTTTGCATTTTTCTTTTAATATTTTGCAGCTGTGTTCTGGTACAAAATGAAACTATTAACTTCCTCATGAGAACAATCTTTTTGCAATAATATTCTAAGAGAGTATTGATTCTACTGTCATATGCACAAAATATATTCATGAAGGGTGATTATTTCATTATTCAGAATAAGTTGGAGAAGCCAAAATTCTTCTGGAACTCCCATATCCTTGATTTCCTCGAGTAATATGCCCTTCAAGGATGCATCCTTGCCACAGTAGATATCTTGGTCAATGATACTCACCTGCATCGCTTGAATACCATCTCAAAAGTAGAATATGACTTTTTTTTTTTTTCTCCTCAGAATAGCTTTTTTAAATTTTTTTAACCTGTATTTTCTGTTTACAGGTCATATGAATCTATCTCCCTCAAAGGGTTTGGATACATTTCAATCAATTTTCATGATGTCAAGGAAAACTTTTGAGTATATATGTTCTCTTGCAAGGGAGCACATGATGGTGAAGACACATTTTGCATTCACCAATGGCAAGCCGATGTCATTATACGATCAAGTAGCCTTAGCCTTGCGAAGGCTTAGTTCTGGCAGTTCACTTATCACAATTGGGGACTCATTTGGGACACATCATTCTACAGTCTCTCAAGTGACTTGGCGTTTTGTGGAGGCCATTGAAGAAAAGGGACTTAAGCACCTTAGGTGGCCTTCCACAGAAAAAGAGTTGACAGATATAAAATCCAAGTTTGAGAAAATTCGAGGCCTTCCAAATTGTTGTGGTGCAATTGATACCACACACATTGTAATGCTGCTGTCTACATCTGAGCTGACAGGTGATGTGTGGCTTGACCGTAAAGAGAATCATAGCATGCTATTGCAGGCGATAGTTGATCCTGACCTCAGGTTCCTTGACATAGTAACTGGACTGCCAGGAAAGATGAATGAGAACTCCATGCTCCAGAGTTCAAAATTTTTCAGGCTGTGTGAGAAGGGAGAGAGGTTAAATGGGAAGAAAATAAAGCTATCAGAAGGCTTTGAATTGCAGGAGTATATTGTTGGAGATGCAGGGTTTCCTTCATTGCCTTGGCTTATGACACCTTACCAAGGGATTGAACTCTCAGAAAATAAACTGGATTTCAATAAGCGTCTTTCTGCAACTCGTATGGTAGCACAGAGGGCATTGGCGAGGTTGAAAGAGGTGTGGAAGATGATTCAAGGAGTGATGTGGAGACCTGACAAGCATAAATTACCAAGGTTTATTCTTGTTTGCTGCATTCTCCACAACATTGTCATTGACATGGAAGACAAGGTATTGGATCAACTCCCCTCATCTCATCACCATGATCCTGGATATAGCCAGGAGTTCTGTGAATCTGTTGACATGACTGCCTCAGTTTTGAGAGAGAAGCTTTCTTTATACCTGTCTGGGAGAACACATCCTTGACCATTTCTGGCCTTTGATAGTTGAAACAGTTTGCGGCTTCTAATTACAGTTAAATGAGGATTTCAGATGAAAAATCTTCTTGAATGAAGGTGCAGATTAATGACTGATCTTTGATCCTAGTTTGTTAAGGATGACCAAGTAGTCTAGACTGTCTAGTCCTGAACGTGAAGTGGGAGTTCTACGAGGCTGTGATTCCGGGAAACAGAAAAAGGAAATTTTTACATGGAAATAAGACATGAAATTACCTTATAGAGATATTCTTGAATTTGTTCTATTATTTTCTGAAGGAAGCAAACCATAAAGTTCTGTTCTGATTTTGTATCATTTCAATTACTTGAATGCGTGTGCTGCTTTGGGCATTATATTATCTGCCCAAGAATTCAGACAAAATCGATGAAAGGGAAGAAATTTGACTAGATGAATTCAATTTTCCCTCTACATAGACAGGCTTGCCATGGAAGGTAAGTATTTTTCTCATCCAATCTCTGGCGTCTGTAATCCAAATGGCTTAGGAGTGTGAGAAATATCTTGAAAGCACAAGATTTCTTGATTGGTGAGGTAAAATTAAACTCAGTTCCCATGATCTACAGCAGTCCATGGCCTGTCTCCACCACCCTTCTCCCCATCTCAGACAATTTTTTGCATCATCTAATGCCATCAGTTCAGATTATTATCTGCAGAGAATTTGGGAACCATTGAATCTCACATAGTTCTCTCTCCCCCCCCCCCCCCCCCCACACACACACACACACACACACACACACAAAAAGGGTGTTTAACCTTTCTGCTGATTGCTTCAACTTCGCACCAGTTATCTGGAAATTTGTGAAGAATGATACAGGTTTATTATAATGATGCATGAAAACCATGGACCGTCCATGATAACCAAAACTTCCTTGTTGAAATGCCTGATTAGAGTTGAAGGATTCTTGTATTTCTTGGTTGAAAAATAAGCATAATCTTGCCAGAAAGCTGATTCCCACCTCTGTTCAAAGTTCGGGAAGAAGAGTAAGAATGTAAGATCGTTATTACCTGATTGACACAAAGGATATCAAACAAAGTCATTTTACCCAGTCATAGATCATAATGCCTTATCTGAAGTAAACACACATACCGATTCCCCATCGCAACTAATGAAATCAAACATTCCAGTGAACGGTCTTGAGTTTAGCCAAAGACTCAAACATGTTTCGTTGAGGATAACCAGTCTGAGGCGTAATAACCAACCATAAGACGACCATACCTTTTGCTTTGATGATTTCCGAAGTCATAGTAATCGATTTAAACCCTGCAGTGTTCAAGAAATAGCCCAGGCGTCTTTCTCGTCAAAACGGATGAAAACTTGGGTCTTCTTTTCTAATCCACATGTCCTCTTTCTTGGCATTAATCAAATGTCTTTTTTTTTAAAAAAAAAATCGAGGTCAGTCAGGACTTCAATTGCTGTTTTTATATAAAGATCAGATTACCTCCTACTAAGTCAAAAACGAAATGTTGACAGAAATAACAGTAGCTGCAACAAAGCTACTCAGTACATGGAAATGGCAAGCTTAGCGTTTCATACATCAGGTAAGATGATTGAAGTCTGGTTTAGTACATAAAAGTATATACAAGAAGATCAAACACTTCATACTGCATTGCAGACCAGGGTGTATAAGCAACATAAACTCGTTTCCTTCCATGACGTTCTTTTAGGGGATTGTCCCAGCAGATTATGACCATCAACTGCAAAATGAAGATATTCAAGTAAGAGTAGAAAACAATGCCATAAATGGCATTCCTCTGAAAGCTTGTGTTCTTACCTCCTGTTTCAAGTCTTGAAATTGATACAAATTTGTATTGTTTTTATGAGGATCAATACCAAATTGACTGTTCTGCTTTGGTCAAGATGGGAAAGCAGACAACCTTCTACCACCTGAATAGGAACATCTTCTAACCTATAGTTCTCATTTCTTTAAATGGTTTACTGTTTCCCATTTTGAAATTGACACAAACTTGTGTTGTTTTATGACAATCAAAATCAAAGTGACTGTTTTGTTTAGATCATTATGGCCATCCAGACGACCTTCTACCACCAGAATAAGAATTCCTTCTAACCTATCGATCTCATATTTAAAATTGATTTGATCTTAAGGCTTTATGCCTGGATACAAAACATGGCTGTTGAAAAGGACAGAATCATAAATGACCGAAGGTTCAAGCACATTCCTTTGAGAGTAACGCACAGTGCGTACTATCAGGTAACATGTTCTGATGGCATCTAAAATAATAAAACAATAGGCAGGACCATTGGCCAACCATATATAATTCAGATGAAATAAAAATATTGGGGTAATATGCGGAAGCCATTAAAACAGCAACAGTGGCAAAGCTAACAAAAATAGAGCTCATAGTACATCGGAGTACCTTGGTGCACCAGAACATGGTTGGTTGTAATCTTCATCACCCATGGCCGACATGAATCTTTGGTTCCATTGCTGCTTTACAGAATCTGGAACCAGGGTCTCAAAGAGGAATGGATTCCATGCATCCCCTGTGGGACTAGCAAGAACCCAGTTAATCTTCTTAGGTGCATTAACAAAAGAAGAAGTCCGCACATTATCTTTTGCGAACTTTTTCTTCCGTGAAACAGAGTTCTAGAACAGTGAAAAATCAATTAGTGGATAGGATCCAACAGTTTCCAAGAGTCAGAAACTTAAGTGCAACCTTGAGCTGGAATATTAAAGCACTTACCTTTCCATGGTGGCCAAATTTAAATGCCTTGGAAAGGGGTTTATTTTCCCTAATCTCTTCAAGAGCAGCTGATAATGGCATGTCTTCTTTCAGTTCTGTTAGATGTCTCTGAACACCTACTTGAGATCGAAATTTCCGTCCAGTCCCTGGTTCATAGTAATACTGTGCAATAGGAAAAGAACAAATGCAGGAAATTGTGGCAGGCATTAGCTAGTTTCTCTGTCCTTCTTTCAGAGGAACTCTTGGAACTATGATTAATATGAAAGTAGCCTCAAACTATTTTGGCATTAGCAATTTTCCCTTTGTCCTCATTTCAGAGGACATCTCTGAACTAGGATTAATAAGAAAATATTCTAAATTGATAACTAGTCTGTAATACGGTCTTAGTATAATGAGAGTTGGCAATACTAATTTTAAGGAGAAAGAAATGAAAATTCAAATAGACATGGGGCTTCCTTTTTATAATCAGAGTACTTATTTGAGGAATTCCAGAAAACACAAGGAGCAGAATTTGTCTTAAATCAAGGAAAAACAGAGAACCTTATCAGTATGGTCGCCACATCTTCGGGGAACCTCCTCAACGATCCAACCATCAGGAATAGCATTTGTTGTGGTCAAAGAAGGATTTGCAGAAGGTACAATTGCTAATTGACCTTGAGAAAGGTCCTCCCCATCGAGTCTTATTAGCTGCACCATCACTAATTCCAGTAGTGTTAATCAAATTATTTGATCTGTTTTCTGAGAAACATTCCGTTGGTATAGTGCTGAGCCAGTTAAAACTGAATTTGAGAGAATGAATTCCTCTCCGGTCAACAAGGAATATGGCATTACATCCATCTCTCACTCAACTTGTCATCACAATGACAACATGTAATGTTGCCAGAACTTTTCAGTGATCTGTGATTCTGCAAATCTAGTGTCATACTCTCTCCCTTCCCCAACCCCCAAAGTAAAATGCAAAAAAAAAAAAAAAAGGAAAGGAGCCATGCTGATCAAGAACCAAGTAATTGTCACTCCTGACCTGACATATAGCAAACTTGACGCCGAAGTCCCTACCTTAACCAGAAATATTATAATTGAAGTTCCAGAATCCCGTAGAAGGCAAAGGGAGTAAACAAAAACAACTGTTAGGGCAGACAGAATGAATAGAAATCTATCACATATTCTCCAAAATGAATATTATTTTTGCCCTCAAAGTTATGGTGGTAAAACTAATTCTTATATAAAAAAAATTGGTCTTGCAGAAGAAAATCAAAAACATACCTTTCCACCATAAATAATCATCTTCGTATACCTGGGATGCTGCAGCAGAAAAAAGCATAGTAGTCTTTGAAGCTTACCTAAACGTGAGTAAATTCTTGAACATTTTCTGAATAAAAACTAGTTCTTAAACTTGCCTCAAAATTGTTGAGTAGCATCCTTGACCTGGATTGAGGAGTACATTCTTCCCCGTTGATGTATCTCTCAACAGATCTCAAAGATCGGAATTTATTTCCAGTGCCTGGTTCGTAATAGTACTGCAAAAGGTAATAAAAATTAAATCAACTTCTAATTGCAGCATAAAACTGGCAGAGTGAGTTCCTTTTTTTTTTTTTTCAAAACCATGACAGATTAACAATTTCCAAGTAATCTAAAAGAAAATCAAACGATCACATTCAGGGGTAACTTCAGTAGTTCTATCAACCAATTAACTAGACAGACTCATCCAGGGTATTTACATCAATCCCTCCGACAAAATCACATCACCATCAAATTGGGGTCTCAAGATACATGAAAATTTCACAAGAATACACTTCAACCTGCCCAATTCATCATATTTTAGTAAATATTTGCCAAGTCAAGAATTTCTATATTCTGAAACAATCAATAAATATGGAAAATGCAACACACTTTAATTCTTATCAGGTTGAACTCAGGATAAAACCAAAAATTGTGTATGATTGGCAAATACAGGATAAAACCGTCAACCTGAAAGCCTCCGTGGCTCCACATGCAGCACAGTGCAAGTGCAAAAGAAACTGTAACAATGCAGTGTCTAAACTAATGGCGGAAAGGCATAGGAAATGTATACCCTGTCAACACGGTGGCCGTCAGAGCGACGCACCTCTTCAATACCCCAGCCATCAGGTAGGTTAAACCGAGAAAATCTACTGCTAGTAGTGATGCTTGTAGAAATGGGTTGCACAACCGCCAGTTGCCGGCGGCTGGAATAGTCAGGAGTCAAAGTTTGCAGTGGCACAGGCATTGAATTTGACGGTGAGAGTGAGGACTTGCGTTTCGCCATTGCTGCCAAATGCCAAGGGCCTGATGTGACAGCCCACTTTCTGTATGAGAGTGACTAAGAGATGCAGCCGGTAATGGCCATCCACAATTAACAATTTATGGGGACAAATGCTACACTCTGCCTTTTCTGCGATTCTCAATTTCTTCCCAACGTGAGGGAGCTAATAGTTTTTTAGAAAAGAAAAAAATATATCAAATAATAATATTTTTAAATTAAAGTGAAATTTTAATTTAAATTAAGAGTGGAAATTTATTGTATAAATAAAGTCTAAATTTCTTCAAAATAAATTTGATATTTATCTTCTCGTATAATTTATAATTTATTAAATAAAATAAAATTTATAAAAATTATTTGTTATTTAAGTTAGTCGAGATAGTTAATGTTAAAATTTTTATACTAACATTTCAAAATACGGACTATAATTTCAAAAGAATGTTTATTTGATTATTGAATTAGATATATTTGCATATTTGAATCATAATTTTACATATTAATGTCTGTTTTTCTTTTTAGAAATAGATATTAATTTAAATCCGCATGATAATATACATATTTTAAAATTAGTAACAATTTGTGAATTAAACATTATTTGATTAGTAGAGTTGTTGTGATTGGACTGTATTTTATTGACAGCTATTGTAGCTTAGAACAAAGAGAAAATTTCATACAATATAATATAATATAATATACATTTATTTATTGTAAAAAATTTTAGTCCTCACACTCATTAGGAAAAAAATTATTTTATCATTTGAAATTATAATCGAAACTTACAAAAGAATTCTAATTCTATTATTGTCTAACTTTTAGGTTTTTTCGATTTGCTATTTCCATCAAAATTTATGTCAAATATTTGAATATTTTTTGTTAAATTTTTAATAAATTAATTGATGATCAACCCAAATTACTAAGGATATAAAGAGCAAGGTAAAATCCTAACAATTTTATATTACGTAAATTAAAACTAGTCCAATGTATAATAATTCAAACAATAATTTATCGGGGGATTTACAGTTCTAAAAACTCTTATGGAATTTCTTGTACTTCTTCAATTTCAATTTTTTTTTTTTTTAGGGTTCTCCAATTTCGTTGCTATCATTATTTGATTATTTGATTATAATTATTGTAACAAATTAGATGATTTCTTTCCTTGCACACTCTCTGTGTTATTTTATTTACTATTATTTTTATTAAGAATTTGCATTAATGTCAGATCACTTCTACAGTACGTCCAAAAAGCTTTCTTTCAGCTTTTCAGCTTTCTTTCATCAATCATTTATCTCTCCTATGGAAATTCTAATATGAATTTGGATACACACGTAATTAATAATTAGTAATGTAAATTATATGATATAATTTATTAATATATGCAGTCCGCCGATCTACAATATACACAAGAATTTTCTCCCTCACTTCCATCGTCTTCTCCCCTCATCCTTCCAAGTTCAAATTAAGCCTCTATACCCTGAAAGCTCATTCAACTTAAGAAATAGAGTTGGAAAAGCACGCATAAATGGCTCACTGTTTGCTACTGCTATATCCAATCCCAGGTTATATTAAGGGGTAGTCATGTTAACTCCTGCTGCCACAGAATACAATTACAAGACCATGCAAAGTGTGTCTGGATCATTTTTCCCAGTGGATAAGTTATCAGACTGTAGAGTAAACGAGGTTGAGACTGATGTATCAGAGACTAGGCTTCAAGAAAATGGCACAAGAACCACAACAAACACTTATTGAGAAGCTATGCGCTTCTCCCTTAGGTAACGCTCATCACAAGCATTTTTATCGTTCTATAAATTGCAAAATATACAAAGTAGAATTAATAATCAAATTCATAACCTCAAAAGGACACTATCATCTATCCTTTGCTGTTGTGTTTCTCTTAGTGCTCTCTGGATTGTATTATTTACGGTGCATTCATGGCCTGGGCTCTTGAAATTGCTCGATAAGTTTGGATTAGTTTCAGCTGCTTTCTTCATCGGTCATGTGCTGTGGGAAACATATACATACTACCATGTTTGCGAGGGATCATTGAACCAAGGAAACTCAAGTACTTTGAGATTAAGTCAGCCAATGAAACCTCAGCACAACAACACCTACAAGGCAATGCAATCAGCTTCTCTTTTTCTTCATGGCGGCAGCAGCAATGTTGCCATTTTTCCTCCGTTCAAATTTTGGTGCATTGAGGCAGTATAGGCGGCTAGAATGCTGTCCAAATACATCTTTCAACCAATGCACTTAGCTTACTTTACTACGTTATCTGCAAACATTTCCTGTTTTCCTTTAATCTTTTTTTTTTTTTTTTTTGCCTAAGATTTTTGCCAATGATCAGTATGGTAAGCTCCAACTGGAGTTCAATAACCACTTGAGGATAATCAGTACTGCTATAAAGAGTTCCCAAAGAGTGGTGCGTGCATGAAATGCCTTCAAGAACAGCCAGAGGCTTCATCAACTACTGTTTATCAAATCGTCAAGGTGTTCACAATTCATCGTCCAATTTGAACTCTCAAATTGCAGACCCGATATGGGAAGGAAGCAAACTCAGGGCTAGGTCAAATAATGAGGCTATGGTTCCAAAAGGCAAGGTGGAATTTTGCTTGCAAGAAATTATGAACGGACAGGAACGAAAAGAGATTGATAAAATTTGCAGCAAAATCGAACGGATTCGCCAAAGAAGCAGTTGATAAAGATGAATTAAAAATATTTAATAATAACTAATTCGGTTGTTATAAATTCCTCACAAAATCTAATTTATATTACATAATTATTGCACATTTTTAAACTAGATTTTATTTCCAACTAACAGAGGAAATTAAAGAAAAAAATCATCATAACATGAACTGTAAAATCTATTCAATTTTTTTTTTAAAAAAAATGCAATTAATGTACTGCCTCCGTCCCACTAAAATTGACATACTTACTATTTTGGGCTGTCCTACTAAATTTGATACTTTCCTTAAAATGAAAGTTTTTACTATACAATTTATTATAAAATAATCAATATACCCCACATATATTATATTTATATTTTTAGATTTGATATAAAGTATTATGGGACTCACATATTTTTTATTTTTATTATATTATATTATTTTTATATTTTAATTTTTACTTTATATAAAATATCGTGCCAATTCAACCATTATCAATTTTAGTGGGACGAAGTGAGTATTTTAAAAAATTGCAAGCCTTTTGGCCTTTTCTATTGCATCATGGATGACATCATGAATTTGCATTTTGCTATAAAATCAATAATGCAGTTTAAAAACCAATCTATTTTTCTTTAAAAATTAAAAATTTTCAAAAAAATATTTAAAATTTACCTTTTATGTTTATAAATATTTTTTCAAATATTATAATACTATACTTTATTATAAAATAGTCAAATTGTACAAATATCACTTACTATTTTAAAAAAAAATCATAATAATTATAATTTAATGAATAACTTCTAATACAAGAAAAATAACTTCCATTTTTTAAAAAATTTCTGATACATAATTATTTTTTCCACCGATAAGTTTTTATAAAATTTAAATCATGAAATGATCGCACAATTTGTGTACTGAAGTTGTGCAGCCCGAGAGAAGGGGTACCAACCCAATCAATTCGCTGTTTGCTACTGTCTGTCGCTGGCTCTGTTCGGATTCTTCCCGCCGGCCATGGCTGTGGTACTAAATTAAGCTGTGGTAACAAAAGAATTGGATCATAAACGTAGAGTACTGTAAAATGTATATATAGCACATTGAATCGAAATCAAAACCGGAATCGGCAAGCAAATTTTGCAAATTTATCTCAGGTCTTCATCAAGGACAAATTGATGGAACGGGAAAAGATATAGACAACAAACATTCCCAAATTATACAGCTGAATTTTCATCCTGTTTTATTAGGGATAGGAGGTTCAACAGAGAATAGCGATCCTGCTTCAAACTTCATGTACTTCTTTGCAACATTGTTCAATCCAGTAGCATTCTCAGAAGCATCATTGTTAAATCCACTGGTATTCTCATCAGCATCATCATCATTATCATCAGGCTTCCAGTTCCACAAAGTCAAGAAGGAGTGGTCAATTTCAAGAAAAGATATGAGTTTCGAATAGTCAATAATGGAACTCAAGTCACAAAGGTACTGCATTAAGAGTTGCTTTTGTGGCGGCCGCGTTGACAATGGGAGTGCGCGCGGTGGATCTGGGGGTAACTCTGACCGTGACAGCAGCCGTTGACGGTGGCTCGTGTGTGGTTGCCTTGATTGATGGAATTCAAAGTAGCCGGCAGGAAGATATGCGCAATCTTCCCAATCTCCTCCCGGCGACCTACCGTACAAGTCCATATCAACAGCAGTTATCACAAAAATTTTGTACTACAAATTTATCTGCTCCTTCTTGAATATTAATCAAGAGATTTTTGAATTACAGGGAGAGGATAATTTGCTTATTTATAGAATAAGTCGTCAAATTGGTTTAAGATTTCTGTGAAACTCGGGGTTAGTTTGCATTAGGAAAACTACTCCTTCCTTATTGGTACTTCTCCCTAGGTTGGAATTTAGTTGAAGTTTATCAGTTTCCTAAATCCATTGCCGTCAACTTTTACCGTCCAAACAGTACCCATGCTTGCAGAAACTGTCTTCAAAGGAGCACCTGGAATCTTCAGTAGCATGCGTGTGACTTGTGAGTCGGGCTTGAGCAGGCCCGAGTTGATTTTTAGCTCGTAAAAAGAATTTTGGTCCTGAATTCAGCCCGAGCTCACAAATGTCGAGCTTGAATTTGGCTCAAATACAAAATTTTGAATTCTGACAGGTTTGAAATATATTTTCAAAATACATAAATAAGTATAATTTTTTAACGAAAAATTAGTTTATTTAATCCTTTAGAATTTGTAATGTTTTAATTCTTAATTATTTTTTCTTTCGTTATAATTTTTAAAATTAATTTATTTAATCCTTTAGAATTTGTAATGTTTTAATTCTTAATTATTTTTTCTTTCGTTATAATTTTTAATAAAATTATAATTTACTAAGCGTGTCTCTAACTCTCTTTTTCGATATAAATTCAATTTAAAAAATTATCACCATTATACATGATCGATTAATATATTTATTTTTTCAGTACGTGCATTGAGAGTAACTTTTTTTGCTAGAATTTACTCCAAAAAATAGAATTAGCTATCACATTATAATTTCATTAGGAATTATAAAGATAAAAAAAATTATTAAGGATTAAAACATTACAAGCTCCAAACTTTATGAATCAAATAAGTCAATTTTTGTTTTCTAACTCATATATAATATACAAATATTTATAATTAAAATACAATTTTACATAATCATCTATTAAAATAAAAATAAGTAAACAGTAGTATTTTTTTTTAGTTTTTCTTAATATTCAATCTTAGTTTTTCTTAGTATTTAAAAGATCGAAACTTTAATTATTATGATAATGATAGTTATATATTTTAATTAGTTTTATAATGATCTTTTATTGTAACGTAAAAAAATACATTAAAGACTAATAAAATGAATATAATTATTTATTTTAATATTATAGTATTAAATTCTATTAAATTTTATAGAGATAGAAAATGATTTGACAATGATTTTATTGTAATTTTTAGAATTAATAATATATTTTTAATTTTATATATTTTAATAAGAAGAAATTTCTTTATTTATCACCTGGTCAACTTATTATTTTGATTGGAATTAAAAGAAAAAAGTAGAATATTTATGTACCATTTACACGCTATGAATTTTTTAAAAGAAATATAATTTGTAAAAGATAAATAATTATAAAAATGTTATGAATTATTGGAATCTCCATTAATTAGTGGAGGCTCCACTAATTATGGATTTATGTGAATTATTAGAAGACTTTTATGGATGTCCACCATTTAGTGGAGACACCATTAATTGAGATTAGTTGAAGATGATGTATGACATGATGTATTCCACTAATTAGAGCTCTATAAATAGAGCTATTCTCTAAGCTTGTAATACACCATCATTTTGTGAAAGAAAGATTATTGAAAGAAAGATTAGAGAAAGAATTGTGAGAGAAAGAAAGAGAGAAGTTTGAAGAGAATTTTTTTGTGCAAAGAATAGTTAGAATTTTCTTAGTGTGTAGATTTTATTCTAACACTACCCTAATTTTATAACACGTTATCAGCACGAGTCTCTGCCGTTATTAAAGCCAGAAGACAGGTACGCATTTATTGATCTCGCTAAATTCGAATTTGTAGCCCTTGATATTTCTAGAAAAAAAATTATATATCATACAGAAATGCATCTAAATGCTAAAAAAAGGAGATCCATATGTCATGTGGATAAAAAGAAAGATTTGACCACCTGAAGATGGTCGTACTACCCACTGCACGGTATGAATGGTTGCACCTGAAGTTGCAAGATTGTAAAACCGTGAACTCCGTTATGTATAAAACTACATCTTAGTTACAAATTTTACGGAGAAAAAGTTAATGATGAAGTTATATTGGAGAAGACATTCTCCACTTTTCATGTTCTACAGTAACAATATCGAGAAAAAATGTATCCAAAATTGACAGCTTTAACATGAGTTATTATTGAGAAATCATGAAGCCAGATGAACTGGCTCAACAGCACTCCCAGAAGTGAATGTTGTTGGCTCCAGTAGAAGCCATCGTTATAGTCGTAGTTGTGGCAGTGGCTGTGGTTATGGTCATGGACACACTCGATATTTCCCTTATCACAGAGAAATACTGGCCACCTGAAATAGAACAGAAAAAATAATAAAGGAAAAAGATATTTCCATTAATAATAAGTATCACATCTTTTATTCATATCACTAGTGTTCATATGAACTTGAGAATACATGCTTATAGTTGCTCTTTTGTAATTGAGCTGACAAATGTAATATGAAGGTTTGTAATTGTTCTTTTTCAATATTTACATTAGAGGAAGACAAACAATTAGTAATTATGGATTTCAGCTCCTCTTTTTCGACATCTTCCTCCTTTTCTTTCCCTTTGAGCCAGAGATCGAGACTAGCAGCAGAATTAACCGTAAAATTACTGCTGAAATGAGTCTTGAGATTTTATGATCTCCTTAAGTTTATTATATTTCTTATTATATTTGGCCTTGAAGCATGCTTGTCTCAATTTCTGTGTTTGGTCCTCTAACTGCGTATTAGGATTTTCTTCCACCAACTGTTTTTCACATTCCAGTATCGCAATGGCTTCTTTTAATTTCTTCTCAGCCATATGTCCTCCTTCTTCTTTATTTTGCATATCCTGTAAATCGAAGTGATATCATCGGTTATTTACTTATAAATCTTTCATAGTTTCATACTTATAAATTATAAGTATGTATGAGAGAGAACCTGAACATTCTTGATTATGGTCTCCAAGCTCACCAATTTCCTGTGAGGCCATCGACGAATTCATAACTCCCTACATCTTTTCTTGAGACAGGTTATGCCAATATTCAGTTCTTTGGCTGCGCTCTTGATTGGTAGGTATACTGCGAAATTGTTTCTCTTGATAGTGTCTGGGAGTTATTGCTCGTCTTCTCTCTCTGCCTCTTAATCATCTTCTTCTCCCCAGGAATTTTGTCTGCAATAATATCTTGAACTTCGATATTATGCATTTCATGAGTACTTACTCCGACTTCGTTGCCAAGACTACTCATTATTTCTCCTAGAAAAAGAAAATAATATCAGTAAAGGTAATACCATTCAAAATTCATGTTTAAATGTATAATAACCTGGAAACATATTCTGGCTTTGTTCAAAATCCATTAGAGAGTAGAAAGGATCATGCACAAGCATATCCTCATTCAAAAGAATAGTATCAAGAGGAACAGTATCAAAAGCAGTCTCTTGTAGGGGCAAATCAACTTGGTCCAAAGCAGTATGTTCAAAACTTCCACTGATTTACATAAAAAACAAACCAAAAGAGAGTTTAATTTCATTATCAAGCATACTAAAAACAAATGGAAGCCCTCAAAGGTATCTCACCTGAAATTAGGAGGAAGCGGTTGGTTTGGAAAGGAAAACATATCAAAATCTTCTGCGTTCGAATTAGGCAGAAGCGGTTGGTTTGGAAAGGAAAATACATCAAAATCTGTTGCAGAAACCGAGTCAAAATTTGACCATGTCTCAAATGAATTACGAGTCTCCATATCTGCTTTGTGATTTTTGTTTTTTATATTTCCTAATGACTGATAACTGAGATATATATCGATACATATATATATATATATATATCTCTGTATGAGGAAGAAGAAGAGGTAGATGGTAGGTAGAGGGTCGGAGGAGAAGAAAAGACAAGAGAGGAAGAGGAAAAGTCGGTACCGGGAAGAGTGAAAAAAAAAAGGAGATATTTTTCTTGGCATTTCCTACTTGTCATCATTTTCTTATATTTTTTTTCTTATTCTCTTGTGAAATCATTATTCCCTAAATTAGGGGGAGAACAGAAACAGTACAAGAAAGATCGTGATTGGACAACATCATTAAATTATCTTGATCCGCATACAAGCGCGTGTGAACTTGAAATTCAAAAGATAATTCATTTGTAAAGCATTGCAAATCAAATGCCAGACGCTTTTGTTGACTCTAGAAGAGTAACAAAATCGCATATGCCAGTTATAAATGCTCCTATTCTAATTGAAGTTCCAACAGAACAAAAGATTTTACATATAGCTACCGAGCCAAAAGCATGCCAGAAGCATGGCCGACCTCTTGGTTCTAAAGATAAAAATCCTCGAAAGAAAAGAGGATTAAATGATCCAGAAGATCATATTGAAGAAAAGAATGATAAAGACCAAGAGAGAACTGATGACAAAGAACCAGAAGTTGATGAAAATAACACTGAATTTCTATTAATTATACCACTTCCGGTAGAAGTTGGAATCGAATAGAAACTGTTATTGATAATATATTTGCATACAATATATCTCTTGATGTTACACAAGATAATGATGATCCTGAACCAATATCAGTTGATGAATGTCGGCATAGAAAAGATTGGCTGCAATGGAAAGATGTGATTCAATCGGAGTTAAATGCACTGACACAACGTGAAGTCTTCGGACCTGCAGTCCGAACACCAGAAGGTGTAAAACCTGTTAGTTACAAATGGATATTTGTGCGAAAGCGCAATGAGAAGAGTGAAATCGTTCGATATAAAGCGCGATTAGTAGCCCAAGGTTTTTCACAAATACCAGGTATTGATTATGATGAAACTTATTCTCCTGTTGTTGATGCTATTACACTTCGATATCTTATCAGTTTGGCAGTACATGAAAAGATAGATATGCGCCTATTAGATGTTGTCACTGCTTACTTGTATGGAAATTTAGAAAATGATATTTACATGAAAATCCCCGAAGGATTTCACATGCTTGAAGCATATAAACATTATCCTCGTGAAAATTACTCCATCAAGTTGCAGAAATCATTATATGGCCTGAAGCAATCTGGACGCATGTGGTTCACACGTTTTAGTGAATATTTATTGAAAGCGGGATTTAAAAATGACCAGGTATGTCCATGTGTTTTTATTAAGAAATCTGGTTCTAAATTTGTGATATTAGCTATATATGTTGATGATATTAATCTTATTGGAACTCCTGAAGAGCTCCAAGAAACAATTGATTATTTAAAAAGAGAATTCGAAATCAAGGATTTTGGTAAAACCAAATTTTGTCTTGGTTTACAAAATTGAACATCTGGAGAGTGGAACATTTATTCATCAATCAACATATACAGCAAAAGTGTTAAAAAGATTTTACATGGACAAAGCACATCCATTGAGTATTCCAATGATCGTCCGATCATTAAATGTGGATAAAGATCCTTTCCGACCTCAAGAAAATGATGAAGAACTCCTTGGTCCTGAAGTACCATATCTCAGTGTAATTGGTGCATTGATGTATCTTGCTAATAATACACGACCTGATATTGCTTTTGCTGTCAATTTATTAGCAAGATTTAGTTCTTCACCAACACGACGACATTGGAATGGAATTAAACAAGTCCTTCGATATCTCCAAGGTACAATTGATCTCGGATTATTTTATTCAAATAAAACCAGTCCAACATTGATAGGTTATGCAGATGCTGGTTATTTATCTGATCCACATAAAGCACGTTCTCAAACGGGCTATCTATTTACATGTGAAAATACTGTTATATCATGGCGTTTTACGAAACAATCTATAGCAGTTACTTCTTCAAATCATGCTGAAATTATAGCCATTCATGAAGCAAGTCGAGAATGTGTATGGCTAAGATCCATGATTCATTATATCCGAGAATGTTGTGGATTATCATCAATCAAAGGTATTCCAACTCCTCTTTATGAAGACAATGCAGCTTGCATAGCTCAATTACGAGGAGGATATATTAAAGGAGATCGGACAAAACATATTTCACCAAAATTCTTCTTTACTCATGAACTCCGTAAGAAAGGTGAAATTGATGTGCTACAAATTCGGTCATGTGACAACCTCGTGAGATATTTTCACGAAGACTTTACCGACCGCAACATTTGAGAAGTTGAGATATAAAATCGGTATGCGTCGGTTTAAAGATTTAAAGGAATCATCTTATCGGGGGAGTAATAAATGGACATATAGAATAGTGTACTCTTTTTCTTCACTATATTTTTTTCCCACTTGGGTTTTTATCTAGTAAGGTTTTAACGAGGCATATTCTTTATGTATGGATGGACATCCAAGGGGGAGTGTTATGAATTATTAGAATCTTCATTAATTAGTGGAGGCTCCACTAATTATGGATTTATGTGAATTATTAGAAGATTTTTATGGATGTCCACCATTTAGTGGAGACACCATTAATTGAGATTAGTTGAAGATGATGTATGCCATGATGTATTCCACTAATTAGAGCTCTATAAATAGAGCTATTCTCTAAGCTTGTAATACACCATCATTTTGTGAAAGACAGATTAGTGAAAGAAAGATTAGAGAAAGAATTGTGAGAGAAAGAAAGAGATAAGTTTGAAGAGAATTTTTTTGTGCAAAGAATAGTTAGAATTTTCTTAGTGTGTAGTGTGTAGATTTTATTCTAACACTACCCTAATTTTATAACAAAAAATTAATATTTAATATAAGCTCAGCCAGACTTTGGCCCAAATTTTCAAGCCAATACTTGGCTCAGCTCGAGCTTACTTGAAACTCAATCTAAACCTTTTGACGGTCCTATGTATGTGTCTTTATTAGAATTATAATCTAACACGAACAAATTAAATATTACATTTTTTAACTTAAGTTTGATTATAGTTGAATGTTGTTTAAGTTCATACGATTAATAATCAAATTTGAAATCATGTTCGAATTCGTTTCATTACTATTTAACAATGTTCAATATTAGTTTTGAATTCAAGTTCAAAAACCTCAATAGTATTCGAGTTTGAATTGTTTGAATTCGAATTCATTTATTTTATATTTCTCATTCCTAAAATTTAATAATAATAGTAAATTAAAAATAAATACTATTAATATCAAATTTTTAATTTAAAAATAGTAATTTATATATAAGAGTAAAAAATATGAACATTAAAGAAGAATATAAATAAAGTATATAAGATTATAAATAGTTTTTATTTAATAATCAAATGAATTTGAATGTTCCTAAATGAGAGATCAAATTCGATCAATTAATAATCGAGTCAAATTATATATTCGAACTTAGAAAGATGATAGGTAGGACTGTCAATGGGCTGGGTATATCCAGATCCGACCCGTACCGAAACTGGTTTATAGCGAGTATGGTATAAGTGTTTTATTACTCGACCCATCCTAAACTCGTTTATCCATTTAACTTATATAATTGTGTCCCGGTATGAAACTATAATACTCATACTCGTTTATCCAATTACCCAATTAATTTAAATATTATATAAATGACATATTATATGCTATATGTTCTTATATAAAATTTATAGTATATTATATTATTTTTTATATAAAATATATATTATATTATAAATAAATATTATATTATTATATATTTTTGGGTCGGGTGGACTCGATACCCGTATAATCGGGTATGTGTCTTTGTATATTTTACCCAACGGGTATTCGGGTTGAATCCAGATCCATATATTAACTAATCAAGTCCGGGTCCGAGCCTGGAACAGGGTGATCCCGACCCGACCTGACCCAATCTATTTACAGCTCTAATGACATATACAACGTGTGTCGACAGATAGGGTGATAATAAACACCTACAGATGGAAAGTAGATACCTAAAAGGCCAACATGCACCAAGAGGAGCTAACAGGACAACAGGCGTCCAATAGAAGCAACAGAACCAACTCGACATTGTTTAGGTGGTTCTGGAAGGTTCCCAAAGGAATCAAGCATAGCTAATTGCTCAAGAGCAGGGCACAAGCACCCAAACAAGAAGACTCTAGAAGGCTTTAGAGTGGACCAAAAATGAGGGCCAAGTTGGCGCCAAGGTAGGATGAGTTTGGAAGGTTCTAAATGAGCCAGGCACTTCTGGTAGCACTAGATCGGTGTCCATGTCAGAACATTCTAAGAAATAGTAAAACTTTAGCTGGTTAACCAAGGGACTTTGTTAGAATTCTTCGAAAGACTCTTAAACCAATCTTATACACTGTGGAAAAGTCTAGAAATGCACTCCCTCCTTTTAAAAATAAGTGGCCTAATTTCTTTTAATTTGTCCAAAAATAACTGTTCACTTTCAAATGTAAGTTGTATTTAATTTTATTTTTAATTTCATCCCTATACTAATTTTTCATCAATTAATTAATATTATTACTACCCACAATGAATTTATTTTAACTAAGAATGACAATACATTCTCTTATAAGTCAAAAGTCTACTTAATTATAACTTTCTATTTTCCTCTCTATGTAAAGACTACAAGCATATTTTTAAAATTAATGAGATGAAACTTTGTTAAAATTAAAAGAAGGGTAAAATGGATATTTTAATTCTTTTTATCATAAAATGTCAATATATTCATCTTTCCTTATTTATAGTTGTATATTCCTTGATTACCTCTCTAAGATTTCAGTATTATTCTATATATTCTTGATGTAATTATTGCTATATTTCTGTTGAAATATATGCCCTCTAGACTAGATTATCTGATGTAATTATCGGCTTTTTAATAAAAGAATTTATTCTCAAAATTTGTTTGTGAATTTATATTTTATTTGTGCACTATTTTTATTTGGAAATGATACATTATGTTTAAGTGATCCATATGAATTGTGGTTTTTCACAGTAAGGTATGGATCACAGGTTATTTAACACATAAATGCTTGTTCTTAACCGATTGATGAAATTAAGAATATCATCATATATATGTTTTTGTGTTATGAATTCTAAATGGGAAATGGCTTACCTTTAGCTAGTGAGTAGTCCACTCACTTTATAGTATGAGCGTATTTCGAATACGTAGAACAGGACCTGTAATAGTAATTTCTAAAAATACTATTTAAAAGAAATCCAAATTATTACTGCTACAGTATGAACTAATACTCTACTGCTTAAGTATAAGTTGGTGGTCTAACGAAATTAGAAACATATACTTTGATATACTATAGTTGAGGTTCTTTCGTAGAACCATTATACTTGTATGTTGGGTATATGTGACTAGTTAGTTAAGATAAACTTGTATAAGATAGTTTCTACGCTATATCACCCTTTGTGACTATTCGAATTATCTAATTATCTAGGGCCTTGAGGAATATGACTTGGATGTTTATTTAGGATAGCTCCCTTAAAATGTGAAAACATTCCAAGAGTCGTAGATCATTGGACTAGAGGTTTGAGGATGGTAAATGTCTATTAGAGAGGTGTTAGTACACTCTTCCTCTCTAATTGCACCGCGATGCGTAGAAGGGTATTTTAGTCATTACACCTGTAGATCGAAGATTTTGCTAACGCAACATTATCCTTGGGGTCAATATTTCGCTATAGTGATATTAATAAATATTTAAAATGTAAAATATAATTATTTATATAGTATGGGTATTTTGGTCATTTTAGTAGCTAAGGCGATGTATCTTTTAGTCCTCATAATGGCCCTTAAGTCATGAAAGATTTGGGTTAAGAAATTGATCTTGATAATTATAAGTTTTTATTTTATTGTGTAATCTATTATTGGATTAAAATAAAATAAAAGGTCCGAGAGAGAATATTTATTTTATCTAATTTAAATTGGTTAATTAATTATTCAGGGCCTAAGGCCCAAATTGAATAATTAAAAAATTAATATGGAATTAGATAAAATGTATGAAATTTTATTTAGTCTATTTGGACTTATTAATTATTTATTGGGTTATTTAATAAAGTTCAGAAAATAAATAATTGAGATTTATTATTTATGGGTGTTTAAACCTAAGAATAAATAATTTTATCTGGCCTAATGAATAAGGCCAAGGTAAAATAAAATTTATAAAAAATTTATTAAATTAATTAATTAATTAAAATAAAATAAAGACAACACGGGATGGATTCCGTGTTGTTCTGCATGAAGGATAACAGAAAGTATTGATGCTTTCTATTTTCACGCAGATGAATTATTCTCTCTCGGAGTGTGTAAATGCAAAATGAATTGAAGTGGAGCTGGGGTCTTTGGCAATTCACAGAAGCAAGAAAGAAAACAACTCTGCATATTTTTCATTTTGTATTGACAGAAAGCCAAACTCATTTCAAGTCTTCAAGGCTATTAAAACCCGATCTTTAAGCTTTCACCAACTGTGTTACAGGCACTATTTCGGAAGATCAAAACTTTCACGTGGATGAGACGCAGTAGACGTTTGCTAGAACGTGAGCCACTAACCTCAAATATCCTTATATAGACATCTACACTAGTACGAAGAGTACCATTCAATCACAGATGTAAAATTTTCATTTTCCTAACATGTTTTTGTTTTGATAATTTTTACCATTTTAAACCTTCAATTTCTTCCTATAATAGGTCTAGATTTAAGGGATCTTATTATGCTTACCATATTAGACCATAGGATTAAGGGATTTGATCATTCTTGATGTCTATATATTGTAATTCTTTTAGTGAAATGATACAGGAAACATTTCAGAAATTCTCTTTCATTTTTTCTTATCATGGTATCAGAGCCAAAACTCTGAGACCATTTCATCTTGTATCTGGTTTCTTGTCTAGCACCAAAATCTTAGTGTCTTATTTTTTTCTTGTTCTTCTATTCTGTTTTCTTGGACCCGATCTTGTATTCTTGTATTCTGTTTTCTTGAACCTAATCGCTTAGTTCTTGTTTCTAGTTGAGTTATGTCTTTGGAACGATCTAAACATTTTCTTGTTCGATTTCATGGCAAGAACTATTCTGCCTGGGCGTTCCAATTTCAGATCTTTGTCAAGGGAAAGGAATTATGGGGTCATATTGATGTTCCAGATCCTACATCTACTCCCTCGAGAAAGAGAAGGAGAAATGTGCAAAATAGGAGGTGAAGGATGCCCAAATTATGTCTTAGATCCTTGAAGTATGGAACCCTCCATACTTCTCAATCTCAAGCCTTATAAGACCTCTGGAGAAATGTGGGATTATTTGAAGAAAATCTACAACCAAAGCAATACAACACGAAGGTTTCAATTGGAACTTGAGTTGGGTCAACTCAGTCAAGGGAGTATGTCAATCCAAGAGTTTTATTCTTCCTTTGAAAATCTTTGGATTGAGTACACTGATATTGTGTGTACAAGTGTACCTCCTGAAGGACTCATAGCTATCCAAAGTGTGTGTAAGACTAGCAAGCGTGACTAGTTTTTAATGAAGTTAAGAGGGGGTTTGAAGCAATCAGGTCCAACCTGATGAATAAAGAACCAGTTCCTTTGTTGGATATTTGTGTAGGAGAGCTTCTCAAGGAAGAACAACGGCTTATTACACAAGCTGTCTTGGAGTAGAAAACTCAAAATTCTGCTCCAATTCATGTTGCCTACGCTGCTCAAGGGAGGCCTAAAAGCAGCAAAGATATGACTAATGTCCAGTGCTATAGCTGCAAAGGATTTGAGCACATTACCATTAATTGTACTAAAAAGTTCTGCAATTATTGTAAGAAAATTGGGCATACCCTCAAAGATTGATCCACTCGGCCTCTAAAGAATTCTAAAACTGCCTACAATATCTTGGTTGGTCCCTCAAATGCCCCTAGTCCTGGTCAGTCTTCTATTACTCCTGAAATGGTCCAACAAATGATAGTTTCTACCCTTTCTACTTTAGGCCTTTTAGGTAACAAAAATTCTAATCCTAAGCCTTGGTATTTTGATTTTGGTGCTTCCAATCACATGACCAATATTGTCTTTCCTTTAAATAATGTTCAAAAATATGAAGGAGATTTTCAAATTCATATTGCCGATGGTAATTCTTTACCTATCACAGTTGTTGGTGATATTTCAGCCTCTTTAAATACTATTTTTGTGTCTCCTAAGTTGTCCACAAATCTGATATCTGTTGGCTAATTAGTTGACAATAATTGTACTTTTAAATTTTCAAATTCTGGTTGTCTTGTGCAGGATCAAGTGTCCAGGAAGATAATCGCAAAAGGACCTAAAATGGGACGTCTCTTTCCTTTGTTTCTATCCCCCTTTCCAGTGTCGAATTATGTTGCTTGTACTGTTGTTCATTGTGATAATTAGGTGTGGCATAGACATTTAGGACACCTTAATTCTTACGTACTTCAAGTCTTGATTAACTCTAGTTTACTTAGAAATAAAAATTCTTCATCTTCTAATAATGATATTGTTGATTGTGCATCTTGCAAACTTAGTAAAAGTAAAACACTTCCTTTTCCATTGCATAAAACCTGTACCACCAAACCTTTTGAACTCGTACATACTGATGTATGGGGTATTGCACCTGTAATTTCTCATGAATATTACAAATATTTTGTTACATTTATCGATGATTTCACTTGCTTTACTTGGGTATATTTTCTTCGATCTAAAAGTGAGGTTTTCTCTATGTTTAAAGTCTTTCTTGCTTTAGTTGAAACCCAATTTTCTGCCAAAATCAAAATCTCGCAATTTGATTCAGGTGGTGAATATATGTCGAATGAATTTCAATTTTTTCTTCAAAGCCATGGGATCATATCGAAACGTTCTTGCCCGTTCACTCCACAACAAAACGGTGTGGCTGAAAGAAAGAATCGTCATCTTCTTGATATTGTTCGCACTCTTCTAATTGAGTCTTGTGTTCCTTCTCATGTTTGGTGTGAAGCTTTGTCTACTATTGTTTATTTGATTAATAGATTACTATCTCCCAATTGGAACAATGATTCTCCCTATTTTCGTTTATTTGGGCATGCACCAAATTATTCTCATCTTCATATTTTTAGATATGTGCTTTGTTCACCTCCCCGCACATGAGAGAAATAAACTTACTGCCCAATCTGTCAAGTGTGCTTTCTTAGGATATGCTGGAACCCAAAAAGGATTTCTTTGCTATGATCCTCATGCCTGTCGAACTCGTGTCTCTAGGAATGCCATTTTTTTCTAAAAATCAGCCATTTTTTATCATACCACAAACTTCAGAATTCCTTTCTCTATCTATTTTACCACATTTTCCTGAGTCACCAACACCAGTACAAAGGTTTAAACATGGTTATGTTTATCATAGACGCCCTTCTTCTGCATCTATCCTCCTACAGGTCTCATTGAGGTTCTTCCATATCTTCCTGCGGCATCTGATCCTGTTCTACCCATTTCCAATGGTCCCACTCCTCTTCATAGAAGCTCTAGACCTCACAAACCTCAACTACTATAGCTATGTCTACTACTTTGCCTTCTATTTCCATTCCCACTTGTTATAAATAAGTTGTGGAACATGAGTGTTGGCAACAGGCCATGCAAGTAGAACTTCAAGCACTTGAGGAAAATCATACTTGGGACATTGTTTCTTGTCCTCCAAATATACGCCAATTGGTAGTAAGCGGGTCTATACTGTGAAACTCAAGTCTGATGGCTCTTTAGATCGATACAAAGATTGGTTGCCCTGGGGAATAAACAAGAATATAGCCTCGACTATGAAGAAACATTCGCACCAGTTGATAAGATGACCACAGTGAGAACCATTCTTGCTATTGCCTCCTCTAAATCTTGGCCTTTACATCAAATGGATGTAAAAAATGCCTTCTTAAATGGGGACCTTAAGGAAGAGATTTACATGAAACTTCTCCCTGGAATGTTATTATTGGCTTCTCATGAAGTTTGCAAGCTAAGACACTCTTTGTATAGGTTGAAGCAGGCCCCTAGAGCTTGGTTTGAGAAGTTTCGCAGCACTCTTCTCACCTTCTCTTTCATACAAAGTCAATATGACTCATCACTCTTCTTTTAAAAGACAACCACTAGTATGGTCTTTCTCTTAGTCTATGTTGATGATATTATCATCACTAGTAATGACCATGGGCTGATCACTAAGCTTCAGAATATGTTGCATAGTACATTTCGAATGAAAGATCTTGAGCATCTCACATATTTCTTAGGGTTGGAAGTCCACTCTCGAGATCATGGTTTGTTCTTAAATCAACATAAATATATCCAAGATCTCATTGCACTGGCTAGTTTAAAGGATGCTACTGCAGTTGATACACCAATAGAGGTGAATGTGAAATACTGAAAGGATGAAGGTGAGCTTTTGCTTGATCCTTTTTTATATAGGCAACTCGTTGGTAGTCTTATCTACCTAAAATTACGAGGTTTGATATCTCATATGCTGTCTATATAGTTAGCAAATTTATGCACTCACCTCAACATCTTTATTTTGGTGCAGTTCGTCGCATTATTCGATAATTAATTGGGTTACCTACTCATGGGTTGTTTTTTCTTGCAAAATCTGCTCTTCATTTGAATGCATATAGTGATGTAGATTGGGCTGGCTGCTTGGATACTAGGAAGTCCACAACAAGCTGGTGCATTTTTCTTGGAGATGCCTTGATTTCTTGGAAGTGTAAGAAGCAGGAATGTCTCTAAATCTTCCATGGAGACTGAGTATAGAGCCATGTCTGCAGGTTGTTCTGAAATTGTGTGGTTAGACTTCTTTCCAAACTTGGGTTTCCTTCCATTGCTAATACTCCACTTCATGGTGATAATACTAGTGCCATTCAAATAGTTGCAAATCCAGTCTATCATGAATGCACAAAACACATAGAGGTGAACTGTCATTACATTAGGGAGGCATTTACTCGAGGTGTTATCACTCTTCCTCATCTTACTACTGATCTTCAAATAGCTGATGTCTTTACAAAAGTTTTGACACACTAACGACACAAGTTTCTCAGTAGCAAATTGATATTGGTAGACTTACCCACATCAATTTGAGGGGGGATGTCAATATATTCATCTTTCCTTATTTAATCCTTCTTTATAGTTGTATATTTCTTAATTACCTCTCTAAAATTTTTAGTATTATTGTGTAAATTCTTGTTGTAATTCTTGTTATATTTCTTCCTATAATAGGCCTAGAATTAAAGGATCTGATTATGCTTGCCATATTAGACCCTAGGATTAAGGGTTTTGATCATTCTTGATGTCTATATATTGTAATTCTCTTAGTGAAATGATACAAAAAACATTTCAGAAATTCTCTTTCATTTTTTCTTGTCATAAATTTCCATAATTCCTAAATATGCATAGATTTGATAATTATGTCACTTATTTTTGGACCAAGGGAGTACATAAAGAGCTTAGATTAGGTTAGAACTTAATACTCCCTCCATTTCTAAATAGTTAATGAATTTTTTTTGTTTTGTTTCAAAATAGATGTTTATGAATATATTTCAAGAAGTAATGATTAGTCTTTTTTCCTATTTTATCCATATTTATTTTCAGTCAATAAAACAACTTCCGAGCCTCTTTTTTATTCTGGCTTCTCGAAAATTCCACCAAATTGCTTTCTTCTCTCATCCATCCAAATCTCTGTCTTCTCTTTTACTCTCTCTCTTTTATCTTCTTCTACCCTCTACTATCTCATCTTGCACTTTTCTTCTCAAGTTTTTCATCTAAATATTGAGCAACTTACTCATGTTTGAAGAAGTAATTTGTAGATCTTCAATTGGAGGATCCAAAATATGATTGATAAGGTTATCATGTTCCTCATCTATAAGCAAAACTAAAAATGATAACCGAGTAAGATAAACATTGATCAACTTACCACTGTTTGCAGAATGAATTCGTGCATCATCAATTGGAGGATCCAAATTAAGATCAATGGGATTAACTAGTTGTTTATCTGGGTATAAATTAAGATAAAAAACCATGTTCTCTTTTCCAAAATTAAAACAAAACTTTGACGAAATGGGTTCCTTAAAATCAACATTCTGATAAATTCTCCCAAAGAGTTATCAATGGCTTTTTGGACTTGTTCCAACATCGGGTTGCCGAAGGCGATTTAGACTCATTCCAACGTCTTTTTCAATTTTAAATCCTTAATTCCCTAATGAAATAGAGAAGGAAAACAAAGCTGTGTTGTAGTGTGCTCGTAGGTTTTGACTGTACTGAGTAGAGGTAGTGGATAATGTAAGAGAATGTAAAACGACATATACTCCATGAAGATGAGGAGAGAAATAATGGTAGCGGGGAACAAGAAAGAATGCAGTAATAGTATTAATTTCGTTGGAAACACGGAAAGTGTGTTTAATAAGGGTAAAACACGAACTTTATCTGATTTGTTTTATTGTTTCAACATCTTTAATCTATGTACAAATGATTTTATGAACAATTATTTTGAAACAGAATGAGTAGTATAGATTTGTTATAGAATGTTCTACAAGTTTAATATTTTCTAGAAGGGTTTATTAAAATTTACTCTAATTAAGTTGGGAGTAGTAGCACTTTAATACCACAAGTTGTAAAAAATATGCTAAAAGTCCATTGACCGTTAGTCAATGATGGTATTGACTAACAGAAATTACTTTTGTAATAATTGCTCACACTAATTATAAAATAGCCAAAATAACCATTTTGATTTATTGCAATTTGTTTCCATTAAGTTATAAATTGTGATATTTTAACACCAAAAGTTGTAAAAAAGGAGCCATAGATCCATTGACCATTACTCAATGACAGTATTAATTAACGAAAGTTATTTTTAAAATAAAATATTTATTTTACCTATACTAATTACAAGATATCCAAAAAATCTTTTAGTGGAGGAAATTGGCATATGAAATATTTGTAGATTTATAATACTTTTTATATTTTTTGGTATTAAAGTATTATTATTCTAACTTAATAGGATAAAAAGTAACAAGTACATAAATTAAAGTCTCAATCAACTTCCTAAAATTAGACATATCATATATAACTTTATTAAGATTTAAATACAATGTAAATTCAAACGTAATAAACTCAAAATAAAATAACAAAATTGTACCAATAACTTTGCTATTGATTAGACTAGGAAAATATGATAATTTTTTTTGTGGCTTTATTTATTTTTTTTTACGAGAAAAATATTGGTATAATTTCGTGATCTTATTTTAGGCCTATTATGTTTGAATTTGCATCATTTTTAGATCTTGACAAACTCGTATACTATGTCTAATTTTAAAAAATTGATTGAAACTTTAGTTTGTGTCAATTATATTTTATTCTATTAAATTAATAATAATACTTTAATACTAAAAATTATAGAAAGTATTATAGCTCCATAAATATTTTATGTTCCAAGTTTCCTCGACTAAAGGTTTTTTTTAAATATCTTGTAATTAGTATGTGTAAAATAGATATTTTATTACAAAAGTGATTTCTATTAATCAATACCATCATTCATTAACATTCAATAGACTTCTAACGTATTTTTTACAATTTATAGTACTAAAATATCATAATCCACAATTTAATGTGAGTAAATTGTAATAAATTCAAAAGGCTATTTTAGACATCTTATAATCAACATAGACAAAATAGACCTTTGGTTACAAAAATAATTTGTATTAGTCAATACTGTCATTAATTAATAATCAATAAACCTCTAACGCATTTTTTACAATTTGTAATACCCTCTTCATCTCTATTTATCTGTCACAACTGAAAAGTTTTAGTATCCCTTTTGACCTGTCACATTAAAAAAATTTAGGTGTCATTAATGTCAATTTTACTACTATACCCTTATATTAAATAGTTTTAAAAAATAAAAGTGTAATAATTTTAGAGAGAGTTGAGTAAACAAAGTAAGAAAACAGTTGTAAAAAAAATTAAATCCAATGGTACTTTAAAAATGTATAAATAAAGTTGTATGAATTTAAGAGATTAACTAATTTTTTAAAATTGTATAAAGTAATTAATCGTAACAAATAAATAAGGACAGAGAAAGTGCTAAAATACTCGCTCTGTCCCCTTTTATCTGTCCACTTTAATCGATTCACAAGTTTTAAGAAAAATAAGATTTTTTGGTTAATTAATTAACATTTCCTATTTTCCTCTCAAATAATCTCTCTCTTTATTAAGGAGTAATCAAATTTCAAAGTTTTATATGTGAAAAGCATATTTAATTTAGTTTCATTTACCACTACAAGTGCACAATATTTATTATATTAAAGAAGGGTATTTATGCAAAAAATAGCAATTAATATTATATTAATTTGCTAATAAAATAGATAAATTGGAACAAAAAATTTAATTAAAATAAACAAATAAAAAATAATGGAGAGAGTATCATTACTTCATAACTTAACGAAGATAAATTTCAATACATCCTTTCAAGAACACATTGAGGACCGTCTTATAAATTGGTCAAACCCTTTCACGGGTAACCTTTAGACAAGAGAGGCCAAGGTAAAGGGTTGTGAACACAAAATTTTATGCAACCTTTTCTTCATAGTCATCCTCACCTCCAACACCCTTTTCACATTCCAACGTTTTCTGCTACCTTGATATGCCTAAATTAGTAATTTGAGTTAATTATTAGTTAGTCTACACGAATGGTAGTATTGCGCGAGTTAGTGTAGGTTGTTAAAATAGCCATTCTTGTAACACTTTTTTTTTTTTTATAATTAAGATTTTCATTTATAAGGAAAGAACAAGTTACACATTTGGATAGTAATATCCTGGTAAAAAAGAAACAATATCATCAGTTACCTCAAAGGAAACAGTACAATATATAAAATAAAAATAAATATATAAAAAATCTTTTTTTAACTACTTTATCAGTATTCATGAATATCAACGACCTAAGCAAATCAAATCAACTTAAATCTATGAACAGTGATGTAGAAGACTCTGGGCGTATCAGCGATCTTAAAAATCGTCTGAGAAATAGATGAGAAGTGGGGAAAGAGTCCAAACCAATTGTTGGATAAAGAAAAAACAATGGGTACAAAGAGAAGAACAAGTACAAGTAGAAAAATAAAAAAAAAACAGACAACAAAGAAATAGATCTGGAGAAATAAAACTAAATAAAAAAACTTTTGAGGTTTGAGATTAAAAGAGGAGGAAGATCACTAAAAATAAGGAACATGGCAAATTATGTCAGCCACCCTTGAACTTTTATGAATTTTTATTTTCACCATCGAACTTTAAAATACTTGATTTTAGCCCTCGAACTTTTAAAACACATAAAAAATAACCCTTTCAACAATAAAAGCTCAAGTACAATATAAAATCACTAGATTTTAGCTCTCATTCTCCCATTTTTTATTTTTAAAATATTATTCTTCAACTTTAATCTCGCTCTCTTCTCTTCGAATTAGCTCTTCCATCAATTAAAACTATTAAGTGCTCACAGAAGTTCATCACATGACTTCCACATGATCTATTTTATAGGTATTTTTATTTACTCAATTCTCACAATGTGGTGTCATCTTTCTAATTATTATAAAGTAACTTCTATATATGATAGGAAAAAATTACTGTAACTTGCGCGTCTCTCACTTTTCTTTTTAGATTTTTTTTTTAATAATTCACTTATACTTTCAAATTTATTATTCCTTCCTGTAGAGATGCCAAGAAAATTACTATTCATCAAGAACTGAATCGGTTTTTTTCTTCTTCATCTTTATGTCTTAGTTTTGTTTATTAAAGGATAAAATATATTATTTTTGTTATATGGTTAGATTTGAAAATGTGCGAAACAATAATCTCAAGATTATTAAGTCGCATAAAAGATTTAAAGTTAGATCTTAAAATTATTGTTGATAAATGAAGAAATTCGAAGAGAAGAGAGTGAGATTAAAGTTGAAAAATAATATTTTAAAAATAAAAAACGGAAGAATGAGTGTTAAAATCTAATGATTTTATATTGTACTTGAGCTTTTATTATTAAATGGGCTATTTTTTAAGTGTTTTAAAAGTTTGAGGGCTAAAATTATACATTTTAAAGTTTGAAAGTGAAAATCAAAATTTATAAAAGTTTAAGAGTAACTGACATATTTTGTCTTAAAAAAAAAAAATGAACCTTTAGCCAAGATTAAATATTCGAGCTTCGATCCGGCCAAAAACAGCCAGGCGGAGGCGGAGCGCATGAAGATGAAGGAAGATAAGAGGAGGAAGGGGGTTAGAGAGAGAAAGTGGAAAATAACAAAGTTAGAGAGTGTGACTACCAAAGTTAACCTGATTCCGTAACACTTTGTACTTTGTGGAAAATAACACTTTGAAAACCTGGTTTAGGGATCTGCATTTTCTCCAAATATTCAAATCAAAAGAGCTTGAAAAAATTGCAAAAGGGCGTTTTCATAGACTCATAGTGGGCGGTGGCGACTGCTGTGCCCATCGATTTTTTCAAAATTTATTTTTTTAAAAAAATTTTATTTTACCTCTTTTAAAAATTATAATATTATTTCTAACGTTTTTTTTTATATATAACTTGTTATTAATCTTAAAAGTATGCTTGTATTGGAAAATTCAATCTAATTTAAAATTATTATAATTTAAATAATTTTTATTTTTCACGCACAAACGTCGTATTATTATTTTTTAACCCTATATAGATCTTCCATATTTAATAATTTTTTATTATATTTAAATAAATTTATTTCAAAACAATTGCCGTCTAAATACATAGTAAGTTTTTCCTCCAATTCCTACCAGATGCAAAGCAATCAAAAGGCAATTTCTTTCACATTATTGAGTCAAAATACTTTAGATGGTGCCAATGACTTGTTAAGAACAAGTTCTTAGAAATTGTTACATGGAGACATGTACAAAAAAATAGCAAACAGGCATGATATGCAACTAAAACATTAAAGGAATGCATGCTCTATTATTCAGTTACCTAATAAAGAATAATTTTAATGCTGACCAAAGAAACTAAAGCTATTGCATTTTTTTTCTCTTGTTTCTAGATTCATATTTAAATCTATTTTGTTTCCTTAAAAAATATTTTGATAGCAAATATAATAAAAAAAATACAAGGTAGGCGTATATATAAATAGTAGGTAGGACTTCAAAACTTAGGGGCGATATTTAAAGATTGTTTGGATTGGCAGCCTAACGCGTTGAAAAATGAACAGATATTTAATTTTATATATTTATATATATATATAAAACATTTTTAAGAAAAGTCCTTATATTGTTAAGCCATTATAAATTACATGTCCTTAGTTGGCTTGGGACAATATTTAATTTAGAAGACTGTGTTATTTGACTATGTTCAGATTACTTCATTTGCCTCTTAATAAGTAAGGAATTTAATAGTTAGACTAATGTATTAATGGACTTCAGTCCTTAATTTATGCTAAGAAGATTAGTAGAATTCATCTATCTTTCAAATATTTTAATATATTGTCTAATGCAGTACTCATATCATTGATTAAAGAAGATTAAGGAATTTGAACCAATAATATAGTGTGTATCTTCCCATTGAGTTAATGGTAACTAATAGGTAAAAATCTTTCAAAGTTGCTTTAAAAATTATATTTAAATGAAATAATAAAACAATCATATAAGTAATTAGAGATTGTTTATTAGATTTAATCCATTTCATGGATTATTCATTAAAAAAAAATTCAAAATCTAAGAAGAAAAATAAGATCTTATTAAAGTCAATTTTTATTTAGAATTTGCATCATAAAAAGTCAAAATCTAAATGTTTATCAAGACAAACAAAGAAATTTTGGAACAAGAAATATGCCACACATTCATCTGTTCATTTTAAGTCATTTATATGATCGATTAACTTTTTGAAAAGTTACTCTGAATGTTTAACACGTTATAAACACACGAAATTTATATGAAAAAATTGTATTAAAATATATATTCTTTATCTAACAAAATATCATTATGAAAAGTTATATCGAATATTAATTAATAAATAAAAATAAAGAAATTACGAGGAACTTTACGTCTATACTTAGAAAAATCGGAGAAGAAACTAATGTGTATGATAGATAAGTATTTCAATACACCATTTTGACAAAGCATTATGTATCAAGAACTTCTTGGAAATTAAATTTAAGAATACTAAAGGAGTGTGAAAAAGGAAGCTTCGGCCATGTCGAGCCAAGACCGCGTTTGCTAATTCGTTATGGGGTCTGTCATTCTTTTTAAGAGTGGCTTGCCATCAACGTTTCTACTTAAACGGACGTGTGATAATGTGGCCAATAAAAAAGTGCTAGGTAGAAACTAGTACTTACGTACTGGGTTGACAAGCGCGTCCATGGCTCCAACCTCAACGCCCCAATTAGAGCGCGTGGAATTGCAAATTGACTTTTGTTTTTCTTTTTACACTGATTGAATTGGGTTTGATTTCGTCGAAATATTTTATAATTTTTATAATTTATCATATGTTTATAATAAATTATTTTTTATTTTTTATTTTTACTTAAACTATCATCTTAATTTAATTTTTATTTACTTAACAGGAAAAATTCACAACTATTACCAGCGAAACTTATCTCGTGACATTTATATCTTAAAAAGTATTATTTACTTATAAAATATTTAATTCTTATTTTTATTTTATATGTTCAGTTTATTTTTATTTTTAAAGTCAAAAATAGAAAAATAAGTTCAATTTAAGTATATTATTTTACAAAATTCAAAATATGTGACAATATAATAAATTAATAAGTTAAAAGTATATATATATATATATATATATATATATATCAAACAATGAAATTATAATATATTTGTCAATACATGCTCTAAAATATTAATTTACATTTTTTTAAATTTATTTATGTTATAGATGTTCATAAATCCTAAATTCTCAATCATAAATTAAGTATTCAAGTCTCATTTGTTAAGTTATTAGCTGGAATGCGATTTATCACTGTTATTTGGACCGGACAGGATTGGTCAGTCCGACCGTGGACCGGTCCTTCAAATCGGTCCGGTCTGGTCAATCAGACCGATTCTCTCAAAAATCGATGGTTTTTGAGGGAATCGTGTTGGACCTGTCGGTCAACCAGTTAAATCGGCTTCTTTTAAAAAAAAAATTGGGATAATTTTGTAATTTTTGGGGGACAAATTAAATTATATAATTTAATAAATTACTTTAATGTGTTAGATTGTTAGTTATAAACTAAAAATGATTACTTTTAATGATGAATTTGAATATTTATGTCTTTATGGGTTTAAATTACACTATATTATTTATCTTTTTTTTTCAAAAATAATTATATTTTTAATTTTTTAAATTATAATATTACCGGTTCAATTACGGTTCAATTACGATCTAATTATGATTAGATCATTAAACCGTAAACCAATAACTTTTTCAGTTCAATGACCGGTCCGATTCTGAAAACATTGCGATTTATAGATTCTATAAGACTTGTAATACAATTAATTTATTTTATAATCATTATTACTCCAAAAAAAAACTCGAAGAAAAAATAATTGATTTTCTCATTAGATATTTTCTTTACAAAAATAGATAAAAATTTAAAAAATTCAATTATTTAATACTCTCTTCTTCAAAATTAAGCAGGTTAATAGTTAGAGTCATAAATTAATGTAGTATATATATATTTAAAAAATTAAAATTTTAAGAAAATATATATATATATAATTAAAAAAAAAAGTGAAGAAGAAAGAGTAAAATGGCACGATCTTGCTTACAGGTAACTTCAGATCCCCGTGCGGAAAAATATCAGAAGGTTCCCGAGTCGTGGAAGAGTCAAACAACACTCACGCCTTTTAGCTGACCACCCCTTAGTAGAATCCTCCTCCGTCGCTCATTGGTTCAACCACACTATCTTCTGTCGTGAGCCATGACGGTTTTCCACCTATATATATATACACAAATCTGGCCAGGTCAAATAATCAAATTCACCATCTCGAATTCTAGCTCTGGAAACAGCCAACCAGAAATCTCTCTCCTTAATTTCTTAGCCCCCAAGTCAGTGTTTCCACACGAAGAGATCTCTCACTCGCATTTTTCCACCTATATATAATAAATTGAATCTCTCCTTTCTTACTCACTTCCACAATTCAATTTTCAGTATCAAGTTACCATGGCCGTGAAGAGATTCAGAGAAGAAGAAGCTGAGGCGGAGACAGTAGCGACTGCAAACTGTTTGATGCTGCTTTCTAAAGTAGGAGAAGCAACAGAGAAAGCATCTGCCTGGAGAGGAGGTAGAGGTGATCGAATTTTTGAGTGCAAGACGTGTAAGAAGCAATTTCACACCTTCCAAGCTTTGGGCGGTCATCGAGCGAGTCACAAGAAGCTAAGATTAATGGCGGGGGATCTTCTGCGTGAATCCTTGCCGGTGAAGCCTAGGACTCATGCTTGTTCCATATGTGGCCTTGAGTTTCCCTTGGGACAAGCTTTGGGAGGGCATATGAGAAGGCACCGCGTCGCCGCCGACGCAGGACGGCTGGTGGTGCCTGATGTCAAATCTGTTGCGAAAACGTCACCAATCCTGATGAGGTCGAACAGTAGCAAGAGGATTTTTGGGTTTGATGGCTTAGATTTGAATTTGACGCCTGACGAGAACGATTCGAAGCGGCAGAAGATTCCTCCACTGCTGGATTTCTTTATTTGATTGCTCAATTTTAGATGCCTTTTAGAATTAATGTAAAATTCTTTCATTGTTTATGAGGTGCTTGAGTTGTGTATATACAAATTTTGTCTCAGATTCATCACTGAATATTTCTATGAGCTTTATTGAGATTATGATACATGAGTTTCAATTTTATCCCAATGTGGAGTGTTCTTGGCATTTCATTTTTAGGTTTTTTCCTCTTCTGGGTTCTATGTTCAATCTCAACATCCTTGAATAAGTTTTCTTATTCTCCGAAGCTTCTAGAAGGTTCTTCAAGTAGTTGTGGAAGTTACTGAAATTGCGGCATGGATAAGTGTAAATTAAACTTTTTGGCCCAAGCTTTAAAGAAAATCTTATATTATTACAAAGAAAAATAAAAAGAAATAAATATATACATAATGAATATTAAATTAAAATTTGTATCTGATAATAAGTATTTAACAGTAGAGTAACATGATCAAGTGTAAATTAACCTTTTTCGGACTGTTTTAAAGAAAATCTTATATTATTACAAAGAAAATTAAAAATAAATAAATATATACATAATGAATACTCTATTAAATTAAAATTTTTATCTAATAATAAGTATTAAACAATAGAGTGACATTAAAAAGAAATAAATATATACAATAATAACAAGCAAGTCTTAGTTTAAAAAAAATAGAGTTGATTATATGAATGAATCAATATAAAATTACGTATAATTATTCACGCGAATTCTCTCCTTTCACGTTTTTCATCTATTATTATGTTCTTATCCAAATTATTTTTTGATTTTCTCTATATATGTTTAAACCAATGTAAGTGTTTTTCTCTCATCTTATATTCAATAGATGCTATTCTTACGTTTTCTCGAATGATCTCGTTTCTTACTCTATTCTTTCTAATATACCTGTACATCTATCATAACATATGTATTTCAACTATTTTTATTTTCTGATATGAGATTTTTTAACTGTTCAACATTTCGTATCATATAACAAAATAAATTTTATAGTTGTTCTATAAAATTTTTCCTTTAGACACAAAGGCATATTATGATTACACAAAATACTAATCGTACTCCTTTATTTTAACCAACTAGCATTAATTCGTTATGCAATATTAGTAGTTATCTACTGGAGCCTAATCAACTCAACTCTTTTCCTTGCCCCCGGCCTCTCACTTCCTTTCGTTCTTCTTCTATATCCTCGTTTGAATGAAGACACATGATCGGCCCACTTTTCCAAATGCCCACCATCGGACTCTCTCTTTTTCAGGTCTAAACTTTGTCATCTAAAGTTACACTCTAATATGTATTTTTATCATTATTAAAATAAATATTAAATTTTAAATTGAAATAAATATTAATATATATATATATATATTAAATTCAAAAAATTTTATTTGATAATAAATATTTTTACTGAGGAACACTTAAGTAAAGTCATCACTCGTAATTCACTTTGATTTTCAGTTAGAAATTAATATCTATTAAATTGAGCATGACTTTGAACATATTAAAAACCTTAAACTATGGAGATTATTAAAAAAAAAAAAAAAGGCTGCCCTAAAGGTATAGCTAGCTTAGGAAATTGGGAAGAAGCTTGGAGCAACTTTCATCTTTCATCGAGAAGGGACTAAGGGAGACAAAATCTTGGCAAGGGGCCTGCATGGAAAATCATTCGAGTTAGTGTAGCTTTTTTCACTAAAGCTTTTCTATAAAGTTCTGGTACTAAAGTTTCCAAGGTCATGTCAACGAAGTTTCCAACGTATAGATAACTCCTAGGATTGGTAAGCAATTGCTGTGCGGGTTCATGCCCGACCACACAATATCTCTAATAGTACAAGTTTAGTATACTGTACGATATACATAATACTATATATTATATCTACTTACTTCAGACTTAGAATTTGTAAGTTTAGTATACATACTTTAAATTTTACCTAATTAATTTTGAACGTGCAAGATTTTTACTTTTAAAATTTTGAAAAAAATAAATCGCGAGATATACTTCAACCCATTTGAGTTTCTACTATCTATGTAACTATCTATGTAACGAGCTCATTGATCAACCTTCCACAAATCTCAAATTCTCAACAGGAATCGAACCCCAAATTAGATATATTTTGCATTGTACCAATAGTTAAATGTTAGCAAATAACAAAACTTTCTTATCAAATACTCAAATTTCTAAAGACCAATATATAAAAATTACCAATTTATGTACTCTTTTTCTAGCTAAATAAGATATTATCTATGAAAGAGATATATAAATTAGAATTATTACAATTATAACATTTTTAAATTTATCTTCAAAATACAAAGAAATTGAAGAAGGCACTTAATAAATACAGATAAAAAAAATCATTAATATATTAGCAAGACCACACCCCAATCATTCTAGGTGAATATAGAATAAATTAAGTAAACTAAAAAAATGATATAATAATCTTCTATACTATGTTTTTAATATTGTTATATATGTATCGTTAATTAATTTTAATTATGAATATTTATGTGTTTTTCTCTGTAACTACCACTACTCCTCTTAGTTTTTCAAAAGTAAAAAGTCTAGTCATCTTTTCCTAGGTCTTGGATTCCCACTTATCTTGTAGCATGAGACTAGATGATAAGAATTCGTGTCCAAATTCCATTATTCTTCCACCAAAGTACTTGTAATTATCTGTGAAACAAAGAAAACTTTGTTTCGTACGGACGTGTCATAATGCCCAGGAGTGAGCTAAGGCAAAGTTGGACCAAAATGTTCCTCCAGTATGAAAGCAGGAAGCTTCAATCCAAGCGTGTATCTTGTTTGTAAAGGACGAAATACTTCAATCCAAGCGGGTATCTTGTTTGTAAAGGACGAAATACTTCGCCTAGAGGGTCCTCACACTCTAACTTTATGAGTTGTGGAGGAATAAATTACAATAACTCAATAGTTTTAGTTTTTAGATAAAAGGATCACTGTTTAAAGCTGATAAAGATCCACCTCCACAAAAAGGTTAAAAATTTCAGACCGCAGAGTTCGATTTTGCATTCTTAATCACTGTTTACTGTTCGAACATCAACCAAGCTATGCTTGCGGGGCCAAGCATGTATCTTCTCACACGTCCACCCAGAGCTTCTCTCCTTAGCCATGCAGCGTACTCAAATAATGGCAACTGCTCTAAGCATCCTCCTTTTGACTTCTTTTCCAAGTATTTGCCCATAAAACCTCCCCTTTCACGCTTCCAAACCAATAATATTCTCAAGAAAAATATCGGGAAAGGTTCTAGAATTGTTGCCGTCCAAGAAACGAACTAAACGATTCAAAACTTATCCAAAATTAAATACTTACAAATAACGTTAATTTAAAAAATATTTGTAAGTTAAATAGTGTGACAAAATTTGTACATTTGAATAATTCATAACAAATAAGATTCGCATTGCAATATTTTTCTTCTGTCCCACCTCACTAGAATAGACTGTTCCGTTTTAATTTCTAGACGCGGTTGAGGGGCAAAGCATTGACTAGTGACGGCTACTTCCTTGTTTGCCAAATGGATTTGTTTTTGATGGACTAATCTATAGGCGGTCTTGGCTTACTTAGTCTGCAAGACATGTGAAGAAAAACAGTACCACCAACACACACATACTAAAACTTCATCACATACGTGGCATTGACAACCGCAGCACATTTTAGTCCATCTTGTACAAGAGAAGCTTAAATCTTTTCTTATATATAGCAAACCAAACTCAACTTTGTTACTCACTTTTTCATCATTGTCTTCTTCGTTTTCCCTCTTGAGAAACTGAGCTGAGGACTTTCGGGTTCTGGTAAATCTAAGCTGTTAGTGCAATTTCATATAGATGACAGTAAAGAGAAGCAGAGAAGATAGGGAGGTTGATCAAGTGCTAGCCATGGCAAACTGTTTGATGCTTCTGTCCCGTGTAGGTAAAAGTACCGGCTCTGCAGCAGGATCAGCTCGTGTTTTCGCATGCAAAACATGTAATAGGAAGTTTCCAACTTTCCAAGCGCTAGGAGGACACAGGGCAAGCCACAAAAAGCTTAAACTTATGGCTTCAGATCTTGCTCACTCTCCTGCTAAGCCAAAGATACACGAGTGCCCCATATGTGGCCTAGAGTTTCCCATGGGTCAAGCTCTAGGAGGGCATATGAGGCGTCATCGTGGCCGTGCAGAAGCAGGCTTAGAGAGTGAAAAATCCACTGATACTGAAACAGAAACTGAAGCAGCACCGGCTTTAGAGAAATCAAACACAGATAGGGTAATCTTCTTCTTAGATTTGAACTTAACCCCTTACGAGAATGATCTGAAAGTTTCCAAGAACAGTTCCTGTTCTAGATTTTTTCGATCAAATCCTCCTCAGTAGTCAGAACCCAGAATTTTTTTCCCCCCTAAATTGATGTATATATTTCCACACGGAAGAGTTTCGCACCTGTAGTTTAGATTATGTCTGAAAGTTCTATTTTCACATCAGGATTTACACTGAAGAACAAAAGTACACAATACCAGTGCCCAACAGCAATGGGAACGTTATTGTATACTTCTGTTTGCTTCTTGTTTCGAATTTAGTCAAGTTTTGGTGAAATATAACACAAAAATTATTAGATTTTGGCAATACTAACATGATGAATTATCTACCAGTCTTCAGGTTGAGTCTTCTGGTACACAGCCAAGCAGATAATTGCAAGTATCCAGTTTAGGTCTTCGTCGAGGGTTAGTTAATTACCAACTGAATGGGAAAAAATATATATATACACACACAAAATTCCAAATTCTAGAATCGAAATAGTTTCACACAACTGTATATGAATTTCCATACACTTCTTATTCATATATGAATTTCTCACTCACTCACACACACACACACACACAAAATCCACTCATGCATATGTACACTTCCACATAAGTTCAGCACACTCCCATGCTATATGTCCACAAAGTTTTTATAGCAAAAGAGAGAGGTTCACAATTTAGTACTCCCAAATTGTATACGGGGGCAGACACACATGTGCCCATTTTTTGAAGTCCCTACTAATATTAGTATATTCAATTGTACATTATAAAATATTTGTATATATAGCCCTTCTTATATATTATATTATTGGATTTTTTTAAAATTCATTAATTATTTTTTTTATATTTATTAAAATTTAAAGTTTTAGTATCTTTTAGCCTATCAAAATACTTAAAATACTTATCGAGGCCAACAACTTAGAATAATTGGAAGTCCACCAACTTAATGCACTTGTTAGGCTCACCAAAATATTTAGAGTACTTAAAATACTTATTCTTACGCACCCAGTTTTTACAGATCAGCCACCAGTGGGCGATTATTTTTTGCAATGAAGATAGTCAAAATTGAGCTTAGTAGTAAAATAAAAGATGATTTTCTTTCTAATTGTTTAATAGTGTATATTGAAAAAAAATTATTAAAAATTTTAGTATAAATTTACTTATATATGATTTGCGTGATTTAAAAGAATGACGATGTACATTTTAATTAATTAAATTAATTTTTATTTACTTAAATTTTGACTCCTCAAATATTTGTTTTGCATTCGCCCTGATTGTATAGTCATTTAATGGCTAAAATTGACAGATGGACTGATTCATTAGTGTGAAATGCGTCATAGGTTAATAAAATTTTTAATAAAACAATATATTTTAACAACACAATTCTTATTTTGTAATTGTTGCATATAATTTTATTAGAGTTGTGCAAGAACAATTTGTGCTGCCAAACTACGCAATCCATGTCGTAACCTCTTACATATATTTACATACATTAAAAATATTATTCGTTCGGAGTGTTGGTTAGAATAATAAGTGTTAAGTCTTTTCACACTGTCATCTTCTTAGGTCACGATTTACTTAGTACAATTTATCATTTCTGTATGATCTAGAGCGTATTTTAAGTAGTGATTACACACACATATATATATATATATATATATATATATATATATATATATATATAGTGCAAGTACATGAATATGGTACAAATACATAAGAATATAATATGTAAACATATTAATTACTTAACGTTTTCTTTAAATTTTTTTGCTAATTAATCTTAGATATAACGCTGCAAAATGGCAAACATCTACATTGTCTATCTTTTGCTAACTTAACTTATGCATTTTTTATTTGTATTACAACAAATATTAAAAAAAAAACTAGGTTTTTTGAATAAAAGTCAAATCTTACACTGTGTTTGGTTGGGTGACAAAAAAAGGAACCATTTGGAAAGGGAAGTAAAATTTGAAGGTAAAGTGCACAAGAGGGAAAACATCTCAAACGTGACATAAAAAATTTAAAGAATGGAAAAAACTCTATATTAGAAAATTTCAAAAAATTGTACAATTTCTAAAACTAAAAACTCATTATAAAATAATGAAATTCTAAAACACAACTCCAAATAATAAATAAGATAAATCAAAATAAAACATTAATAATAATAAATTATAGAAATACAGTACAGCTTTGAAAAAATAAATCTCTCAATATAATTTCACTCATTTAAGGTTCATGAAGATTTGTAAAATAAAAAAAAAATCAAATCATAAGATTGTTTGATTTTATACAATTAAACATTTCTTATACTTTACCTTGAAAATAAAATATAAAATCCTTTCACATCAATTCAAATTAATCTTAAAAAAAGTACTACAACTCTCTCAAATTAAATCTTATTATATATTTAAAAAAATTTAACTATATATTACATTTTAAATTATATGAATATATTCTAAAATATATATTAATAGAAATAGATATAACTATAATTTTTTTTAAAAAAATAGAGGGGGGACGAAGGAGACAAGACAAAGACTATACAATCTCTATTTACCTAACGAAAAATTTTAATATAATCCATGAATCAAGTATATTAATGACTTGTATTGTGTACAATATAAATTATACGATACAACTTATTAATACACTTGATCTACCGTTTTATGGTCCATATGAGAATTATTCTTATGTGACGGGCGATAAATAAAGTCCTCTCCCGTCTCTAACCCTAACCCGACCCACCTAAGTTCAATAGAGCTAGATCGGATCGAATCCCAACATAAGCTGTTAGATTGAAAGAAAGATCACATTGTCCACCTGGTGGAGTTGAGGTTGAAGAATTATGGGCCATAATTGGGCTGGGTACGGACCCAAGAATCTTCCTTTAAGTTGAACCCAGCTCGGGCTTTGGACCCATTGCCCTAACGGTGCAAAAGATACAGCCTCTTTGCTTGTATCAACAACGAAGAAGAAGCATTATATGATAATAGTGCTTTTTATTTTTTTGGTGAACATTGGGAGAATGGAATAAAGAATCATACTCTTGCTTGGTAAATTATGGATTTTATCAATTAAACTACCATCCTCCAATTTAATTCAAAAGCTATTATATTAATAGTATATCATGTTTTTATACTTTTTTTTATATTTAATTGCCCCCAAGTAATATTCAATGTTCAAAGTGCTTGTTTGGGAGAGAATACATATCTTTTTTGGATTTGAGGCCACGTAAGTTGTGTACAAAATTTGCACGACAATTTGACGTTTCAAATTAAAAACTACAAGAATCAGATATTGAAAAAAGTGATTACGTATAAAAAATCTTTTAGTAGTACGACATCGATTTGATTATTTTAAAACTTGTTCATCAAATCGTATGTGATATTTATATAATTATATGTAATGTTCATATCGTGTGTGATATTAATTTAATCGTATGCAATATTTATAAAATTGTATGTACTTCCATCCGTCTTAACAAAATTAACTTACTTACTTTGTTAGATTGTCTCACAAAATTTGATACTTTTTTTAAAAGGAAATTTTTTTTATATAATTTAGTATAAAATAATTAATATACCACACATATATTATTTTTATATACTTAGATTTGACATAAAATATTATAAGACCCACATATTTTTTTTTATTATCATACTCTATTATTATTATTATATTTTAATTTTTACTTTTACATAAAATCTCGTGTCAAATTAATCACTATCAATTTTAGTAAAACGAAAAAAGTAATATTTATACAATCATTAAAAATATTTATAACTTACCACAAAAGTTCTATATACTAACCTGCACAGCTCCAAATCCATCTCTTTTTATTTGAACTCTCACCACCAATCACTTCAATCCAAGATGTAGGCAGCAAACAGGTTTTCATCTAAGATGAAACCTCAAATTAAATAAAAAAATATTAATTTAAATAATTTTTATTTTTTAACATTATTTAACATTAAATAAAATATTTTAAAATTTGCTTGAAATATATTGTTTAATTAAAAATATATAAAAAATAAGATTAAGAAGAAAATATAATATTTTATAAATATCTAATAATTTTTGAAAAATAAAATTATTTAATTTTAATTTTTTTAATTAAATTTAGAAGTTTTTCTCAACCATCGAGTATGGCTATTGGCCGACGAAATAACTTTGTTGAACTTTGCAGAGATGAGAACAAATTTGACGTCCCATGGAAAAGTATTACTGTAATAATTAATGTTTACGTATGCACACGTCACGAACTATACTCTTGGATTCATAATTCATTTGTTGAGAATAGTCAAAGTCAAATCTCTCTCGTATACGTCGCTAAATTATTCCAAATCGTAATCGTCAGCGTCAATCTGTCGTCATCTTCTTGTTTTTTCCCCATTTTCTTTAAAAAATTTTGTTTCTATAGAAAAAAAGGCACACTTTGGTAGAAAAATATATATCCACTTTTTTACTTTGTCGCAATATTTTTAGAAATGAAGCCGACACATAGAGTTAGAAAATTTATTAGTTCACGATTTAATGATCTAATTATAATTAGTTTATAATTATATCAGTAATATTATAATTTAAAAAATAATTATCTTAAAAATAAAAATAATCAATAATATAGTGTAATTTAAATACATAAAGATATAAACAACGAAATTAAGAGAAAATTATAATATTTTCATTATTACTATAGACTTTTTACTCCTTATGTGTAACTTATTTATTTTTTATAAATATATTATCTTATCTAGAAAAGAAAGAGAGAGAGAAAACGGTTCAAATCGATTGGACCGTCTAGTTCTATAATTTTTTGATTTGACCAATCGATCTAAAATGATTTCAACAAAATAAAATGATTTTGAAGAAAAAAATAATTTAAAAAAAAAATCAAACCAGTTTAGAGATCGATTTGATCCAAAAAACCATGTGTTATTGAATAGGATTGCCAAACAACCATCCCATTCGAAATATTGATTACTATTACATAAATTTAATTAAAAAAAAACTCTAACACTTATAAAGTTTTAAGTAAAAAAAGCTAAATTATATATCACTAACTTAATTTTGCTATTCTTCTCGTCTCACAAAAAATTAATGTCTACAAAATAACTTCTATATCATTAAAAATTAATGCTTACAAAATAAATTATTTTTTCATATCTAATTTTAATATAAAGTAATCATAAATTTAGAATTTTCTCATATTTTATTATATTATATTACAATTTCAATTTGTCTATTAAATTTTATATGATAATTACACTATATACAAAAATAATTATAATAAGGTTGCACGAAGTTTTGCACTACAAACATCAATTTCAAAAGTCACATCGAAATTAAAATATGGAAGATTGATCATATTGTCTAAGTGTGACATTAGTGATGATGATTTCTAATGATTCAATCATTCAAATGTTTAATCAAATATAATTTTTCTCCAAAAAAAATTATTTAATAAAGTATATTTTTCAAATAAATAGCAATAAAGGGTACCTTAATTAAGTGACTGGCCGATGCAATGCCATATGGCAGTCAAGTGTGTGGAATTGGCATCATTCCTTATTATCTGCTAATTATTTAACTTTTTCATATGCATATATATACATTTCAACACTAACGAAGTGACAAGTACTAACATAATTAATGCTACCCACGACAATTTTTTATTTTTAATTTTCTAACTAGTTGAGTTATTAAATTGTTATAAATATTTTTTCTCTCATAATTATTTGAGTTATTTATTTATTTAATAACTTAGGTGCATCTAGTGGGCATTTAATTTTAAAATCAGTATGAAAATGAGGGGTATGACACTTGATTAGATAATTATTCTGACCTTCAAAATGTGTTAGAAAAATGACCAATATTTAGGACCTTTTCTGTTTCAGCCTTTAGGAACATGGAATAAGGGTAATGAAATGGCAAAAAATTCTACTCTATATTAGAAAAGTTATTTAATATAAGGGTATAGTGGTAAAATTAATATTAATAACATCTAATTTTTTTCAATGTGACAGATAAAAAGTAATATCAAAATTTTTTAGTTGTGACAGATAAATAGGAATGAAAAATTTCCATTCATCACCATCATGATCAAAGCATCATCCGTATGAAAACAACTTCGAGTTTTTTTTTTTATATAATTCATTAAAAGAAACGAAATAAGTTATATAGAGAGACAATAAAGTCCATAGTAATAGAGAAATACTACACTTCTAACTAAAATGGTACAGAAAAATACAATATAATAGACCGAATAAAAACAAAACAAACATACAATAACCACTTCTCTAATATTCAACTTACCAAGCAACACCATCCTCAACATGAGAAGCCTTGTCCTAACTTACCATCTAATAACATGAACAGCAAATCAAAAGACTTAGAGTGGATCAGTTATTTTGAAACTTGCCTAGGAAGAGAAGAAAAATTGGGGAGAGAGCCCAAACTTCGAGATTATGAAAAGGGAAAGTAAAATATTGATCCTTCCATGAGGATGAGACAAGACAAGGGCTAAAGAAAGCAAATATAAATGTTACATGAAAGAAGATCTAACTACAGACTTCTAAATTCCCATCCACGCACACTACACGCAGTACTGCTGATCTCTCTCAAATCATCAGCTGAAGTAGAAAGAAGAAGCTCAGAAGAAGGTAAACCTACAAAAAGAGTGCCACAAATTCTTGGGATTAATTGATCAATATGCAACCGCTAGAAGTTACTCCGCCTGCAGCTTTGAAGTTTTCTTGCATTTTTCACTAAGGCATTTCTATACGCATTGAAAACAATATTATAACATGGATTTCCCGACCATCGGGAGAGGCCTCTCCACAGTTCTTAAAGAAGTGAAGAGAACTTCCAATGTTCCAGTAATAATGGGATTGGTTCTGACTCGATCGATGGATAATGATCATGATCATGATCATATCTCGCTTTCTTGAATCCTCAGGAGGTTAAATGGTGTGGTTTTAGTTCAGATATCGGATTTAAAACAAGTAAGCCATTGACTGGAAGTCCGAAACTGGATGCAACATGAAACCTGAAGATCAGAGAAGAAAAAATCCCATGGTAAAGTCTAGGTCTAGCCATATACATGTAGCTTCATTGGGGTTCCATCTACATATGGATTAATTTTCACGTAGACTGTATCTTCTAACTGCAGCTTTTGTTCCTGGGGTGCAAATACAATCATGGGCTTTAAGGAAGACTTTGATTAAGTCTGGACCAGATTTCAGATTTCTTGAATTTGGTTGGTATTCTGTGTGTGATACAGATCCTGTAACCAAACCACTGCAATTATCAATGCGTTTTGGAGTTCTCAAATATATATCATAGAGACCGGTCACCATATGTTGAAAAAACATACATGGGGTGTCTTACGAGTAATAGAATTTTTTGTTTTACCCATCTAATGATAAACTAGCTTTGACTAAGTATGCACGAGTGAGTTAAGCCTTTAACAAATGACTAATTAACTTTATGTGCATCCGAAAGAAGAAATGGTAACCTAATTTTATGCTATTTCTAAGATGACTTGTGCATTTCCTCATCTTGGTGCTACAAGCAATATATGTTTAGTTATTATTGTAATTTTAAAGGTCACAATTGACATATATTAAGATACTATATTAATATAAAATTATACTTTATAGATCAATTAGTATATTTTTATTTTTATAAATTAAATTAATACAATATTATATTTTCAACGATTAAATTGTCATTTGCTTTTAAAAAATTGAACCGCTTAAATTATTTTTCCTCATAAACAAGAAGAGGAAATTAATCCGTATTCCATTTTTAATTATGAAATTAAAAACTATAACTTTTCCACCTCAAAAGGATTATAAAATTCTTTCTTTTGCCACATTGAAAATGTTGCATAGGGCTCAAGCCCATCCGATCAGAACTCCTCCCATAAGACAAAGGGTAGAAACCCAAAAAGACATCAGAATAATTTAATCAGCGGCTAGGATTTTCTTTCCTGACACGTGTACGTTCCACAAGGGGACCATAAGAATTCCCTGATGGTAGGTTCAATTATATTTCCATATGCCCTTTTCGAGCTGAAATCGTCTGCTCCTCCACATATCACAAGCGAACACCCAACTCTACGGCTCTACCACTAACCTAACTCTTCAGTAGAACACAAAAACGACAGCGTTTCGGATCCTGCTCTCTCGCCGGAAAATATCGTCGGCGTTCGCGTAAAACCACTCGGCAACATCGGAGGTGCAAGATCGTCCAATAATCTTCTCTCCTTCACTGGAATTTTTTTATTAGGATTTTTCAGACGGGGAGAGTACGCCCTTTTTTACTTTCGAGTTTATTTTCGGGGGCTTTAAGTTTTTTTTTTTTTGCATAGAGTATTTTTTCTTGAATTTCCTGGTATTCATTATTTGTTTTTTGTGGATTTTCAGTGTTGATATTGCATTTTGCAGCTAATACCAATTGAAGTGAAGAACCTACAGAATGGTAATTGTATTTTTCTTTGATTTTTTTTTTTTAATCTCAATGAGCTGGGAGTTTTTGTGTAATGTTGATGTAATGGAGCTTTAGTGTTTCATTGGGTGAAGTGAAGAATTTATTATATGAGTTTCATTTTGTGGTGGTTTAGATAAGTGGCTTTTTCTCTGTGCAAGTATCCAATTTTAGATTGATCAATCCTTTTTTGCTTCCATAAAAGTGCAAGTCTGTTTCTTTGCATATGTGTGGACCTGAATAGCCCAGTGCACTTGAGAACAAAGGTTTTCTTTGGCTTAAGGTACCAACTGCAAAGCTAGGCACTTGATTAGTTGATTATGATTGTGAGTTTTATATGGTGGTGATTTATGTAATAAAGCTGGGAGCGTGAAGGATATGGGATAAGCCTAGTTCTTGTTGTTTTTGTAGAAGTTTAAAAATATGTCAAAGGCAGGATGGCATGTGTACTGTTATCCAGGTACAACTAACATGCAAACTTCAGAAATAAGTCAATTCGGTTACTTTGAATACAAGTGGAAGAAATCTGAAAGCCGTCTAGCATTAATCCAGCATCACTGATGTATGTAACATTAACATCAAAAAGGAAGATGGAAAAAGAATGGAACAACAGACTGCCACTAACTGCTGGAATCATGATTAATAGTAAAAGCAAGGAAAGGGGAGGGAAGTAAAGGGAAAAGAGAAAGAGTAGGGCAACTAGAAGGAGAAGGGGAAAATGGTAAAGGGAAAATAGAGGAGGGATTAGTGTCTGTTGTTGCATTGCTTATCTGCATTTTGTATCACAATTTTCTAATGCACATATTTATTGGTGCAAGTTCTAATTATTAGACATATGATGGCTAAAATGATAAAGATTATAAAATATTGAAAGTAAATGCATTCTATTATGCCTTTTCCTAGCTTGCACTTTGCAGTCTCCACTTTACTGTAAACTAAATTTCCCGGGTGAAAGGATGATCGTATTTTCAAGTATAATGATGACCAGTGAAGATATTTGATTTTGATTTTCAATTTGTGATTTTTCATACTATAGGAGAGTAAGTACTTCTGAAACTATTGATGTGGCTTGTTTGTGTTACTCCAGTGCTGCTAAAATGATACACATCATTGCGGAGGAAAGTGTGAATAAGTTAATGATTCTGCTAGGAATTTAGCTGTGGACAGAGAAGGCCTAGAAATTTGAGTGAGTCTTGGCCTAGTATGTTTTTTTGGACATAAGCTCGTCCAAGTTTTCCTTCTTCCTTTTTCTGTTTTTCCTTTTTCCTTTTTTCTTTTTTATAAGTTGTGTCTTGACAGATTGCACCTTACTGCTTTTTTACCTTTGCGGACAGATTTCTGTTGTTTGAGTTTGAGTATTTGCTTGCACAATATGGCATTCTTGGCAAACTGTGCTTAGAACTGGCCACACTAGATGATAAAGTTGTCACATTTTAATTTTGTCTTCTGGAGCACAAAAGTCTATAGACAAAAGATGATGAACAGTGTAGTTATCTTTGTATATGCTTACTTGATCCTTTGTATTGGCAAGTGCAGAAATCATAGAGGTCTGATAACCAATGTTTGGTTCATTGCTACTTTTGTTTATACATAGAAACGTGGGATTTGCTCACACTTCAGTTTTGGTTTTTCGATCACATTGACATTTTTGTATCAATTGGTTTATGAATGAATTTTTAGTAATAGGCACAGGAATTTTCGACAAAACATGTCTATTTAAAATTGCATGGTGGGAACTAGTGTTTGCTTTTTGTTCTACTCGTCTTTGTCTAGATTCAATTTCTGGGATAAAACCTGCATTTTCCTGGGTTAGGACTTAGGACTTAATTGAGCCAGCCTGAGAAGTGTGCTAAAGAATAATCAAGTGGCGTTTGCTTAAATGAAATAAGAAATCTACTTTTAGCTTGGATGTGAGACTTGCTACAATTGTTTCTAAATAACCTAGCACAGAATTCAGATATCAGCTGATCAAGCATTTTTTCCTGCTTGGAAAGTTTAGCTTTGCTTGCTCTGTGTTATTAGTCTATTTTTGGTTGTATATTTACCTTGGTTATCCTTTCCAGTCTTTCCAAGATAAGGGATTTTGGATGGCAAAAGGTGGTGGACACCTAAGTGATGGGGAAACAGTTTTCAGTAACTCATCAAGAGTTGAAAGCAAGCGGACCCATCAATGGCTCAACGGTGCTGAACCCGAGGCATTCTCTAACAAAAAACAAGCTGTCCAAGTCCCAATTAGCAAGCCAACACCAGAAGTTCCCATGGCGACTGCCCTTTCTTGGGAGAATGCCTCTGGTTTTCAGTCTGTACCAAACCAATTCATTGATCGACTGTTTAGTTCTGATGCGACAAGGTCTATGAATTTTAATCAAAACATCACTCCACATGGTATAGAAAACTCCAATATGGTGAAAAAGGTTACTGATGAACAATTTGGCAATGAGTCAACTGTTGGTTTGTCGATGTCTTATTCTCTAGAGGATACAGAAACATGTGTCAGCTACGGTGGAATCAGAAAAGTTAAAGTGAATCAGGTTAAGGACTTGGAAAATGGTTCACATGCAGCAAATGAGCATAATTTTGGCATGTCTTTAGATCAGACGTATAATAGGGAAACCGAATCAGCTCTTATTTCCATGGGGCAGGCTTTCGGCAAGGAAGGTGAACATGTCTCATTGACGGGTCATTCCCACAATAGAGTGGGAGCAAATATGACCATGGATTCCACCTTCAGTAAAGCTGATGAAAATGCTATGCCACTCGCGCACTCTTATACGAAGGGGGATTCTAATACCATATCCTTTGGTGGCTATCAAGACGAGTCGTTCACTGATGCTCTTTCAAGGCCAGTTTGCAGCTACGACTTGTTATATAATCAATCTTCTCTCCAAATCGTAGAAGCACCAGGTGGGAAGGAGTTGGATGCACAAAATACAACTACAGTTGTGATCACTACCCATGCACAGAAAACTAAACCCGACTCATCAGCGAAAACTAAGTCAGAGTCAAAACCAGCCAAAAAGGAAGCCCCCAACAGTTTCCCTTCAAATGTCAGAAGTTTGATTGCAACTGGAATGTTTGATGGGGTGCCTGTAAGATATGTTTCTGTGTCCCGGAAGGTAAATCTTCTTGAGCTTTTTGATTATTGCTCTCGCTGTGCTGTTTGTTGAATCATTGAAACCTTCCTGGACAAAATAGGAGCTTCGTGGAATCATTAAAGGTTCTGGCTATCTTTGCGGCTGTCAATCATGTAACTACTCTAAGGTTAGTATCCAGTTGTGTGATAAGCTTTCTCTAAGTCTGGAATTAATCTTGAATCTTTTGCTTAGGCACTGAACGCATACGAATTTGAGCGTCATGCTGGTTGCAAGACAAAGCACCCAAATAATCACATATACTTTGAGAATGGAAAGACGATATATCAGATCGTCCAAGAGCTGAGGAGCACTCCTGAGAGTTTGTTATTTGATGCAATTCAGACTGTTACTGGTTCACCAATTAATCAGAAAGCCTTCCGAATTTGGAAAGGTAGCAATTTTCTTAATGCTATCTGCCTACGGAGATTAATCTGTTGTGCTCATGACAATTTGCACTTAATTATTTTACATTTCTTGTTGTACCAGAGTCATTCCAAGCAGCTACCCGTGAACTTAAGCGAATTTTTGGAAAGGAGGAACTTAATTTATGAAAAGTGGCATTTCTAACCAGAGTCCGAGTACAATGTGAAAAAGGAGGATATCCTCTTTAGTGTGCATAAAGGTAAATATTTCCTTCAGTCTTCTCGTGTATTTGAATGAAATGCAAACTGGGGTAATTTTAGAGTTTAATCTAAAAACTCAAAATTGTGCAATGTACCATGTTGGATTGAGGGGATTGCCCTGCAAAAACAAAATTAAGGAATTGGACGTCATCTTGTGTTTTCAATTTCTATGCTGGCCGCATTGTTGAACTTCTGGGAAGCAATGAGCGATGAAATTTCAAATTTTCCTAAGCCCAACTGCTGCTTAACGCATGTGGCACTCGTTAATGATTGATTTGGGGATATTCACTTGATAAGGGCTATGCTACAACAGGATCACTCTCCCTTCCCAGCCACCCTCTGGTAGGTAGAGTTCACTTGTGCTGTTGACATTCCCTCAGTCACATAGCCAACCCAAAAGATTCTAGAATGGTTTCCTTGGATCTTCTTGTTCATGGTGAACACAGCACTCCTTTTGTTCTTGTTCCCAGTTTCACTGCAGCCCTGTGTCTAAGGGACTTTCACACTTGGCATTGGGAATCAGAAATTATAGACATTGTGAATAAAGCAACTTATCACACTGCTCTTTTTCTGAATGATTTGTGGATGTAGAAAACATTTTGTCCCGAGTCTGTTAGACCACCTCAAACTAGTGTAAAGGTCAAGCAGATTAACGTCCTCAATTGCTGCGCTCATTGGAACCTCGACAACTGCCACTAATCAACAGCTGCAAGATGGTAAAAATAAAAAAATGACTAACAAAAATGGCTATGATTCTTAACTTTCAATGACATTGCAGCTCTTTCAGTTTCATGCATGTCCCGTCAAATTAGTGCTGGGAAATACATGAATATCTTCAAAAGACTAATGCAAAGGTAACACCAAAATACTGGTATAGTATCAGGCAACAAATTAGTATTAAACCATCTTTCACACACTAGAACAAGTTTAAAAGAATGATAAATAATAAGATTACATGCACCCTGAGATACAGTGAGCACAATTAGCCTTTGCATTTGATTTTGCTATATCTCACAACATATACCCCATAACCACGCTCATAAATCCAACTTAAGAACCACAGCACGTAGATCTTTGAGTAGTTTGTGCACTCCCAGTAGCAGCATCAGGTTGATTAAGCTTGATTGTTGAAGCCTGCAATTGAAAAACCGACATTTCTCAGCTTTTCAATGTAGTATTCCCTTAATTTGTCTTTTCTTGGTTAGAATTTCATTTAGTGTACTCCAGAATGGAAGCTTACCTCAGGCTTGGAGTCCGTATCAGCTAGCCTTTGCTTTATGTCCCTCGCAATTGAAAAGAAAACTTCCTCCACATTGAGATTCGTTTTTGCACTCTGCAAAACAGTAGTATATTACATATATAGACAAACAACACAAGCACTCTTAAGAAGATTAGCTTCAAGTGTACTTACAGTTTCAAAAAATTTGATACCATACTCATCAGCAAGTGCTTGACCCTTGGAGGTAGGTACAGCCTACACAAAATCCAGGATATTATAAGACAAGTTTGTTCATGATGCCCCAGATTTGGCTTTAAATGAACGAATCTAAGAAGTATGATCAGAATAAGATAAAATATTTGAGGAACTAAATCTTCAAATAATAAGGTAGCTTACCCGTTTGCTTTCATCCATGTCAGCTTTATTTCCTACCAGAATCTTATTCACATTGTCAGAAGCATGCTGTTCAATGTTGCGAATCCAGTTCCTAATATCTGAGATTGGGCCATAACATACAGAAGAAAACCATCAAGAAAAGACAATTTTGTAGAAGCAAATATATGCAAGGCATTGGCATCTTAAGAGTTTGACAATCTCGAAAAACAAGCACTTCCAATTCGGAATCTTAAAAATAAATTATAGTTTTATGATTTAAAGCTAGTACAATTCAAGCAATGTCTCTGACATGAGGCTGAAAGTATTATTTCATCTGTCATTAATCCCAAGAAAAGTAAAAAATTAAAACAGTAGTAGTACCAGAGGGGGAAAAGTAACTAATCTCATATGATCAAGTGACATGAAGGGGAACCTTACTATTAAAGGACGATTCATCCGTAACATCATAGACCAACAAAATACCCATAGCTCCACGATAATAAGCTGCAGAAGGTTCAAATTAATAAGCTATATAGTTGATAATTGATATACGCAAGGAACAAATACATAAAGAAAGGAATAACAAGTATGGTGGTCATGAGAAAATTAGACAATTCAGTCAAACTTAGATCATACTCGTCCCAAATTCAATGTTAACATTTCTATTCTGATTGTTTTAAAATGAATGTCCACTTTCTTCAAGCAAATAAATTTTTTATCTGAATTTCCATGACCAGTATCCTTAATTAAGGGAATACAAGTCCAATGGCTAAAGTAATTAATTAAATCAGGCCCATTTTATTGCCATCATCTCTCTCAATCCACATGATTTAATGATCAGGACTAGGGAAAAAGTCACCAAGTTTTACCGCCAAATGAATAGCACTCCCATTTCTCTTCTCAATTGAAGATTGGAAGTTGTTCTTGAAAGAATATTTCATTTGTGGATATAAGTAGGAAATGCAGAATTCAACAAAAGACCGATGCTGGTGGCAAATAATCAAGGGAAATTAGCAAAATGCAGTTATCCATGAATAGTTAACCAGGCAACAACTAACCAGTGGTTATTGTTCGAAACCGTTCTTGACCAGCTGTATCCCAGATTTGTAGTTTGATTCTTTTGCCATCAAGCTCAATCGTTCTTATCTTGAAATCAATCCTGTGGAATAAGTAACAACATCACTAATTCAGAAGATCTTTCCCAAGACAAACTTTAATGCATTAACAACTAAAGAAAGTAATACAACCTACTAAAAGAACACTCACCCTATGGTTGTGATAAAACTAGTGGTGAAGGAACCATCAGAGAAGCGCAAAAGAAGGCAACTCTTACCCACACCTGCAGGGAAGTCAAAAAGAAATGCCTAATTGTATATTTGCAATAACAAACACAACTGAAATGATTCAAAACAATTATGACATACAAATAGTCTTGCTAAATATTTCAACTGCATCAAAGCGAATAAAGCAGATTGACTCAGCAATTCAAAATGTAGAATTAAATTGATGCACACAAAGAATTTCTACACATTCACACTCAGCATAACTAACGTGGATAGAATAAACCACCAGCTATTTATTTGCCTTCACACTATTTACTTATGGGTGCAACATCCAAGGAAATCATAAAGCAGTTGTGAAGAAACAGGCTAAATGCATTCTTCTCCAACTGATTTTCAAATTAATCAAGAGAGACTGATTAACAAATACCAGGCAACCATCTTTAAACCACAAAGAAAGTGTAGAAGATTAAAAAAGAAAGAGAAAGACAAATATCCAGATAAACACAGTCGGAAAAGGAGGAAAAAGGAAATACTAGCTTGTTCCAAAAATAATGGTAATAATGAATAATGATAGAAGTGCAACAATACATTCCATTTACTCCCTAAAAACAAGTTTAGTTTGCATTTCCACCTAACAAAAATATGACTATCTTTACTCTTATTGATCATCTTAAATTGAAAATGACTTTCCTGAAGAGAAATTACAGTCTAAATATCTTACACCACTCCTAAATGCAGATTAAAAAAAACCTATGACTACAGAATACTTGTTCTTATTACTTGGAGTTGGAAAGCAAAAAACACATGAATACTTGCTTTATATAAATATAAAGACATAATAATACAGTAGGCAAATCACTTCAAAAAGCATTAATTCAAGGAAAGCAAGAGCTATAAAAAGGAAGGTAATCATATCTGAAAGGCGAAACAATGCTTAAGCTACATGATAACATAATTACCATACCTCTCTAGCAAGTTGCAATAACTGCAACTCAAGTTGCTTTAACTAAAGCATATGTAGAAAAGCAATCCTATTCTATTCTCAAATATTGTTCTTTATTTTCCTACCTTATTCTCTTGTACAGACACAAAATAATGAGAAAGCAGTAAACATTAGAGTTTAACTGCATGTGTACGTGTAGAAAATGTAAGCTGGAGCAAACAACAAGGTTAAATCAAATTTTAACAAGAAGCTGATAAGAAATATTAATATGAAAGAAAGCAACGTCCTACTATATATTGGAAATGCCAAGGAAGCTAAGACCAAATTCTTAGGCTATTTATTGCGTGCTAGATATTCGAAGAATACTTGAAAAACCAACAATGAAAAGGCATGAGACTTGTTCTCAGCCTAACAATGTTCACGCAGACAAATTACATAGCAGCTGAAAGAAAGCTGTTAGAAAGTCACAGAAACGGAAATAAATGTATATTATAGCCACTAAATGTTGAAGGAGCTGCAGATTTATAAATGCCGCAAAACAGATAAAAACGTATTAAAAAAATAATAACAACAGTTCTACTCTATCGTCCGAATCCACACACTTCAAATTTACAGCTAGATCCGCATAATTTGAATTCTAACATCAATTAATTCCATATTTAGCAATTAGAAAACAACACTCGATCCATGAGAACGCACCGCCGCAATCCGAAAACAACTGACTTACCGCTATCGCCGATGAGTAGAAGTTTTATGAGGTAATCGTAGTCCGCTCGAGCCCTTCCCGGTGGTGCGGCCATTATAGTGTCGAATCACACTCCCCGCAGCGCCTTATATATCAACCGACATACAAATTCGCACACAACCGTCTACTAACAACAAATCAAAAAGGGAAAGAAAAAAAAAAAGACAGAAAGAAGACAGAAAATTAAGAGCTAGAACAAAAAGTGATATGAAATCAAACAAACCGAGGAGACAGATCAGGAATAAAAATAGAGATAGGAAATAGTAAAAGAATCATACCAGAAGGAATGGAGAAGTCGGCGATCCGTTCACCGTCCAATTGAGGCTAAAATGCGCTGCGCGAACTGTAGCAAACAACTGCAGAGAGAGTGGTGCGGACAAGCTGAACCTGAATATAAGTGGGAAAAGAAGTCTTGCTGCATACCACGTTGCGCCTTCGCGTGCGTATTATTGCGCTTTAAAACGACACTGAATGCTTGCGTTTCGTATTTACTAATATCTGAGCTGGAGCGTTTATTTCAAATTAATTACTTCTTTTATATACTTCCTCAATCCATAAATAACTAATCTAATTATAAAAATTATACATATTAAAGAATTATAAAATTCTATAATAAAAATATCTATTATATCTTTTGAAATATTTTTATTATTTTCTCACGATATTAATTTGAATTTCATCATTTTTCTAATTACATTACTCTAAAAATTATATTTGTCTCTCTCTTTTCATATATATATCATTTGTCTCTCTTTTCTCCCTCTTTATTTTAAAGTCTTCTTTTTATTCATATCAACTTATTAAATTATGTTTTTAACTATTTTTATAAAATAACGTGATTTCATTATTAGTTAAAATAATTTTAACATAGATAATTATAATAATACTAATTAATAGAACTTTAATTAATTGAATAAAATAATTAATTAATTAAAAAGTAATTAAATATAATTTATATTTAAAAAATTAACAATTATTTTTAAAAAAATTAACTCAGTATTTTATAGACTATTAAACATAATGATCTCGTCTGGTTGGGCCTTCGAGGCGTTGACGTCCAACTGTCAGACAGATTGTAACAAAGAAAAATTATTGTCGGTTGCACCGAACCAAAGGCTTCTGGAATATTATTATTGGCTCTTTCTGGCAGTGGGACCCACATTTCATATCGAGAATTGCTACTATTTTTTTTTTTTTTACAATAATTCGCATAATTCTAATTCAATTATTCCTCCAGCATCAATCTTCTTTTTCAATAATTCATCAATTAATCAGTCTCTCTAATTTTTTTTGTAGGTCCCTTTAAATTTTATTTTTTCAATAATTCATTAATTAATCAGTGTCTCTACATTTACAAATTAGATATTGAACCACTTTACAAAAATTTTAATTTTTTTTAAGAAATCCCAACAATTTCATATTCTTTGATGAAGCTATTTTGAACTCATTTCAAATAATGAATGACTAATTGATGAATTTGACCAATTTTTTCCTTTTTCTTTTTTTTTTTTTGATGAGGGAAAACTGAGTATTTAATAATATAATGTTAAAAAGATAATTTTATTTTCGTTTTAGTATGTTCAAAAAGGTATAATAAAATAAATTAATTAATTGACAAATTTTTTCAACGCAAGACAAATATACAGTTCTCGAATTTAATACTTATTTTCGCTCTCGTTGTAATAGTTGTAAATTTTTATTTTTTTTATTAAACAAAGAAAAAGCAAAAGAAAGAGAAATCATTGAAATCCCTTGAAGCCATTGTTTTTTGTTCATTTGGATAGTTTTTGTGAGATGTCCAGCTGCCAACATATGATTGAGCAAAAGATGAAGGAACTTTTGGAGAGATACACGTGGGAGCATTACTGTCTTTAAAAAAAAAAAAAAACTTCATATTCATAGTTTAGAAGAGAAAAAAGAGAACTTTTAGCTATACCCATACTCTATTTTGAAGATGATGATTGGTGCATTATTTTAAATTTTAATGATACTTTATCCGTCTTAAATTATTTATTATATTTAATTTATTATACGAATATTAAAATAAGTAAAATTTTCAATTAATTAAATCTTTACTTTCATTTTTACTTTTAAAATTTAATTTATTCTTTCTCTATTTATTAAGAAATATTCAAATTCTAAAATTTTAATATACTTTAAATTGCTTTCCTCTCCTACTGTTTAAATAAAATCAGCTTGCTGAAAAATAAATTATTTAATATATTTGATAATATAGTATTACTAAATAAGGGTAAATTTAAAATATTAAATCTTAATTTTCTAACGATATAGATAATTTGGAACAATAATTAAATTAAAAACAGAATAGATAATTTGGAATGAATGGAATATATTGGTGTAAAAGTGGTTCATCAGCCATTTTAAAAAAAGCATACTCGCTCTATTTTAAAATACTTATTCAAGAAGTTTTTTTGTTTTGTTTCAAAATGCTTATTCATATGTATATTTTTAGAATTTATGATTAATTTTTTTTTTCATTTTACCCCATTTATTCTAAGTCAATTATACAATTTTTCAAAATAATTTTTTCTTCTTTCTTACCGGGAATTTTCACTAACCAATAGCTATCATATTTTTAATATGGGTAGAAATATGAACTTTATTTAAATTATAATATTATTTTCAACACCCTTAATCTGTATGCAAAGGGTTTCATAAATAAATATTTTGAAACAGATGAAGTATTAATTATTATGGCAAAATATGTCAATCACCTTTGAACTTTCACAAATTTTGATTTTTACTTTCGAATTTTAAAATGTGTGATTTTAGCCCTCAAACTTTTAAAATATCTAAAAAATAGCTCTTCAATCAATTAAAACTATTAACTCACGAAAGTTCATCACATAACTTCCACATGACCTATTTTATAGGTTATTTCATTCACCCAACTATCACAATGTGGCATCATCCTTCTAATTCTTACAAAGTAACTTCTATATATGATAGGAAAAGACTACTGCGACTTATGCATCTCTCACTTCTCTTTTTAGATTTTTTTTTTTTTTTGTAATTCACTTTTACTTTCAAATTTATTATTCTTTTATGTAGAGATGCCAATAAAATTACTATTCGTCAAGAATTGAATCGTTTTTTTTTTCTTCTTCATCTTTATATCTTAGTTTTGTTTATTAAAGGGTAAACTATGTTATTTTCGCTGTATAGTTCGATTCGAAAAAGTGTGAAAGAGTAATCTCAAGATTATTGAGTCACATAAAAGGTTTGAAATTATATCTTAAAATTGTTGTTGATAAATGAAGAAATTCGAAGAAAAAAAGTGAGATTAAAGTTAAAAAATAATATTTTAAAAATAAAAAATAGGGGAATGAGAGTTAAAATCTAGTGATTTCGTATTGTACTTGATCTTTTATTGTTGAAGCTATTTTTTAGGTATTTCAAAAGTTTGAGGACTAAAATCACATATTTTAAAATTCAAATGTAGAAATAAAAATTTATAAAAATTTAAAAGTAGTTAGTATATTTTACCCTTATTATTATACTCCTTGTAATTATTATGAATACAAGCATTTTCAAGTGTTCTATTGGGTTCGATCTTCTAATACACTATTTATGTTATTCTTTAGTACACTATAAAAAATGTGACACGTGTCTATTAATTTAATAGATATTCAATATATTTTTATCTAATATTATTATTAATTATTATATATTTTTAGTTGTGTATAATAGTATATAAGAATGTGGTGAGTATATATTAAATCAATAAATACATAATATATTTTTAATAATATACTAAAGAGTGTACTATAGGATTTGAAAGTGTGTGTTCCACTCTCACTATATTACATAGAGGGGAAAATTATGGAACGGTTTATATAACCGTAAAAATTATACGATTTATTATATTTAATACTATTATGAGTAGAAAAGGAAGAGGAAAACCATAGAACACAATCAACATATTGATTGGTTAACATGGGAAATTACTTAAGAAATGGAAAATAATTTCCAAGAAAGTAATTTCCCCTGATTGGTTCATAGATTTTCGACATGGAAATCGAAAAGGAAAATTGAGTTTAAAAAAAAAAAAAAAAGACAACACAAAATAGCAAAGATTTTCTATTTCTTGAAAATATATTTCAAGCATCTAAAGTATAAAATACCTACTTTCTCAACCTCTAACAACAAATTAAGTATAGAAATAAATATAATATTGCTTCTTATTAGTCAATGTTTTAATTATTTTATATTAATCATAATCTTATAAAATATATGAATATTTTAATAATTTTTTTACTTATCCATATGTATACAAATTGATATAAATGTAATTAATTAGCACATTTATAATTTATAATAAAATTTTGCAATTATTTTTTTCTTGTTTACATAATAAGGAGATAATTTTTTACTTAAAAGTTATATATAGTCATTCATGCTAGCATTTTCCTTGAAAATTTTAATTAGAACTCATAAAATATACTACACAACATATTCAAGTAAGATTTGCTTCACTTATAAAAATCTATGTTTAAGAGATTTAATTATATTTTTAGCCACTTTTGCTATTTATTTTTCAGTTTTAGAAGTGACACTTGTGAGACAGATAGTGTAACTTAAAGAAAAAAAATATGTTACAAAAATAAAATTTTCAATATAACACATGTTTCCTAATTAAACAAACTAAAGAAAAAATTACCCCAAAAATATTCAAAGGAAAAATTTTGACATCAAATAAAAATTACACACTCTCAGTGTCACACGTTCTTTCTTTCTTTCTTTTTTTTATTTTTTGAGAAAACTCGTGGGGAAATACTAGAAAAGGAAAATTCATTCCAACTATAGGTTCAATGCTGTGGAAAGCGACACTAGGCATTTCTTTTTTTTATTATTTTTCCTTTTCTTCATAATTTTGTGAGGAAAAAGATTTTTCTTAATTTATATTGAACTTTTCTCCAATAATTTTATTGATTTATTTTCTTTAGTATTTTTCTTCACAGCCAAACAGGAGAAACATTTATCTAATAAAGCAACTTTGTTTTCTATATTAAAGTCCTTAGACCAAAGGGGGCTTAAGCAATAAAGTAATGGAAATTCTAATCTCGACAAGATTCACGTAGATTAATGATTTTGGAAGATTATACCATATAATTTATATTGTATATAATATAATCTTTTAATTGTATTGTATATAATATAACTTATATCGTATAATTTGTATTACATATAATATAATTTTTCAAAATTGTTAATTCACGCTGATCAAATCATTTCTCAGAAAGAAATAGAAAAGTTGTGGGTGACTATCATGCATGAGAGGATGTACAGTTTCTAGGATTGCAATTTGCAAAAATGAGAAATGACCAAAAGACTCAACCCAATGACCAAAACTTTGATTAGATCGCACGTTCAATTATATACATAAAAGAAAGAAAAAGGCAATTATAAAGAATAGCAACCAAGTTAATGCTTTGAAGCATATGCTCGGAAGATCCCAACCCACCAAAACTATATGTTTTATATTCCATTCCTTTAAAGGCAATAAACCTCCTATCAGATTCTCTCTCTTGAGGATCTCCCCTCCCTCATTCTGGTGGTCCGGCATGAGTTCCGGTGGAGTTGAGCGGCTGAAGCCGGAGCAACAAGGAGGAGGAGGAGGAGGGGGAGGAAGATGATCATCCAGTCCAGTCCCACGGTGGTTGGAGTTGTGACACCAAACTTTTATTAGTTGGGCAACTAAAGATCCTTTGGCAATGCATCTGCAATAGACATAGTGATGGCTCCGGCTTTAGAAAGTAACAGTTACTACTATTTTTGTTAGAAATATTCTTTCTTGATCATATATGCGACTTAGGACGTTTATTTTAAGTTCATTAAAGTGGAGATTTACATATTTTTCTTTTTTTCCAAACTTGTCCTGTTCTACAAAATATGGCATGAATGCATCTCACGTTCACATATTCTCAAAATGCTAGAGCTAATGTGCCCTTTCTAATACTTAGGGTTTTTCTTTTTAAAAGGAAAGTTTTGTAGCTTTGCAAGTGTTTGCAACCCCACTTTACCCTTCCAACCAATAGATGAAAGTTTAGTTCTAGATTTCTTTTTTTGCTAAATAATGATTCAACCCTGTATTTCATCCTAAATAGAAGAGGAAGAGATCCCCTCCTCACTCAGTATAGGATTTGAATGGGGGACCGAAGTAATTCCCCCATGATCACATAAAATGGCCGGTGGAAGTAGGGATGGGGATAAATAACCAAAATAATTGTGAAGTTTTGCTCATTTGGCAATTTCATGCGCATATACATTCCCAGATTTGGGGATATAAACAAAACTCCAATTATTTCTCTACGTAAGCATGGACTGCACCACATCTGTGTATCCTTTACCAAGCCATTCCTCAACGGAGTGAATACCATTAATTGCCCTTATAACATTTAATGAATCACCTTCTATTATGACCTAAGATATGTCAGCTGCATTAGCGATCAATGTAGCAGTAAGAGTGGCTAGGGCTTCAGCAGCAAAAGCGTTCCCAGCAAAATCTTTCTCAATCCAAACCCATAGAATTTTTCCCTTGTGATTGCAAAAAACACAAGCAGAAATCGCATTTCCATCTTGAAAAGTAGTGTCAAAATTTACTTTGACATAAGGGAACGGCGGAGCCTGCCAAGAACTAGAAAGATTAAGCGATTTCCTCTTCCATTTTCGAGTAAGACTGGATTCCCAATAAGCATTTGCTGACCTGCTAATATGAACTAATAGCACCTCCCATTGTTGACGAGATCCACCCGTATGTAATTGATTTCTGTACTTCCATACATTTTCCATCAACACCACAACATAGTTAAGAAATTCTCGTTTTGTCTCAGTTGAGAATAGGAATGCGTTATCTAAATTTAACAGCTCCTTTATCCAATCTTCCATTTTCCAGGTTGAGAAATGATCTATTTTAAAATGCCATTTGGAGTGCCACCATAGACATTTGATAAGTGGACAGAGAAGAAATAGATGCTCCAGATTTTCTGTAGTGGCATGACAGATGCAACATGATCAGTCTGGCAAGTCCGACACCCGGCCCAATCTTGATTTTGTAGGTAGTACCTGGGAAATAATACGCCATAGGAAATGTTTATGGCGACTATGTAGGCTGGAAAACCACAGAGATTTTCACAGTTTGCTGGGAAGGGGATGAGCAGATGATGAAAGGTTCATATGAGGTAAGGAGTGGAGTGAATTGTGCCTTATCTGATGAATACTTCTGTAAGCTGACTTAACAGAAAATATCCCTAACTTGGAGGGAGCCCACACCAGTAAGTCTTGTTCCCTAATCTGGGGAATAGAAATTTTCATAATCTCCCGAGCAATAGGTGGTGGAAACAAGTTCGAGATGAATTCATAGTCCCATAAGTGTTGATCAGAGAGCATAAGGTCTTGAACTAAAGTAACATGTTGCTGGTCAATAGGAACAGGGGGAAGACGATAATTAGTAAGACCCGGGATCCACGGATCTTCCCAAATGTTCACATGCGAGTCGTGACTAATGCGATAACATAGTCTAGCATCCAATACCTTCTTCATTTTCCATAAACCTTTCCAAATCCAGGACGATCCACTGGGGCAGCTTTCCATTTCCAATAATTTCCTGCCTCGGAGATATTTAGAACGAATTAGGTTAACCCAAGAGCGATGATCTTCAGTGTAAAGTTGCCAAGAAAGTTTCGTGATCAAAGCCAGGTTATTGTCCAAAGATTTCCGAAATCCCATTCCTCCTTTTTCCTTTGGTGTACAGATGTCTTCCCAAGATTTGAGATATAAATGTTTACCAGAGTTTTCTTGAAAACCCACCAAAAGTCACGCATCAGAGTATCCAATTTATTACAGATGGAGAATGGAAGAATAAAACATTGCATTACATGAATAGGAAGTGATTGCCCAACATGCTTTATTAATACAGATCGACCAGCCTGTGATAGAGAATTCATTTTCCAACCACTGATTTTCCTTCGGAGCCGTTCCACTAGTCCTTGAAAGGCCACAGATTTTGAAGATTTCTTACAAAAAGGTGCCCCCAGATAGGAGCTATTGTGAGCATACTCTGACATGTTGATTATTAAACGGATGGAATATTTTAGGGAAGACCTCACATTTCTGCTAAAATGAATTACAGATTTTTCAAAATTGATAGAAAATCCAGACCATCCGCAATAAGTAGTCAGTAGATTGTGAACCACCTGTGCCTCAGAAATGGACGCTCTACAAAAAAGAATCAGATCATCCGCATACATAAGATGAGAGATGTAAGGGCAGGAACGTCCAATTTTAACCCCATGGAACAAATGATTTGACTCCACTGCAGTGAGCATTCTAGCTAGCAGATTAAAATACAATACAAATAGAGAAGGAGATAGCGGATCTCCTTGTCGAAGACCTCTGTAACTTGTAAAAAATCCAAAAGGAGAATCATTAATCAATACTGAAAATGATACAATAGATTTACACTCTGAAATGAGATTGGTGAATCGAGCTGTAAACCCATGATTTCTCAGAATCTTGATGAGGAGAGACCATTCCACCTTATCATATGCCTTTTCCATATCAATCTTAATTGTCATCACCCCCAAATTTCCTCTCTTGGTGTTTAGATGATGCATTATCTCATGACACATTATCACATTATCAGTCATACCCCGAAAAGGGATAAAAGCACCTTGAGAAGGGGCTACAAGACTGTCCAATAAAGGTTTAATCCTATCCTCCAAGATTTTTGAAATAACTTTATATATCACATTACACAAAGTTATAGGCCGGAAATGATCAACTTTGTAAGCAGAATCCCTTTTTGGAACAAGAGCAATGAAATTTAAAGGGGTAATCATTTTCCCATGAACAAAAAAATACTGGACAGCAGCTACTACCTTTGCTTTGATAATATACCAGTAAGTTTTGAAGAAACAAGGAGTCATACCATCAGGACCAGGACTTTTTTTAGCCTTCATTTCAAAAACTGTTTGACGGATAAGATCATCAGAAGGAACAGCACACAAATCCTCATTTTGTACATTTGTGATGGAAGGAGAAATGAGATTATTGATATCAAAGGGAAGCTGTGGAGAAGTAGAAAAGAACAGATTGCCATAGTATTGTTCAAAAGCTTGACCAATGTCTGTCCAGTCTGACTTCCAGTCATCTGTGAGAAGAAAATCAATACTATTATGTCTCTTATGAACAATTGTTGAAAGATGAAAAAATCAGGTATTTGCATCGCCACCTTCCAACCAGGAAACCTTTGCTTTGTTCCACCAGAGTATTTGTTCTCTTTTGAGTTGCTCGTCCAATGCTTCCTATAAAATCTACTCTTTTTCCAAAACAAAAGAGGATTGCGGAAGAGACTGGAGATTTTCAATCTCCCTACGAATCCCAATTACATTGTGTTGAATAAAACCAAGTACAGATTTATTCCAAGATTTAAGAGCCTGTTTTGCATTTTTAATGCTGGAGACTAGAATAGTAAGAGGCGATCCCCGAACTGGAATAGACCAGGCAGACAATATAATATCATGAGAGGAGTTTTTCCGTGTCCACATAGTTTCAAATCGGAAAGGCCTTAACAACCGATCAGTTGTAGGAAAAGTGTCAAGGAGAATAGGCTTATGATCTGAAGAGAGAGCAGTAAGGTGGCGAACAAATACCCTTAGAAATAGAACACGCCAAACTTCATTTACGAGTCCCCTATCAAGACGTACCTAGATTTCAAGACTATAATATAATTGCACATTCTCTAGAAAATAATGCTATAATAAAATAAAGTTTTATTACAATAATTTATAAAAAGTAAGTGGATCTAAAAATTTTCTCACAGGCAATTCTCAAGTTGCAATGATTATTGCTTCAATAGTGGTACGAACTATATGCACGTGTAAGCATGCAAACCAATGAATTAGGAGATTGAAATACTTATTACACTACATTGTGCCAACAATATATGTGTCATTAAACTTGTTTTTAATTTTTGAAGTTTCTAAACTATTTTCGGACAAAACCCCAAACTTAGTTTTAATTTTTAAAATTCCTGAACTATCAAATCTAACCACAACATTTGCAACAATTTTTGGTTACCTTGCACGGCCTTCTTACATTCTTATTTTTAGGAAGCCAGGTTTAGCGAAAGCACATAGTCTATTCTTCCTCCATTTTGCTGCATATCCCGTGTAAAATTTGACTAGATTCGATTGAGTATATAGTGGCAATATTAATTTGGTTTAGCTTTATATGTGAAATATGGTGGCAGAACTAGATCAAAAATAAACTTAAAAAGTTTTAAAAAATAGTTGAAAGATATGACCTTGTTGACGACATGCAAATTTTCCATTCTGTAAGTCTTGGTTTTGCCCCAAATCTTACCAAGGACTGTGGCATTGTTGACATTGTGGAATTCAGCTATACCTTTCGGTTATCCTAGTGGGAACCCGTGTAGTAGTAGCCTATGATCGTCAAACAAAGAGTGTTCATTATTCGTTTCGCCACATCGCATCAGAACAATAAAGAACTTGCAGCTCACAATCTATGCTTATTGGGCAACTTACAAATGTTACTATTATTAGTCTAATGAATGCAGACGAATCAAAGTGCAAACCAATGGACAAACGCATGCATTTAGCAGCAATAATTTGGCAACTGCACATATGGCAGAGGACTGGATTTATACGCAACATCAGAGGTAAAACAAAACAAAATCTCCTGTTGTATTTCCCAGGGTGAGGGGTAGAATTCTGAAAAAAGGAAGCCAGTAGGAAACCTGATCACTGGGTTGAGCTAGCATGTAACATTGAGGGTACACGTCGAAGAAGAAACTACACGCTGAAAGACCGCAATTTAGCTGTTCATATTCTTAGATACACGCATTTATGAAATTAGATCATAATCGCCTGAGTGAAGAACAAAAATGTCACTTTCTTTGTGAAATTGACAAGATGGGGGATCATGATCTATGCTCCGTCCTAAAAAACATAAAGCTTTGCCATAATTCAGGGTCTTCTTTTACTCAGCATAATGCAATTTCCCATTGAAAAATAAACCTAGAACTCTCTTAATATAGTGAATTTTCAAACTCTTGCCATAAGAGAGAGCAATATGCAGCAAGGAACAATACTCAAACTAAAATCCCTGCAATCTTAATCCTGTCACAGCTTTTGGCAAACCATCTACACGAATATTTAGCAATAGACTATCCAAAAATATTTCAAGGCAATAAGGTAAACCATCCTCAAAACAATAAAGTTGCCCATAGAGAACAACTTCAAAATTTTTTCTTCACAAATCCAAAGATAAATTTAGCCAATTAACCAGAAAGCCGTACAGCAAATGGCCATTTTGCTGCTCTAGTAAAAGAACCCAAGAACTTTACCACCAACATTTTTTCTCCTAGCTTCCTCATGGTCCATGATGCCCGCAGATGTTGTCAGAACAATGTAACCAAACTGCAAGGTAACGCAAATAATTAGACAGTATTCATAACAGACCGGTGAAAATCCTGACACATCACTAAAAGTGAGGGGAATGAAGCCATCACAAGACCATGGTAGCATTTTCATGCCATTTTGTTGTGCTAAATCGGACGTTTATTAAACAAATCATTTCCAATTCAATAACCTATTTCCAAAACTAGCTAATTCACCAATATTTTTCAGATGTCCACCGAGCCCTTGCACCAAGTCTCTTGATTATTCCACGTAAAACTGAATAACTCTTAACAACAGTAATTAAATTTTCAAAACTAACCTGTCTTGAAGGGAGGAGTCTCGCAGTCCAAGGCTCAATTTCCTTGACACCAATGTCAAAACGAGGACTAATAACCCCACACTTATTGAGTCTTCCATTCAATTCTACCACAATTTTTCCAGCTCTGTGATCATCCACATATTCAAACTCTCCAATGTAATCTATGCATACAAAAGCAATTTGTTCAAATCTTTTACTAATTCCATTCCACTTTATAAAGATAACAAGTAGAAAAGAAGGGCAGCTTGCAAGTAGCATACTATGCTTCTGCATGACCAGAAGGAACTTGATAATCACTTTTGAGGAAGGCCTGATTAGAACTTGTCGTTTCCCTCTTTTCTCTGCATTGTACATGCTCTTAAGAGCATCATTCAAGACGCTGATTCTCACCATCCTCACTAATGCAAGCTGCTAAGAAAAATTAAATCGAAGATCAAATTGGCAAAGCTTGTCTATAAGAGATAGATATAGACATAGATCACTACTATCTTATTAAAATCAGTAAGAAAGTTATGGTTAAGATAGACACAGGATTTCACAGCAAATTCCACAACAAAATATTAGGCAATATACCCTCTTGCTAGTTGTGACCCATTAATTCGGTCCACTGTTGTGGCTATAAAATGCACAGCAAAACCACAGAAGTATGCAAGTTGTACTTGGGACCTCAGAAAAGTACTTTTAACACAAGTCATGCATGTTTCACATATTCATTTTGTTCTGATCTTTGAAGATCAATACTCCAAAGGCAGCACTAGCATCACAAGAGAAAAGAACTCAACTGTTAGAATACAGCAGCACATGTATCAACCGAAAGTCTTATCTTCAAAGAGATGAACCTCATTTACTGTGTTTTTACAAACAGTTGAAGCAAGAGGAGCACCACATCATTAAAATTTCAATATAACAGTTGAACTTGGCTTAGTATTACACATACCCAACACAGATGACAAGAAATTGAAGAGAGAAAAATATCTTACTGCTGCTCACAGGACCAAGCCTGAGAGACAGAACAAGAACGGTTGCACAACAGTGCACACAAGTCGCCACCGGCTTTAAAAAAACAAGAGCCAATATAGCTAACTACTCAATCCAACAGGGTAACTGGCACCAGCCCTCCATCATAATTCCTAGCTAAGGCAATATCATAAGAGATTTCACGAGGAAAGTTGGTGTTGCTGGACATTGCAGACACTTGAGTTATTTGTCCAATATTCTCAACACAATTTGGGCCAGCAAAACTTCCCAGTTTAATCAATTAAAAGACCATGTAACACAGAGGTAACCCCCCCCCCCCTCTCTCACTTTCTTTGGGGATTCCAAATAATCAGTAAGCAACTTAATTACTCATTGGGGCACCGCCGTAGTTCTTCACATAGATGAACCAATCACAAGCAATGACTAGTTCAGCTAAAACAGCAACCAAGTCACAACACAATTCTCAGCTCAATTTGCTCCTCCCACATAAACAAAATTAAATTATTATTATCTTCACAACAATTTCATTTGCAAATCCAAAAGGAGATAAACCAACAAAAAGATCATCTCCGCCATTGATCGAAATCGCGCATGAATATAAAGGATACTAGCGGAAAACATACGGAAACGAATTACACAGTAGGAGCGGCATATTTAGGCAAAAAGAAAGTGAAATACGAAATGGGATTAGCAAGACGACGACCTCACCTAGAGAATAGAACACCGCCGATTCTGTTCAGCCTGCGAAGCGGGGAGTGAAGAATGGAAGAGGAAGAAGAGAAAACCCCACGGAGAATATATTAGGGTTTGGGTGTTTGTTTTTAGCTCTTTATTCCTTAACATTCTCTTTCATTTGCCATACAAAACAACCTCTCGAGTTTCAGAAAATAGAAAATGTGACCCAAAGTATTTTGAAAATTATAGAAAGGTGCCTTTGAAACTATTTGTTTGACTTAAAACCCATTTTTGCCCTTGAACTTACCATTTTTTGACAATTAAGCCCCTAAACTACATTTCTGTCCAATTGCGCCCTTGAATTAGCGAAATTGGATACAATCTTATCCTCCTTAAAGTCTGAGTCAATAACGTTGTTAATAGAAGTTGACGTGGATGACTCTACTGACATGGCATATGATGTGTCACTCCACGTCATCATATTAACTGACCAATTTTTTGCAAGTCCCACCACTGAAATCTAAGTCTGGGTTTATAGAATTAATAACTGGTTTTGGAAGGTCAAAGTAGTTTTTTCGGATTGAAAGGAGGTTTCGGACCACAATTGAACCCAGAACACAGAGGAGCTTCAACCCATTATAGAAGCTTGTACAAACAAACAGGTAGAGCAATATGGAACCAAAAGCACATACACCGCTAGCAGTCAGCAGATTAATCAATACAGATCAAATAACACAAAGCTTTGCAAAATCAAACTACCACTGCATACAATAGTCGGGAAGAAGAGTATAACACAGTGCTCCAAAAAAACAGTAGTCCAAAATCCCAATTAAAAGCAGTTCACACGTAATGGGCACCATCTTAATGTCATTAACATGCAAATCTGACATATTTAAGCTACCCATATATGGCAATTAAGCACAATAGTTCAAAATTCTAGATAGTGTAGTAAATATGAATAAGAGAAGACAAAATTAATGCCCAATCAGCTAGAATAAGCGCAGTAAATGCGAAGCCACAATAGGCTAACAAAAGTCGAAATGGCCCAGAAAACTGAACAAATCAAGGTCTCTACCTGTCCTTCCCCAGATTCGTGTACCGAAAAACAGCAGACACCAATTGAAGTAGAACAGAAACTAGAAATCGAATTATAGAATTAAAAAGAACTAGAAATTACTGACAGGATTGAATGAAGCAGACTAATAGCAGTGGTCTCGAAACATACACACAGATCTGCAATCCATTGAAGAGCATAATCGGTCAAAGGTGTAGTGAGAAGACGGAAGCCATGGCTTGGGCTCAAGATTTTGATACAAAGAAAAAAAATGATCAGTCAAGATGATGACATGGAGTGACACATCATATGCCATGTCAGTAGGGTCATCCACATCAGCGTCTATTAACAGCGTTATTGACTGAGGCATTAACGAGGGTAAAATTGTACCCAATTTCACTAATTCAAGGACGCAATTGGCCAGAAATGTAGTTCAAAGGCTTAATTGTCAAAATGGGTAAGTTTGAGGGCGAAAATGGGTTTTAAGTCCTATTTATTTGTATTGATGTTGTAATTTTTGAGGAGAAAATAAATAAAGAAAAATTACTATGTTTAGTTTTTGTATTTCTTTTTGCATGTTTGGCCCCTTTTCTTCGTTTTTTATTTTTTATGTCTCATATTTTTTTCTTATGGCATATTAAGTCTTTCTAACCAATTTCAAGCTAGTCAACTGTCAATCAAATAGTCAACTCTAGCGTTCACTATTTAAGGAATAACAAATTTATCATTTTACTATACACAATCTTTTTTACGGTTAAAATGCCAACCCAGAACCCTAAACGTTGTACCCAAACAAAATGGCTTTCCAGTAGGCATACATGTTCAACCAAATACAGGGGGGTGGGAGATTTACCAAAAAATAAGGTAAGGAGATGAATTGCCGAATTAGAAGCCATCAGAGGGCATAACCAACTCCGCCTGTAAGTTCCACGGGCTTTGTCTACGGTGTTCATTGCCGGTCTCAAGCCTGGATAAAGGAAGAGAGTTGCGGTAAGGTTTGTGATGGCCAGCGTAAAATATAGTCACATCCATAACATGAACTAATGATTGACTTCGTGGGGACGTTCCCTATTCAGCGACACGTTGCACTTCCTAGACTCGGGTGTAGTGATAAATATGCGAGGGTTGCTAGGTCATTGCCCGAAAATAACGCGCCGTGTCGGTCCTCGGATATGGTGTCAAATATGTAAGGGTATAGGGTAAAAAAGACAATTCATCATGATAGGATCAGTCTAGCTACATGGAATATAAGATCTTTGACCGATAAATTGATAGAATTAGTTAAGGTTATGCAGAGGAGAAAGATTAGCATTTTGTGTCTTCAGAAAACCAAATGGGTAGGTGAGAATGCGAGAATAGTAGCGCCTTTGGGTTATAAGCTTTGGTATTCAGGTAGAGTTAGGAATAGAAATATAGTCAAAATTATTATTGACTGTAAGTTTATTAATGATGTGGTTGAAGTACAGAGGAAGAATAATAGGATTTTGAGTATCAATATCATGATTGGCGATGAGATTACTATTGTTATTAGTGCGTATGCGCCATAAGTTGGACTCAAGGATTCGGGTGGCAATAGTTTTGGGATGATTTAAATGAGATTGTATAGAGTGTACAGTGTACAGAAAAGCTTTTCATTGGTGGTGATCTAAACGGACATATGGGTACTGATCAGAGCGGTTTTGAGAGTGTTCATGGAGGTCAGGGTTTCGGAGTTAAAAATGAAGCAGAAACTGCTATTGTTGACTTTGCATTGTCCTATGATTTGACCATAGTAAATACCTGGTTTAAGAAGAGAGATTCCCACTTAGTGACCTTTAGAAGCAGATTAAACACCAGTCAAATAGACTTCTTTATTATGAGGTGTAAGTTTCGTAGTGGTTGTACAAATTATAAAATTATTCTAGGTAAGAGTGTAGTTATGCAAGACAAGCTGTTGGTTCTCGATTTTAATTATAGGAAAAAGAGTAAACAGCGAAATCATCGGGTTTACCCTAGGATCAAGTGGTGGAAGCTACAGAGAGATGAAAAAATAGCCTTTGTCGATAAAGTAGTTGATGCGGATGACTGATCTTCTGATAGGGATTCGAATCTAGATACTATGTGGAGAAAGATGGCTCAATGTATTATAACAGTAGCTAAGAAAGTGCTTGGTGAATCTAAAGGAAGAGTACCTCTAAACAAGGACGTGTTGTGGTGGAACAACGAAATGAAAGAAGCCGTAAGGAGTAAAAGAGAGTGCTATAGAAACTTAGGGAACTGCAGGAGTGATGAGAATTTTGAAAAATACAAGGTCGCGCGAAAAAAAGCTAAAGAAACTGTTAGAAAAGCAAGATCCATAGTTTATAAGGATTTATATGAAAAGTTGGATACCAAATATGGGAAGAATAATATATATAGACTGGCACGTTATAAGAAGAAGAAGACAAGAGATATCAGTATGGTGAAATGTGTAAAGGATGGCAACTATAGAGTTTTGGTTAAGGACGAAGAAATAAATGAGAGATTGAGGTTTTATTTTGATAAGTTATTTAACGGAAGTCAAGTCCAAGTTCTAAGTGTGGGTAGCTTGGCAATTTCAAACGAAGAGGTTAACCGTACGTGTATTCGTTGTATTCAGAAGCATAACATATGAGATGCCTTTAAAAAGATGAGACCAAAAAAAGTAGTGGGACCGGATGGTATACCAATCGAGGTTTAGAAGTGTTTAGGAGAGATAGGTATTACATGACTGACAAGTCTGTTTAACAAGATATATAGAGTTAAAAAGATACCTACAAAGTAGAGGAAGAGTACTCTGATTCCTCTATACAAGAATAAAGAGGATGTTTAAGATTGTGCCAATTATCATTGGATTACACTCATGAGTCATACTATGAAACTTTAGAAGAGAATGATTGAACAGATGTTACAAGACATTATACAAATTTTAGATAATCAGTTTGGTTTTATACCTGGGTGTTCCACTACGGAGGTAATTCATTTATTATGATAGATGATTGAATATCATAGGGAAAGAAAGAAAGATTTACATATAGCATTTATTGACTTGAAGAAAGCCTATGACAAGATGCCTCAAGAAGTAGTTTGGTAGGTGCTGGCCAAGAAAGGTGTATCACTAAAGTATATTACTCTCATTAAAGATATGTATAAGGGAGCATGTACAAGTGTAAGGAGTTGCGCCGGAGAGACTACAAAGCTCCCTATTACTATTGGGGTGCATCAAGGATTAGTGTTTAGCCTTTTCCTCTTTGCGGCTGTTATGGATGAGTTGACTTGCACTATACAGGAGGTTGTGCCATGGTGTATGTTGTTTGCAGATGATATTGTGTTGATTGATGAGACTAGAGTCGGTGTAAATTCTTAATTAGAGTTGTACCGACAGATATTGGAATACAAGAGCTTCAGAATTGATAGGAGTAAAACAGAGTATATGGAATGCAAGTTTAGTGGTAGTAGAAATATAGCATAGAGTGTAACTTTGGATGGTAGAGATATACCGATAGCTGATTGTTTCCTATATCTAGGATCTATTATTCAGAAAGACGGAGAGCTCGATAGAGACGTTGCATACAGAGTTAAGGCGGGTTGGTTGAAATGGAGGAGTGTGACTGGTATTTTATGTAATCGTAATATACCATTGAATCTAAATGGAAAGTTCTACAGAACAATCGTAAGACCTGCTTTGTTATATGACACGGAATGTTGGGCAGTTGAAATATGTCATATTTAAAAAATGAAAGTAGCTCAGATGCGTATGTTACGGTGGATGTGTGGATATATTATAAAAGATAGAGTTAGAAATGAGACCATCAGGAAAAATGTAGGAGTGGCATCTATTGAGAAAAAGATGAGAGAAAGTTGCCTGCGTTGGTTTGGACATGTACAGAGAAAACCAAGAGATGCTCCTATTAGGACGATTGAGGGAGGGAGGTAGGATAGATTAGAAAGAGGTAGAGGCATACCTAAAACGACATGGATAGAAGTGATTATGAGAGATATGTCTTTATTAGATTTGGATAAAAGTATGACGGTCGATAGAAAGAAGTGGCGAGAGAGAATTCATATGCATGACCACATATTGCCTGACATTGGTTCATGTAGCCGACCTCAAGTTTCTTGGGATTAAAACTTAATTTGTTTTTATTATTGTTGTTGTTGTTGTTTAGAGGGTATAACCAAAGAATCTCATAAAAGCAACAACGAACATGATAACCTATAATGGGAAATACACAAGACAGACACTTGAACACCATCCAAAGGCCTTACCCATGTCTGATGCCATTGACAAGTAGTTCAGTTGAACCTGGGATATATCCAAAACTAACTTCAAATCCGATGAGTACAATGAAAAATCAAAGTTTGTCCCTATAAACGCTTGTATCCATATAGTGGCCACCAAAAACATCAATTTCCTTGATTGTCCTTCCATTTCTTGCTTGTTTATAATCATTCAATGTTTAGATGAGAAAGCATAGAGGGAAGAAGGGATTCAGATGAAGGTTAGCAACTCCAATGGCTACATTCTCTACCTTCATATGTGTGTGTCTTCTACAAAAATGTAGAAGGTAAGAGTCAGATTAAATTTGACAATGGACAACTGCAAAAATCAAGTGGGATTGATCTTGTTTTGGGACAAATTAACTCATCCCACCTACTTTGATTACTAACATTTTAATACCACCTCGCTGCCTAGCTTTCATTTGATAATTCTCCCCCCGACTAAAATCTCACTCTGCTATCAGCTTGCCACCCACATAACATTAACAAATCTAAAATCCCTTCACAACTAATTTGTCCCCAAAAGGGGCCAGACCTACTCCTCATCCCTAATGTGAAAGCTTTGACCCAAATAAGCAAAACTTAGTGGCTCAAGTATGCAGAGATGGGAGATTAGAGATATTACATCAAGGATCAGATAGTTATACTTTAGGCTTCGTTTGGTTGGAGTGAAAATAAGAAGAAAAATGTGAGAGGAAGTAAATTAGGAGATCGTTTAGTTGGTGTAAAGGGAGTGAGAAGTAAATATGGAAGGGGAGTGATTCCTTTCCACATCAGCAAATCTCTCCATTTCGATTTGGACGGAAACCACATTTACTTTTTATTTTCATTTCAACCAAATAAGATGGAAGTAAATACATTTACTTCCCCTAATGGAAGTAAAATGTGTCACTCCTCCTCCCATTTCCTCTCCCCCTCCTCTTCGCGAACCAAACCAGGCCTAGTCAATACATGAGGATGAGTGAAGTTAGGTATTTGATCGAGGCGCATGGCAATTAGCCACGAAAATTGGCGTAGGAGATCACCATGAATCAACCACAGATTAGCTATGAAAATTTTAAAAAATTGGGAATATATTGATCAAAGATTTTCGTGGCTGATTCGTAAGAAATCAACCACGAAAAATATCCGTGGCTAATTTGTGGTTGGTCACCTACGAATCAACCAATATATATATATATATATATATATATATATATATATATATATTGATAAAATATTTTCGTGGCTGATTCACCTCGAAAATGTCTGTGGTTGATTCGTAGTTAATTCACCTACGAATCACCTACAAAAATCTTTTTATCAATAGTTTTATTTATAATATATATATATATATATATATTAATATTTATTTATATATATAACTATTTATATATAAATATATAAAAAATATTTTAAAATAAAAATATAAAATTTAGTTACATAAATACATATATTATATATATATACATATGTATATATATATATATATATATATATATATATATATATCAATACATACATATATATTGTTTATATATGTATATATTTGTAAAAATTATTTAATAAAAATGGTAAAATAATTTACAGTATATAAATTTTTAATTATATAAATATACAAAATAATTTATTATACTGAATAATATGGTTTCACAGTAAATTTAATATGATTATTGAATTTTGTAATAGTATTAATATTTAAAAAAAATAAAAAATAAATGTTGTAAATAGTTTAAATGAAAAAAATATATATGTCTAAACAATTGGATTTAGCCCAGTGGCTAAGTCTCAACCTCTCATATGGGAGGTCTATAGTTCAACTCTAAGAGGACTCAAATAGTTATTTTTGAAAGTTACTATGGTTCACCTCTTTTAGTTATTTTTAAAAGTTAAAAAAATACAATGTGTACAGTAAGATATCAAATTTTCTCTTTATTACACGATTAAAATTAAAGTTGACTCAAATTTGCCCTTTATTATACGATTATAAATTAAAGCTGATGAGTTGATTTAAGGATGACTCGTTAAAAAATGGTCAAAAAGACCTAATGTGCCACGTGAAAAATGATAAAGAACTTATAAAATTTAAAAAATAATAATAGGGACCAATCATCCCAAACAATTTTTCTTATTTGATAGTTTAAAGAAATATTGAAGAAAAAAAAACATTTAAAACAGTGATGATTAAAAAAAAAAAAACATTTACCCTCTTTCCTACCATCACCATTATTGACACCTACCATCCTTACCATTACTACTCTTTGAACCTCGCTCATTCAGTGCCTTCCCACCCCAATTGCAACGACAACTGACACCACCACAAATCCTTCTCCTCTTCTCTCGGTTGATTAAATTGTATGTTTTTATATAATATAAAGAGATTCGATAGAACGAGATTGAAAAAAACTTAAATTTTGTAATATTTATATTTAAAATAGAGTTATTAAAGTGAGAATAATAATAATAATAATAATAATAATAATAATAATAATAATAATAATTTTATTTGGAAAAGAGAGAGGATAAAGATACTTGGCGATTTATCGAGAGTGGGGGAATAATTTTGAGGAGAGAATCCGTCGCTACTACTCCCAACCAAAAAAATGAGACTCATTAAAAAAAAAATTGAAGGTTTCTTCGAGTAATTTTCTACCCATCTACAGAAAATTTTGCTAAATTTATTGATTTCCTCCATAAATTTTCTTCGATTCTATAATGTTATCTACAAATCTCATTTAATTAAGTAATTTTTGTCACAAATACTACTTAATTAAGTGTCTCACTTGACTAATTTTGAGAAAATTCTAGCATGGACTAATGGTCTATGAATTAACCGCATTGATGAGTTGTATTGCGTGTAACATAAATTGTACAATACAACTCATCAATGCATTTGGTTCATGAGTCCACGGTCCATGTAAGAATTCCTCCTAATTTTGAGCCAGCAACAATATAAAATCCTATAACAAGGACAAAGAAAGGAAGAAGAAGATGAGGACATCATTGACATTTGAAAATTTCTAACTTCTTTCACCATCCCTTTATTTCTCTATACCTTTTAAGAAAAAAACAAATATATTTTGGGGCTTATATAAGTGCAATTCTTATCTTCTCTCCTCCAAAAAAAAAAAAAAAAGCATACCCTTTATTCTATTCTTTTCAAAATATTCTATCTTCTCTAAAATTAGTAACTTTCGAACTAACCCTCAAACATTTTCATTTCTTTCAATCTCTTACTTCGTTCCTTTATTAACTAAACACAATATTTATAGATATCATATTATAACACATTTAGAGAAATTCTTACATAATTAAGTTTACGTGAACTAATAATTTTAAAGGTTTGTACCGTATAATTTGTACTGTATATAATACACAATCTTTTAAAATTATTAATTCACGTGATACAAATTCATATTAAAATTTCCAACACGTTTATGCCTAATCCACTCTTACATGCATTTTTGTCATTATGATCGAATAAGCATGAAGTTTTGACTGACATATGAAATGTCAGATCAACATTATACATGTTACTTCAATTATAGCAAAATATTCATTGACTTTGAGCAGTCATTTTCTTAAACTCTTTAAGATAAATAATACGAGAAGCATAGATTTTTTTTCCCAATTAAAGTTAAATGAAAAAGTGTGAAATGGCATAAACTGATAGTGCTGTGAATTGAATTGAGAAGAGTGAGGAGAGAAATGAAGTGAAGAGGAAGATAATTTTGTCTAAGGTATTAACGAATTAAAGTGAATTGGTGTGTGGATTTAATCTCTTCTTGATCTTTAATGCTACTTATACTTTTTTTTTTCACTTGATTTTACTTTTTCTTGCTTGTTGGATGGTAAAAATACATGATATTAAACTTACCAAAAGAGGAGGAAAAGGGAAACTTTTACTTTTATTAACGGGAGTAAATATAATTTGTTGTCGTTTTGTTTAGTTAGAGTGGAAGGAAATTAAATGACAAGTAATGTATTAATTAAGAATTCGATCTCTCTAAATTTGAATGAACTATTTTTCTGACATAGATGAGGAGCTCTACACCTTATAATTTACTTCATTTCAATCTTTTATTCTTATACTATACTCGTTCCCTCTAATGGAAGTAAAAGTACTTCTTCCCTTCCTCTTCCTCTTTCCCCTCCCCGTCTTCCTTTGTGAATCAATTATGTCAAAAATTAAATTTTTTCCCTGCTCTTCAAAAATATGTTTTAGTGTTAAACTGACATGTATTAAATAATTATGTTTTCTTTTCAAGGTAGTGTTGCATTTAAAATTTCAAGCCACTAAGTATGGTAGGTGCTTGATGTTAGCTTGAAAAATACAATTTCAAGTAGCACTTTGCCCTTTATTTGAGCATCTACATGCTTTATGTGCACTGTCAATTTCGCATCGTTTTACTATCCTTAAGGCACTTTAGGCAATTATATACTGTAATGATGATCAACGAAGCACCATAGCCCCTACTCCGCAACCACCCCCCCCGGCCTTTTGGCTGAATAAAAAAGAAGATGTTAGTAATGACGATTAAGGGGAGAAATGACATATTTTATTTTTATTGGGGAAGTTAATATATTTATTCTTATCTTGTTTGGTTTGAGTGAAAATATGAAGAAAATGAGAGGAGAGAAGAGAGAGAATAATTAATTTAATTTACTATTTTATCTTTCATTATATATTTGTTAAAATTTTTAATGTTAAAAATATGATTAATATTATCATTATTACTCTCATTTTATATTCTCTCCCAATCCCTCCAAATTAAGAGGGGAGAAAATGTTAATGTAGCAGGGGAGTGGTACCCTTTCTGATTTACTTTCCTTTTATATCTATATCTAACTAAACGAGATAAATGTCCAATTTACCTGCACATTTACTTTCCCTCTCTATTTACTTCCACAAAACAGTTTAACCAAACCAAGTCTAAGATACTTCTGCTACCTTATGTTTGGACTTTTATATTCATTATTGAACATATCAGACCAATTGAACAACTAATGTAAATCTTGATTTTATCAAAATAGCATCACTAGAGATAAATATAGTCACCCGAAGTGAATGATACCATAACCCCTACAATTCTATAGAAAACATAGATGTATTTGGATTGGAACTCAATCCAATCTATTATAATATTATAATTTATAAAAATTTGTAGGCGGAAAGGTTAAAATTTTTAAAAGTACTTATAAAAAGCTTTTTTTTTTATAAATTTTAGTACAGATACTTTACTACCCCTATCCCATAATTCCATCATTAGTTACAAGATTCAATTTAAATCCCCATTTTTCATTGTATAAAAAAAAAGTATGAATTGAACATAAAATTTTTATTAAGCAAAAATTTCCAAAATTTTACTCTTTGGCAGGTTTCGTGGAATTCAACTCAAACCCAAAAGACCGCCACGCATTTGGGAGGCGCCACTTCAAAATCCCAGAACTATCCTCTCTTCTCGTCATAAAGACGCCACTTACAAAATTAAACCCAATCCGCACCGTTCTTTTCCTTAATCTGACCAGACCTTTAGATCTGACGCCTTCTCTACCAGCCAACTCATCAATCTTCGTGACTTCCTCAAAGACCAATCAGATTCATTCTACTCCTTCTATATAAAGAGAGACCCTCGAATCTTTATTCTCATCTCACCCAAATTCAAAGCTTTTCAGTAGCACAGCAATTTTCCAATCTCTCTGTTCTACAGATCTCAAATTTCCTTCAGTTCCAAAACCCTAATGGCACCCAAGGCTGAGAAGAAGCCCGCCGAGAAGAAGCCAGCGGAGGAGAAGAAGACCACCGTGGCTGAGAAGGCTCCCGCCGAGAAGAAGCCTAAGGCTGGGAAGAAGCTCCCCAAAGAAGGCGGCGCCGGCGCTGGAGATAAGAAGAAGAAGAAGACGAAGAAGAGCACTGAGACCTACAAGATCTACATCTTCAAGGTGCTGAAGCAAGTCCACCCTGACATCGGGATTTCCAGCAAGGCTATGGGTATTATGAACAGCTTTATCAATGATATTTTTGAGAAATTGGCACAGGAGGCTTCTAGGCTTGCAAGGTACAATAAGAAGCCGACCATTACTTCTAGGGAAATTCAGACTGCTGTGAGGCTTGTGCTGCCCGGTGAATTGGCTAAGCATGCGGTTTCTGAGGGAACCAAGGCTGTCACCAAATTCACCAGCTCTTGAAGATTTGGATTGATCAATGAAAAATTTGTTACGATGTCTGTGGTTAGGCTTTGTAAGCTATAGGCGGTGGTTAGTCTTTTAATGTTTTTACTTTTTCAACATTTTTTGCTGTAGCTTGGGATGTTGATTTGGATCTGCTCGATCCATTTTGTTTAGTGACTCCATTCGGAATACAATCTTTCATATTCTGTTCTGAAATTGCATTTCTTGGTGATTGTTTTTCCCGATTCCTTCAGTCTTACAATCTGGAACTCCAATTATACAATTTCCTTTTCAAGTGATTAAAAAAAATAAAAACAAGGCTGTCTGGAAAAATGTGATTTTTTGGTTGTCCGTACAGAAGGGAGCAGCTTTTTTTTGTTACGGAAAAGGAGTTGATTTGATTTATCTATAGGGTTTATGTAGTAGCATGTGATTGATTGGTACATGGCGTGGTGGTTGATGTAACCTGCTGGGGATATGTGAAGATGATGTTTGGTGCTTTCTTACTGTTTGGGGGTCCTGCTTTCTTGTCTATCGAAGCTTTTCCATTTCTGTTTCTGCTACACTTGACAGATTAGGAGTGTCCAGTAAGGTCCTTTTTTTTGGTGCCAGGATATAGATTTGAAGCAAATTCTTGGCAGAAAAGGAAAGCTCCAAGCCTCCAACCAAGCCATGGCCGTAATCGAGGTTATTGGGAGAAAAATACAGGTCTTGATCTAGACTAGTGTTAAAAACAATTACGGAGTAAGACCTCGTGCTAAAAAAAAATTGCTGCTGAATGTAATGCTAGGTAAATTTTGTGGTAAAAATGGTACCTTTTCGTTTACATTATAGACATTTACTTATTTCTCTGTGTCTTTTTGTTTCAAGAATTGAAGTTCATTGATTACTTTCAATCCAGGAATTCTTGGTTGCAGTTGCTGCATTTTCAAATAAACTTGGTAGGTTTCATACTCTTGTACTCTTTCTGGTTTGAGCATCAAAGCTCTCGTTGCAAGTGAAGTTTAACCGTGGCAGCAATTGAAAGGCTCCTGTTCAGCTTGATCATTAATCCATTTCTACGTGTCGAACACATATCTCATTAGCCCACGAGCTACCTATCTGTGCATGCATGTTTGGGAAATTTGAATCCGGTCCGCAGAACCATCATTGGATCGGATCCACCAGAGGCTGCCACATTGCCTTATTTAATAAATAAATATGAAAAATCCAAATTTTTATTTTTTATTTTTTTAACAACCTGAACTCGAGCGGAAATCCATTCTTAAGCCTGAAGAAATCCCATATTGCAAATGGAATTGAATCTGTTTCCATATTTTGACTAGAGATGGTATCTCAATTTTTATTGTTGAGGGATGTTTTTGAATCTAAATGGGTTCCAAATATTATAATTTGATGCATTTATTGATATTGTCAAATGTAGAATTTAATTACACCATCACATTGTAATAAATATATAACATTTTAAAAAAATTTAGTACTTTTTTCGTTTCGAAATATTTGTTCATATAATTTTTTATATATAAATTAAGAGTGTTAAAAATAATATTATAATTTAGATAAAATTTTTATTTTACTTATATTAAAAATATGATATTTATTGATTAGTATAAATTTTAAGAAACAAGAAGATGAAAGAGTTTTAAAAAGTTGTGATGTTGATTTAAAATAAATGAGATTAAAATAAAAAAAATAAATTATTAATTCTAAAAATATGTAACAAATATTTTGAAATAAAATAAAAAAATTCATGAATAAATATTTTGAAGCGAGAATAGTATCATATACTTAGACAAAATTATGATTTATTGCTCAAAATTACCAGCGTTCATCAACGATTTTAACGTGTGCACTTATAGCGATTGTCCTTAGTTCCAAATCTCCAAACAGTGAGGATCTATATATGCAACATCCAAGTGATACACAGATTTTCAACTTGCTCAGAATGTGCCACCAGCCTCTCTTCCCTCAACGTTGCCGCAGCTAGCTGGAGTTGGGGTGGCGTGGTGCTGTCTGTGACTGAGACGGGGGGGGGGGGGTGGGTGGGGTTTCGGGAAGTAATGGGTTCTGCTGCTCCGGACTGCAGTGGTTACAAGAGTCCGTTAGAGCCGTGACGGTTAACTGAAGGGCAAAGGTGACAGAGCTTGCGCGCCAGCACTCGCTAGCACTCTATATAATAGCCCCTAACTTCCCTAATTTGCCAGAATTTTACACCCCACTTCTCTTTCACTTTCCCTCTCGCCATCGTTTCAAACTTTCATCTTGAGCCGCCCTTTCATGTTTGTGCTACCAAGAATTACGTCGGTCACCTCCTTTCGTTTCTTGATCAATTCATGTCACTTTCTTTCTGTCGTGAAAGCCCGGATAGATAATTTATTCTCTTGCTGTCCAATTCAATCTCCGAACTGCATTGAAAGTTTCAGGCATCTACGACAACCATGGGAAGGGTGTTTCTTACCTATCTTGATTATTCTTATCCAGGGGAAGAATACTATCAGTGCAGAAGATGCAAGGCTCACATTGCATTACTCTCGGATTTGCGCTGCACTTATTCGGTAGGTTCTTGATTTTTATCATCAAGAATTTCTTGTCACCAACCAAATCAAAGTTCTAACAAATTTTACTCTGTAATTTTGGAGGCTCATAAATGAAATCATTTTGTGTTCTTCAGACATGGCTTCAATGTTTGTTTTTCATCGACATCTTTCATTCTTCATTACTTGATTCACATTTTGATTGATGAGAACTATATACATGGCTGTTTGTTGATGCTTCACTCTGTCTTTTTCTGGAATTGATCGAGCAATGATTCTAAACACTTTTCAGATATCTGGAAATGTGATTAGAAAAACTAAGGAATGATTCTAAGTTCTTTTGGGATTTATTTTCTTTTGGTTTTGGGTGCCTTTCCTCTGTTTTCAGGACAGGTTATGTGTTATTTAAAAGGTTATACTGTTTCTGGATATCATTACCCTTAAAACTTTTGTTATCTGTTTCTTTTTTTTACTTATTGAATTATCTCTCTCAAATCGCTGCATCCTCATTTATCCTGGTGTGATTTCAGCCAGGGATAAGCGGAAAGACGGGAGGTATCTTCAAGAAAATGTAAGACTATTGTTCAACCTTGATTTAGAGAGCAGTACTTCAACTCTTTCAGTAGACTACTTCCTCTATTATCTATTCATGTTTCGATAAATTGCACTTCCACGATTTTTTTTTTCTCCCAGAAGAATTATTTCTTGATTTCCTGATGAAAGTGCGTACCAAAGGTATTAGGAAACCATAAGAGCTAGTTGAAATTTTCTTGGAAAAAAAAAATGTAAGCAACATCTTGAACTTGATAAACTTGTATAGAGAATTCAGAAAATTGGTATTTTGAATGAAACATGCACGTTTCGATGTCCTGCAGTACTATAGAACATTTAGTAGCCATGACTAAACTAGTTGTGCAATGGACTATGGAGATCAAGATTAAATTTTCTGCTGGCATGATAAGTTTGAAGTCCATCAAAGTATTGCCATTTTATCTCGATAATTAATATTTTACAACACAGAATTATATTGTGTATTTTACAGTGTCAATGGGCGTATTGATGAAACAGAACAACCAGTTTATCTTGCTCCTCCTGGGGTGCTTGATCTTCACGAGCTTTTTGAAATCAACTGCGTTCGGTGCATGGATCTTTTAGGATGGAAATATGTAAGATCTATCCCCTTTTCCTCTTCCAAATTACGAAGATTACACATATGCAAATTGTCTTATCCTGCTAAGTGCTTCACTTCTCAGGTTGAACTATCAGACGTAGCAGAGGCATTCCTTCATGCAGGAGACGCCGAGATAATAATGTATAAAATGTGGAAGGAAACTGTTATCGTATTACATGCTATGCCTGTTCTCGGACACTTTTAACAGTTGCAGCTTCAACTAAATTGAACAGGGAAAAACTGGAGAAGCACGAGAACGGCATGGAAGATGCAGAGCAACAGTACCAAGCACCAGGAAATGCAGAACATGCAGAAATGGCTGAACAAGGGGAACAACAAGGAGATGCAGAAATGGCTGGGGAACAACAGGGAGATGCATAAATGAGGGATTCTGAATATTCAAAATCTGATCAAGACATACTCTGATGAAAGCACAAAGAGCAGCAGCAGATAGTGTACAATTGGTTTTTCTCAACATTCTTGTGTATATGCACCAAAGAGGAATCTGAGATCATTCCCCTCACAATCATGTCTTCCTTCCAATTAGCTTATAGTTTCTCTAAGTAGGTCTTGATTAACTCTTGATACATATTCATTGCTAGTGCCTTCATGCTCGCTAATTGGATGTTATGAGTAAGGCAGATCAAAAGTTTACTCGGCATGTGTTTGAATGACTATTTTGCTTCACAGATGCTCTGTATATGATGCACCCTGAATTTCAAAAACACCACTCTCTCTTACTCTCACTAGACAAATTTCTCTCTCCGTGTAGAAATTCATAAAATGGTTTATCTATGGACAAATTTCTCCCTGATTTGAAGGATAGAGCTTAAAAGTTATTGTAAAGAACAATAATGCTTGACTAAGTCTCCAGGTAGCAAAGGCTAGAGCCGTTCATAAGGTGGGCAGATAGAATCTTCTAGTCCAGAAAAGGTGTAGCAGAAGGGGGATGCCTATGGAAGTCTACCTATTGTTTCTACCCATATCACCCTGGACAAAGTATTTGAAACGCTCAAATGGCAACATTTTTAATTCCAAAAGACTGCAATGACAGTGCCAAAAAGACAGTTTATTTTGATTCTGTGCATCTCTAGTCCCCAGCATATCATGGTAATCGAAATTGCTAGCAACTACTGCAATTTGTCATTCATTTTGGTTTAGATGATAAGTCCTGGAAGGAAGTCTCAAACTAGAGTAATTTTGGTTTAGATACCACTGAAAATGCAAATATCATCTATTGCTTCCACAGAAACAATGAATCCATATCTTAGATCTGAACCCCAAATTGATGAAACTGAATCTTCCCTTCGGAAGGCATAACTCATCGTAAGAATCTGATCAAGACATGCTCTCTGATGAAAGCACAAAGAGCAGCAGCAGAATGCTAATTGCATACTTTGATTTGCTGATTTTTTTTCCCCTTTCCCAGAAAGGAAAAAAAGAAGTCATTTTCAATAAATAACAGTTGTTACTATAACATTTTAGAGCAGAAAATGCTCGCATAAATCCAAATTTCATAGAACACTATATTAAAAATTTATATTGCATGCATTATATATTAATATATCTTTTAAATTAATATAAATTCGTACGCATTTTGTTTATAAATATCAAATCTATATAAATAATCTATCATTTTAATATAAAGTTAAATGTTGACGTTTTTATTTTAAAATTATCCGATAATGAGTATTCACTTTTATAAAGGTTGACGTTAGTTTTGTCGAGTCGACGTAACGGTTACTTTGGACCGTTGTCGATTTGATGGGTTCCTCGACCCGATAAAGTTAGCGTTTTAAACACCAGTTAGTTATAGTCAATATCGGCACCATGAAGCCGATAGGAAGTAAAACGAATTCCTGATCTTTCGACATGAGAATTCTGCGAGCATATCCACGACCGTTGGGAGCATTCTTTGGCTGGAAGAAACTCCACAATCTGTTAATGGCTCGATTGCAGCAAGTATAAAAAGAAAACGCTGCCCTAGAGCCCAAACACGACCATCATCAACCAACAACATTAAATTTCTATTTTTTCTGCTTTGTCGTCATTTACAGCTTTTTAGTCTAGGGTTTCAATTTCTTACAACTTTCTTACCGCTTTGTTACAGCTTTGTTTCCAGCTTTCTTTACAGTTTCTTGTTCTTCTGTCAAGGTTTAAATCTGTTCTATACTTTCATTGAATCAAGTCAATACACGTATCTTCTTGTTGTTTTGAAAAGTTCTTTATTTGTGCATTTTCAACTAATCCTTTTTATAGTAAGTTCAAGAAACCTGTTCCTGATTCAAAAAAGATCTAATACCACTGTTTTCACCATATCGAATCGTTTGTATTTATCGAAAGTATAGCCGATACATGATTATATTGGCTCACCATTTTGACAACAACAATAAATATAATTTTCATCTACTAATATCATAAACTTAATCAACTCAATATTGATTAGCCTGTGCAAGTGAGAGAGTCAGTTTTGCAGTGGTTACAAATCTGGTTTCCGTTATGGTATTTAAGAGTCCGAAGCCAAGTTCTGAGGAAAAAAAACAAGGCTGCCAGAGCTATTTCCTTTCTGTCAACGCAATTTTATTTTAAATATCTGTTTTACCCTTCACCCAATCCTCACAATTTCCCTTCATTATCTTGATGGGTCCCACTATTATCTTCACCTTACCTCCTAACCGTCACCCTCTTTAGTTTTCTGTTTTTCTCCTTTCCTCCCCCTCTCTCTCTCGCGCGCAATCACTGTCACTGCCATGTAGTGCCGTCCCCAAAATGAGCCATCCCAGTCTAATTCTGAATATTATACAATAATATTAACTAGGAAAAAACTATCCACCCATGTCACGTCCTGTGCCCGTAGATCCGAAAGGGTAACTATAGACCCGACAGCACCCACGGTCAATTACTTGATCGCCATCCTCGCGGGGTCAAAATGAATATCCCAAGTTGACAATGGGTACTTAGACCCATTCTTATATACCATTCATACTTTTTATCTCGATTCAATGTGGGATTGGGGCATCACAACTCAAGTCATCCAAGCACTAGCTCTCTCTCAAAATGCCTATTCTACTGAACCACACTCTAAATTTTCACCAAAAAAAATGAAAAGAAAAATTGAAGATGACAGTGGCTACCCGGCACTGTAGGCGAGGATAACATTGGAAAGGAAGAAGAGAGAATATGGAATATGGAAGAGAGTGACTATTTTGATACACTTCTCGAATTTATAAGTATTAAATTGGATAAAATAATTTTTGAAGAAATAATTTTTTTTCCTTTTTCAACTTTCGTATAAATTTAATAATTTATATTTATTTTTAAGAATATATTTTTCTCTTTCTTAGCTTATGAATTTTTTTTTCTTTTTTCTCTTTATTGTAATTTATCCAATTTAAATTTTTTTTCTCAACGATATATTTTTTTGTTTATTTTAGTTTATGTAAATTTTTTCCTTCTTTACTTTCTAGTAATTCCTCCAATTCATAATATTTTCTTGATGATTTTTATCTTTTTTTTAACTCATAATTTTCTTTTCTTCCTTCCACTTTCTTGCAATTTATCTAACTAATATTTTTTCTTATTTTTTGGCTCGTACAAAATTTTTCATGTTTCTCATTTATTGTAATTTCTTAATTCATATTTTTTTCTCATAGATTTTTTTCTCGTTTCTTCTATCTCATAAAATTTTTTCTCTTTCCTCTTATTGTAATTTAAATATTTTGGCTCATATTTAACATATATCATAGAAAAATATATGAATCAAATGAATTATAATAAAGGGAAAAGAGAAAAAAAATTATGAGTGAAAAGAAATGAGAAAAAAAATATGTTTGAGAAAAAATATGAATTTACGAAATTACAAGAAATGGGAAACATGAAAAAAAATTATACGAGCGAAAAAAAGGAGAAAAAATATTATTTAAATGAATTACAAGAAGGAGGAAGGAAGAAAAAAAAAATTATGAGTTAAAAGAAATAGGATAAAAATTATCAAGAAAATATTATGAGTTAAAGAAATTACAAGGGAGTAAAGAAGGAAAAAATTCATATAAGCTAAAATAAATGGAAAAAAAATAGATAAATTACAAGGGAGAAGAGGTAGGAAAAAAAATTTATGAGCTAAAATAAAAAGGGGGAAAATATATCTTCAAAAATAAATATTAATTATTGAAAGATTAATTTTTAAATTGGTCCTTGAAAATATACACTTGTTTTAATAAATTCTCTCAAAAATTACTTTATTCAATTTAGTCCCTATAAATATAAAAAGTGTATCAAAATAGGACTGTCCAAATGACTATTTTGATATACTTTTTATATTTACTAAATTGAAAAAAATAATATTTAAAGGATTTAATTGGAAGAATTACATATTTTTTAGGACTAATTTAAAAATTAAACCAAAACAACCATTCCCGCTTCACAGTATGCTGATTGGCTCGTCTCTTCATCTATAAAAGCAAGCGCAATTGATCTCATCAGAATCAAAACCCTGCATTATTCCACAATCAAGAATCAGAAAAACTACTTTTCTCTCTCTCTCTCTTGGCTGTTTCAAACCTCCATCTTCATCAATCTTTCGGTTTCAATTTTCTTTGGCTGCATTGTTCGTTCTGGATATTATTCAGTGCAGCTGAAAGGTCTCGGTCATTCGCCTTTAATTTCTGAAGTAGCATTGATCAGCAATCATGGAAGTCCGTCCTCACTACGTCTGCAAGATTTGCAAAACTGTCATTGCTCTGGAAGAGCACGACTTCCTTGATTACGCTGTACGTTCTCCTCCTCCCTCTGTTTTTTCCTTTTTTCTTTTGTAGTTTCTTGTCAAGTACTATACTGCAATGCCCTGTTTCCATTACTATATATTCATGGATTTCGTCGTTTCCATGTTATTTCATTTTCTTGATAATGAATCATGATTTTGCTTTGATTAACTGTTCTTGATCTTCCAGTTGTCTTGCTCTTCTGCGTTTCTGGGTCTCCATATTTTCAGTTTCGTCAAATTCTTCAATGTTGTTCGGGTTTATACAGTTGAATTCGGATTTGGCGGGAGCCTTCTATTCTGGGAATTTTTCTATTTTCTGCTAGCCAGTATTTATTTGAGGAATGGCTCTATTTCATTTGAATTCATCATCGATGTCCAATTTCTTTGCAGTAAAATTAAACTATGTGCTATTTCTGACTATTCATGGCCTACCTGTAGTTCTTCATTATTTCTTTTGGTTGGTGGTTTATTTCCTTCTCCTGTTTTGTCACCGGTATTTTTAACTTTTCTCAGGCAGCAGACAGTGGACTGCGGGGAGTCCATTTCTTTCTAGGAGCGTAAGATCCTATAACGGAACTCGTGATTTTGAGAGAGTTTGTTGTTTCCCATTTTTTTTTTTTTTTTTGCCCGGGGGGGGGGTTATAGGGGGAGTTGTAGTGATAAACTTGAACTTAGTGATAAATTAATTCTGCAGCAGAAACATGGTTACTGATGGAGTGCCGAGGCCAGCCGGTCCTCACACAGTTGCAGATCTCCGCTGTGCCAACTGCATGAATCATATAGGTTTCACATATGTAGGCCACAAAAATCATTTCCAAATTAGCTTCGGAGACCATCATACATACATGTGCATAATCTTACAAAACCATTGTATTTTTTCAGACTCATGTCTCTGATGTGGAGACCATCATTTACCGGAGTGGTATTCAGCTGATAATGTAAGATATGCAGAAACACTTAAATAATTCTGATGCCCAGTACAGAGAAGGGGCAACTCTTGACGTTTTCATCTTGAGTTGTATTCACAACAGGGCAGAACTCGAGTTTGTTAATCCTCGAGCTGCACGAATGGAGGGACGGGAACAGGAACAGGCTGCTGCTGGAACAGGCTCTACAACGCGAGCCGGACAAATGGGAGAACAAGGACAGGCTTCACAGCAGCAAGTTGTACACAGGAGAACAAGGACAGGCTTCACAGCAGCAAGCCGGACAAATAGGAGAACAAGAACAGGCTACACAGCATCAAGCCAGAGAAAATGGGAGTACCTGAAGATCATCCATAACGGAAATAGGTAGAATTTGTTTTACTTTCCAGATACAAAAGAGATGCAATGATGTTGCTGTCATGATGCAAATCTGAAGATTCTAATTTGGTAAAAGCACAGAGGGAATATCAAACAGAATGTGTTTGAAGGCATTCTGTGATCATTCTCCTCAGAATCAAATCTTCCAATCCAATTAGGACATATATACTTCTATGCGGTTGTAGCTCCTCTAAGTAGGGCACTATTCATTCTTGATAGAGTGCCTTTGTGCTTCATAGTTGGATCTTGGATGTTTTATGGCAGCTCTTGAAGATCAAAAGTTCAACCAGAATGTGTTTGAATGAGTACTATTTTAGGCTACTATTCATTCATAGTAGGATAAAGTTTCGTGCTTTACAGTATCTATCCTCGGCGTGCCAAATTTACATGCAAATGAATAGCATTACTGCCTTTCTTCCCGCTTTGTGGCATTTCTGTGGGTGGGAAGATGGAATGCCCATTTTTTCCCTTCTTTTTCCACAAACATTATTATGGTGCTGTTGTTTACAAATAATTCAAGCACAACCCTAACCATTGGAATGAAAACCTCCACGTACTCAATTGTTTTACACGGGCGTGTATGTATTATATTTATACGTTTATGGATAAAGGTCCTTAATTTAATTAATTAAAGTTTTTTACAATTACATGACTAATTTGAGAATTTTTGTTTAAATTTTAAACAATAATTTGATTTTTTTTTTACAATTGCACAGACTAATATGAGATTTTTTGTTTTCGAGGTCTTAGAGAGAAAGGGATAAAGGATTTTTTTTTTTCTTTTTTTGGTGGGTGATAGTGATAATCCTGAACTCAATGCAAATGTGCCAAATTAATTCCTGTAATCTGTAGAAACATGGTTTTTGATGAAAACGTGCACCGGGAGGCATCACCTCGCAAAGTTGCAGACGTCCACCGTGCCAACTGCAATGATCTTTTACGAGTCAAATAAGCAAAGACACAGGACTCCTTTTTAGATCATATAATCTTACAAACTGCTTTATTGTAAAGGATGTGCAAGACATCCATTGCAAAGGGTTTAATCAGCTGAGGATGTAATATCTGCAAAAACGGCTAACGATGCCAAATGCAGAGGGGAACTCTTAACAGTTTCATCTTGAATTGTATTCCACAGGGCAAAAGTCGAGTTTGCTGATTCAAGAGATGTAAGAGCTGCACAAGCTAACACTATAGCACTTTTGAAACGAGTAACTCTAGGCGAGGACCAAGAGGAAAAGCAACCAGCCTGTGGAAGCCAAGGAGCAAGGGGAAGAGCCTGCAAAAATGGGAGAACAGGAGGAACAGCCTGAAATAGCAGAGGGACAAGAGGAAGAGCAGCCTGCAGAAGCAGAGGAACAAGAAGAAGAGCAAGCAGGAGCAGTCGAACAAGAACAAACAAGTTGCAGAAAACTGGAACAGGAAGCAGTAGACTGAGGAACAAGTAACTGAAGATCTATAATGGAAGCAGGGCAATCTGTTGAACTTTTTAACACTAAATAGGTATCCATAAATCAGATGCACTCTGTATCCTCATTGTGAAATCTTGTATGCTGATCCTTTCATATTCATGCTTTCCAGATACAAAGAAAAAAGAAGCTATAAAAAGATGCAGTGTGGATGCTGTCAAGATGCAAGTCCCAAGATCCTAATTTGGTGAAAGCACAGAGAATAACAAATACTTCGCCACCACTCAGATATTGTGCAGATAGTGTACGCACAGATAGTGTACGTTTGGTTTTTCTCAGCCTTGTGCATACGCACTATAGAGTAATCGGCGAGCTTCCCAATTAGGGTTTAGTTTCTCTAGGTAGGTCATGGTTAACTCTTGATACATATTCATTGCTAGTTCCTTCATGCTCTGTAGATGAATGTTATAGGTCGGGCAGATCAAAAGTTTACCCAGTATATGTTTGAATGACCATTTTGCCTCACAACAGATGCTCTATCTATGATGTACCCTGAATTTCAAAAACACCACTCTGTCTTACTCTTGCTAGGCAAATTTCTCACTCCATATAGTAATTCAAAAAATGGCTTATCTATGCATGAATTTCACCCTGGTTTGAAGAATAGAGCTTAGAAGTTACTGTACAGAACAATAATCCTGTCCATGTTGGGTTAGATACATTTTTTTCCTATTAGATGATATAACGTCAGCCATCATTTCCAGATTAGATAGCTTATAATCAAATCTATCTGAAGGATGATATAAAAGTAGACAGTTTACTATAGAATCAGAGTGAGTGAGTGTGACAGAGAGAGAGAGAGAGAGACTGTGTGTGTGTGTGTGTGTGTTTTAATGCTTGAATAAGTCTCCAGGAAGTCTAGAGCCCTTCATAAGCCGAGCAGATAGAATCTGCTAGTCCAGAAAAGGTATACAATAAGTGGGATAGCAATGGAAATATTCCCCTAGACAAAGTATTCAAAATGCTCAAATCGCAACATTTTAAAAGTCTATAATGACAGTGTCAAAAAGACAGTTAATTTTGATTCAGTGCATCTCTAGTCCCCAGCATAATCATGGTAGTAGAAATTACCAGCGACCAATTTGTCATCAATCCAGTGATGCAACAACAACTGCATTTCCTAAATGTCTGATAGCATTTCATGACTGATACAAGTCCTAGAAGAAAGTCTCAACCTAGAGTAATTTTGGTTTAGATGGCCAAAGACCACTGAAAATGCAAGATCATCTATTGTTTCCACAGAATCGACGAATCCATATCTTAGATTTGAACCCTAAATTGATGAAGTTGAATCTTCTCTGCAGAAGTCATAGCACATACAAATAGGGAATTTCTCACCCTCTGTTGATGAATCTCCTTTGTAACATTAAAGAGTTTCTTCTTTTTCACTTTAAAAGGGAAGAACACACACACACACAAAAAGTTCATCCTTTCAGAAGGGAAGCCTAGAATAAACTGTTAGAAAACCAAATAGCGGAACACTCCTTCAGAACTGTATTGGAATATGGAAAATCAAAGGTAGAACGCAACATTCTCAGGCATGAAGTCCAATTGGAATTGAATAAACATTCCAAACTGCAGTGTGTAAAGTAAACATGACCTGAAATCCCCTTAGATGATACTGGATAACAGTTGCAGGCCCAAAAATGCACCCGAAAAGAAATACAAAAAGAAAAGGAAAAATCAGATTTCATTTCATATAAGTATATAAATTAGTTTCCCGTGGTTGTGAATTTATCAGTTTGCATGCAGGATCTGGAATTAAAATGCCAGGATAGATTCATCTATCGGTGATCTCAATCTAGGTGGCAGTGTTGAGATTAAAAGTCATGCAGGTATCTTAGAAAAAAAAGACATATTGTACTTGCGAAAGCTGGCCCATAATTACTTCGTCTTAGAAAGCAAACAAAGAGGATTCAACCTCTAATTTATCAAGAAATTTTAGTAGCTTAATCAAAATACACAACTTAGTATAAGAAATTTCCAGCAAGCAATACTTTATTGAATTCTAAAGTATGTCATGGGACCTACATCAGGATTTAAGGGCAGCCCCGACTTTGACAAGATCCTCAAGTGCCTTTGAAATCTGTTCCTCAGTCATGCCTTCCAACCGAATTCCCTTCTCAATTCCCATATCTGGTCATAAATCAAAGACTGGTAAATAGAATGGAAACAAAATAAACAACCTTATAAAAGTTGAGTAAGCAAACAAATTTAATAAAAGATCTGCATTGCAAAAATTCACATGAAAAAGCGATTTTATTTCAGAAAGAACAATATCCGGGTCAATGTACTATTTAGGATAAAATTTATCACTTTATTGTGCACAAACCACAAAGAGCTTAGGCATACTTCTAGTCTTCAGTTTGGCTACCTGGATAACTGTTGTCATTAAAGCTTTAACAGAGTTATCTACCAGTTAAACCACAAATGCCATTTAGCACTTATTTTCTTTCCAGCTTTTAGTTCAATTTTTAAGCGTTGAATCCTGAACTATCCTAAAGCCGAAATTTGACTCCAATTTCAGTAATAGGATCAAGTTTCGTGCTTTACAGTACCTCTCCTCTGTATACCAAATCTACATTCAAATGAATAACATGCTAGCATAAATTTAAGATTTTGAGAAAAGCTAAGAAACCCATTGTAAATCACTATCAAAATAGCCCAAGAAACAACAGAAAAAAAAAATCAGTCCATTTCAAAGAAATCTACATTTAGAAGAAACTGCAGAAACAAAAAGAAACCGAAATTGAAGCCAAAATATAAAATTAGCAACCAATCCCACCGTATCTTGCCCAAAGCTGAGGCTCGATGTTGCTGGCCTCACGAATTAAAATGGGAAATCTGGGGTTTTGCGTCTTGAGATCCTTATAATTCTTTTCAATGAAAGATCTGTCAAAGATTAAAAATCCCACCAAAGAAAGAATTATTACACACAACCAGAGAGAGAGAGAACAACTCAGAGATAGAAAGAGGGAGACCTGGTGGCAGAGCTGGCAGGTGAGGAATGAGAGAAGAGGATTCGGAGCTCTTTGAGATTCTTAGAGAGATTACTCCTCCACGCCATTGTTGCCCGTTCCACACACAGTCTCTTTCTGTCTCCTCCGACGATTTTTACACTAGGCAGTCCAATGTGTGGTTTTTTTTTTTTTTTGCCTTCTGTTTAATCTTAATTGGGCCTTGAAGGATGAAAAAGGATTTTACTGACTAGAAATTTCAATTCTGCTAATATTTTCTCATTTCTTCTTCTTCTTCACCTTTTTTTTCCCCTTACATAATAGGAAAATGACCTTATTACATACTTCATATTTTCTCACTTTTGACAAGAAACTAAATAAGATAGAGCTTATTTGATAAATGGAGGTCTAGACACTAAAAATTGAGTATTTAAGTAGTAAATTTTAAATTTAAATATTTAAATAAAATTAAGTAAAATTTATTTTATTATTATATATTTTTAATTAAATAAATATTTAATATATTTAGTTTTAAATTTTTAAAAAATCTTATTTTATTTAAAATTTATAACACAATCATATCAAATTTTAATCAATTAATAAATGAATTAAAATAATTAAATATTTATTATCGTTTAAATTAAGTTTAATTATTTTTAATATAATTTTTAAAATAAAATGGGATGTTAAAATAGGAAGTATGTTATGAATTATTGGAATCTTTATTAATTAGTGGAGGCTCCACTAATTATGGATTTATGTGAATTATTATAGAAGATTTTTATGGATGTCCACTATTTAGTGGAGACACCACTAATTGAGATTAGTGGAAGATGATGTATGCCATGATGTATTCCACTAATTAGAGCTCTATAAATAGAGCTATTCTCTAAACTTGTAACACACCATTCTTTTGTGAAAGAAAGATTAGAGAAAAATTGTGAGATAAGAGAAAGAGGGAAATTCTTGTGCAGAATAGTTAGAGTTTTATTAGTGTGTAGTGTGAAGATTTTATTCTAACATTACCCTAATTTTATAACACGTTATCAGCACGAGCCTCTACCGGTACAAAAGCCAGAAGACTAAGCACGAGTTTCTGCCGTTACCAAAGCCAGAAGACAGTACGCATTTATTGATCTCTATGGCTAACATCGCTAAACTCAAATTTGTAGCCCTTGATATTTCTGGAAAAAATTATATATCACGAGTTCTCGATGCAGAAATGCATCTAAATGCTGAAGGCCTTAGTGAAACTATTCAAGCAAATAATAGTGCATCTGCACAACACAAGGCTAAAGCTTTGATTTTTATTCGTCGTCATCTCGATGAAAATTTGAAAATGGAATATCTTATCGAAAAAGATCCATATGGCATGTGAGTAAATTTAAAAGAAAGATTTGACCACCTGAAGATGGTCGTACTACCTACTGCACGGTATGAATGGTTGCACCTGAGGTTGCAAGATTTTAAAACCATGAATGAATATAGCTCCGCAATGTATAAAATTACATCTCAATTAAAATTATGCGGAGAAAAAGTGACTGATGAAGATATGTTGGAGAAGACATTCTCCACCTTTCATGCCTCGAATATTGTCCTGCAACAACAATATCGAGAAAAGAGGTATACAAAATTTACAAATTTAATTACTGCCCTCCTCATTGCAGAGAAAAATAATGAGTTATTATTGAGAAATCATGAAGCCAGGCCAACTGGCTCAACAGCACTCCCAGAAGTGAATGCTGTTGGCTCCAGCAGAAGCCATCGTTATAGTCGTGGTCGTGGCCATGGCCGTGAACGTGGTCGTGGTTATGGTCGTAGACACGCTCGATATTTCCCTCATCACAATTATAATCAAACTGTGAGAAATACTGGCCACCTGAAGTGGAACAGAAAAGATCATAAGGAAAAAGAAAAAGAACTTGAAGAAAAGCATGAGGATATATGTTATAGATGTGGCATGAAAGGTCATTGGTTACGAAACTGTCGTACGGCTAAGCGTTTAGTTGAATTGTATCAAGCTGCATTGAAAAATAAAAATGTGGAAGCAAATTTTTCTCAACATCCAATAAATAATGTTGAGGATGATGATATTGATCCTGAAGATCTTAATATCAATATTACCCATATGGATGTATCGGATTTTTTTGAACACCCAGACAGTAGGATAGACCATTTTATTGATGATGGCAGTGTCCAGAAGAACTAAAGCCTCACCCTGATATTTTTATATTTTCATTTTCATTCTATTCTAATAATATTTACGTTTGCATATATATATATTTGTGTTTAGATGGCTGTTGTTAATGATGATGTATGCATTATTGATAGTGGAACTACACACACTATACTAAAAAATGAGAAATATTTTTCTGATCTCAAAATGGGAGAAATAAATATTTATACGATAAATGGTAGCGCAAATGTAATTGAGGGTTCCGGAAGAGCTAGTATATTGTTGCCTAAAGGAACAACAATTATTATTGATAATGCGCTATTTTCCTCAAAATTCAGAAGAAATTTATTGAGTTTTAAAGATATCCACAGAAATGGGTATCATGTTGAAACAAATGAGGAAAATGGGATTGAGCATTTTTTTATTACTCAAATGCATTTGGGTAAGAAATCGGTATTAGAAAAACTGTCGTCTTTTTCTACTGGTCTATATTTTGTAAAAATACGTACAATTGAAATTCATCATCTAGTAAACCAGAAGTTTACTGATCCTATTACTTTTAGCATTTGGCATGACCGATTGGGTCATTTGGGATCTACCATGATGAGAAGAATTATTGAGAATACACATGGTCATCCTTTAAAAAATAAAAGGATATTAACATCAGAAAAATTCGCATGTACTGCATGTTCCCTAGGAAAATTAATTGTTAAACCATCACTAGTAAAAGTAGGAGCTGAAAGTCCTACATTTCTCGAACGGATTCACGGAGATATTTGTGGACCTATTGATCCACCATGTGGACCGTTCAAATATCTTATGGTCTTAATTGATGCATCATCCCAATGGTCACATGTATGTTTATTATCTACTCGCAACCTGGCGTTTGCGAGATTACTTGCTCAAATAATTAAATTACGAGCACAATTTTTGACCATCACATTAAAAATATCCATTTGGATAATACTGGTGAATTTTCATCACATGCTTTTGATGTATATTGCATGTCAATTGGGATTAATGTTGAACATCCTGTAGCTCATGTTCACACACAAAATGGTCTTGCTGAATCTTTGATTAAACGATTACAATTAATTGCTAGACCATTATTAATGAAAACAAATCTCCCAACATCTGCCTGGGGACATACTATTCTACATGCTGCAACACTTGTACGTATAAGACCAGCTAGTTATCATAAATTCTCTCATTTGCAATTGGCTTTTGGGTCAGAACCAAATATTGCTCATTTGAGAATTTTTGGGTGTGCTGTATATGTTCCAATTGCACCAAACCAACGTACAAAGATGGGTCCTCAAAGAAGAAATGGGATATACATTGGATATGATTCTCCCTCTATTATCAGGTATGTTGAACCCACGACGGAGATGTATTCACAGACAAGATTTGTTGATTGTCATTTTGATGAATCATTATTCCCTAAATTAGGGGAGAACCAAAGCAGACATAAAAAGGATCTTGCTTGGACAACATCATTAAATTATCTTGATCCGCGCACAAGCGCATGTGAACTTGAAGTTCAAAAGATAATTCATTTGCAAAGCATTGCAAATCAAATGCTAGACGCTTTTGTTGACTTCAGAAGAGTTACAAAATCGCATATTCCGACTATAAATGCTCCTATTCGAATTGAAGTTCCAGTAGAACGAAATATTATACCTATAGTCTGCTGAGTCAAAAACACGCCGAAGCGTGGCCGACCTCTTGGTTCTAAAGATAAAAATCCTCGAAAGAAAAGAGGATTAAATGATCCAGAAGATCATATTGAAGAAAAGAATGATAAAAACCAAGAGAGAGCCGATGACAAAGAACCGGAAGTTGATGAAACTAACACTTGAAATTTCTATCAATTATACCACTTCAGGTAGAAGTTGGAATCGGATAGAAAGCTGTTATTGATAATATATTTGCATACAATATATCTCTTGATGTTACACAGGATAATGATGATCCTGAACCAATATCAGTTGATGAATGTCGGCATAGAAAAGATTGGTTGCAATGGAAAGATGCGATTCAACCGGAGTTAAATGCACTAACAAAACGTGAAGTCTTCGGACCTGCAGTCCGAACACCAGAAGGTGTAAAACCTGTTGGCTACAAATAAATATTTGTGCAAAAGCGCAATGAAAAGAGTGAAATCGTTCGATATAAAGCGCGATTAATAGCCCAAGGTTTTTCACAAAGACCAGGTATTGATTATGATGAAACTTATTCTCCTATTGTTGGTGCTATTACACTCCGATATCTTATCAGTTTGGCAATACTTGAAAAGATAGATATGCGCCTATTAGATGTTGTCACTGCTTACTTGTATGGAAATTTAGAAAAATGATGTTTACATGAAAATCCTTGAAGGATTTCATATGCCTGAAGCATATAAACATTATGCTCGTGAAAATTACTCCATCAAGTTACAGAAATCATTATATAGCCTGAAGCAATCTGGGCGCATGTGGTTCACACGTCTTAGTGAATATTTATTGAAAGCGGGATTTAAAAATGACCAGGTATGTCCATGTATTTTTATTAAGAAATCTGGTTCTAAATTTGTGATATTAGCTATATATGTTAATGATATTAATCTTATTGAAACTCCTGAAGAGTTCCAAGAAATAATTGATTATTTAAAAAGAGAATTCGAAATCAAGGATTTTGGTAAAACCAAATTTTGCCTTAGTTTACAAATTGAACATCTGGAGAGTGGAACATTTATTCATCAATCAACATATACAGCAAAAGTGCTAAAAAGATTTTATATGGACAAAGCACATCCATTGAGTATTCCAATGATCGTCCGATCATTAAATGTGGATGAAGATCCTTTCCGACCTCAAGAAAATGATGAAGAACTCCTTGATCCTGAAGTACCATATCTTAGTGCAATTGGTGCATTGATATATCTTGCTAATAATACACGACCTGATATTATTTTTGCTGTCAATTTATTAGCAAGATTTAGTTCTTCACCAACACGACGACATTGGAATGGAATTAAACAAGTCATTCGATATCTCCAAGGTACAATTGATCTCGGATTATTTTATTCAAATAAAACCAGTCCAACATTGATAGGTTATGCAGATACTGGTTATTTATCTGATCCACATAAAGCACGTTCTCAAACGAGCTATCTATTTACATGTGGAAATACTGCTATATCATGGCGTTCTACGAAACAATCTATAGCAGCTACTTCTTCAAATCATGCTGAAATTATAGCCATTCATGAAGCAAGTCGAGAATGTGTATGGCTAAGATTCATGATTCATTATATCCGAGAAAGTTGTGGATTATCATCAATCAAAGATATTCCAACTCCTCTTTATGAAGACAATGCAGCTTGCATAGCTCAATTACGAGGAGAATATATTAAAGGAGATCGGACAAAACATATTTCACCAAAATTCTTCTTTACTCATGAACTCCAGAAGAAATGTGAAATTGATGTGCTACAAATTCGGTCATGTGATAACCTTGCAGATATTTTCACGAAGACTTTACCGACTGCAACATTTGAAAAGTTGAGATATAAAATCGGTATGCGTCAGTTTAAAGATTTAAAGGAATCATCTCATCAGGGGGAGTAATAAATAGACATATAGAATAGTGTACTCTTTTTCCTTCACTAGATTTTTTTTCCCATTGGATTTTTATCTAGTAAGGTTTTAACGAGGCATATTCTTTATGTAATGGATGGACATCCAAGGGGGAGTGTTATGAATTATTGGAATCTTTATTAATTAGTGGAGACTCCACTAATTATGGATTTATGTGAATTATTATAAAAGATTTTTATGGATGTCCACCATTTAGTGGAGACACCACTAATTAAGATTAGTGGAAGATGATGTATGCCATGATGTAATCCACTAATTAGAGCTCTATAAATAGAGCTATTCTCTAAACTTTTAATACACCATTTTTTTGTGAAAGAAAGATTAGAGAAAGAATTGTGAGAGAAAGAAAGAGAGAAGTTTGAAGAGAATTTTTTGTGCAAAGAATAGTTAGAATTTTCTTAGTGGGTAGTGTGTAGTTTTTATTCTAACACTACCCTAATTTTATAACAGATTATTATTTTTGATATAATCCCTCGACAGCTATTTTCCACAGTCTAAGGGCAAATATGGGATGTTAAAAAGAAAGGGGCAAATCGGGATATTGAGACAAAGTATAAGGACTTGCCGGTAAGTGTGCTTCAAGTGTTGCTCCTACTTATGGCCGATTGACTGGTGCTTTCTGGATTTTGGATGGCAAGCAGAGCCGGTGTCGAGCTATTTGTGAGCAGTACTTACATTACTTCTCTCTCACACCATCTGCATATGTCTATTTGATTGTATACGTATTTCTTCATGGCCTGTGCTTGTTCTGATATGCAAGAAATTTTGTAGGGATCAAGTTTCTTTTGAACATTTGAACCCTGAATCTGTTTTTTATCTTTCTTGAACAATAGGATTGTCATTTTACACAACGACTGAACAACTGAGGAGACTTTTTACGCCCTTTGGAGTGGTTACTGAAGGTCTGAACTATTGCTGCTTAAAGATTTGTTCTTTTTTTGTTTTTTTTTTTGGGGGGGAGGGGGGGGGGGGGTGTGTGTTTCTTTTGGCCCTTTTACCTGGGGAGGAGTGGTGGGTTGGCGTAAAGGGAGTTTTTTTTTTTTTTTAATAATTGAAATTTTTGGTTCTGAGTGCAGATGTATTTGATTAATAATGCATTGCTTCTTGTGGAATTGGTAATTGTGTTCTTACCTGCTATTTTCTGTGTGCAGTTAGGCTTATTAAAGACCCAAGAACTCAAAGGCCTAAAGGATTCGGATTTGTTAGGTTTGAATCAGAAATTGATGCACATAATGCATTGAGGGCCTTGAATGGCAGGGTATACCGTCTCTCCCTGTGTTTAGATTATACATAGTTTGTGTATGTTGCGTGAATTTGCATTTAATCTTTTGTGCTTGCATTGTTTAACTGTTAATTGTTTGTTACAGTTGATGAAGATTCTTCTATACTTACAATGTTCTAATGTCAAATCTGACCCACTCGTTGGCACAGGTTTTAAAAATGAGAAATAAATGAAGAAAGAAAGAAAGGTAGAGAAGAGGTAAAAAGAACAGAGTTTTCAGACATACATGAGAAGCTCATGGATAAAATTTTTAATGCAGAGTATCAAATGTATGTTTTGATACCTGCAATGCAGATGTCAAAGAAAATTATCGAAGTCTCTAGGATAGCAGGAGTAAATGTGTCTCTGCATGATTTGGTCTGTTTGTGCATCATTGACGAGTCATTTTGATTATTGAAATTGTTACATATTGGTATAAGACTAAGGATTTCAAATTTACGGATCTATGGTTTTATCTTTCATCTAGCATCTTTGAAGGATGAATCCTTTGTAAGTTGGCACTTTTTGAATATGGGTTACTGTCTTATTGAAGTCACAAGTTTTAGAACATTTTGATTCATAATGGTCTTCAACAACACTGTTTTCTATATGCTAAAGCTGGAAAGTTAATTTCAACACCTTAATTGGTTGTGTTAGGTTAGCCTTGGGAATATTTTTCAACTCAAAGATGGGAAGATTAGTTCTAGTTCATTTCAGGGAAAAGAAATCATATTTTTGGTTTGTCACCATTAATGTAAGCGCATAGCTTAAAACTTTTAATCATGTGAAAATTCTCCCAGAAATATAGATATGTAACATCTTTATTAACATTTATAATTTCTGTGCAATGACACGGATTTGATGGTAGTTATTCTGAATGAGGGAGGACCAATCATTCAAGATCCTTGAGCATGTATGTCCAGTTTGAATTTTCTGAAAATGTTCTCGGCAGTCTTTAGAATTACAAAGATCAGAAAATTTCACTTTCTCAAATAAAAGTATTTGCCCCATTCTACAAAAATGCAATCTTTAGTAACAATTCTTATTTTGTATCATTCAGATAATTCCTGATAAGCAATAAAAAAATGAGCAACCAATCATGCAATCCACAAATCCTCACTGTGCCTTTTTTTTTTGCACTGGACCGGGGGGGGCAGATGCATAGGTCTGATAATGTGGTCATTTGAGTTTTTCAGTCTGTTTTTAGTTTTCGTCCATGCAGTTTTGCCGTTATGATTGTGACATGAGTAGGTTGGGAACCTGAAGAGGCTGTTCAATCGTCAAATTGATACAGATATTTTATACCTAAAATGTGAAATGGTACTGCATCTCCAATAGCTTTTATGATAATAACATTGAGAAGTTAATTTGCATAAATTGATGGGTATAGATAGTGTTAGTAACCACTTGGAAACCCCAATTGGAATTTGAAATTTGAAATTTGTTTGTTAGCTTTGTTGTGTACCTCCTCCACATTTGCACATTGTATTTCTGGAGCTTGCTAATATGATGCTACAATTGGAACTTGGATGCAATCAAAATGATTTCCATCAGCCTTTTTTTTTTTTCTCTTTTCTGATTTTTTTTGTTTGCATGTATTGCAGATAGTGGATGGGAGACTGATTTTTGTCGAAGTTGCACAGACTACAAGATCTTGAACAACAACCTTTCCAAACCAAGTTCTTGTTACTAACATCTGGTGATTTGTACAAGTTAAGCTCCCGATTTGGTGCAAATGGCTGAACTTTTGGCATTTTCTCAGTCATCCTTATTTCTGCTACCTAAATATAGACTCCAGCCTTCTAGCCGAGAATGGAATTGCAATGCTCACTATCTGGCACCACCTTCTGCAGCTTCCTTCCACTTGTTGGGAACCAAGTCAATACTATCTCCAACAGTCTGCATACAGAAAAAGCTATTCTCATGGAGAATTAGGGCTGGTGTTGTCTCTGAATCTAAAATGCCTACTGTTGGCACAGCTGGTTCTGCTGATGAGGCTGATCTTCTACCAGAAACTGCTGCTGGTGGTGGTGGTGGTGATAGCAAGGAAGGTGGCGAAGGTGGCGGCGGCGGCAGTGGTGGAAACAATAATGATGGTGATAACAATAAGGGTGGAGCATCAGATGAAGGCAAAGATCATGGTGCGGGAAGCAGCAAGAAGAAAACAGCACTGTCAATGTCTCAAAAACTGACTTTAGGGTATGCAGTCTTAGTCGGAGCAGGTGGAGCTATTGGTTTTTTGAAAAGTGGCAGCCAGAAGTCGCTGATCTCTGGAGGACTATCAGCAGTATTACTCTATTATGTTTATACTCTTCTTCCCACAAAACCTGTTGTGGCATCATCCCTTGGTTTTGGGCTTTCGGCCGCTCTACTGGGAGTTATGGGTTCTCGCTTTAAGAGGTCAGGAAAGATCTTTCCAGCTGGTATCATTTCCCTCGTTTCTCTTATAATGAGTGGTGGATATGTGCATGGGATCATGCGTAGTGTGCACTAGCCGTACTTAAAATGCATGACTGGTTATGTTTCCAGACGTTTCTGTTTGTTACTTTGGCTAGTGATCTTTGCTGTGTTTTGTTTCTTGAACTAATGTCATGTAATTTCCTTTTACCTTTTGCTCAGAATTTCTTTTTTGAGGCTTGGTTTTTCCCCTAGTTCTATAAACGACGAATAGAACATGCAGTTCTTGAGCTTCTAAAGTCAGTTTGTTATCGAGTTCAGCTCTAGTCAAAGGGGGATTACTAGTAGGCTTGTTAGAGACATTAATGATTTTCAGTGAGGCCCCCCTACATTGGTGGTGAAACGAAACTCCAGTATGCGCTATTCTGGAAACAAGAACAAATGTCGTAGTTGGGATGGATATTGTCTTCAGCAACCCTACTTATTCCGTGTTGCTGAGTCCTTACCACTGTGACCAATACAGACAAAATTGTTAAGGATGATGCGAGGCTATTTTTGTTTTTACCTATTCCAGACACTGAATTTTTGCTGCATATGCTTCCCTCTGGATTAAAATGAGAAGAACAGCACGGTCGAGCCTCTATCATTCCAGTGCATCTAAGGCCCTATTTGTTAAAAGCATGGCTCTATGTCTATAATAATTTGCTGGATGCAACAGTTTCATATAACTGGATTCCGGGAGTATTTACTCTCTGGACCTCGTGAACTAATTTTCAGTGGCTGCAGTATTTTCTTTAAGCATTACTGCATTAGCTTGGTTCATAACTGTTTTCTCTGATTGAGCAAATATGTTCTGACACCGTATTTGTTGGCTTATGAAAACCGAATTTCAAATAAACAGTGCTAACCAGCACGAGGTCAGGACATAGAGAGGAGCTAGACAGCCAAAGTTGAAGAGAACTAAGGGATCACAAAATGTAGCGCTCTATCAAGTTATTAAGAACAGCATCGCCAGTTGAGGAAGATGAAGAACCTATGATTCAGAGGAAATTTTTTCCAGATATCAATCATGTTTTTCCTCCATTTAACCTGAATGCATCCTTTGAGTGAATAACTTCCAATACCTGTTAATAACGTTTCAAGCCATGGTGAGCAGCAATCACAATAGGATCAACTACGCTTTGGCTTTACCATAAGCCTTTAAGAATGGGAGTACGAGAACTAAAGCCAATTGCATATTATCAACAATGTATTGCAATAACACAGTAAATGAAAGAGAACTGGCAAATAGAAAGAGAAGATTGACATGATATCAGAGTATATCTTGATTGTTACAGGATAGCAAATGGGTTTTGGGGAAACCTACAAAGAATTAGTAATTCATAAGCAAAGTTGGCGATAAATTGTTGCATTTAGATGTAACAAAAAGATGGCAGAGTTACGAACAGTCATAGAATAGATCGCTGTTGTCATCTACCACATATATGACCCCATGCACCGAAACAGAGGCACAATCTTCAATGTTCTTCTTAGTGAACAAGAAATAAGCAACAAGAAGTATTCTGCCACCACCAGAGTTGGAAATCCTACTGTTATCTTTTGTGGGCATATTGGACGCGAATGTTTCTTCCATCCAATAGCTATAAAGAAGCATCAATCACAAATTTTAGCTAGCACTTACATTCGCCAGCAAAAGTATGAGTTGGAATATACCTTTCCATCCATTTCCTTTAAAGCATTGCTTGCTGCGTTTTCAGCAGTGAAATGGACAAATCCATAGCCTTTTGACCTCCCGCTGACATGGTTACATATTACCTTCACTGACAGGTACCTGGTGTTATCTTTTATCCAAAATTAACCAACAGAAAAGGAGAAGAAAAAAACAAGACATGGTTTAATAAATTGCCTTCAATAATCTCTCCATGAGGCTCAAAAGCATCCTTCAGAATAGTTTCATTGGTATCATATGACAGCCCTGCAAAACAAAGTAAAATATTCAATTATGAATTATCACTCTCACCCTTATTCCAGCCCCAGCAACCCCCGGCTAGAAACAAAAAGATGATGTCCCTGGAGCACTAATCTAGATTCCTAATGCTTATTTTCAAGTCTAATTAACTTTCATATTTAATGCCAGACACCACTTCTTGTCAAAGAGAAGGAAGCCTATTGCTGCCGCGATGCATCAAATGTGGTTGGTCAAGGAGAGAAATCAAGAAAGCATTTGTCGACTTAACAAAAGAAACATCTAATAAGGGGTTATACTTGACGTGATCTTCAAAGGATACAATCAGCTTTCTACATCAACGTTTGCTTAGGATTGTTGTTTTGCATACCATGTTACAAAATACTGCAGATTTTCAAATGTCAAACTTTTCCAGCTTTTTCTTCAGGATATATAGTAAATGAGCATGCAGAAGGCTTCTCAGTAAAAGAAAAGAATTACAACCTAAAACTGCTCCTGTAAACTTCTAGGAACGTGTAAACCATCATATTTTTAAGCAAGTAGAATAACCAACGGCAATGAATTGCACACAATTTTGGAATCAGTGGGTAAATCGTCTATCAGAAACAACTGTATGAAGTAAATTCTTTAAACTCTTTCACTAGCTTCTGAACAGAACTAAGAAAGCGTGTTTTCTTAAGCTTCCAAGTAAGAATTTATCGTTTGCCTGCTAGGACGTTTTTTCCCATTATTACAGGTTGGACATGACATGTACTTGGGTAAATATTTGCACAATGAACAGTTGAGTTCCAATTTTTTACCCTCCAAGTTTCTACATTTTCAAATTTGTTTCATTACGTATAAAATGTCTGTCAAGATTATTTTAACCTTAACCCATTTCCTCACTCCAAAGAAGGGGTGGGTAAAATCAGAAATGGAAATTACTTAATTTGTCGACATGATCTGGGAATCAGCATGCTACTTTGTCCAGCCATGAACGAGTCCTAACATAGGTACAATTACGATAAACAGTACCAAGATACGAATTATTCCAGAGATTTACACGGGTTCTGCTCCCATTAAAAGATTACAAATATAAGTTTAAATTACAATTTTGGGTTGTAAATTTTGCATAGACAGATTACTCCAAATAAAGATATCTAATTTGCTAAAAATCTTTAGAAGAATCATTTATATGTCCCTTTGGAACACTTTAACAAACAGTTAAACCGCATGGATTATAAACTCCAACCAAAAACCAAAATGATAAAAAAAAAAATCATTTACAACAAAGAAATAACTTCCTCAACAGCCATTTTCACAGAAACTAGCCATAGATTACAGGATGCACAGCAAAATAACAAAACAAGTAGTGCCCACTACTGCGTGTCACAGAGAACGAGAGAAACCTCCGATAAACAATTTAGTAGACGAGGAACGAGAAATGATCCAGCGAGATGAAGGAGATGAACAAGACAACCGAGCGATATTCAAGCATTGCATTTGCCTTGACAGGTGAGAAAGGAAGTAGAAAGATGAGATAGATTTCACTTCTCAAATGCTTAAAAATTAGTCAATTGTAGGCATAATCTGGGCCTTTACAACCATCAGGCAGGAACTGCCACAGTCTATAACTGACCCAACAGGCCCAATTGATAATAGTGTTTAGGTTAGTGCCTCTTTGCTGGAATTAACTAATTAAATTATTGTCTTACTTTATTAATAATGACTTAATTGTTTTGTTTAGAATCTTTGAATTTTTTTATTTATTAAATTATTATCTTTAACCGTGGCACTGATTATAAATTGGGAGAAGATTGTTAAATTAATTCCTCATCAGCATGATTAGATTCCTTTGAAGATGGATAAAAAATCTTATTGCAAATTATCTCGGATTTGATATTGAGGCGTGTGATGTCCATCCCAGGAAGAACCCCTCCCTGTACATATGTTTGGGAAATTTGCAGAGGTCTTGATTAACTTTGCCATGTGCGACCAACCCACCCAACAAGGTCTTGTCTTAATCTTTTTCCAATTTTGAGCAGGCTTCTACCCATGTGCTCGTAACCAAAGTACTTTACACAACTGCTCTTAACCAAGCCAAGTCCTCTGAAGACGTTTGCCATTGTTAGACATTTTATCTGGGCAACGTAACATAATAAACTGCCAATATCATTGTTACATTGGCACTTGCATCTCATTTTTGCCTGTACCAATAAACGCAAGCATGTGGGAATGGTAAAGTACAAGGGAAAAAGGCTTCACTTGGTGAGCTTTTCGCTTGGTAAGAGCTAAGAAAAGAATGAGAAGAAGCATATTCACCCGAAGTTGATACTACACTTAACTTTAGCATTCTATATGGTAAAAAGCGTCATGAAAGCATTGCCTTTTGCTTTTCTTATGATTCCATATTCTGAACAATCATGCAGTACAGATAGAACCAATTAAACAACACAAGAAACCCCGACAAGTTGAAAAATCATGGCAACCCATGTTTCATATTTGATCAAAGAAAATAAACAGAATTAAGGGACAAATCTTGTCAAGAAATTATTAGCAGAACCGAGCAGATTCATTCATTCATATTGAAGTTGAAGCACCTAAAACACAAACTAAGAATTACAATACCCTTTTATCCTATTCTTCCTTAACATGAAGCTAATAAACTTCTAAAAGCCACCCACATTACATACACAGTGATCTAAGAAACTTTAACAAGGGTAAAGGAGCTAATCCAATTAGACAAATCTAAGCGGCCTTCTTTGGAGACTTGGTAGCCTTGGATGGAGACTTAGGTTCTTTGGCGGGCTTGTCAGTCTTCTTTGGCAACAAGATGGGGTTTATATTTGGTAGCACTCCACCATGTGCAATTGTCACACCGGCCAGCAATTTTCCCAGCTCCTCATCATTTCTTATGGCCAAAAGCACATGCCTTGGGATTATTCTGTTCTTCTTGTTATCCCTCGCAGCATTTCCAGCCAACTCAAGAACCTGAAGCAACAATTAGATACGCCACAAAAATTTTGTCAGATAACAATAATAGAAGGAAACTGATTAGTAGCCAAAGAGAAACAAAGGCATGGCCTAAAACAGCAAAATTTCCCCAGCTTTCAAATTGAATAGTGCATAATTTTGTATGCAATTTGAAGGAAATCAGTAATGGAAGCATAGGAACGATTATTAAGAGGCTAATAAAGTCCAATCATGCACAAATCATTTTATTCTCCACATTTTATCAGCAGCCAACCAAAACCTATATTAGAAAGAATATAAGGCGAAAGCCAGGAGAGAGATAAAAACCAAATTGAGAGCATTTTCAATATGGTAAACGAAACCCTAACTCAGTTAATCATAACCAGAGATCTGAAATACAAGACGGGAAGAGAAGAGAGATTTACTTCAGCAGCTAAATATTCAAGGACGGCAGCCATATAAACCGGAGCACCGGTACCAACTCGCTCAGAATAGCGACCCTTTTTCAAGTACCGGCCAATTCTGCCGACGGGAAACTGCAAGCCAGCCCTGGTAGACCGAGAGACGGGCTTCTTCTTCGGGCCACCGCCCTTCCTTCCTGCGGCACCCTTCTTCACTTTGCCTCCAGATTCCATAACGATTTCTCACCACTCTGGAAGAAGCTAAAGAGGGATAATGATTTGGGAGATGAATAATTGTCGGAACGGTGAATTCGGATGAAGATGGAGCGATGGTGAGAGCTGATGCATTAGCATTTTTATAATGGCGCTGGGGTCAATTTGGTTCTTGGGATGGCCATGCGAGGGCTGTTAGATTTCCATTTAATCGACGGTGGAGAATTGCTTCCTCACGATCCGCGTCATTTGAAATGGACCAATAGGAAGTGAGTGGGATTTGAATTCTGGGTTGCGTTTGTTTCGAGTAAGCTAAGATTAAAAGGTTGTTTTCCCGCCTGAAATTTTCATTCGTCGCTTGAGTTTTCAAGATGTTTTTTGAAAAAGAATGATTCATTTTTTCCTTTTTTCTATTTTTTAAATTAATTACAGCTTAAAATTTTTAAAAATATGTTTTATGTTGAAATATATATAAATTAAATTAAGATGAGTTTGTTTAAATATAATAAAAAATTATTAAATATATAGGTCAATAATAAGACTTAACTGAAATTAAAAAATATATAATGTGTTGTGAATATATGATAATTTTTTAAAGTAAATTTTATTTAAATTATAATTACTTTAAATTAGAATAAAAAATCTTTATTCAAATACACCCTTACTTATTTAAGTATATCAGATTACGTTCTAAATGTGTATTATTTGCCCTACAAACCAAACTAGTATACCTAAAATAGTATTGTATTTCTGATTTAATACTTCATGTTCTTAATGCTATTGTTATATCTTAATTAGAATCACTAAAGAACATCGATAATTAGATACACTTGAAATGGCAACTAAAATATCCCATCAATTCAAAAGGGAATGTTGCTAAAGAAGAGTGATATCACAAGAATCTATCGTTATCGTCCACAAGATGGAAAAAAACATTAATGATTAGCTAAAATTAATGTAAAAGAAACACAAAATACTTTTTATGTATTTCATAATTTATTACTAGCAAGAAGTGTAAGTAAAATGAAGAGACAAAATATAATTTTATTTATTACTCTCTTCATCTTTTTTTATCTGTCCATTTTAACAGTTTCACAAGTTTTAAGAAACATAAAATTTTTTAATTAATTAATCAACATTTCATATTTTACCCTTAAAGAATATCTCTCTTTATTAAGGAGTAATCAAATTCTAATATTTTATATGTTGTAAGTTTATTTAATTTACTTCTATTTCCTATTATAAGTACAGAAGTATTCACTGTATTAAATATGGGTATTTGTGAAAAAATAACAATTAATATAATATTAATTTGTTAACAGGACAAATAAATTAGAATAAAAATTTTAATTAAATTGATAGATAAAAAGAGACGGAAGGAGTTTTAGATTGTCCAAAATATACCATATATATTACACAAGGCAAATTTATTAGTATTACAATATTATACATAAATATTGTACTTTAATTAATTATTTAGATCCCAATGTAAAAAAAAAGAAAAATAAAATTTATTATACAATAAGCAAAAACCTTGATGCTAGTAGAATTAAAAAATATATATATAAAGCATTTAAACTAATATGCAAACGAATTACCCCTCATTTTTTTGCACAGAGTGTTATAACAATTTTTATATACGTCAAATCACAATATCCTCAAAGGAAAATAAACAATTATAATGTCATAAATAACCCGAAAAATGTTATGAATTGATTGATTATTTTAGAGAGGACAGAGGAAAATTGACATCTTTTAGTATGTCGAGGGATAACGTCGACAAGTACTTTGTATAAAAGGGTGAAAGACGGGTCTAAATTTTTAGAGGTGGCAACAGCAATTGCAAATGGGATTTTGCAAATAATGGAGAAGGTCATGGACGGAATTAAAAGTCAGGAATTGAGAGGGGCAAATTATATAAAAATATATATATTAGAAGATAATAGTATATATTTTTTTTAAAAACTTATGAGACGAAAAATAATACTCCCCCTTGGTTGTCACTAGAGAAGGAGACTTGGAACGAAGAGATATGGAAGGTGAGACGATGGAGATGCTGGGGGAGGGGAAGAAGAGAGAGAATATATATATATATATATATATATAAAAGTCAAAACATAATCTCTATACGATGCTACATGTCAAAATAAATATATTCTTGAATTAATACGTGAAGTTGTTAAATAAAAAGTCAACAATCACAATTGTGTGTGTGTGTATATATATATATACACACACACATAATTATGTATATATATGTATACATAATTATATAACATTATAAAATATATAGATATATATTATCAATATGTATAAATAAAAGTCGAAGTGGAATCTCCATGTGATGCCACATCAAAGAGCCTTGAGCATTGTACAAGGACGTGCTCTAGGAATAATTCACTACCTTTTGGGTGGAATGCCATAACATGGGCATTTTTCTTAGCAAGAATTATTGCAGTAGGATAATGGCTAGGAGGATCTAAAAGGTATTATGGATTTAAGATTTCTAAAGTTTAGCCAAGGCTTAACTGAGAACCCCATTACTCGTCGTATTTGGTTTGGTATTGTTACTGCACATGACTTCAAGATTCATGATGATATTATTGAGGACCGTCTTTATCATAATATTTTTTGCTTCTTACTTCGGTCAACTAGCAATAATTTTTTTGTGGAGTACCAAAAATATGTTTCATGTAGCTTGGTAAGGAAATTTTGAGTCATTAGTACAGGACCCTTTACATGTAAGACCTATTGCTCATGCAATTTGGGATTCTCATTTGGGTCAACCGGTCATGGAAGCTTCTACTCGAGGCAATGCTCCTGATCCAGTGAATATTATCTATTCTAATGTTTATTGGTGGTATACAATCGATTTACGCACTAATAAAGATCTTTATATTGGAGCTCTTTTTCTCTTTTTTCTTTTTGCCCTATTCTCAGTAGCAGGTTGGTTACACCTACAACTGAAATGGAAACCAGGCGTTTTGTGGTTCAAAAATGCCAAATCTCATCTGAATCATCATTTGTCAAGGCTTTTCGGCGTAAGTTCCTCGATTTGTGCTCCCAAGAGTGTTGGAGGCTTGGGATTTCAAAAAACTTTTGACAATAATACGATGCCACATGTCAAAATGGACATATTCCTGAACTAACACGTGGCATTGTTGTTAAATAAAAAGTCAACAATGACGATTGTGCATATTTAATGAATGATAAATATGAGTCGAAACGCAATCTCCATATAATGCCATGTGTCAAAATGGATATAATTCTAAATTGGCATGTGGCATTATATATATAACAATAATTCAAATCATTAGTAATTTTACAACATGAAACCACTGTTGAATTATTTTTTAATTGCTTTCACAAAATGCTTATGAAACATGGTTTTACCATGTCTAGAAGAAAATAATATGTATATTGATATTGGAGATAGCCAAATATGTATTTATCCAAACTATTTTAAAACTTAGAAATAGACCATGAAAAGTTCAATAAATAGATTATATACCTCACATAAATTACTTTCAGCTAAAATAAATATTATTGTACGTATTGAATTAAAAGGAGATAGAAATAGAAAATGCAATTGTTGATTTTTTTTTTAATTTGGCGAGGGGTTTATTATCCACTGTCCTGCCCTATGAATATCAAGCCTATATTTTATTTATTGATTAATATATTAAAAACAGTGTATAAATTTACAATGATATATGAAATGCATGCACATAACTAGGTCGGTCTTGTGATGGGTCATGCTTCAGCGGGCTCAGAGTCGGCCCAACTCGTGTTTTCACTATTTTTGACTCAACCAATTCGGCTGAAGTAGGCCAGCCCAATATGTGGGTCATTAGATGGCATTTTAACAATTTTTTAATTAAAATTTTTTGTTCTGTTATGAATTATTGGAATCTTTATTAATTAGTGGAGGCTACACAAATTATGGATTTATATGAATTATTATAGAAGATTTTTATGGATGTCTACCGAGACACCACTAATTGAGATTAGTGGAATATGATGTATGCCATGATGTATTCCACTAATTAGAGCTCTATAAATAGAGCTATTCTCTAAGCTTTGTAACACACCATTCTTTTGTGAAAGAAAGATTAGTGAAAGAAATATTAGATAAAATTGTGAGAGAAGAGAAAGAGAGAAATTCTTGTGCAAAATAGTTAGAGTTTTATTAGTGTATAGTGTGAAGATTTTATTCTAACACTACCCTAATTTTATAACACGTTATCAGCACGAGTCTCTACCGGTACAAAAGCCAGAAGACTAAGCACGAGTTTCTGCCGTTAACAAAACCAGAAGACAGGTACGCATTTATTGATCTCTATGGCTAATCTCGCTAAACTCGAATTTGTAGCCCTTGATATTTCTGGAAAAAATTATATGTCATAGGTTCTCGATGTAGAAATGCATCTAAATGCTGAAGGCCTTAGTGAAACTATTCAAGCAAATAATAGTGCATCTGCACAACACAAGGCTAAAGTTTTGATTTTTATTCGTCATCATCTCGATGAAAATTTGAAAATGGAATATCTTACCGAAAAAGATCCATATGTTCTGTGATAAATTTAAAAGAAAGATTTGACCACCTAAAGATGGTCGTACTACCCACTACACGGTATGAATGGTTGCACCTGAGGTTGCAAGATTTTAAAACCGTGAATGAATATAACTCCGCAATGTATAAAATTACATCTCAATTAAAATTATGCGGAGAAAAAGTGACTGGTGAAGATATGTTGGAGAAGACATTCTCCACCTTTCATGCCTCAAATATTGTCCTGCAGCAACAATATCGAGAAAAGGGGTATACAAAATTTACAGATTTAATTACTGCCCTCCTCATTGCAGAGAAGAATAATGAGTTATTATTGAGAAATCATGAAGCCAGACCAACTGGCCCAACAGCACTCCCAGAAGTGAATGCTGTTGGCTCTAGCAGAAGTCATCGTTATAGTCGTGGTCGTGGCCATGACCATGGCCGTAGTCGTGGTTATGGTCGTAGATACGCTCGATATTTCCCTTATCACAATTATAATCAAACTGTGAGAAATACTGGCCACCTGAAGTGGAACAGAAAAGATCATAAGGGAAAAGAAAAAGAAATTGAAGAAAAGTATGAGGATATATGTTATAGACGTGGCATGAAAGGTCATTGGTCACGAAACTATCGTACGGCTAAGCATTTAGTTGAATTATATCAAGTTTCATTGAAAAATAAAAATGTGGAAGCAATTTTTTTTCAACATCCAATAAATGATGCTGATGATGATGATATTGATCCTGAATATCTTAATATCAATATTACCTATATGGATGTATCGGATTTTTTTGAACACCCAAACGGTATGATAGACCATTTAATTGGTGATGGCAGTGTCCAGAAGAACTAAAGCCTCACCCTGATATTTTTGTATTTTCATTTTCATTATATTTTTAATAATATTTACGTTTGCATATATATATTTGTGTTTAGATGGTTGTTGTTAATGATGATGTATGCATTATTGATAGTGGAACTACACACATCATACTAAAAAATAAGAATAATTTTTCTAATCTCAAAATGGGAGAAATAAATATTTATACGATAAACGGTAGTGCAAATGTGATTGAGGACTCCGGAAGAGCTAGTATATTGTTGCCTAAAGGAACAACAATTATTATTGATAAGGCACTATTTTTCTCAAAATTCAGAAGAAATTTATTGAGTTTTAAAGATATCCGCATAAATGGGTATCATGTTGAAACAAATGAGGAAAATGGGATTGAACATATTTTTATTACTCAAATGCATTTGGGTAAGAAATCTGTATTAGAAAAACTGCCGTCTTTTTCTACTAGCCTATATTTTGTAAAAATACGTACCATTGAAATTCATCATCTAGTAAACCAGAAGTTTACTGATCCTATTACTTTTAGCATTTAGCATGACCGGTTGGGTCATCCGGGATCTACCATGATGAGAAGAATCATTGTGAATACACATGGTCATCCTTTAAAAAATAAAAAGATATTAACATAAGAAAAATTCGCATGTACTGCATGTTCCCTGGGAAAATTAATTGTTAAACCATCACCAGTAAAAGTAGGAGTTGAAAGTCCTACATTTCTCGAACGGATTCACGGAGATATTTATGGACCTATTGATCCACCATGTGGACCGTTCAAATATTTTATGGTCTTAATTGATGCATCATCCCGATGGTCACATGTATGTTTATTATCTACTCGCAACCTGGCGTTTGCGAGATTACTTGCTCAAATAATTAAATTACGAGCACAATTTCCTGACCATCACATTAAAAATATCCGTTTGGATAATGCTGGTGAATTTTCATCACATGCTTTTGATGCATATTGCATGTCAATTGATATTAATGTTGAACATCCTGTAACTCATGTTCACACACAAATGGTCTTGCTGAATATTTGATTAAACGATTACAATTAATTGTTAGACCATTATTAATGAAAACAAATCTCTCAACATCTGTCTGGGGACATGCTATTTTACATGCTGCAACACTTGTACGCATAAGACCAGCTAGTTATCATAAATTCTCTCATTTGCAATTGGCTTTTGGGTCAGAACCAAATATTGCTCATTTAAGAATTTTTAGGTGTGCTGTATATGTTCCAATTGCACCAAACCAACGTACAAAGATGGGTCCTCAAAAAAGAAAGGGGATATACGTTGGATATAATTCTCCCTCTATTATCAGGTATGTTGAACCCCTAACAGGAGATGTATTCACAGTAAGATTTGCTGGTTTTCATTTTGATGAATCATCATTCCCTAAATTAGGGGGAGAACCAAAACAGCATAAAAAGGATATTGCTTGGACAACATCATTAAATTATCTTGATCCGCGCACAAACGCATGTGAACTTGAAGTTCAAAAGATAATTCATTTGCAAAGTATTGCAAATCAAATGCCAGACGCTTTTGTTGACTCCAGAAGAGTTACAAAATCGCATATTCCAGCTATAAATGCTCCTATTCGAATTGAAGTTCCAGCAGAACAAAATATTATACTTATAGCTGCTGAGTCAAAAATGCGCCAGAAGCGTGGCCGACCTCTTGGTTCTAAAGATAAAAATCCTCGAAAGAAAAGAGGATTAAATGATCCAGAAGATCATATTGAAGAAAAGAATGATAAAGACCAAGAGAGAACTCATGACAAAGAACCAGAAGTTGATGAAAGTAACACTGAAATTTCTATCAATTATACCACTTCCGGTAGAAGTTGGAATCGGATAGAAACTGTTATTGATAATATATTTGCATACAATATATCTCTTGATGTTACACAGGATAATGATGATCCCGAACCAATATCAGTTGATGAATGTCGGCACAGAAAAGATTGACTGCAATGGAAAGATGCGATTCAATCGGAGTTAAATGCACTGACAAAACGTGAAGTCTTTGGACCTGCAGTCCGAACACCAAAAGGTGTAAAACCTGTTGGTTACAAATGAATATTTGTGCGAAAGCGCAATGAAAAGAGTGAAATCGTTCGATATAAAGCGCGATTAGTAGCCCAAGGTTTTTCACAAAGACCAGGTATTGATTATGGTGAAACTTATTCTCCTGTTGTTGATGCTATTACACTCCGATATCTTATCAGTTTGACAGTACATGAAAAGATAGATATGCGCCTATTAGATGTTGTCACTGCTTACTTGTATGGAAATTTAGAAAATGATGTTTACATGAAAATCCCCGAAGGATTTCATATGCCTGAAGCATATAAACATTATCCTCGTGAAAATTACTCCATCAAGTTGCAGAAATCATTATATGGCCTGAAGCAATCTGGGCGCATGTGGTTCACACGTCTTAGTGAATATTTATTGAAAGCGGGATTTAAAAATGACCAGGTATGTCCATGTGTTTTTATTAAGAAATCTGATTCTAAATTTGTGATATTAGCTATATATGTTGATGATATTAATCTTATTGGAACTCCTGAAGAGCTCCAAGAAACAATTGATTATTTAAAAAGAGAATTCGAAATTAAGGATTTTGGTAAAACCAAATTTTGCATTGGTTTACAAATTGAACATTTGGAGAGTGGAACATTTATTCATCAATCAACATATACAACAAAAGTGCTAAAAATATTTTACATGGACAAAGTACATCCATTGAGTATTTTAATGATCGTCCGATCATTAAATGTGGATAAAGATTCTTTCCGACCTCAAAAAAATGATGAAGAACTCCTTGGTCCTGAAGTACCATATCTCAGTGCAATTGGTGCATTGATATATCTTGCTAAGAATACACGACCTGATATTGCTTTTGCTGTCAATTTATTAGCAAGATTTAGTTCTTTATCAACACGACGATATTGGAATGGAATTAAACAAGTCCTTCGATATCTCCAAGGTACAATTGATCTCGGATTATTTTATTCAAATAAAAGCAGTTCAACATTGATAGGTTATGCAGATGCTGGTTATTTATCTGATCCATATAAAGCACGTTCTCAAACGGGTTATCTATTTACATGTGGAAATACTGCTATATCATGGTGTTCTACGAAACAATCTATAGCAGCTACTTCTTCAAATCATGCTGAAATTATAGCCATTCATGAAGCAAGTCGAGAATGTGTATGGCTAAGATCCATGATTTATTATATCCGAGAAAGTTGTGGATTATCATCAATCAAAGATATTCCAACTCCTCTTTATGAAGACAATGCAGCTTGCATAGCTCAATTACGAGGAAGATATATTAAAGGAGATCGGACAAAACATATTTCACCAAAATTCTTCTTTACTCATGAACTCCAGAAGAAAGGTGAAATTGGTGTGCTACAAATTCGGTCATGTGATAACCTCGCAGATATTTTTACGAAAACTTTACCGACTGCAATATTTGAGAAGTTGAGATATAAAATCGGTATGCGTCGGTTTAAAGATTTAAAGGAATCATCTCATCAGGGGGAGTAATAAACAGACATATAGAATAGTATACTCTTTTTCCTTCATTATATTTTTTTTCTCACTGAATTTTTATCTAGTAAGATTTTAACGAGGCATATTCTTTATGTAATGGATGGACATCCAAGGGGGAGTGTTATGAATTATTGGAATCTTTATTAATTAGTTGAGGCTCCACTAATTATGGATTTATGTGAATTATTATAGAAAATTTTTATGGATGTCCACCATTTAGTGAAGATACCACTAATTGAGATTAGTGGAAGTTGATGTATGCCATGATGTATTCCACTAATTAGAGCTCTATAAATAGAGCTATTCTCTAAACTTGTAACACACCATTCTTTTGTGAAATAAAGATTAGTGAAAGAAAGATTAGAGAAAATTGTGAGAGAAGAGAAAGAGAGAAATTATTGTGCAAAATAGTTAGAGTTTTATTAGTGTGTAATGTGAATATTTTATTCTAACACTACCCTAATTTTATAACAGATTCAATATTTTATTGTTATCATTAGCATCCTATAACAAATGACCCGGATGAGTTTGGCCTTCTTAAGCCACTGGAGTTCGGGAATAGAGACAAGGAAGCTAAGCGGAAAATAGTTGTATATTTGATTTTATTTTTTGCTTCTATTATTATTTACAATTAAGTATATTTTTTTCGTCCCATAATATAGTTCATTAAAAACTATTTTTGTTGTCCAAATTATAAGTCGTTGGAAATTTTTTAAGAAGATTTTAAAATTATTTTTATATTTTTATCCATATTTATTGTTATTTTTCCCTTTCTTTATCTTTTCTTTTGTTTTCAAGACATTTAAATAGGGGTATTTTAGAAAAAAAAATATAAAGCAATATTGTTTTTAAAAATCTTAATATGTATGAAATTAAGTCAAACGATTTATATTATGGGACGAAAGGTGTAATATTTTTCTATTATTATAAACCTAGTAAGCCATATGTATAACTTACTCTTTCTATTTATATCATGAATGATAATACCCAAAAAAAAAAAAAAAAAAAACTTACATTCCATAACCTCAAGCATGGTTGCAGGGGACTTATTTAGAGGGGTGGCACCAATTTTTTAAAAATTGTCTTAAAAAATTTTAAAAATTTTAAAAAGTCCTCTAAAATTTTATATTTTGCTCTCTCAAAAAATTTTCAAATATTATAATATTATCATTTTAATATAACTTTCTCCTAATTCTAAATTACTAGTTCCATCCTACTAATAATATTTTGTTATTTTATTGTATTATGCATTCTCATAATATAGTTTCTTATGCAATCAATATATTAAGGACAGATATAAGAAATTGAGGCTGATCGTAAATTATATAAAAATATATATTAGAGAATTTTAGAAAAAAATTTTAAAGGTAAAAAGTAAAATTTAAATTGATTTTTTTATTTTTAATTTTACCAAGATGACATAAAAATATGTGGGGACGGTTCTATTTCCATCTCTACAATATATCTTTATAAAATCTTTGAAGTCAATCTCTGCCAATTTTAGTAAAACGAAAAAAATATATTAATAATTAATAAATAAAGTTTTCAACCTGTTTTTATCATTTTCTTTGTGGAGCGAAAAGTTTAATAGGTTCACTTCTATAGGTGACTTTCTCCTAAGGTTTGTTGGGGGATGGGGGGCCCGGGGGGGAAGCATTTTACTATCTTATTTTAGTGGCAATATGACGATGCTATCAAATAGTTGAAGTTGTCTTTTTTTGACTTGTGATGAAAATCTTAAAGTTGTTTTAATTAAGCCATGGTTGCAATTGAATAATTGGTAATAGGAGATGAGAAGATTGTGATTTGAAGATGTTCATGGAAGCAATTCTTTTATGAAATATGGATCGGTGAATTAAGTTTATTAGTGAATTGTACAATATAATTTACATTGCACGTAATATAACTCATTAATATATTTGGTCTACGAACCATTAATTCATGTTAAAATTTTTTGTTTATAGGAATAATATATCATGAATAACATAAGTCGTTTTTTAAGTTTATAATCTAAAAATTAAATATTTAACTATAATAATTTATAATATATGAAATAAGCAAATTTGCGACGACAAATGAGAATATGAACTATTCAAAGATGGAGTTTGGGGTGGAAATGAAGCCCACCTATTCAAAAATCGTAAAATTCTATATTTACATTAATACAATTAAACTTTAAAAATTTTCAATTTTTATTTTTATTTATATTTTTAAAATTTATAATATTATTTTTTTATATATCTCTTTATATAGCATTGGGGAATATTCAACTCGAGGGAGGAAAAAAAAAAAAAAAAGAAAGGTGACATCGGTGGATGTTCCGCTTAAGCAAAAGTTGTGGAGTATCTCTAGTCTGCGCTAATATTTTTCTTTCAGTATAATAATAATAATAATATTTGTATACTAAATATTTTTTTTCAAAATAATACTCTTTTAGATTTTTGGACAAAAATAAATATAATATAAATAAATTTTATTTATAAAATATTAACAAATTTATTATTTATTTAAAATGCACCATAATATTGATATTTAAATTTAAAATTATATTTACATAGTTTTTTAAGAAGTTAAATATAGTTTCAATCCAAATATATCCTATATACTAACGAATCATGCATGATAAAACTCAAATTTAAAGCAATTTATATCAAATCAAGCCACACTTCCCAGAAAAAAAAAAATGAAGCTTTAATCTTTTTTAAAATTCAGCTCAATAAAAATATTATTATATGTTTATTTAGATTCGCTCTCTATTCCAATTGATCATTTTATTATTTTGAAATATTTTAAAAAATTAATATTTAAAAAAAATCAATACTATATTAAATATCTTAAAATAATTAATATATTCCTATATATTATTTTTATATATTTATATTTAATATAAATTTTTAAAACTTACATATTATTTTTATTTTTATTATATTATAACTTTTATTAATTTTTACCTTTACATAAAATTTCATATCAAGTCATATTTTCAAATCTTAGTACAAGGGAATATATGATTGTACTTTGAGAAGATTTTCTTCTCAATTCAAACTAAAATTTTAATTTTAAAAAATATTAATTTAAATAATTTTTATTTCGCTTATATTTTTTATTAATCATTAAATTTTATATTTATTTTATATTTAATAATATTTTAATAAATTTATCTCAATTTAATATTTATCCAAATACATCTTATATTTAACTCAGGAGAAGAAATAAATATAGCCTAATACAATTACTATTAGGAAGCCAAATTAGACAAGCAAATTTGTGGGGCCCAAATGTGCAGCGTGCAAGGCTTTCGGAAAGGGTAGACAAGTCAATTGAAGTGGAAACACGCGTCTACTTCCCATTGGCCAGACCTTCATTTCCTTTCTGTAAGCTGCGATGTATGACCGCCATGATGATATCAGGAGTAGCGGAACAGCCACCGATCACATTTGCCGAGGCCTCATTTCCATTTATATCCTCCCTTTTCGCTCTCTCTCTATTTATTTCCTACTTTTTACCAATAATATTTTGAAAAAAAGAGTAAGGGAACCCGCTATATTATCTCTCGGCAAATATCCCACACACATATATATATATAGTATTTTTTAGGCACAGATTAAAGATCAACGCAGCCCTAAATTTTCTCCCTCGATCTTCTCCGATCACCGCGCTTCACCATGGTCAGTGTTTTTTCTATTTGTTTTGCTGTTTTTCTTGGATTTTTGCTTTTTTTTTTTTTGCTGCTGGACTTTGCTCAATAGTTTCTTGTGAATTTTATATGTGTTGATTATTATTATTGGTATAGGAAAAGGAGTGAACTATTTGATCCATGATCTTATAGCTTTATGTGGTCGAAACCCTAGGGTGATTGCGATGCTGTAGATTTTGATTCAGTATAAATTTTTATGCTTCCAGCTTGCGGATCTGATTTGCATTTCTTTTTTTAACCTTTGATCTATGAATGCCGTGTTCATTATCGCTACCTTAGTCCCCTGATTTCTGATTGGCAATTTTGTCGGCTTGATTTTTCAATGTCCAGCTATTTTGGACCATTTTATTTGTCCTCTATTTAATTTTTTCCAACAATAGAAAATTTCTGTCGGTATATATATATATATATATATATATATATATATATATATATATTAATATTCTAAGTTTACACTTTTACTTTTTTTTTTTAAAGATGATGTGAAGGTTTGCTATTTATTAGATTCATTTTATTGCTGTGAGTTGGACTATTCGTGGCTATTAATGAAATGGTGTGATGATTTCTCGTTTTCCTGGTGATAGACATGGGATGAGACCGTGAATTCCTTTATTCATTTTCCCTTCATGGAAAATAAAAGAAAGAAAATTATGAAGGGCTGGATAGGGTGCAGGTTTATGTGGTGTGCCAATGTTCCCTTTCCTCCTGTGCATTGTAAAATTTGTTTCTTGAGTATATATGCATCTATTTGGGATGGGATATAATCTAGATATTTTTTGCTTTTACAAGTTTTAAGGCTTGGAGTGTTATAGGACTGCCTTTTCTCATTTCAACTCCGGAAAGTGTACAAGTGTTTAACTCCTGTCAGTGTCACGTCTTATATCATTAGTTAGCTGGATAGGTTTCATGGATTGATTCAGGATCTCTTAACAGCCTGGCAAATGCATTCTGCTGCCATGCCCCATATTCTGTGTATTTTGGGTCATCTACTTTTAAATCTTGTGTAACTGTTGGAAAGTGTTGGCCTTCTGGACAACATGAATAATTCATTTTTATTGATTATCAATGCTGCATTCTTATGTAAGTTTTCCAGAATTTCAAGTTAACATTTTGAAAATTTTGTGTTACCTGGGGAAAAGCAATGCCTCAGTAGAAGCTGTTCAAAAATCATTAAGATTTAATTTTGTATTATGATATATTTGTCATTGTGCATTGTTTGTGCCTTAGCCTTATGTTGACAGACAGCAAAGGTTGAGTTAACAACATGTGGTTGAGGATGACCATGGTGTTGCTGTGTAAAAGTTTTGGAAGCAAACCAAACTTCGCGCAAGAATTTTGGTTTGGTATTATGAGGATCTAACTCTGAGAAATCAAGGGATTTGAGCTTAAACTGGAGCAACAAATAACTAGTCTTTGTGCTGCAGGGTGCGGACTTGGAGTTCTTTTTTTCTTTCTCTGTCTTAGTGTTATAGGCTGAGGCCAAGAATGATGCTTTTAAGCAGAGATATTTAATTATGAAAGATGGCAGACTATGTCAACTGCATGTAGAAAAAAATGAAGAAAAGAATAGGCTTCATATTGAAATCCATAGGAAGTTTAATTGAAGAAGCCGTCGAAGCCTTCCCCCCCTTTTTTGGTGTGACACAGAACTCATCTTTATTTATTTTTTACCGTTAGCCTTTATGTGGCATATACAAATCCTAAACTGGTTTCTGAGAAAGTAATTGGTTAAGCAACATGACATATCCTAGTTTGCCTGAAGTAGTATTCTGATTCTTGGATTTCTTCCAAAAAGTGAATCCCTAAAGATGTGCATTCCAAGTTTCGGAACCTAAAAATTGTTTTCCACTGAGGCATCACAGAGAATGGTATCAAATACTGAATTGAGTCAGCAAATGATGACTGCTTAATGCTTTACTAGAACTCAAGAAGAAAGAAAAGTATATGCAGTGGATTCTACACGAAAAGCTATCATGCAGTGGGCTGCATGGAATGTTTATGAGTGTGAAATTGAACCCACTATGGCCTTTCAAGTGTACCTTTTACTTGAACTATTGGCATGATGTTAACAATTAAACTCCTTCTCGTACTGTTTCTAGGATGTGAAAATTCCATGGTTGATGTGGTGAGATATTTACTGGATTTCGTAGGCTTTGCATTTATATGTTGGGTTTGGTTACTGTGAGGACATGGTATTTCTTCTCTCTCTGTTTTATCCATAGTTTCCTGTGAAGAGATTTTGCTGTAGGTGTCAGGTCTTGCATTCTTTTCTTCTTTTGGTTTCTATAGATTTAGGTTTGAAAGGTTTTGATACAAGATCATTGCATCCTATACATCCAGGACATTTCTACGTTTCGAAAGGAAATCAGTTACTTAAGATTGTCCTGACTGTTAATTAGTGGAGTTAAGTGCTATAGATATTGCTACATTTTGTGAACTCATATATCTTGTGTTATTTTTATATGGAAACAAAGTTCTTTGTGTTGATTCGTATAAACTTCCCTTTCATTTTCTCCTTAGTTGAACCTTTTTCCCCCTTTTATTTTGTATGGCTTGGAAGAGAGAACGAAAAAAGGGGGTGGGTTGTTCCTGCAAATTTGCGTTTGATACGAGGTGAAATTAGTTTATGTTGTTACCCAAGTATGTTAAGGGAGCCTAATATTTTGTAATATACCTCATGAGAGGTGACTTAGAATTAATTTTCACTTTTTCGCTTGCTTAATTGGAGCTTTTATATATTAGGCAAATGCAGCATCAGGGATGGCCGTGCATGATGATTGCAAGTTAAGGTTTTTGGAATTGAAGGCAAAAAGGACATACAGGTTTATAGTATTCAAGATTGAGGAGAAACAAAAGCAAGTGATTGTGGAAAAGGTTGGTGAGCCTGATCAGAGCTATGAGGAATTCGCTGCAAGCCTTCCAGCTGATGAGTGCCGATATGCTGTATATGATTTCGACTTCGTGACAGAAGAGAATTGCCAAAAGAGCAGGATTTTCTTCATTGCATGGTAATATTAAATGTTGACTGGTTCTTGCCTAAAGTTAATTCTTCATTGTTCTGTGCCTAAAGTTGTAATTTTCTACTTGTTGAAAGGTCCCCTGATTCATCAAAGGTGAGGAGCAAAATGATCTATGCAAGCTCCAAGGACAGGTTCAAGAGGGAGTTAGATGGTATTCAAGTAGAGCTGCAAGCAACTGATCCTACTGAAATGGGTCTGGACGTTTTCAAGAGCCGTGCCAATTAAATAAAGGAAAAACAAAATCTCTAGTATCGCAATGAATTCGGCCATATTCTTTGCCTTACTCAAGAGAACTGTTAATAGTTGTGGAGGGGTTGTATCTGGCTAAGATATGATATTGGCCTGTTATTGAAGTTTTACTCTGTACTTACTTGTCCTCGTCTAGGACACTTTTACGTTATTTTGCTTTCATTTCAAGATTTGTCGTGTGTGAGACTATGCCATGGGTACATTGGAGCTGGATAACAATTATTTGGTTGTTTTTCTAATGCTTTGAATATGTATTCTTGGCCTTTGTTTTGGATGTCCTGATTGCAAGTACTGTGTAACCTTGTAATTTTTTTAAGCAGAGATGGATTTTGCTGATTCCGTACATACTACCATTGGCCAAGTGGTTGATAAATTTGATATCTGTCAATAAATCTAAAGTGTATTTCTTTGTCCTTTCCTCTCAAAAATAGAGGAGAGAGAAAAATCGGATTTTTCATGAGGTTTCTGCCTTAAGGTATTGATATATTTGATACCATGTCAAAAAATAAAGTTGTTGCCATCAGCGTCGTTCCTACCGGAGTGGCCGGTGGACTGTTATATTTGTGGATGCAAAAACTTTATCCTCAACATTTCAACACATAGCATCAACTACTTCCTGGATTTGTCACCCAAGAAGACAGAGGGTAGAGAATAACGACTGAAAAACTGCTTCAAAACAGAAAAAAAAAAAAAAAAAAAGGGAACGAAGAAAGGGAAAACTACTAATACCCACCCCGAAGAATTAAGTGCCCTGGCTGGTGGAAATTGTAGAACAGAAACTAACTACTATGCTGAAAGACATGAGTCAAATTATTTTGTCATACAAATAGAAAAAACAAATGGAACCAGCCGCAGAAAAATGCAGGAGCGTTTGCCAACTAAAACAAATAATTACATTTGAACACCACCCCACCACCTCAAGCAGTAAAAGAAGAGAGAGGATGACAAAGAATGACTCTGTAAACAAATAATGTCAATTGTTCTACTCAATTGTCCAATGTTAATTATCTGTCAGCTGTTAATTTCACACTGCATAGAGAATGTACAACAGAAAGGCTTTTCTGACATTCTCCATTAAAGCATTGGAAAATTCAGGATCCCTGTTCGTGGTCCTCCACAAAAATTGGGACCTTGAACCATGGATTTTAAAGAATTGAGCAATGAGGTGAATAAAAACTCGCAGTTTGTGAGTCTAAACTAGATGTTGACTAAAATCTACTACTTACATGACAGATGATCCTTGGAAGAACAGATAGCTGGCTAGCAGCCATGGGAGGAGCTCAACTTCCCAACCAAGTTTTTAGCCTGATTTGACTCCAGACGTCTTCTTATCATGTCATCACACAATTCCAGAGCTTTGTCCACTTTCCCGGTAATACAACAACCATACACCAAAACATTATAAACCACAGTGTCTGGTTTTACACCACTTTTTAGCATGGTTTCCCATATCCTTAAGGCTTCTTGCAAATCCCCTTTCCTGCAATACTCATACATGATTGTTGAATAGCTTATACAATCTGGGGAAATACCATTACCTGTCATCTCATGTAAGGTCTCAACAGCTTCTTGGATTTGTCCAAATTTGCAGAAACCTCGAATTAGAATATTGTACGTGACTGTGTTTGCAAGAGATACTTTTAGCAGTGACTTGTGCAGTTCTATAGCTTTCTCCATGTATCCATCTCTAGTTAGCTGATCAAGGAAGCAACCATATGTTATCTGATTAGGAATTAGGCCACTAATTAGCATTTCTTTGCAAAGAATCTCTGCTTTGTCAATGAATCCAGCCTTGCATAGACCATTTATCATTGCAGTATATGTTACAACATTTGGGAAGCATTTCCCATCAACCATGATATCCCAATATCCCAGTGCCTTCTTAAGATCTCCAGCTTTGCCGTATGCATCGATGATACTCGTGTATATTACATTATCAGGTTTTAATCCCAGACTGTGCATCTCCTTTAGGACACTTACTAACTTATTGCTGTCGTGCTCTTTCAGGATTCCAGAGATAAGCACAGCATAACACACAAGATCCATGTTAATTCCTCTTTCTACCATCTCAATGCAAGCTCTTTGTGCATCATTTAACCTTCCTTCCTTGCAGTAACCATGCAGAAGAGCAGAAAAACACATCTCATTTAACTTGCAGTGCTTTTTATGAAGGTTATCAGTGAATTCCCTGGCCTCAGATACCCTACCTGTCAGACAAAGGCCAGTTATCAGAGCCCTATATGTATATGTATCAGGTAAAAGGCTTTTTTCAACCATCTCATCAAACAGCTCAAAGGCCCTTGATGTGTTGCCATCCCTACAATGCCCTTCAATTAGCACATTATAAGTAATTTCATTTGGACTAATACTCATTTCCACCATTAAGTCAAAGAACTTATTTGCTTCAGACATCATGTTTGCGTGACAAAAACCTGAAATAAGCACTGTGAAGGTATAACAATTAGGCGAAATTCCTTTCCCTGTCATTTCATGATAGAGCCTTAATGCTTTATGAACTTCTCCTTCCTTGCAGTATCCGTCCATTAATGACGTATATGTTACAACGGTAGGAATGAGTCCTTTATTAATCATTTCCTCAAGCAAAGACTCCGCAACTTTCAATCTCCCCAGCTTGCAGTGCCCATTGATCAAAGAATTATATGGATTCGCAGATATTTCAATCCCAGAAACAAGCATGTTAGCCAGGAGGTGATATGCTGCATCCATTTTCCCACATTTACTAAGGGAGTCAATGATAACAGAATATGTAATCTCATTTGGAAGCAGCCCCTTTTCCTCCATTCTCGTAAAAAGTAACTCTGCTTCATCCAGGCTCCCGTGTTTACACAGAGAATTAATCAATGCATTGTAAACAAACAAATTAGGCACAGCACCAACTCTTCCCACTTCATTAACCAAATCGCAAGCTCCAGCAATTTCACCATTCCTCCTCAGCCCATCAACAACACTTGACACAGCTGCTTCACTAGGAACAAACCCCAAGTTCACCATCTCAACCATTAACTCCCTAGCAGCACCAAAATTCTTTACTTTGCATAGACCCAACACCAATGTACAATAAGTAACTACATCTGCCTTTAATCCCCTGTAAGCCAGCCAATTCTTAATCTCAATTGCCTCAAAAACTCCTCCACTCTTAGAAAGCCCATGAATCAACACATTATACATAACAACATTCAGCTCATCCAGGTTCTTTTCAGCCCAATACACTATTTCCCTAGCCCTATCAAAATCTTTCAACTCACACAAGCTCCTAACCATGGCCGTACACATATACACATCAGGCTGAAGTCCGTAACCTACAACATCGTTAAACAACCCAAGTACCACATCAAAGCGTCTTATTCGAATTAATCCATATGATACTGCACTCAAAGTCCTAACTTCAGGCACCAAATTATGATCTCTCATAAGCTTCGCAATGATTACAGAATCCATAAGTCTCTTACTCTGAACATAACTTTGAATCAACAAATCGAACCCATAACTAGAACAGAAACTGAATCTTCTATAACAACCATATAAATTCTCAAAAATAGAATTAGGGCTTAAATTTCTCTGCAAAAGGGTCTGTAAAAGTGAAGAGGCAGGCCAGTAAAGACTGGAATTTACTAAAGAATGTACGAGAATGCAAAACGAAAACGTAGAATGTTGAAAGTTCTTGTGAAGGCCCAAGAAATTGAAAAATCTAAGGGCTAACCTTGAGTCATGAAGATTGGAAATGAGGACATTTTCAACATGGTGGGGCTTAAGGTGAGCCGAAATCGAGGGATTATTAAAGGCGATTTTCCAGCTCTGCTTCCGTCGAACGATGTCATTCACAATTGAAATGAAGTTTTCGTCATTATCATAGGTAGTATTCTGAGGGATCGGATGATATGTGGACACAGCTCTGACGCTTAAAATTGGGGTTAGCGATAACGGCCAGCGCCGGCGGTGGAAGGGTTTCATTTCTTCTCCAGTTGGGGGATACTGACCGCCGGCACTGCTGAGGGTATTTTGTGGTCTCTGGACTTTGAGGGGGAACTTTTTTTTTTTTTTGGGAAGGGGAATTCTTGTTTCGTTTTTAAGATTTGTTTTTGTTTTTTAAATAAATAAATGAGGGGAAGAAAATAATTCTTCTAATTAATTAAGGTTAGATTAGTCTTATTACACGCAATAAGTGTAATATTTAAATTGACTAATTAATAAAACAATATACATGCAGTAAGTTTTAACTAATTTTAAAAAACGAAAATTATTTAAATTGAAATTCTAATTTAGATTGAGTAATAATTTAAGAACATTTTAAAACTATTTTGAAATGTATATATTTTTTGAGATGTATTTAGGGTATAAGTGGATAGGAATTAATTTGATATGAGTTTTGTAAAAAATATTAAAGATGTGAAGTCATGTGAGGTTCAAAAAGAGAGAATATAACGACAATTTTCAATAAATAAAAATTATATAAAATAATAATATATTTAAATTAAAATAAAATTTTAATTTTGAATGAGATTGGAAAATTGTTATCACATATGAATACTTAGCCAAATGTGAAAATTGCATGTAAAGGAGAGGAATATAATTTTGCTTTATTTTCAAATAAATTAATAAATTAAAAACTTTTTTTTTACCTTTCATCATTTTTTTCTATTTTAACATAAATCTTAGTATCAACTCAGTCCACGTGGACCACATGTATTAAAAAATTATACTTTATTCAATAAAAATTATACGATATAATTTTTTAATATATGTAATTAACGGATTCACAGTGAAAGAATTTTCCCTATTTTAATGGTGAAACAAGGCACGGGCATACACCTTAAGCTCATGATGTTCTTGGTGGAAGTACTGCGATTTTGTTGTTTGATATTGAAAAGTATTTGTTTTGGTGTTTAAAACCTATTTTGGTTAATAACAAATGTATTTTCTATTGCTCATTTCATCATTAATAGCAACGACAGAATCAGGGGAGAGAGGGGATACCCTAATATTTTTTAAATGTATAAAATTTTCTTTAAAAAAAATTTAGTGTAATTATTTTAAATTTTACCTTTCGCCTATCGTTTAAAATTTTTTTAAAAAATTATACTATTATCCTTTAATATATAATTGGAAAGATTAAATCCACATCTCTAAACTTAAATTCACACCCTTAAACTATAATTGCCTTAAATAATCATTACTAATATTGACTTTTCTAATTTCAAACTATTAATTCATTTTAATTCCTAATTCATACCCTTCTAACCAAAATCCACGCAGACAAAAGTGTTATTCTCATCTTTTAATTTTAAAATCTTTTTTTTTTAATTTTTAAACAAAATTATATCTTGAGTAAATATCAAACTAATCGAAGTACATAAAGCTATATACAAATTAAATTGTTAAAAAAATAATGACTTGTACAAGAATTGAAATTCATATATTTATCATATATTGAAAGTTTAATTTTTTCTCGTTTGTCTTTTATATTGAAACTTGTAAAAGTATATAGTAGGCATAATGTAAGGTTTTATTTAATTAAAAATCAATTTATTTATTTATTCTTAAAATTATGTTTTTTATTAATAAATTAAATTATTGATAAAATAGATAACTTATCAAAGATTAAAAAAATTGTTACTATTTTAAATTGAAAACAAAAAAATAAAATAAAGTATTAAATTTAAAAGAGAAGAATGGTACTTTTGCCTAATTAATAGATATTAATAGGACTATGGATTATGTTAGAAGAATGTGGATTATTAATTAAAAAATTAATAATTTAAAGTTAGAAGGGTCAAGGGTAGTAATTGAAGGACGAAAATGACAAAAATGATCAAATCGAAAGCATATTTATATAACGAAAAAATGTATCTCTGTGATTGCATGATCTTTTTGGCACTGAAGAAGATATATGTATAATGATGCTTAAAAAAATTATTGGATCACGTCCTTATAAACGTCGACTTATCTTATTCACGCGAAGCTTTTGAATTTTCGAAATGGTGACCTTTCCTCTGTCGGTGAAAGCTTACAGAATTGGGTTTGTTATGTTTTTTTAGCTTCTGTGAATTCTTTATAGACGTAGCCTTTGTGAAGCTATCAAGATTAAAAAACAACACCAACCTTGATTTATTTTCTTTTCTTTTCATCAAATCACGGAGAGAGACCAAGAGTATGAAACAAAAAGCACTATACTTTCTGTTATCTTTCACGTAAAACAATACGGAATTCCTTCCGTGTTGTTTTTTTTAAATTTAATTAATTAATTTAATATTATTTTTTTATATAATTTTATTTTACCCCTGGTCTTATTCAGTGGGTTAGATAAAATTATTTACTCTTGAATTTGAACACCCATAAATAATAAATCTCAATTATTTATTTTCTAAACTTCATTAAACAACCTAATAAATAATTAATATGTTCAAATAGACAAATATAAAATATCATACTTTTTGTCTAGTTTATTCATAAATTAATTTTTTAATTATTTAATCTGGATCTTGGGCCCTGAATAATTAATTAACCAATTAAATTATATAAAATATATACTCTCTCGGGCCTTTTATTTTATTCTAATCTAATAATAAATTATACTATTTAAATAAAATAAAATAAAATAAAATCCATAATTTTCAAGACTTATTCCTTAACCCAAATTTGTCCAGACTTAAGGGCTATTTCAGGAATCAAAAGACACATTGCCTTGATTACTAAAATGACCAAAATACCCCTATTATATAAATAGTTATATTTTGTATTTTAAATATTTCTTAATATTACCATAAGAAAATATTAATCTCAAGGATAATGCTGCGTTAGCAAAGTATTCGACATATAGGTGTAATGACTAAAATTCCCCTCTACGTATTGCCGTGCATTTAGAAAAGAGGACTGTACTAACATCTCTCTAATAGATATCTACCATCCTTAAACTTCTAATCCAATGATCCACGACTTCTGAAATGTTTTCACTTTCTAAGAGAGTTACCCTAAAGTAAACATCCAAATCATATTCCCCTAGATAATTAGATCATTTGAACAGTCATAAGGGGCGATATAGCGCAGAAGTTATCTTTAACAAGTTTGTATTAACTAACTAGTCACATATACCCAACATACAAATATATCGACTCTACGAAATAATCTCAACTATAGCATATCCAAGTATATGCTTTTAGTTTCGTCAGACCATCAACTCATACTCAATTAATTAGTCACATATACCCAACATACAAATATATCGGCTCTACGAAAGAATCTCAACTATAACATATCAAAGTATATACTTTTAGTTTTGTCAGACCACCAACTCATACTCAAGCGATATAGTATTAGTCCATACTGTAACAGTAATTGTTTGAATTTCCTCTAAATAATATTTTTAAAAATCACTATTACATATCGTGTTCTACGTATTTAAAATACTCTCATGTTATGAAGTGAATGGATTGCCCGCTGTTAAAGGTAAGTCATTCTCATTTAAAATTCATAACACAATAACCTAAAAATGATAAGATTCTCATTCTCATCAATCAGTTAAAAACAAACATTTATGTGTTAAGTAACTCACGATCCATACCTTACTGTGAAATACCACCATTCACATAGATCACTTACTTAAACACAATGGGTCATTTTCAAACGAAAATCGTACACAAATAAAATGTAAATTTACAAACAAATTTTTTGAAAATAAATTCATTTATTAATAAATTCAATAATTACATCAAATAAAATTAGTCTAGAGGATATATATTCCAACAATAATAACTATACAAAACAATTATAATTTAAATTGTGAATTAGGGGTATGAATTTAACTCCTTCCTTTATATTTTTATATAATTTATCCATCTAATCTAACTTAACCATAGACATTTATGCATTGTGTATTGTATGTTAAAGCCTTTTATATATAAACCAAAGCGATTAACTTATTTGGTAGAGCTTTGCATTTTTTTTTTTTTTTTTGTGGGGGACTTTCTCGTAACTAGAATAATATGAATTCATTGTCTATATAGAAAGAGATTCAACCAATTCATTAACGATGAATTTGTTTTGCAACTTAAAAAAAAATATACTTCTTAAAAATTTTTTAAGAAAACAAAAATTAATTTAATTAGTAGTTTTGTTATTCATTTCAAGTAATATTGTAATGTTAATCTTTAAGTCATAAATTCTTTATAATTTTTTAAAATATATTTATATTTTAAAAAATAAATATAATTATAATATAAATATACTCTAAGACAAAAAAAAAAAATAATAAGTAAGCTATTACTTTTTTAGGTCAATATTTCAAAAGCCATGTTAACGAGGCATGTCTTGCGGTGTTTTAGCGAATACGAGGAAACAATGAAATTCTTATTTTAATTTCTTTAGGATGAAAATAAATATTACAGTAAAAAAACAAAAAAAATTTAAATTATTATTAAATACTTAGAACTTATAAAGTGAATATAGAATTGAAAGTGTAATAAATTAATAAATTTATTTATGTGATATTCTAATATCATACAAGGTAATAATAAAAATATGATATAGTATATAAATATAACTTAATTACTTATCATGAACCTAGTGTATTCATTTTGATGTAACAAATATAATTTTCACCTCCACTCTCGATAAGCCGCCAAGTATCCCTTCCATCTTAGTTACATCCTAATTATTCCTTACCAGCCATGGAAGTAATTGAGAAATATAAGTATATTATATAAAAAAAAATTCAAAATTACAAGGATAGAGTTTCTTTATAGTTAAATACTGCAGGGGTGCATAGTAATGATTAAGGAGATATTAAGGAGATACTTAGTTCTATTCCTTTACATTTATTATTGTCTCCTTTGAGAAATATAAGTATATTATATAAAATATTTTTTTTCAAAATTACAATGATAGAGTTTCTCTATAGTTAAATAGAGCAAGACGAATAAGAATGGTATGGGATTGGATTTAGATATATCAAATTTATATTTATAGGCAACCCAATAGAATTAAACAAATACGGTTTATATTTGATTAGGGCCATCGATTTCGGAACGTGAAAATATGGCCAAGCACGAGTTGTACAGGCGGTGTGCGTATGACAATTCCACTACCTTGGACTTTCTATCAAGTCTATAAAAAGTATTTTAGTATATAAGAACTTTAATATTCTTCAACTTTTTCTATGTGGAACTCATATATAACATAAGTTCTCGAATGGTTAAATACTCAATTTTAATGTCATTTAATTATGGATTCCACCATAAAAATGACTTACACCATAATCAAAACAATCTATAATATATCAAGAACAACTCTCATTAATTATTTTAGACTAATTAATCATGAGTTAAAAATTATTAACTCGCAAAGTTGTCATTTTTAATAAAAATTTAGGAAGATACGTTCTTTACGAGCGAGATTTGTGAATATGTAGTAAATATAACTCCAATACTCCATCCGTCTCAACTAAATTAATAGTTGTTGATTTGATACGATATTTTATATAAAAGTAAAAATTAGAATATAATAATAGTATAATATAGTAAAAGTAAAAAATATTTGAGTCTCATAATATTTTATATCAAATCTAAATATATAAAAGTAATATATGTGAGGTATATTGATTATTTTATAATATATAATATATTAATTTTTTAAAATAAAAATATAAAATTTTTTAAAATAATTTAAAATAATAAATATGTCAATTTAATTATAACTGAAAAAGTATATTACATCCACTTTATTGGGATTGCTGGGTATGGCCTTTCATGTACGGTGGAGGATGTTCTGGTCCTTCTGGATGAAAGATGAGACTGAAAAAAAATATAGTTTTGTTATAAAATTTGGACAGTGTTATAATAAAATCTACACACTAAGAATGTAGTGTTAGAATAAAATTTACACACTACATACTAAGAAAACTCTAACTATTCTTTACATAATAATTTCTTCAAACTTTTCTCTTTATTTTCTCTCACAATTTTCTTTCACAATGCTTTTTACAAAATTATGGTGCATTTCAAGCTTAAAGAATAGCTCTATTTATAGAGTTCTTAATTAGTGGAATACATCATCTTCCACTAATCTTAATTAGTTGTGTCTCCACTAAATGGTGAACATCCATAAAAATTCATAATTAGTGGAGCTTCCACTAATTCTCTAATAATTCACATAAATCCATAATTAGTGAAGCTTTCACTAATTCCATTCACAATATATTCATAACACTCCCCCTTGGATGTCTATCTATTACATAAAGAATATGCCTCGTTAAAACCTTACTAGATAAAAACTCAGTGGGAAAAAAAATCTAGTGAAGGAAAAATAGTACACTATTATATATGTCTGTTTATTACTCTCCCTGATGAGATGATTCCTTTAAATCTTTGAACCGACGCATATCAATTTTATATCTCAACTTCTCAAATGTTGCAGTCGGTAAAATCTTTGTGAAAATATCTGCGAGGTTGTCACATAACCGAATTTGTAACACATCAATTTCATATTTCTTCTAGAGTTCATGAGTAAAGAAGAATTTTGGTGAAATATGTTTTGTCCGATCTCCTTTAATATATCCTCTTCATAATTGAGTTATGCAAGCAGCATTGTCTTCATAAAGAGGAGTTGAAATATCTCTAATAGATGATAATCCACAACTTTCTCGGATATAATGAATCATTGATTTTAACCATACACATTCTCGATTTACTTCATGAATTGCTATAATTTCAGCATGATTTGAATAAGTAGTTGCTATAGATTGTTTTATAGAACGCCATGATATAGCAGTATTTCCATATGTAAATAGATAGTCCGTTTGAGAACGTGTTTTATGTGGATCAGATAAATAACCAGCATCTGTATAACCTATCAACGTTGGGCTGATTTTATTTGAATAAAATAATTCGAGATCAATTGTACCTTGGAGATATCGAATGACTTGTTTAATTCCATTCCAATGTCGTCGTATTTGTGAAGAACTAAATCTTGCTAATAAATTGACAGCAAAAGCAATATCAGGTCGTGTATTATTAACAAGATATATAAATGCATCAATTGCACTGAAATATAGTACTTCAGGACCAAGGAGTTCTTCATCATCTCCTTGAGGTCGGAAATGATCTTTATTCACATCTAATGACCGGACGATCATTGGAATACTCAATGGATATATTTTGTCCATGTAAAATCTTTTTAGAACTTTTGCTGTATATGTTGATTGATGAATAAATGTTCCATTTTCTAGATATTCAATTTGTAAACTAAGACAAAATTTAGTTTTACAAAAATCATTGATTTCGCATTCTCTTTTTAAATAATCAATTATTTATTGGAGCTCTTCAGGAGTTCTAATAAGATTAATATCATCAACATATATAGCTAATATCATAAATTTAGAATCAGATTTCTTAATAAAAACACATGGACATACTTGGTCATTTTTAAATCCCGCTTTCAATAAATAGTCACTAAGACGATTGAACCACATGCGCCCAAATTGCTTCAGGCCATATAATAATTTTTACAACTTGATGAAGTAATTTTCACGATGACAATGTTTATATGCTTCGGGCATGCAAAATCCTTTAGGGATTTTCATGTAAACATTATTTTCTAAATTTCCATATAAGTAAGCAGTGACAGCATCTAATAGGCGCATATCTATCTTTTCATGTACTATCAAACTGATAAGATATCGGAGTGTAATAGCATCAACAACAGAAGAATAAGTTTCATCATAATCAATATCTGGTCTTTGTGAAAAACCTTGAGCTACTAACTGTGCTTTATATCGTATAATTTCATTATTTTAATTGTGCTTTCTCACAAATATCCATTTGTAGCCAACAAGTTTTACACCTTCTGGTGTTCGGACTGCAGGTCCGAAGACTTCACATTGTATCAGTGCATTTAACTCCGATTGAATTGCATCTTTTCATTGTAGCCAATCTTTACTATGCTGACATTCATCAATTGATATTGGTTCAAGATCATCATTATCCTATATAACATCAAGAGATATATTATATGCAAACATATTATCAATAATTGTTTTGATCCGATTCCAACTTCTACCGGAACTTATATAATTGATAGAAATTTCAGTGTCACTTTCATCAATTTCTGATTCTTTGTCATCAGTTTTCTATTGGTCTTTATTATTCTTTTATTCAATATGATCATTTGGATCATTTACTCATCTTTTCTTTCGAGGATTTTTATCTTTATAACCAATAGGTTAGTCACGCCTCTGGCATGCTTTTGACTCAACAGCTATAGGTATAATATTTTGTTTTGCTGGAACTTCAATTCGAATATGAGCATTTATAGCTGGAATATGTGATTTTGTAACTCTTCTGGAGTCAACAAAAGTGTCTGGCATTTGATTTGCAATACTTTACAAATGAATTATCTTTTGAACTTCAAGTTTACATGAACTTGTGCACGAATCAAGATAATTTAATGATGTTGTCCAAGGAAGATCTTCCTTATACTGTTTATGTTCTCCCCCTAATTTAAAGAATAATGATTCATCAAAATGACAATCAGCAAATCTTGTTGTGAATACATTTTCTGTTAGGGGTTCAACATACCTGATAATAGAAGGAGAATCATATCCAACGTATATCCCCTTTCTTCTTTGAGGACTCATCTCTGTACATTGGTTTGGTGTAATTGAAACATATACAACACACCCAAAATATTTGGTTCTGAACCAAATGCCAATTGCAAATGAGAGAATTTATGATAATTAGTTGGCCTTATACGTACAAATACTACAGCATGTAAAATAGCATGTCCCCAAGCAGATGTTGGGATATTTGTTTTCATTAATAATAATCTAAAAATTAATTGTAATATTTTAATAAAAGATTCAGCAAGACCATTTATGTATGAACACGAGCGACAAGATGTTCAACATTAATCCCAATTGACATCAATATGCATCAAAAGCATGTGATGAAAATTCACCAACATTATCCAGACAGATTTTTTAATGTGATGGTCAGGAAATTGTGCTCGTAATTTAATTATTTGAGCAAGTAATCTCGCAAACGTCAGGTTGCGAGTAGATAATAGATACACATGTGACAATCGGGATGATGCATCAATTAAGACCATAAAATATTTAAATGGTCCACGTGGTGGATTAATAGGTTCACAAATGTCTCCGTGAATCCGTTCAAGAAATGTAGGACTTTCAACTCCTACTTTTACTGGTGATGGTCTAACAATTAAATTTTTTAGGGAACATGCAGCACATGAAAATTTTTTAGATGTCAATATCTTTTTATTTTTCAATGGATGACCATGTGTATTCTCAATTATTCTTCTTATCATGGTAGATCCCGAATGACCCAACTGGTCATGCCAAATACTAAAAGTAGTAGGATCAGTAAACTTCTGATTTTCGAAATGATGAATTTCAATTGTACGTATTTTTGCAAAATATAGGCCAATAGAAAAAGACGACAGTTTTTCTAATACAGATTTCTTACCCCAAATTAATCTGAGTAATATAAAGATGTTCAATACCATTTTCCTCATTTGTTTCAACATGATACCTATTTCCGCGGATATCTTTAAAACTCAATAAATTTCTTCTGAATTTTGAGAAAAATAGTGCCTTATCAATAGCAATTATTGTTCCTTCAGATAACAATATACTAGTTCTTTCGAAGTCTTTAATCACATTTGTATTACCATTTATTGTATAAATATTTATTTTTTCAATTTTGGAATCAGAAAAATATTTCTCATTTTTTAGTATGGTGTGTGCAGTTCCACTATAAATAATACATATATCATCATTAACAATGTCATTGCTGGTTAGAAATGTTACTAAATGTAATTTTCTCACCTTTTGTTATTTGCCTATGGAAGTGCATGGATTGTGCAATATGGACCGCTATCAATGTCCTGCACTTCGTGTCAAATAATTTGTACATTTTTTATTTCTAGCATAATTATGGCCATAGACTATTTCTTAAAGGGTTAGTTTTGGTGCGCCAAGTGCTTCCCGTCTTGCGGGGGTAAGGGAAGAGAACCGGGTATGTACGTAGCCTTCTCCTAACATTTTTGTCAAGAGACTGTTTCCACGATGGTTCGAACCCGTGACCTTTTGGTCACCAAATGGGCAACTTAACCGTTACGCCAATGCCTGCCCTCGCCATAGGCTATTTCTTAAAAAAAAAAAAAAATCCTAACCATTCTTACAAATTTACTAAGGATTGAGTATATACTGTATACATTACCCTAAAAATTGAAAAGTTGACACTTCATTGTATGGAATTTAGACTTACTTAAATAAGAATTAGATTGAGAAAATATTGTTAAAATTTAATAAAATATTATTAAATATAGGATAAATGTGGGGTTTAATTATTACTAAGAGAGAGAAAATATGATTGGTTGTATGAGTATATGATAGCTTTCGAGAAATAAAAATTATTTAAATTAATATTATTTTAAATTAGAGTTTTAGTTTTAATTATAAATAATTTATTTCTAAATACTGAAGGACGAAAATGGTAAAAATGATGAAACCGAAAGCATGCTTACAGAACGAAAAAATTTACATATGTGTTTGAATTACTTTATTAGTACTGAAAAAGATGTCTGTACCAGGATGTTTGAAGCTACTAGATCACATCCTTGTAAATGTCGACTTCGTCTCATTTACGCGAAACTTTTGAACTTCTGAAATGGTACCCTTTCCTCTATCGGTGAAGCTTATAGAATGTTGGGTTTGTTTCCTTGAAGCTCACTGTCTTTGCTTGGCAGACTTAGCCTCTGTTAAGCTATCAAATCAATTATGGCCTTGATTCCATTTCATTTCTTTTTATCAAATCAAAGAGAGAGAGAGACCAATAGTATAAAACAAAAAGCACCATACTTTTTGTTATCTTTCACGTAAAACAACATGGGGTTCATTCAGTGTTATTTTTTTAAACTTAATTAATTAATTAAATTTATTATTATTTATAATTTTATTTTATCTTTAGTCTTATTCATTGAGTCAGATGAAATTATTTACTCTTGGGTTTGAACACCCATAAATAATAAGTCTCGATTATTTATTTTTTGGGTTTCATTAAACAACCCAATAAATAATTAATACATCCAAATAAATCAATATAAAATATCAGGCCTTTTATCTAGTTTATACCTAGATTAATTTTCTAATTATTCAATCTAAGTTTTGGGCCATGAATAATTAATTAACCAATTAAATTAGATAAAATATATACTATCTCAAACCTTTTATTTTATTTTAGTTTAATAATAAATTGGACTACTTAAATAAAATAAAATAAAATCCATAATTATCAATACCAATTCCTTAACCCAAATCTGTCAGTACTTAAGGGTTATTTCGGAGACCAAAAGATATATCGCATTAATTACTAAAATGACCAAAATATATTTACTATATAAATAGCTATATTTTGTATTTTAAATATTTATTAATATCACCATAAGGAAATATTGACATCAAGAATAATGTTGCGTTAGCAATGTTTTCGACTTACAGGTGTAATGACTAAAATATCCCTATGCGTATTGTCGTGCATTTAGAAAAGATGAGTGTACTAACACATTTCTAATAGATATCTATTATCCTTAAACTTCTAATCCAATGATCCATGACTGCTGGAATGTTTCTACTTTCCAATTGAGCTACCCTAAAATAAACATCCAAGTCGTGTTCCCTAGGACTCTGGATATTTAAATCATTTGAACAGTCACAAGGGGTGATATAACACAAAAGTTATCTTGTACAAGTCTGTCTTGACTAATTAATTACATATACCCAATATACAAGTATATCGGCTCTACGAAAGAACTTCAACTACAGCGTATCAAAATACATATTTCCAGATTCGTTAGACCACCAACTCATACTCAAGCGGTAGAGTATTAGTCCACGTTGTAGTAGTAATAGTCTGACTTTCTTCTAATTAGTACTTTTAGAAACCATTATTACAGGTCGTGTTCTACGTATTTGAAATACGCCCATGCTATGAAGTGAGTGTACTACTCACTGGTTAAAGGTCCGTTTGAAATTCATAACACAATAACCTAAATATGATGAGATTCTAATTCTTATCAATCGGTTAAGAATAAACATTTATGTGTTAAATAACTCGTAATCCATACCTTACTATGAAAGACCACAATTCACATGGATTACTTAAATACAATAGGTCATTTCTAAACGTAAATCGTGCACAAATAAAATATAAATTCACAAACAAATTTTGAGAATAAATTCTTTTATTAATAAATTCGATAACTATATCAGAAAACTAGTTTAGAGGGTATATATATTCCGACAAATATAACCTTAATTTACAATCTCACATAACACTTTCTCTCTTTCTGCCTTTCTTTTATTTTCCATCTCTATTCTTGTTATTCTCCACCGTGGCTGTTCTCTAGCTATGCTGAAGATCTAGCTAGACTATTTTTCCTTATTTACTTATTGTAGTTAGATTATATTTTTTCTACCAAGCTAAAATTATGCTCCATTGATCCATTTTTATCTGTCCATTTTAACTAATTTTTTTGTCCCAATTTATGTGTCCCATTAACAAATCAAGATTATATTAATTATTATTTTTTCACAAATATTCTTTTTTAATACAATGAGTATTGTGCAATTGTAGTGGAAAATGAAAGTAAATTAAATATACTTATAACACATAAAATTTTAGAATTTGAGTACTCTTTAATAAAGAGAGAGATTTTTTGAGGGTAAAATAAAAAAATGTTAATTAATTAACTGAAAAATCTTATTTTTTTTTAAAACTTGTAAATTAGTTAACATAGATAGATAAAAGGAAACGAAAGAAGTATATATGTTTAGTATTTTTCAATGAGATTTACATGTTTTTGACAAGTTATATTGGTGATCATTTTAAATCGATTTATGATTTTCCTTTTTTTTAAATGTCTTGTTTATTCGAAGTTGATTTATGCCCCTTCAATCTCTCACCTAATTTTTAGACAATTATCAAATAATATTTTAAATCACTACTCTAAAAAAAAATGTTATGCAATATTTGTTTTTAATTTACAAATAAAAATTTCATAACATTAATGTAAAATTTAGGATATTAATTATTTCGTTTCGTAAAAAATAGTATTTATTTAAAAAATATTATATTCTCTTATTAGTTTCACATAATTTACATAATTTTTATTTTTCAAATTAAACGAATTCTTCTCTTACAATTTAAGTATAGATTCGAGCAATTTTAAAGGCGGGAATATTTTGTTTTCTTTGGCGTATATGTCCCGTTACCCGTATAGTTGCGCTCGCGCTTACTTTGAAAGTCGAGTCCGTGCGGCCACGTCATCAATCCATGTCTCACATCATTCACCAGTAGTATGCCACCACGTGTCTGTAACTGTTCTCCATCCCTCACGCGGTCTCTCTCGTCCGTCGATCCTAGAATTTCCCCGAGCTAAGATCCAACGCCTTTCAAGTTATCCACGCCATCGATCCTCTCCACTTCGCTTCTACCAATCAAATTCCAGCCTACCGATCTATAAATATCAAAGCATTCCAATTTCATTCCCATCTCGCAATCATCATTTACTTTCTCGAATCTCGATTGTTTGAGTTTCTTTGTATTCGGTTTTCGCTAGAATTTTCAATGGCGCCCAAGGCAGAGAAGAAGCCCGCTGAGAAGAAGCCTGCTGGAGACAAGCCGGCGGAGGAGAAGAAGGCCAGCGTTGCTGAGAAGGCTCCGGCTGAGAAGAAGCCAAAGGCCGGGAAGAAACTCCCCAAGGAAGGTGGTGCTGCTGCCGGAGATAAGAAGAAGAAGCGGACGAAGAAGAGCTCAGAGACCTACAAGATCTACATATTTAAGGTCTTGAAGCAGGTCCATCCTGATATTGGGATCTCAAGCAAGGCCATGGGGATCATGAACAGCTTTATCAATGACATCTTTGAGAAATTGGCTCAGGAGGCATCTAGGCTTGCCAGGTATAACAAGAAGCCCACAATTACCTCAAGGGAAATTCAGACTGCTGTGAGGCTTGTTCTGCCTGGTGAGTTGGCCAAGCATGCCGTGTCAGAAGGGACCAAGGCCGTTACGAAATTTACTAGTTCTTAGATAGGATTGGGGAAATCATGTATTTTGCTTGGCGATTTGGAAATTTAGGGTTAGGGTTGGTGCTTTACTGTTTTTTGAAGGCTATGTTATGTAAGTACAACTGCTGGGTTTTGTAATGAATGAAGATGTTTACTTGGCCGTAATTTTCTTTTGTCCATATCAACCCTATCAGCTTTTAGGAATTTTGTTTATAAATTTCTGAAAGTATTGTATTGCATAGCATATGAGATGTTCTTGGGTAAATGGCTGGTGCTGGCTGGTAAGTTTACGTGTTATTATGATCATGCACTTTTTTCTGGTTGGTGGATGTTTTTGATTTGATTTGGTATGTGGTATTTGTTTTCCTTGTTGGAACATAACTCCGAGTGACCTTCTGTCGTTTTATTTATAGCTGGATGAATTCTTTATGGTATTTCTGAATTCTGGTTCTTTTGCTGATCGTATATGTAACTGCAGAGCCTTTTTGCTTGTGAATTAAGGGATGTATCAAAACTCCCTTGGTAGTAAATTTATTGGTGTGGCAGGCTTATGAACTTTTTTCTGGTTTCTGCAGAGCCTTTTTCATGTGTTGCTGAACGGATTTTTTTATGTATTAGTACGTGAAAGATGTTTGCTTCATCAACTTTCCTTTGTTGGGCTAAGAGCAGTTGCTTTAGCCTGCCATTTCAGATGGTTAGGGGCATTATCCATCTCAGATACTTAAGGTCTTCATTAACATATGTGTATTGGATGAAAGGCTAATCATCCTTGGTTTGAATGCTGGACTGTTTTGGGGGGCAGACAAATTATGTTTCAGTTTGCTAATGCAAATGGCTTCACGGGAAATTAAAACGATGTATTTGGTAGCTTCTACCAGAAGAACTTTGCCCTTTGGTTCATTGGAAGTGTTTTCTTTTATGCTTGTTATACGCAGCCTGGCTTGAACTTCATCTAACTTTTTGCTGCGACATTAGTTTCGTTCTTTGTGAATCTGAGGACTGGTAAAAAAGGTGGCAAACAAAACTGTGGTTTAAGAATATTTACTGCCTTGTGATGTGTTGAGTGGATGCCGTAGTGGGTTTGTATACCTTTGAGTTAATTATGCTGTTTTCATTATGTAGAGCTAGCGAAAATCTCTGAAAAAGGGGGCTATCCATTGTTTCAGGCAGCTGTTTTTGAAGTTTGTGGTGACCCTATTCCCTTCTCTTTCCAGATTTCGACCGGGTATCAGATCACCGTTTTGGTTCATTTGAACCGCAGTATAAGAGTGAAACATTATTTAGGTACTCATTATGGTTTTGTTTTGATAGAAAGGTACCCATTCTAGATACGTCGAGTTCTCAGAATTGGGGATATTTGTCTCCTGATTATATCCATGACATTGATACCACTTATGCTATACCAATACAAATTGGGGAAAAGTTGAGATACAGATACTGTCGTTGGAGTTTTGGACGTGCCAATGTCGTGTAGCACAACGCATAGCCAAAGATCTGCAGCCACTGTAAAAGTGTGTCTATCTGTAGGTGCCACTGTGAAAGTAATATAAAGGTCAATTTGGTCGTCTTGAAATTGCAAAGTTCAAGTTTAAAGTTTCAACTTTCAAGGGCTTCAGTATGAGCATATAGCTGTTGGAGGGTTTATTTGCAATTAACCAAAACAGTCTCACCCAATTATAAGAAAAATTTACTGATTTCAGGAGCACTCCCCACGCCGCTCAGGCCACCAATGTCGACGATCCCAGCCCACACTGCCCTGCCTTTTTCCGGATACCTCTGCCTATCCCTTCTTCCTCAACTCCTATGAGCTTCGACTCTCCTTCCTCTTCATCAAATCAAGAAGCCACAAAGTTGAAACAGCCAAAGAAAATCATCGCTTTCCACTCCTAACAAGCCTTTGAGCGGTCTCCAGGTTTCATGATTAATTTTAATCTTTCTGTAGTATCTCTTTTCTTCTCAATGACACCTTCAAGAAAATGCAAGAACTAGAAATCGAAGATCTCAAATTCTTTTCAAATTTTTTCCCTTTGGGATCTCTAAGCTGTGTACAGCAACTTGTTTTTTTATAGAACTTAATATTCGGTATTAGCTTAGCTATATAGCTTCCATGCCACTTATCTTCATTCATTGGGGTGCGTTGTGGTTAGTGGAGACTATGGTTTTGAATGGAAAATAATGCACTACGGTACAAGAAGACGACTTAAAAAGTTTCACATGTGATAATGAATGAGACATGCTTTTCTTGACATGGACATGGTTTCCAGTTGCAATTTTGTTACTTGCATTCTTTTGGCTCATGTATTTCATTAGTTGATGAATTCAAAAATAAGTGCCGTAAAGAGATACACAGGGGTTGAACTTATATGTGAGTTCGAATTTGATTGCTCGAGCAAAGTGCATCAAAGTATGCTAACTAAAGAATGAAGTCCTCTTCCCTGTTGTTGCTTTGATGATGTTAGTTGCTATGCTTTTCAGCTTTTTACGATTTTTTCATCCGTGAAGTTATTGTTGAATCTTGATTCTGCCAACACCATAGAGCTTGTAGGACTAGCATAAGACTGCGTGCAAGTAGCCCCCTACCAGTAAAAAAATTTTCCTCTGTTAGGAGTGGTTCATGCTGTTTTATTCTGTTTATTCCTATACAAAATTCCAGTCTTGATACTGATATATGGAGGGTTACAATGGTGATCAGAATAATCTTTTCTGTCTTTGACTAGGATATGTACTTTGATTCATATGAAAAACATTACATGTGGTTTAGGGCATCATTCCACAGATAGAAATAAGTCAAAGGCTTAGGAAGAGCAACAATATTTTGGCAACAGTAATATGGTTTAAGAAGATGCGAAAGATAAGTAGAATTCTCATGGATCATAGAGGACATAACAAATTGCTACACCTGAAGAAATCCCATGAAGTAATGATGAGAGAAGAAAAGACAAAAATGGGAAGCAGAAAAAGACACATTATGCTCTGAAACATGCTGCACTTTGATGAGTGTGAGAAATATGGTTTGAGTGCATTGCTCAATCAAGACAAAAGTAAGACATGAAGATCCAGTTGTTCAATCAAAGCCTTGCTACCTTACTTGTTTGGGGCTTGAAGTTAAAGCCTTAGGATATATTGCTCTTCTAAGCTCACTTTTAAGCTATTAATTCATAGTCAAAACTCAACAGATGGTTAATATGCACATAAGTATCCTGAACCATGTACTATGGATGAGCTTGAAATGAGTTATCTGAACCACCAAAATGAGTATATTTGAAAACATAATTGATCATGATAATTTTGAAGTGATTACTGTATATCCCTTTCCAACATATTTGGCTGAATGTTTCAAAAAACTAGCTGGATATATCTTAAAAGTGAATTTTGTTCAGTAATATCTTAATGTTACTGTAACCAGGCTCTTGCCAAACCTTCATCATTCACAATGATGATTGCTTTTCATATTCTATCCTTTCATGGGCTTTTTATGCTGTATGAGTTTGTCCTTGTCTTCTGTGATCTTTCAACAATTTATTTTTCTTGTTGTGTAAATTCCTATCAGCTGAATTAACTTAATTTACTTGTATAGTTTCAGTACATATCTATGATTGGGGCTCCTCTTTTTTAAAAACTTTGTTGAGTCTCAGATTGGTGTTATACTAAATTTGTTCACTGGTTAAAATGCACATCCTCATGCTTGTCTAGTGTCTGTATATTTCTGTCTTTTTCTTTTTTAGGATTAGATAAAGACAACATTTACTTACACTCACCAACACACAGAACATGATCACAGGTATTAAATTTGCGATAACCTCTTTTGGTTTAAGTATTTTGAAATTATTGCCATGTAAGTGCTCTCTTACTCCCAGTACCATTCTTTATGTCTCCCTATAGGCATACATACAATTGTCTGTAGTCTGCTGTCTTCTGCAAGTATGGTGGTCTATATTCCCATATTTTGGAGATCTTTTCAAAGTTATAAATGGCTTTTGCCTCCACACTTTCATGTGTATTTCCTTATATTCCAAAACCATCACAGCAAGAACACTCATCAATTGGTTCAGAAATGACCTTGCCATGAGGGTTCAACCAAAGTGTAAACAAGGAGGCTCTGGATGCAAATCTCATGGCTTCTAAGATATCTGAGTAGATGAAATCCTTTCCAGGGATTTGATGAAATCCAAAGTTGCTTTTGTTAGATCAAAACATTTTAATCTGATTTCCAGTTATGTTGCGTATGGTTCATTTCATTTCTAGTTTTGTGTTTCCATTTGAATATAAAATAGTTACTGTGGGAAAATATGGCTAATAGGTGTATTTTAAGAAACTAATGTTGTAAATATTGTAATACTAGAATTAGACTTCTCTCCATCGGAACAATAGGGCCGTTATGCTCATTACTAAACTTGTTGAAGAGATGAAATATAACCAAGGTATGTCTTTTTGAAAGTTTGACCCTTTAATTAGGGAATTTTGTAATCAGTGATTAGGAGATCTTGTGAGCAGTAATTAGGGGATTGATTAGGAGATTTTGTAATCAATTTATTAGGGTAGTTGCCATATTTGTTAGACAACTTGTATATAAACAGCTCATTGTAAACTTTAAGGGATAATGAAAAGAGATTATTCTCTTCCAGTTTCTTACATGGTATCAAAGCCCTAGGCTTTCTAGGATTCTTCTTCCTCTTCAAGCAGCCTTCATTGCTGCAGTTTTCTTTTTCGAGTAGCCTTCATTGCTGTCATTTTCTCTTCGCTTTCAAGCAGCCTTCGTTGCTGCAATCTTATCTTTTGTGTGGCCTTCATTGTTGTCATTTTCTCTTTGTTTTTCCTTCTCCACTTCCTGTTTGAGCAGCCTAAATTGTTGCAAATATCTTTCCTTCACCATGTCAAACCTCCCAAACACAAGTTGTAAGAGCAAAATGTTGGAAGCTTCATGGGAAGCCAAGCCACCCAGTCGAGAATGAGAACAGAATGGGGGACAATCCAGAAGTGGACAAGCCAATGTAGTTGCTGGCCAAATTGATGTGCCACCAAAATCGAAAATAGTTGGTCTTAACTAAGATGAATTAGAAATGGTGAGAGCTCTTATTAGCAGTCTAGAAAAGTCCTTAGGTACTTGTTCTGTGGCATGTTCAGGTGAGTTTCAACTTTCCATTGGACTAAGTGTTTCGGATGTAACTTTTGCCACCTCTTGGATCATGGATTCAGGAGTTACCGACCATATGTCCCACTCACCAAATGTCTTTACCACCTATTTCTAGTGCCCAATTAATAGAAAAATAACCACTGCAGATGGTTCTTTGGCCACTGTAGTAGGAATTGGAAGTGTCCAAATTAACCTATTGTTAACCTTACAGAATGTTTTCCATGTCCCTAAGCTAGTTACCAATTTGATATCCATTCAAAAACTTACCCATGACTTACAATATACTGCGGTTTTTAATCACAATGGTTGTGTTTTTTAGAAAGAGGGTTCGGGGAAGATGATTGGACATGATGGAAAACGGGGTAGCCTCTCCTTCCTTGAAGCAAGTCAAACAACCATCACCAAAGGTAAACAACCAGTGTCATTTGTTTTCGAGTCGTTGTCATCCAATGAAGAGAAAATTTGGCTCCATTATCACCGACTTGGACATCCATCATTTTGAGTTATAAAACTCTTGTTTCCATCTTTGTTTAAACATTTGGATGTTGATTCTTTTCATTATAAAAAATGTGAACTTGCCAAACACAAACGTGTACCCTTTCCCGTGAGCAGTAAAAGAAGTTCTATTCCTTTTCATTTAATCCATAGTGATGTCTGGGATCCATCTCCTATTGCTAATATCTCTGGGGCATGCCGGTTTGTTTCCTTTATAGTTGACTGTACTCGAGTTTGCTGGGTCTTTCTTCTTAAACAAAAATCTAATATCATTATTGTTCTACCAAATTTCTGCTCCATGATTAAAAATCAATTTGGAGTGAGCATCAAGAGAGTTAGGTCTCACAATAGACGAGATTATTTCAATCAATTTCTAAGTTCATATTTTCAAAAGGAAGGGATAATATATGAGTCATCTTGTGTGAATACCCCGCACCAAAGTGGAGTTGCAGAGAGGAAGAATGATGATCTCCTTGAAAAAACTCGAGCGTTGTTATTTGAGCATCATGTACCTAAAACCTTTTGAGATGAGGTTGTTTTTACAGCAATACATCTCTTAAACCGATTGCCATCTAGAGTCCTAGTATTTTAGAGTCCAATGGACGTGTTGTCCACCTTCTATTATAACTTCCACTCCAAAAATAATCTTATTCCTAGAGTATTTGGATGTACATCCTTTGTACATGTTCACAGTCACAACCGAGAGAAACTGGATTCAAGGGCTATAAAATGTGTATTTGTAGGATATTCGTCAACCCAGAAAGGATACAAATGTTATTGTCCATCCTCTCGAAAATTCTTTGTTTCTATGAATATTATCTTCAATGAACGTGAATCTTACTTTCCAAACCCTTTTCTTCAAGGGGAGAAGTAAGTGAGAGAAGATGAGAATTTGGGTTTTGACTTAGTGTTGGATCTTTCAACTTCAAATCATCCTACTTACTAGTGATTATGCCCCAATTCATTCTGAGCTATCTGAGTCTGTCACAATCTCCTCTGAACTTGTATTTGCTGAATCTGACACTGAATCTGTTTCCAAGAATGTTAGATATGACAAAGGCAAGATGTATGTAAGGAAGAAGACGGCGCCCCCAACCTTACGCAAGTCCAAGAGTTTGATCAGGTAATGACTTCTAAACTCACCTTGCAAATTGAAACAGAACCCGGGGTAGAGAGTGAGATCCATGGGGGTAGTAATGACATAGACTTGCCCATTGCTTTGAGAAAAGGTGCGAGAGAGTGCACTAAAAAACCTTTATATCCCCTTGCATACTTCCTGTCCTTTCAGCATTTTTCTCTGTCACAGAGAGCCTTCCTTAATAACCTAGAAACCATTGCCATTCTTTCTAATCTATCTGAAACTTTGTTTAATGAAAAATGGAAATAAGTTATGAATATAGAAATGGAGGCCCTGGAAAAGAACAAAACATGGGAGCTTGTACAGTTACCAGTGGGGTGTAAATAGGTGTACATAGTGAAATATAGAACTGATGGTTCAGTGGAAAGATTCAAGGTAAGGCTGGTTGCAAAGGGTTATACTTAGACGTATGGAGTGGACTATCTAGAGACTTTTGCCCTAGTTACAAAGTTGAATATTGTTAGAGTCCTATTATCTTTGGCAGCCAACTTTGGATGAGATTTACAGTAGTTTGATGTAAAAAATGCTTTAGGATTTAAGGTTAAGGGTTTAAGGCCCTAAACCTTAAACCCATTAAACCAAGTTTTATGGCAATATTCCAAAAACTTGCCCATGACTTACAATATACTGTGATTTTTCATCATAATATCTCCGAATATCAGATTGGTAGTTTAGGGACATGAAGAACATTCTGTAAGGTTAACAATGGGTTAATTTAGACTCTTCTCTTGTCACAGTGGCCAAAAAACTATTTGTAGTGGTTATTTTTCTATTGCTTGGTTACGGGGAATAGGTGGTAAAGACATTTGGTGAGTAGGTCATATGGTCGGTAACTCCTGAATCCATGATCCAAGAGGTGGCAAAAGTTGCATCTGAACATTTAATTCAATGGAAAGTGGAAACTCACCTAAACATGCTACAGAACAAGTACTTGAGGGCTTTTCTAGACTGTTGATGAAAGTTCTCACCCTTTCCAATTCATCTTGGTTAAGATCAACTGTTTTCGATTTTGGTGGCACATCAATTTGGCCAGCAACTACATTGGCTTGTCCCCTATTCTGTTCCCATTCTTTTGTCCATATATATCTCTTCCTACTATATGGATATCTCCATATATATCTCCACGTGGTTATGGAAAATGAGTCTGTAAGTTTAAGAAGGCATTGTATGGGTTAACCAATCTCCTCGAGTATAGTTCGGTAGGTTTGCCAAGGTTATGGTGATGTTAGGATACAAACAAAGTCAATGAGATCATACTCTATTCATTAAGCACTCGTCTTCAGGGGGAGTCACGGTTCTCTTAGTTTATGTGGGTGACATAATTATTACATGAAGTGATGATGAGGAGAGAGGTTCTTTGAGTGAGTGCTTGGCAAAACAATTCGAGATTAAGACACTTGGGAAGCTAAAGTACTTTCTCAGAATTGAAGTGGCACATTCAGAGAAGGGTATTTTTCTCTCTTAACAAAAGTCTGTAACTAATCTACTCAAGGAGACAAGGAAAACAACATGCAAACTGGTGAGTACTCCAATAGATTCGAATATAAAGTTTGGAATAACAGAGGAAGATGTTATAGTGGACAAAGGGATGTATTAACGTTTGGTAGGAAAACTCATTTACTTATTCCACATACGACCGGATATAGCTTATGCTGTGAGTGTGATTAGTCAATTCATGCACAATCCAAAAGAAGTTCATCTTCGAGCAGCACACAGAGTATTGCAATATCTTAAAGATACACCAGGAAGAGGAATTCTCTTTAAGAGAAGTGGGGGGTCTAACGTTTGAAGTCTATACAGATGCTGATTATGTGGATCATTGGTTGATAAATGAACGACCACTAGATATTTTACGTTCCTTGGTGGAAATCTTGTGACATGGAGGAATAAAAAACAAAATGTGGTAGCACTTGTCTAGTGCAGATGTTGAGTTTCGAGCGATGACTCAAGGAGTATATGAGTTACTTTGGTTAAAGATCACTCTAGAAGACATAAGGATCAAATTGGAGGGTTCGATGAAGCTTTATTACAATAATAAGTTTGTAATTAGCATAGCTAAGAATCCTGTGTAGTATGATCGGATAAAGCATATTGAAATTGATAGACATTTTATCAAGGAGAAATTGGAGAGTGGATTGATTTGCACACCGTATGTGTCTACAAATAATCAGCTTGATGATGTGTTAACTAAAGGGTTAAGTGGTCTAGTGTTTAAAAGTACTGTATCCAAGGTGAGATTGGAGAATATCTATTCACCAGCTTGAGGGGGAGTGTGGGAAAATATAGCAAATAGGTGTATTTTAGGAAAGTAATGTTGTAAATATTGTAATACTAGAATTAGACTAAACTATGGAAGTTTGACCTTTAAATTAGGGGATTTTGTGATCAGTGATTAGGAGATCTTATGAGCAGTAATTAGGGGATTGATTAGGAGATTTTGTAATTAATTTATTAGGGTAGTTGCTGCCATATTTTTTTCTTGGACAGCTTGTATATAAACAACTCATTGTAAACTTTAAGGTATAATGAAAATAGATAATTCTCTCCCAGTTTCTTACAGTTACCATTTAGCTTTTAGTTGATCTTAAAATTACTAAAGTGTACTTTTGTTTTTCTTAATATTCACAGTATTGCATGTAGAAAGAGTTGGTTCACTTTGGTGCCATCTGATTGCTGCTCTCAAGCTGATGTTTCTTTGTCGATCTGCCTCACTGTTGCCTCGGTCTAGGAGGTTTCTTAGCAGTAACAGCGGGAATGATCTTGCTAAAGTTATTGGAGAGCTTAATAAGGTATTGTTCGGTGATTTACTGGTAAAATGCTGAAAAAAGGTCAGAAGTGAACCACAATCATCGTCCTAGGATTTCAGCATTTTCCATTCCCCATGTGGTTGAACAATAGGGGAAACAAATCTGACCTTATTGATACATAGAGCAACGCCAATCTGGTCTCATGGAGAAATTTTGTAGACTAGTATAAAGTCATGAAAATTGCATATTTTTATTTTCCTAGTTATCGTTGAGACATGGACTGGAATATGAGCTAACTTTATAGGTAGCACATATGCTTTCTGAATCTTGCCCTGCCTTTACTTTCATATTGGTTTCAGGAAATGGAATCTGTCTTTGGTGAATCTCCTGCATCTTCTGCTCTTGCTGGTTCTGTTGAAAAACATGCCATGAACCATGAATTCCAAGACTCCCAGTTTGTACCTAAGAATAATGCAGAAAATGGGTCATCTTCTGGCTTGACACATATTGGCAGCAAAGGTGAAGCACAAATGGTGGATATTTCTCATAAGGCGGTCACCAAAAGAATCGCTACTGCCAGTTGCAAAGTCATTCTGGGAAGGAAGGTTTTTCAGCTGGTTTCTGCCAACCAGATGGACAAAGGAGATGTCCTTGGTGTAGCAAAAATAGCAGGAATATGTGGAGCCAAGCAAACAAGCAATCTCATTCCTTTGTGCCACAATATCAACTTGACTCATGTTCGTCTAGATTTAGCCTTGAACCCCCTGGACTTCAGTATTGAAATAGAAGGAGAAGCTGCCTCAACCGGAAAAACTGGGGTGGAGATGGAAGCTATGACAGCAGTTAGTATTGCTGGCCTAACAGTATATGATATGTGCAAGGCTGCTTCAAAGGATATTCAGATTACAGATATTAGGCTTGAGCATAAATCTGGTGGGAAAAGTGGGGATTGGATTAGGAAGAAGCCATGAGACTTGTTCCTCTATATGCATTGTATTCCCCACTTGACTCTGCTGAAAATTTTCAAAATCATATATTGAAGTTCTAAAGCACCTTATTCAAATGCACTGTAATAAATTGGATAGCATTTTACTAACATGGGGTGATCAATTTTGGGACTCGTGTGTTAGTGGTTTCCCATTTTGATTTTCAAATTCATTTGAGACGAGTTTTGTAAAAAAATATTAAATATATAAGATTAGGAGGGGTAAAAAAGAAGAGAATATGATGTATTGTGAATAGATGATAATTTTTGAAAAATAAAAATTGTATAAAATAATAATATATTTAAATTAAACTTAAATTTTAATTTGAAATGGAAGTGAATATTTTCTATCCAAATATAGCCAATAAAAAAAACTCTATCGACCATGCTCTTTAAATAAAAAATATCATTATTTTAAAGATGTAATTAATCAATAGATAAAAATATACTTATTTAAATTTATAATATGGGGTGAAAAAGTATTAATTCAATTTGAAGAATATTTAATTATACTTATATTTGAGTGAGATCATTAAATAAAAAAAGTTAATTGTACAAATTTAAAAAAATATATTTATAATATTTTAAAATAAATATATGAGTTAAAGGTAAAAATTTTATTTGATCACTTTTATAATCTTATTTTTCATTTTATAAAATTTACAATTATATCACTCTAAGTAATAAAGCATTTTAATATTGCTTTTTCAATCAAAATCTAATAGTCAACCTTATTAATGACGGTTAATAGGAATTTTTTTTGCAAAATGTAAAGTTTAAAGACTTTTTTAAAAAATATAAAAATAAAAATTCTTTACAATATTTTATATTTTCTTGAATGAGAAAAAATAATAAAATAAAAAAGTATGGAAAAAATACTTACGATATATTAAAAGTTAGATCTATTTGAAAATGAATAATAGTTTTAAAATTTATAAGTGTTAACTCCAAATTTAACAAGTTTTTATAACGAAAGAGAAAAGAAAAAGAAATATAAATTGACTGAAATAGCACTAACAACATATTTTTATTATCTTTTAATCGTATAAATAGTTAGAAAATTAAGTATTTTTAAAATTAGAGTCTAAGATTTTTTTTTAATTTATAGTTTCAAGAAAAAAAATATAATCTATAAAAGTGGGGAGCCATTGATGCATTTTGCCTTTCAAAAATACTTAAAAAGAAATTTTAAAAATAAAAAAATTTAAAAAGTAGGAAAAAGAAGAAGAAATGAAGAATTTTAAGAAAATAAAAGAAAATATTGTAAAAACTTTTTTTTAATAAAATCTTTATTAATAATAAAATTAACTGTTAAAATTTTAATAATAATACGTAAAAAGATATAATTAAATATTTTATAAAATAAAGAATTAGATCGTTAAATTGACCAAATTTAAAACATTTCTTTCTTTAAATCCTAAATATATATTACTCCATCCGTCCTACTAGATAGTAGTTGACTTGACACGATATTTTATACAAAAGTAAAAATTAGAATATAATAATAATATAATAAAAATGAAAAATATGTGAATCCCACACTACTTTATGTCAAATCTAAAAATATAAATATAATATAGGTGAGGTATATTGATTATTTTATAATAAATTGTATAGTAAAATTTTTTTATCAAATTTAGTGGGACAGCCCAAAATAGTAAATATGTCAATTTTAATGGGATGGAGGGAGTACTATTTAATTTTTTACACTGGATATGTGACTGTAGATAAAAATAAATAAATATAAAATTTATTTTTAAATATCGTCGCAATCAAATTAGCAAACCAAGTTGAAAGTTGCCTGGGTCCGGGGGCTCTCCTCTTCTCTCTTCTAGCGGAGCTTTGGGTACTAATCCCCCCTCTTCATTTCCCCGGGCCTCTCTTTATCTCTCTTCTAGGGTTTATCAGGAAGCCACGATGTCAGGTGCTGCTCTGGACATGACTCTTGATGATCTCATCAAGCAGAATAAGAAGCCTGGCGGAGGCGGCGCTCGTGGCCGAGGTCGTGGCTCTGGTCCAGGTCCTTCCCGTCGCTTTCCTAACCGTGCTGCGAATCGTGCAGCTCCTTATGCCGCCGCCAAGGTTAGATCCGATCTTCCTTTAGCTCTTGTTGAGTTTCTACGCTATGTGGAAGTCGGCCAAATCGATGTTTTCGTGATATGCTTTAGATGCGAAAATTTGCTAAAAGTTGTTTTCTTTACTTCCGTTGGACCAAATTATGGGGTGGTTAGGCACCGGAATCTACTTGGAAGCACGACATGTTTGCATCGGATCAGGCGATGGCTTTTTCAGCTCAAGCTGGTGGCGGTCGTGCGTCTTCGATCGAGACTGGAACCAAACTATACATATCGAATCTAGATTATGGCGTCTCTAATGAGGATATTAAGGTAATCTTTTTATGTAAATATTTTTTTTCCCTGAAGTTAGATTTCTGTAGTTTCTTAACTGTTAGCTAGTTGTTTCTCTCGTGTCCCTTTGTAATTTTTGAAGTTTCTGTTCCTGTGATTCTCTTTGTTTCAACTGCTACTCTGTAATGCCTCAAATTTGACAAATATGTAAGCTTGATGTTAGGATTTTGCGTATTGTAATTTTCCTGCGGCTATAGGCTTGTATAGCAAGTTTATGTAGTAAGAGGCATTGAAAGCTTTTAATCTATTTGGGGAAGTAAATACCAATTGAGGTTTGATACTGTTGCTGATATCTAACTCAAATGGTGCATTAATTCTTTTTTTTTTTCCTTTTAATGTTATGCGGCTAAAGGCAGGACAGTTAATATTAATTGTTGGAGTTGCCTGGTCTTGTTTTGAAATCTTTCAAGTTTACAGTAATAGTTGGGTGTAATAAATGACATGTATCTATACAGGTCGAAGACCTTTCCTCTTTGAATGCCATATGAATTGCTTTTATTACATTGAGTTGGCTTGTTCTTGAGTTATGCATTAACTTAATCAACTACCCTGGTGACCTATTACTTAAGGGAAGATGATTTTATTTGCCCAGGAACTCTTTTCGGAGGTAGGTGACTTGAAACGATCTACGATACACTATGACAGGAGCGGGAGATCGAAGGTATTTATCAAGTTTGGCATAAAATGGTTTTTTGCAGATCTCTCTTCTGCTGCTGTGGTGTAAGGGGAGAAAAAACTTTTTGTCTAGGGAACAGCGGAAGTTGTCTTTTCTCGCCGACAAGATGCATTAGCAGCTGTCAAGAGGTACAATAATGTTCAGCTTGATGGGAAGCCAATGAAAATAGAGATTGTTGGCACAAACATCGTGACTGCTGCTGCCTCTGCCGCTGCCGCTGCGGGACCTGCTTTCTCAAACGGTGCTTTTGGAGATTCTAATGGTGCTCCTAGAAGGTAAGTATCATATGCTTTCCCATTATCCATGGCCTTTACCATGATGGAAATGATTATGTACTGACGTACTAGATTAAGTTCCAATGAATTTGAGGATTGAGTGGGTCTTTTAACAAATTACCTACCAATTCAATGAAGTTGCTTATTGTTTGTTGCCTCCTCTGGTTAGCACCGAAGATCTACATATCTTAGAGGTTGCCATTTCATTGTAGGTATATGAATAGTCTAGGTGGATCTTTGTTAACAGAATATGGTCCCTAAATTGGGATATTCTCTGATTTTGATAATTCTGAATGTCATAAGATCTTAGACTAAAGGTTAATATTTTATAGATCATTTCAAGAGGATACCATGGATCTTCAAAACGAATTTTGTCAGTATCTAGTGGAAGGATGTTGCTGCATTTTGGTTGAAAGGAACAGGCTTGCGTGCTTGGTCTCATAATTGGCACTTTAACTTGGTCTCTTTATGTTATAATAAATCGGCAAATAAAATTGGAAAATGATGGTTTCCGGCTCCTAAGTGATTTTATAGTTCAAGAATTCTTAATAGCTTTATTTTGCATCTTTTTGTACTGAATACCTGCCAGGCATGAACAATTTACTGAATTAGAAAGTTAATTTTTATTATTTTTTTTGTGTTTTTTGGAAGAATTAGTGTGTTTTTCACCCTAATTAAAACATACGACTGCTATTGTTGGTGCAAGAATTGATCAGTCCTGATGGTATTCCTTCTATTTTGTACGTCAAGTCTAAGTCTAGTTTGTGTCAATTTTTCTAGTGTTTGAAGTTCTTCTTTGGGTCTTCAGATGTACTCAAGTATATGGATCCTAGTCCAGATTCGTCCCTGGGGACAGCTTACCCAAGCATAGTTACTTGTGCACCAACCCTCTTTTATCTCTTTGCTTTGTTTGGTTGACTCTTCTGCTTGGTTTCTTTTCTTGGAAGCAATGTCTGTCCTTTTGAAGATGGTAATTAATTTTTGTATTGTTCCATTAACAGTGTACAAGGGAGGGGTGGTTCTTTTGGAAGGCTTCGAGGTGGTGCTGGACGTGGTCGTGGATTTGGAAGGGGCCGTGGCCGAGGCAGAGGCCGTGGTGAGAAGGTATCTGCTGAAGATCTTGATGCTGATTTAGAGAAATATCATAAAGAATCAATGCAAATAAATTGAAGGAATCTCTCATGAATTTTAGTCGTCGCCATGCATTGCGATGGAGATTGTGTACTACTAGCTTCTTTCTAGAGGGACAAGAAAATTACTTGTAGGGAGATCAAAACCTCAGGCTTATGAGCCTGGCCTTTTCTTCCTGACTGTTTCTTTCTTTTGGTTATGTTACGTGGGTTGGAGTTTGTATGTATTCTGAACCTTTGTTTCATTACCTACTCAAAAGAGACTTCTTATTCAAGACATGGAGGATCAGGTGGACTCTTTTCCAAATTTTCACCTCAACATGAGGCATTGCTTGGAAAATGTTGGAGGAGAGTTATGACATTCTGACGCCCTCTGTTTTGAAGTGCTAGGAGTGTTCTGGCATCAGAATATTGTGGGTTAGCAGCTTTGAGGTAGTTCTCTTATTATTATAACTTTTTTTTATAAGAAATAACTGGTCAGTGCTTTATTTCTGAGATTTTACACTAATCGTTTCTCTAATAGTGCTCTGTGATGAAATGTTGTGGTAAATTTGCTGAGTTAAGTTACATCTTCCCTGTATATCCTTTCATTACATATATTTTTGTTAGGGAACATTACATGGCAATATTTATATTCATGTAAATTCCTGTCTAATTGGTACATGGTATGGGGAACAGGAAGGTTGAAAGAAGTTTTCTAAGGGACATACTTCTGATGCTAGTAGTTCAGTTAAGCTGCTTTTATTTCAGAGCTTCAAATGATTATTTGTGATCCATTGCAAATTTGCAAAAGAAGTTGGTACTAGTGTCACAGAAGATTGTTCCAGCTGTCTTGCTATGTATTTTGATGTGCTTAGCTCTTGTGGCTTGTGGGCATCTGCAAACTTGGCTGTAGATTGCTATGTTTGTTACCTGGAAAAGTGCCACTGGTGCATGGTAGGTCTTGTACATCTATTTCTTGATAACAAACCATTGCTATATCATCTGAGATGTTGAGGGATTCTTCCATTAGATGTTTATATCTGCCCTGTTGTTAGCTTTTGTTGGTGATTTCTTTGGACCCAAGGTTGTGCTCATTTCCTTATGCATGGGTCAATATCTGATTTTTGATTAGGTAATTAAGGGCGTATGTATCAGAGTGATATGTTGTGCACTGGTATTGGTTCAGCAAATTGTGGTAGTTGGTTGTGCTGTCTGGAGGAGTCTTGGACTTGGAACTGTTTTAATCAAACTGCTGCTATTATTGTGTTGGTTGTAAATGAGAAGTGTAGGATACTATGTAGGCTATGTTATTGGCCTTTTTAAGAACTGGTAACATTGTTGAGGCTGCAACTCAGCATTTATGATTCTGCAGTTAAGGAATTTTGGGGTCTACTCAAGCTGATGTGGAATTTTCATGGACATTAGATGTTGTCCGTGTTCAACAGCTCTCCTCTCCATTAAGTTACTTGTTAGCCAATTTGGAGTTGCTCCAATTATGTTTTTTTATGCGAGATGTGCAAACTTGGGTTATTAGTTCAGGTTCTATTATATTGCTTCCTGTCAAACGATTGAACAATGGAAGATAAGATTTACTGGCATGAAATATTTAAGTGGCTGTGCCTGTGTTTGTGAATTGGAATTTGCTCTATTGTTACCGAATGGTTTAAATTTGGTGAATGATTTTGTCCTTGTTGAAAGTAATCCTTGTCGAAAGTAATTTTGGGCCTCCTGATTTGTGTTGCTATGACTGTCAAGTTGCAACTTACTGCCGCTGTGCCAAAGGTTCCGTTTTCCTGTGATGTACAAAAGTTGCAGCAGCAGTGCAAAGGTTGTGTTATCTCTTGTAGCCGTGTTGTTATTTTACCAGTCGAACAATATAACCCTTTGTTTGTGGTATATTCAGTTTGAAATCAGTAAATGCTCCTACTCGTATGGAACTGCTAACGGGTAACAGCCTAATGGATATTGAGCGAGAAGCATCCATACGTCATTCTTTTGAAATTGGCGCGTCGTTTTTGGTGCACAAGATTTATTATTACGGCAATTGTCTTGATGTGCTCTCTTTTGCAGATAATGTAATCATCTGCTGTACTAAGTTTTACATTGTATAGATAAAATTGGTTGTTTACTTGTTCATTCCAGTTGTATCCCCGTTGAACTCTGTTCAATATCAGCTCTCTTCCGAGATGATGAGAATTAACAAAACAAGTTATACTAACGGTTAGCATCATCCTTTTACGTGAAGCCAAAAAGACAATACTTTTACGTGCTGGCCAGATTACTGGAGCACGTAAGAATTTAAATCTATTTCATTCATAAAATAACGACTTTCTCTTAGGTACACAAAGGCCTCTATGCGCACATGAAAAGACTAGTGTTTTAGACAAACCATGGGAAGGATATGCAGACATCATGAAACGACCCGTGTATAATGACAAAAGGATGACTAGCATTACAACATGACTAGTACTACTATCAAGGAAATGCTTTTACGCTGATACAAAATGAGGCACACCACCACCTTCCAAACAATCACCTATCTGCATCACAGGGATACGACAAAAAATCCGCAAAATACCACTAGTCCTGGCTAGATTCTTTCAATTTATCCCAACTAGAAAATATCAGCCTCAAAAGAGAATAGAAAACTGTTTGTATACATGCAACTACGAAGTTCCAACAAGAGGAAGGCCAGTACCATGGATACAAAAGCCGGAAAAAGATGCTTATTACATGCCTAGGATACCGTCCAATCTGCAGAAGAACGAATATTATATAATCAGTCAGGTGGCAAGAATTGCAGGAATAAAATCAGCTATAAGCATGTGGGGGAACACAACAAAAAAAGACATAACATTGCCATGTATTGCAAGAAAGAATGATAAAACAGATGTGCTAGTGAAGAGGCACAAGATTAAAACCAATATTTTGATATCCTATGTTGAAATAAAACAAAAGTGCTCACCGGGAAAAGCACATCTAAGGCATCCCATGCTGCGTGACGGACAGCTCTAGTTGGATACATTGGACCACCTGGCGAAGTGAAACTATACAGGCAAGTTTTCAATCTAGTACTTGTCGTCATTCTTAGTTCTAGACCTGTAGTTATTGGTTCAATATTAGTAACCTCTAAAGAAGCCAAAAAAATCCTCACATCGCTGCACGTGTGTAGATTTGTGCCATGGTAAGCAATACCTTGGAGAACTTTAACCTGCGAAAGATAATGTAGCAGCACTGGCTCCACCTTCAATTTTTGAAGCTGATACAAGAGAAGGAACCAGGTGAGAACAAACAAAAAAAATTTGGTATCCAGCTGCAAAACCATCATATTTTTTGTCATAAGAAGGATGCATATTGTTCCTAACCTGATCTGCTACTTCAATGACAAAAATATCTACTGGACTGCCAATCAGAAAAGCATTTGGAAAATCTGGAAATTGCTTCAAGAAGGTCTCCAGCTTGTCAGCTGAAAAATATAATAATAATAAGCGCTGAAGAAAGCCACATTAAAGGTTACACTATACTCTTGGATAGAGTAACTACCTGAATTGTAGAAAAGTATGAACCTTGACAGGAGGAGAAATAGATCACGTTGGGCCTGACACAACATGAGAAAGCAAGGAAATTAGCATTGAGTTGCAGCCCATCTCAAAATCTCATTTAACTTTGGACTGGACTAGACAAGAAAAATAATCTACACGCAGCTGAGACTTCTTGGAGAGGATTGATAGACCTGCACAGGGATCTTCTTCAACTGCTCAGGAAAAAGTGCAACTTCCTCCAGAAGATACTGCAATATATGAAGGACAAAAAGAAGAGGTTAACATTCAATTCAATGTGCCGCCCGAGGATTTCATTCTCCACTCTATAAAGGCAACTTACCCAAAATAGACTGTGAAAGCGCCTTGTGTTTGATTGAATGTCAATCCTGCAAATAAGTATATTGCATTTCAAAATAACATCATTAATTAATCTCCCCTCAAACATGAATATATAATTAGGAACAACCAACTAGAAAATATTTAAGCAAAGGACTGCTAAGGAGGATATCAACACCAACATAGTTCCTGCAGACAAGCAAACAGAGTGCTGTACCGTATGTAATCAATTAGACACACATACAGAATTCAATGAATTCTTGTCCACGTAGATTGTAGGTAAATGATTGGAGAACAAGTCTCTCTTGGTGACGTCTGAAATCATGGACCACTTAACTATTGAATAATAATTACTGTCGGTTTGAGGACTCAACATATGATGAGTAAAATGTAGGGCGGAAACTACACAAACAGAACCCAATTCATAAAGTCAATTCTCCTTAAACCAAATAACTACTCTGTTCCATTTACGTTAACCTACTTGCAATTTTTGGTTGTCCCTCATTATTTGAAACTTCACTTAAATGGGAAATGTCAATATATTATTCCTCAAAAAGTGAGTCTCCCCCACCTACATATTACTAATGTTTATCCAAATTTGACATAAAGGACTCGTTGGCTTGCATGTTTCCTAGTTTTAATTTTACTTCATTACATTTTCAACTACCATGTAAAAGTGATGCCGAGTCAAACACTATAAAATTAAGAACAAAAATCCTTCCTACCGGTAAAACAGTAGTAAAGAGAGCTATTTAATAAATTCTCCATCAATGCTAGAAAAGAATTTATGAAAATGACTTGTCCAAAGACAGAAATTTCAAATTTCACAATTATTAACAGATCACAGTTTTTAAACCTCTAAAGCCACTTCTATTTTCTCTTGAAATCTTTAAGCAAGTGAAAAAGGAAAAGCATCTTATATTAATTCAAGCCCGTGAGAACCAAACACTGTATGATTCCTTTCGGCCTATGGCTCTGTGTGTGTGTGTGTGCGCGCGAGCACAAATGTATGGTGCTTTAAATTCATACCAGAAAACATTTGTAGCACCTTGAACAAGCGCAAGTGAGTAACGAAGGAGAACTTCAGGATTGTCAAGTTGGAACTCAAACAACTACAAAGCAGATTTACAATGTCAGAGCTATTCCAAATAAAACAGAGTCTCAACTACCAAAGCATGCTGAACACAAAATGAAAATAGGCAGTTTCAGAAAGAAGATCCTCAAATATGCTTCGAATCTGAAAGAAACAGAAAGAACAATAAATAAATATAAGTTATTGCATTTCATTCACCAAGATTTCATTATTACAAGCAGGACCCCTGTGACAGAACACAACCTGTGTGTTTATAGCATAGAGGTGCACATACCCACTGGTGAAATAACAGGGTAAAAATATTTGATGCAAATGACTGGCTCCAAAGTTGAACAATTAAATCCAGGATTGGTCTCCCATTCTGAGGCACAGAAACGAAATGATCAGCCAGCACATCGTAGAAACATATGGGGAATTTGCTGTGATCTTCCACCACAGAACTATCTTCTCTGCTGAGAATGATACCTGTTCGCGTGTTAATAGAATTCATTAGAGACACTGTGGAATCAGCAAATTATGGTTTTGAGAATTGAACTTGTACCAAGAGTTACTTGAAAGAAAAAAAACACTGGAGTCCATCAAGCAAATGTATAAATTCTAGAGCAATATTTGAGGGCCACATAAAGATTACGAGTAAGAACAAGTTCTCAGAAGAACAAAAATGAACTCTCCAGTTTTAAAGCTTAAACATCTTGAATTCCCTAACTTCATGTCCCTGAATGAAGTTCAATGTGCAAAAACTTGTAAGTAAACAGAAAATATAACAAAAGAGGTAGCTAGCTATAGGAGGAATACAAAGAAAAAAGGAAAAGCACAAGCCAAAGAAAGCCTGCAGGTTGATTTATAACCATGCTTTACAAACTCCTCCTAGTTGAAGCCATTAATAATTTATCAAACCCAGCGGAAAACAAGTTTACGCAGAGATCAGCAAGAAATTACCAAAACCAAATATTTTATCTCTTGAATAGCTTTAGTTGAAACCACCAATAATAGACGTAATGATATCCAGGGAATATTCCAAGAATCCAAGGTTATATTGTTAATTTAATTAGATGGGATGATAAGATTCTTCTTAGTGGTGGAACACAATAAGAAAATCTCTGTAGTTTGAGAGCCTTCATTAAATACTACTCCTAACAAAACAAGCGATGAATGGTGTAACTCAAAGTGATGCCTATTCACAAACCTACTCACAAGGCAATAATCAGCCTTCTCACAAATACCTGAAAATCCAGTTGAATACAAATCACTCATCATAATCTCATTTGGAATTGCATGGTAAAAAATCCAGAAACCATGCATAACTTGGTTCTCCTCAGTCATGCACAAGTTTTCAAAAACAAATGGATAAAAAGATAGAAACTCTTTGTAATGCTTGATAAATATATTTTGCTTTACAAAAACAGAAATAGTTCCTTTGTCTTGCGTTTTCAATTACTACAACCTTTCCAAGCACAAGAAGCCTTAAGACCCACAAATCTAAAAGGAAAATAATTAGTGATGACTCCTCTGCAGGTAGGCATCTATGTGGAACCGTGCACGAACATGTGTATGAAGAAAGAATAGGTTGAGAAGAAGGTGAAGAAGACGAAAATGAGCTCTAAGCCTATATAGCATCCTCATTTGCCATGTAACTGCATACAGAGTCACGTGATACATCTTTGCCACTTGATAGCTAGTATGCAATATTTGCAATGTAGTAGTTTACAAAAGCCATCTTGACAAACATCACATTATTGACGTGCAGAACCCCATTTCAGACCTCTAAAGTTTGTTGATTCTAGACTTTATCTCATAACGGTCTCTCTGCATTTGTCATTATCCCTATTCATAGTCCTCCTGTAAGATGGTTTAGTTAATCAAAGGAGCCAATCCCTCAATTATTCTATTGCTGGCTGTGGGCAATCGGTGAATTTTCTTTTTCGAAATATTGGATATTGTGATAGAAAGGGATTTTTTTCGTCTCAAAATTTGACTAATATTTATTACTTAAAGGGGTTCTTCTAGTCATTCATCGAAAGGGGACAATTATTTCGAATTTGCCCAATTGAGATATCGGGATTAACCATGAGCATCCACACCCCCACCCCCAAACACACACATCAAATGATCAGTTATTATAAACGACACTTATGCCAAGCACATGTAAACCATCCAATTTTACCATGCCACAAGCTCATAAATTCTTCCCCTTTTAATTGCTCCAAATGAGATTCTACATGTATAGCATTTGTATGTGTCTCATGCTCTCTCGACAACCAATTGCCCGAGTAATATTCTATATCTATTATGCTTGTTTTATAAATCAAATTTCACTCATCATCTCTTCTCTATTACTGTGTGCCACATTTAATAATAACAATTAATCTCTTGTTAATACCAACATCATGTGAACTTAAAAAAGACAGGCCATATTGGATGTCTCAAGATCTCATATCACCGCCTATATGATCTTATGGCCACATCTTCTGCCAAGGATGACAACTTCTCACAGTAAAACTCAGCATTTTTAATCATTAAAATCATCTCTGCCATCACAGGGCCTTGCAAACGCCCCCCAACAGATAATTCCCCCTAATTATTATATCTCACTATAGCATAAGAGAGTAGCACTGAAATAGCACCATATTCGAATATCTCTGATACACGTACTGATACTTGCCGTATCCATTAATTGAATAAAGCAAGGAATCTACATGCAATAGCAGTAGTGTTGATGAAGAGAAAAAAAAAAAAAAAAATCCAAAACTCATTGGATATAATAGACATTAACTTTTCGAGGTCATTCCTTTCAGAAGAACCATGAAATGCTCCCACTGACACCAGTCTTAGAAATGTTGGCATCAACAAATTGTAAAACTTGTCTTCAAGTAAGCCAATAAATGCTAGTATCTACTCGTTTATATCATCCAGGTGCGTCTCAAGACGGAAATGAAAGTAAAAACCATAAATGAACGCCGGATTAAATTCTTAAATTATGCTACCTCGTGCTCGGTCATCAACCTCCAAAGCTATGTCCGCAAACAGTTCCTGCAACAAATTCCGCCTCTGCGATGGCGAATCTAAGGCCTGCATAAAAAAACAAGTAACAAAAAAAGGGAAAATCAACACACACACACACAGAGCTCCGACCTGATCATCTTTTCTGTTCCGTAAATTTTGAAAAGATAATAAAAATAAAGCATCGAATCCACGTACACGTTGAAGTTTCTTCTCAATTTCTTGAGTTAAAGCCGTGAGATAAGCAGAGCTCCGAGACGCCAACGACGTTGGCATTCTGATCCTAAACAATATCCAATATCAGAATCTTCTCCGACAACGATGATCCGATGAAACAAAAAGCAAAGCCAACAAAACGAAAGAACAAAAAAGCCCTAATTCAATCGAAGAGTGTTCCAAGTGAAAGTATTGGCATCGGAGAACTTTTCTAGACAACAATTAAAACTGAAATCACTGTTGAAATCTATGATAGGATTTTGCCGGAAACCTGACATCGTTTTTTTTCCGGCAAATTATGGGCTTCAAAAAAAAGTAAAATGTGAAGGCGGAGTCACCAAAGAAGTGGAATGCTTCCAAAGAGGACATTCAAAATAAGGGGTGAAAAATTGGGAAAATTGAGCCCTTACACGTTAGTGTGTCGTGGCAGGGAAGCAATGCTTCTGCGTATGCTTATGCCAATGCAGCTGCATATGGACCAAGTAGCTGAGAATGCGGCATGGCCTGGGCGGAGGTGCTATCCGTCGGTTCGGACAAACCGGTTTGATGGATAAGTTTGGATAAACCTGGGCAAACGATTTGTTGACCCACAGACCCTACCGCCGACCACGTTTTGAAGGTTCGTTAGTGATGTGCTGCCCTTGAAATTGACCCACGTTGAAAATAAATAGAGAGATGTGTTCGCATGAGATTCAAACACTGGAGCAGTATTCGTTTTTTTTGAAGGATAAAAGGTAAAAATATCCTCCAAATTTAGTCATTTTTACAATTTTATTTTTTATTTTATAAAATATTTAATTATGTTTTTCTAAATACTAAAATATTTCAATATTACTTTTTTATTAAAAATCTAATAGTTAATTTTATTATTGACTGTTAATAGAGATTTTATTATAAAAAAATAACGTTTAAAGATTTATTTAAAAATTTTAATTTATTTTTAGGTATATTTTTCAAAGGCAAACTATATTAGTGCCTCCCTGCTTTTATAAATTATAGATTTTTTCCCTTCAAACTGTAAACTAAAAAAAATTATTATCATCTAATTTTAAAAAAACTTATTTTTCTATCCATTTGTGCGATTAAAAGATAATAGAAGTATGTTGTTGGGTTATTTTAATTGATTTATATATATTTTTTCTTTTCTCTTTCTTTATAAAGATTTGTTAAATTGAGAGTGAATATCTGTAAGTTTTAAAACTATTCTTTATTTTTAAATAGATCTAGCTTTTACTATAAAATAATTATTATTTTCCATTCTTTATTTATTTTATTATTTTTTCTCATTCAAGAAAATAATGAAAGGAAACAAAAGAAAATATTATAAAGAATTTTTATTTTTATATTTTTAATTAAGTCTTTAAACTTTATCTTTTGTAATAATGTCCCTATTAATAATTATTAATAAAGTTGACTGTTAGATTTTTAATGAAAGAATAACATTAAAATGCGTTAGTATTTAGAAAGAAAGACATAAATAAGCATTTTATAAAATGAACAGTAAGATTGCAAAAGTGACCAAATTTAAAGGGTATTTTTGCCTTTAACCCCTTTTAAAAAATTTTAAAAATTGTATTTTTTAAAATTCATTTTTCTTCTTCAATTTCTTTTTAAAAAAATTAAACATTATTTCAAACGTACCATTTCATATAATTTACTTCTTAACTTTACATTTCTAATTTCATCTCTAAATTTAGAACGTGATTGGTAAAAAAAAATTTCAAATTCATTCTAATTCAAAATTTCACTTTAATTAAAAATAAATTTTTTATTTTTTTATTTTTTAAAAATTATCATATACTAACAATATATTATATTCTTTTTTTAATTTTACTTTGAATGTTACCTAACTCTACATATTTAATATAATTTTTTTATATTTAAACAAACCCATCTCAATCCAATCCTTATCCAATTACACCCCTCAATTATTAAAATTTTCCTAACTAAATTGATTAAGTTTTGATACACACCTTTTTTAATATAAGATAAATTTCAATTATGAAAATTCTTCTTACTAAATTGATAAGGTTTGATACAAATGCTTAGTATCTTTTAATGAAGAAAAAAAAAATAAAAAGAGAGCCTAGTCCATTAGAATTCATTTTAGAAATGCATATCTTATTTTTGCATAATTTCTGATTAAACTCCAGTCCTCTTAAACTATATACTTCAAATACTTGGCCATTAAATAAAATTATGGGTCATGCATTTTGAACCTTAAATAACTTTCGCAATGGGTTTATATTATGAAACTCAAGAGCTCTTAGGCTGCACGATTCTTCAAGGGCCGAAACCATATGGAGCATATTTCCCATTCTAAGACGTCAGTTCAAGCCATGCAAAAACCGTGATTCCGTACGTGTGCCTGTATCCGTCGCATGGGAAGGAAGAAGGGTATGAGCCGGGTAGTTTTTGTGGATACAAGAACTTCTCGTGGTTGAGAATTTCCAGGGTTTCAATCATTGCATGTCCTCTCTAATCAATCGACTCCAACTACAAACCAGCAAAGGTCTTGCTTAGAATGGGGCATAAAAATAAAGACTTCTCCCCCAAAAAAGGCATTGTTTACATATGAATAGACATCTCTAATGTGGATGAAAGAAAATTCTTTCAGTGGAAAGAGCAAAAATGATGCTTCGTTCAAACTGATCGTGAGGACAAGAAACAGCCTGTAGATGTGTAACAAATAAAAGCCAATTTTGTAGAGTGATAATAGATCGTTAGCAAAAGACAAAATATGGTAGGAACCAGAAAATTAAGGTCTGCCTTATTACTTGACGAAGTACGTCCCCGAATCCAAATGCCATGGACTTGTGATACCAGACTGAACTAATGAAAATCTAGTGATCGGAAAAGGAAAAGCTGGCTACCAACAATTCACTGTGCATCCGGTGAAGGTCTAGAATATGTCATCAAGTCAGGTTCTCACAGAATTAAAAACTAGCGCTCCTGCTGCAAGTTACCAAGGGAATGCAAAGCCTGTGTAAGAGTGATTTTTCTATCTGCTGTTGAGATAAATGAGACAATCACTCTATCCTAAAAACAAGAAGAACAAGCAAAAACTGAATAGATAGAGGAGAAGCAACTGCAGAAATTTTCTTCTATTTTACTTAAGCAAAAAACAAATGATCTGTGTATATATAAACAGCACGGAACTATATATATATACAGCACGGAACTAAAAAGGAATATGCTACACTAATGGAAAGGCAGTTGGCTAGCTAATGAGGAAACATCTGGAACAGTTATAGAAACTTTTGGTAGTGAAAGTCAACCAGGATCAAACTGCTGCTAGTTGACATGAGCTGAGCTGGCAAGCTGGCTGAGTTGGTAACTTCTGCTTCAACAAGCCCCCGCAAGCCGGATGCAAAAACAATACGAACTAAATGCCAAGTCTTATTTGCTTCTAAAGCTACAATTTCAGCTTGCATAGCTACACACTATTCCTTGGATTGCACAGCTTCAACGTAGTGTTTAGGTTCAGAATGAATAGAAGTATTACATAAAAAACCTGATGACGAAATAGATGAAGAAAGAGTATGTGGTGTGGTAACTCTGTGCACTTTTGAACAAATGTAATCAGACAAATAAGCAGGAGTAGTGATTGAGTAACTTTGCTGATCTAGTCATCTGTCCAAGATGAGGATCTTGTAGCAAGCAGAAGTCATGTTTAAAAGTCATGGTACACTTTAATTGTTGAACAAGTCTGTTGACAGAAAATCAGACTAAAAGCAAACATTGGAATAAAAAGCACGTTGTATAGAACTATGGAAGGAGAAAAAAAAATCCAACAGATATGATCTGTAGCACCTAAACCCAAAATCCAAGTGGAAGAATATATACCTGTGTTTTAAGCACGATGTGAAGAGTTTGAAAAATTGTTGAAAGAGTACTAGCTTTATTAATAGAAGGAACAGGTTCAGAAGTAGCATTAGGCTTGGAATTGGGAGACAAATGATGTGATTGAATAAGATGTAACAACTGTTGGTATGTTCTTGTGTAACATACTTCGAAGCTTGTGAATCTGTGAGAATATTAGAACTGCCTGCAATTGAATTCACTACTGTGGAAGCATTCTGGTGATCACTACTATCAGTAACTGCATTTACTTGATGTGTAAATCCTGTTCCTCTGAGATTTTTGGTTTTATTCCTCTAGCCAACAGGAAATCCATGCTTTCTATAGCATCTATCAATAGTATATCCCTGTAATCTACAAAAAATGCACTACAATTTCCTATTTTGATTATTTCCCTCTCTGTAACTTTGATTTCCAGCATTGTTAATGTTTCTGCCATTTAAACTACTGCTAATGTGATTCGTCACTGCACCAGAACTAAGTACATTCCTTCAACTAGCATTTCCATTAATATTCATCAGATGATTAGACCTTAAACTATTCCCAACATACATATGTGAATCAACCATAGCATTTCTAGTAGCAAACACTTGCGGAATCCAAGAAACTGAGAGACCAGAATGTGTAGCACTGTAGTTAAGTGATCTTTCATGCATAGAGACCATAGAAAATGCTTGATTCACAGTAAGAAAAGGCTGAGTCAATAATATCTATGATTTAATCCCATTAAATTCATTTCTCAATCCTTTTATAAACCTAATAACAAAAGCTACGTCATTTGTAGCTTTCACCTCAGGTAATGCTAGACACTTACATTTTGGATCACAGTGGTAAATAAGTAGAGGCATCAGATTTAGCAATTCCTCCCACAAGGTCTTTAAATTGGTATAATACTTATTCACAATTGAAGAACCTTTTTTAAGATTGTAAATGTCCTCTAAAAGATTTGAAAAATCCTAAATGAATCTCCTTAAAAAAAACGTTCACATAAATCAATCCACACTTCATAAGCTATATCTATCCATATAACACTTTGAGCTATAGAAGGTGAAATTGAATTCAAAATCCAAGACAACACCATATTGTTACACTGCTCCCAAGCTGTATAAGAACTGTTGGCTCAATTAGGTGCTTTGATTAACAAAGCTCAATTTGTTTTTAGAAATCAAAGCCATTCTCATGGCTTTGCACCATTGATGATAGTTCTTCTCATTTAGAGGAGGTTGAACTAAAATTAAAGAATAAATCTCACTTGGATGCAGATAATAAGGATCAGAAACATCTTGACTGGCCATTAAATTGCAATCAAACCATACAAAGCTACAAGGATCAAATAAGAATCATGAACACAAGCCATCAGGAATTTGATGAATATTATTTCAAGAATGAATCAATCAATTCATCCTTTTTCAGAATAGCGGAATCTTTGCTCTGATACCATGTTGAAATGAATGAGACAATCACTCTATTCTAAAAATAAGAAGAACAAGCAAAAACAGAATAAAGAGAGAAGAAACAACTGCAGAAATTTTCTTCTATTTTACTTAAGCAAAAAACAAATAATCTGTGAATATATATATATATATACAGCAAGGACTATGCTACAATGAATTGTGATATTCAAATACATTAATGGAAAGCCAGCTAGCTAGCTAACGAGGAAACTTCTGGTAGTGAAAATCAACCAGGATCAAACTGCTGCAAGTTGACATGAGCTGAGCTAGCTGAGCTGGTAAATTGTGCCTCAACATCTACAAGGGAAGTGTCCCGACTGCAAACAGAAGAAGTCCTGTAATATAAATCACAGCAAAATGATAAAGTAAATCTCAATCACAGTCATTAACCAAAAAGTTTAGGTTAATTGAAAATTGGACTTACTTTTTCATAAAAATTAAGAATAACAAGTCCATAAATAAAACTCGATGAGGAGAATGGAATCCCACATGCACATTGCAGCCTTTCAAAGTCAGCAAAATGTCATAAAGAAAACCCTTCTAATTGATGCAGTTAATCTGAAGTAACGTATGAGTTGGGCTCAATGAATTATCTATGGTCACACAAGCCTTTTCCAACTTCGTAATATCTGGACTTTGAGCCTGTAAGCAAATTTCCTTTTCTGATAATTCACTTGTAAATAATTGCTAGGCTAAAAGAATAAGAGCAGATCAATTTCTATCTTTGTCAAGCATATATTTCATTGGTTGACAACTCTAGATAACTTCAACTCACGCTATATAATTATATAATCTTTCTTAAAATACGAATAATCTCATAAAATCTTATAAATAATAATAATAATAATAATAATAATAAATTTATCGTTTACAAATAAAACTAAAAAAAAATTAACCTTTTATTTATTCAAAACGAATTATAATCAATTACAAAATATCTACTCACAAATAAAATGTAAGTCCTCGACGGCCTACTCGGTAGGGCCTGCAATTCATAGACTATCGAATTATTGGTCAATGATCCACCTTGCTACGATGCCTGCTGCACTAGAGTTTTTTGTTTCTTGTCCATGCAAGAATAATAGATTAAACAGTTACTAATTATATATTTTTTTCTTTTAATATGTATCCTCATTTTCTCAGTATTTTTCTTTTTATTTTTTAAGTCTTTTCTTTATCAATGTTACAATCTATTAATAAAACACATAATTTTAATGAGTAAATAAATTAATTATTTTTTAATCAAATAAAATCCTACATCATTATTACTATATATACTTACATAAATTTCACAAAGTATGAAGGAGAAATAAAGCTTTTACTATATGATAAATATATGAATTTTAATTATTGTATAAGTCATTATTTTTTAATCATTTAATTCATACATAATTTTATATATTTAGATTAATTTAATATTTACTTAAAAATATAATTTTGTTTAAAAGTTGAAAATAAAATTTTAAAATTAGAAGAGGAAAAATGATATTGTTGGTAGCCAGCTTTTGCTTCTCCGATCACCAGATTTTCATTAGTTCAGTCTGGTATCACAGGTCCATGGCATTTGGATTCGGGGACCTACTTTGTCAAGTAATTAGGCAAAGCTTTTCTAGTTCCTACCATACTCTTTGTCTTTTTTTAATGGTCTATTATCACTCTATAAATTGGCTTTTATTTGTTACACATCTTCAAGTATCACTCTATTCATTTGCTTTTATTTGTTACACATCTACAGGCTGTTTCTTGTCCTCATGATCAGTTTGAACGAAGCATCATCTTTGCTTACAGAAGTAGCCACTTTTTTCTTGTTATTTATCAGGTAGCTTATGGTCGATCCTCAATTGTTAGTAATGGTCAGCGGGACCTGGACCTCTTTATCCGGCATACGGACGGGAAAAAGATTGTGGATCCTGAAAAGCAAGAAGCTCTTTGCTCCCGGATGAAGGTAGAAATGCTTCATGCACTTCGTGTAATTATAACCAATCGTGGGCCAGACACTGAACTTTTGGTTGCCAATCCGGTTGAGCTATCTGGAAAAGGAAGACCGAGGGTTTTTTATGATGTCCCATTTGCCCTTAAAATTCTTGGGGTATGCACATTCGCGGTAAGAATATGACTCCATGGGGTCATCTACATTACTGCAATATGACTCCATGTGATTACTCTTGGCAATATAGTGCATTCAAAAATGTAAAAGCTTTCTAAGGGCACAAAGCCAGGGTATAACTGCACTATATCTAGTACTGAGGTGATAGAATGAATTGCTTTTGTATCTTGTGAATAAACTAACTTGTAATATCGAAAATACTAACATTTAATTTACCTGGCTTCTAGGCTGAAATTGGCAGGCATTCAACATCTGATCGTGAATGGGAGGTCTACCGATTTCTTTTAGATGAGAACTGCAGTGTTGAATTGTCAAATAAGGTTGTAAGGAATCAGATTGTAGACAAGATCAGAAGAACTTTAATGGGTTGGTGAACTTTAATGGAAATATTTTTCTTGGCATATCAATTTTGAGTAATTCTTTTTCTTCCTCGAACACATTAAAAGCTCCCGAAACTGCAAAAATACCATTTATATCAATCATTATTATTAACATATTGTTGCAAGAAAAACTTAACTATTAGAGAAGATAAAAAACCATTTGAATTCGGCATTAATTATAACAAAAGAAAGAGAAAAATCGAAGCAACGAGAAAAGAGAATGAGAGAGGCTAACATGCAGAGACAGCGAGCATAAGGAAAAGGACGCAAGCAAGCTTAGCCATATTCTCAGAGAAACTAATTGATTCTTGCAATGAATTGATGATTTCAATTGTCCAAAAATCTGCCGGATTTATAGTGTTTGTTATGAAAATTTGACAGTATTAGAATAAAATCTATACAGATCTCTAACTATTTTTTGTAAAAGAATTTTTTCAAACTTCTTTCTTTCTTTTCTTTCACAATTTTCTCTAACGATTCTCTCACAATTGATTTATCTTTCAAGTTTGGAAAGAGCTCTATTTATATAGTTTTCTTAGTAGAATGCACCATCTTCTACTAATATGTATTAGTGGTGTCTTCACTAACTCTTAATGGTGAACATCAATAACCACTAATAGAATTAGTAGAGCTTCCACTAATTTCACAACACTCCCCCTTGGATGTTCATTACATAAACAATATGCCTCGTTAAAACCTTACTAGATAAAAATTTAGTGAAAAAAAAATCTAGTGAAGGAAAAAGAATACACTCTTTCATATGTCTGCTTATTACTCTCCCTGATAAGATGATCCCTTTAAATTTTTGAATCGACGCATACCAATTTTATATCTTAACTTTTCAAATATTACAGTCGATAAAATCTTTGTGAAAATATCTGCCAAGTTGTCACATAACCGAATTTGTAGTACATCTATTTCACTTTTCTTCTGAAGTTTATGAGTAAAGAAAAATTTTGATGAAATATATTTTGTCCAATCTCCTTTAATATATCCTCCTCGTAATTGAGTTATGCAAGTTGCATTGTCTTCATAAAGAGGAGTTGGAATATCTCTTATAGATGATAATTCACAACTTTCTCGGATATAATGAATCACTAATTTAACCATACACATTTTCGACTTATTTCATGAATGGCTATAATTTCAGCATAATTTGAAGAAATAGCTGCTATAGATTGTTTTGTAGAACGCCATGATATAGCAGTATTTCCATATGTAAATAGATAGTCCATTCGAGAACGTGTTTTATGTGGATCAGATAAATAATCAGTATCTGCATAACCTATCAACGTTGGGTTAATTTTATTTGAATAAAATAATTCAATATCAATTGTACCTTGAAGATATTAAATGACTTGTTTAATTCCATTCCAATGTTGTCTTGTTGGTGAAGAACTAAATATTGGTAACAAATTGACAACAAATGCAATATCAGGTCGTGTATTATTAGTAAGATACATCAATACACCAATTACACTGAAATATGGTATTTTACGACTAATGAGTTCTTCATCATCTTCTTGAGGTCGGAAATGATCTTTATTCACATCTAATGACCGGACGATCATTGGAATACTCAATGGATGTGCTTTGTCCATGTAAAATCTTTTTAGAACTTTTGCTGTATATGTTGATTGATGAATAAATGTTCCACTTTCTAGATGTTCAATTTGTAAACCAAGACAAAATTTAATTTTACCAAAATTCTTGATTTCGAATTCTCTTTTTAAATAATTAATTGTTTCTTAGAGCTCTTCCAGAGTTCCAATAAGATTAATATTATCAACATATATAACTAATATTACAAATTTAGAATCAAATTTCTTAATAATAATATATAGACATACCTGGTCATTTTTAAATCCCGCTTTCAAAATATATTCATTTAATCATCTTTTCTTTTGATCATTTGGATTATTTAATCATCTTTTTTTTTTATAATTTTTATCTTTAGAACTAAGAGGTCGCACACGCTTATGGCGTGCTTTTGACTCAGTAGCTATAGGGATAATCTTTTATTCTGCTTGGACTTCAATTTGAATAGGAGTATCTATAGTTGGAATATGCGATTTTATTACTCTTCTAGAGTCAACAAAAGCGTCTGGCTTGCAATGTTTTGCAAATTAATTGTCTTTTGAATTTCAGGTTTACACGCGCCTATACGCAGGTCAAGATAATTTAATGATGTTGTTCAAGCAAGATCTTTCTTATACTGTTTATATTCTCCCTCTAATTTAGGAAATAATAATTCATCAAAATTGTTGAAATATATGCCCTCTAATGTATCTGATGTAATATTGAATAAAGAATTTTTTTCTCAAAATTTATTTATGCACGATTTACGTTTGAAAAAGACCCATTGTGTTTAAATAAGTAATCCATGTGAATGGTGGTCTTTTACAGTAATGTATGGATCACATGTTACTTAACACATAAACGTTTGTTCTTAACCGATTGATGAGAATGGGAATCTCATCATGTCTAGGTTATTATGTTATGAATTTCAAATAGGGAATGACTTACCTTTAACCAGTGAATAGTCCACTCACTTCATGACATAAGAGTATTTCGAATACGTATAACAGAACTTGTAGTAGTGGTTTCTTAAAGTACTATATAGTAGAAACCTAGATTACTACCACTTCAGCGTATACTAGTACTCTACGACTTGAGTATAAGTTGATGGTCTAACGAAGTTGGGAGCATGTACTTTGATATGTTATAGCTGAGATTCTATCATAGGACCAACATACTTGCATGTTGGGTATGTGTGACTAGTTAGTTAAGACAGACTTGTACAAGATAGTTTTTATACTATATCGCCCATTGTGGTTGTCTGAATGATCTAAATATCTAAGGTCCTGGGAAACATGACTTGGATGTTTGCTTTAGGATAGCTCCCTTGGAAAGCGGGAACAATCCAGGAAGTCGTGGATTATTAGATTAGAAACCTAAGGATGGTAGATGTCATTTAGAGAGATGTTAGTACATTTCTTCCTCTCTAATGTACGGCGATGTATAGAAGGGTATTTTAGTCATTACACCTGTAAGTCGAAGACTTTACTAACACAGCATTGCCCTTGGGGTCAATATTTTCTTATGGTAATATTAGGAATTATTTAAAATGTAAAATATAGCTATTTATATAGCAATGGAATTTTGGTCATTTTAGTAGCCAATGCAATGTGTTTTTTAGTCCCCCAAATGGCCCTATAATGTCATGAAAGATTTGGGTTAAGAATAGTCTATTTGGACTTGTCAATTATTTATTGAGTTATTTAATAATACCTGAAAAGTAAATAATTGACATTTATTATTTATGAATGTTCAAACCCAAGAATAAATAATTTTTTTAGTCCAATTGAACACCAATGGATACTCTCTGATAATGGAGCTTTTATTATAGTGCTATATATATGGAGATATATACATACATATATATATATATATATATGTATGTATATATCCATGCATATATCCATACATATACATATATGTATATATACATATATATGGATATCTATTATATATATTATGCAATAATGTAGCTTTTATCAAAGTGCTATATTTTCTATTATGTACTAATAAAGCTTTTAATTCTTAAATCAAAAAGCTTTTCATTTGTTATGCATTAATGAAACTTTTAATTTTTAAATTAAAGAGCTTTTCATTAATTATGCTTTAATGGAGTGGAGCTTTTGATTTTTGAAATCAAAGAAAAGAAAAGGAATATAAAAGAGCACATGGTTGTTTATTTTTCCTCTCTATATAAGAGAGCATATGGTTGTTCATTTTTTCTAAGGTGTGTGAAACTAAGAAGGGTATGCAAGAGAGAGTAGTGTTTATAATTTTTGAGCAAAAGAACTCTTGGTTATACAAAGAGTTCTTAAGTTGTTCATAAGGAGATCAAAGAGAAAGCCTTGTTGAAGCTTTCAATAAAGCTTATCAAAACTCAATCTTCAAACTTTCACCGACTGTACTACGAGTAACATTTCGAAAGATCAAAAACTTCGCGTGAATGAGACGTAGTAGATGGTTGCAAGGACGTAATTCATTAGTTTCAAATATTCATACATAGACATCTACTCCAATGCAAAAAGGTCCATCTAAGTAAAGAGGTAAATTTTCTTTACCCTAACATGCTTTTATTTTCATGATTTTTGCCATCTTGTGCCCTTCAAAAATGATAATCAGCAAATCTTGCTGTGAATACATCTCTTGTCAGAGGTTCAACATACCTGATAATAGAGAGAGAATTATATTCAATGTATATTCCCTTTCTTCTTTGAGAACTCATCTTTGTACGTTGGTTTGGTGCAATCGGAACATATACAGCACACTCAAAAATTCTTAAATGGGTAATATTTGGTTCTGAACCAAATGTTAATTGTAAATGAGAGAATTTATTATAACTAATTGGCCTTATACGTACAAGTGCTGCAGCATGGAAAATAAAATGTCCCCAGGCAAATGTTGAGAGATTTATTTTTATTAATAATGGTCTAATAATTAATTGTAATCTTTTAATAAAAGATTTAGCAAGACCATTTTGTATATGAATATGAGCTACAGGATGTTCAACATTAATCCCAATTGACATGCAATATGCATCAAAAGTATGTGATGAAAATTCACCAGCATTATCCAAACGGAAGTTTTTAATTTGATAGTCAAAAAATTGTGCTCGTAATTTAATTATTTGAGCAAGTAATCTCGCAAACGTCAGATTGCGAGTAGATAATAAACATACAGTTACCATTGGGATGATGCATCAATTAAAACCATAAAATATCTGAACAATCCACATGATGGATGAATAGATCCACAAATGTCTCCGTGAATCCATTCAATAAATGTAGGACTTTCTGAAGGCTTAAAATGGCAAAAATAATGAAAACGAAAGTATGTTAGAAAAACGAAAATTTTACCTCTGTGATGAAGTGACTCTCTTCGAACTGATGTAGTTATCTGTATAATGATATTCAAGATTAATGGCTCATGTCCTTACAAACGTCAACTACGTCTCATCCACGTGAAGCTTTCGATCTTCTAAAATGGTGCTCGTAGTGCAGCCGGTGAAGGCTTGAAGTTTGGGTTTAACCAACTTTTTCCAAAGTTAGAAAATTGGTTTTACTTCTGGGAGTGTGAAATGAAAATTGCAGAGTTTTCAATTCCTCTGTGAATGCCAAGCTACGAGATCAAAAAACTCTATCAATTCCTCCGCTCCTCTGCCATCCATATATACACACCGAGAGAGAATAATTTCTCTGCGTGAAAAACAGAAAGCACTCATGCTTTCTGTTATCCTTCACACAGAACAACACGGGATCCATCTCGTATTATCTTTTTTTTAAAAAAAATTAATAAATTAAATTAAATTAAATTAAATTAATTATTTTAATTTTAATTTTAATTTTTTTTATAAATTTTATTTTACCTTAATCTTATTCATTGGGCAGATAAATTATTTATTCTTGAGCTTGAATACCCATAAATAATAAATCTCAACTATTTATTTTTTGAACTTTAATAAACAGCCCAATGAATAATAACAAGCCCAAATAGACCAAATAAAATTTTATACCTTTTATTTAAATCTAGATTAATTTTCTAATTATTCAATTTGGGGCTTGGGCCCTGAATAATTAATTAATCATTTAAATTAGATAAAATAAATACTCTCTCTCGGACCTTTTATTTTATTCCAGTCCAATAATAAATTAGACTAATAAAATAAAAATCCATAAATATCAAGAATAATTCCTTAATCCAAATTCTTCATGACTTAAGGGCCATTTTGGGGACCAAAAGACACACCGTCTTGGTTACAAAAATGACCAAAATACCCCTACTATGTAAATAGCTATATTTTGCATTTTAAATATTTCCTAATATCACCATAAGAAAATATTGACTCCAAGGACAATGCTGCGTTAGTAAAGTCTTCGAACTACATGTGTAATGACTAAAATACCCCTCTACGCATCACCGTGCAATTAGAGAGGAATAGTATACTAACACCTCTCTAATAGACATCTACCATCCTTAAACCTCTAGTCCAATGATCCACGACTCCTGGAATGTTTCTACTTTTCAAGGAAGCTACCCTAAAGTAAACATCCAAGTCATGTTGCCCAGGACCCTAGATAATTAGATCATTTGAACAGTCACAATGGACAATATAGCGTAGAAACTATCTTGTACAAGTATGTCTTAACTAACTAGTCACATGTACCCAATATACAAGTATATTTGTTCTACTAAAGAACCTCAACTACAGTATATTAAAGTATATGCTTCTAGCTTCGGCAGACCACCAACTCATACTCAAGCGGTAGAGTAGTAATCTACACTGTAGCAGTAACAGTTTGGATTTCTTTTAAATAGTACTTTTAGAAACCACTATTACAACTCCTATTCTACATATTTGAAATACGCTCATGCTATAAAGCAAGTGGACTACTCACTGGCTAAAGGTAAGCCATTCCCCATTTGAAATTCATAACACAATAACTTATACATGATGAGATTCTTATTCTCATCAATCGGTTAAGAACAAATATTTATGTGTTAAGTAACCCATGATCCATATCTTACTATGAATGATCACCATTTACATGGATCACTTACTTAAACACAATGGGTCTTTTCCAAACAAAAATTGTGTATAAATAAAATGTAAATTCACAAACAAATTTTGAGAATAAATTCTTTTATTAATAAATTCGTTAATTACATCAGATAATCTAGTCTGGAGGGTATATATTCCAACACTTTCAACTCCTACTTTTACTGGTGATGGTCTAATAATTAATTTTCCTAGGAAACCTGCAGTACATGATAATTTTTCTGATGTCAATATTTTTTTTATTTTTTAAGGGATGACCATGTGTATTCTCAATTATTCTTCTCATATGGTAGATCTCGGATGACCCAACCGATCATGCCAAATGCTAAAAGTAGTAGGATCAATAAACTTCTGATTTACTAGATAATGAATTTCAATTGTACATATTTTTACAAAATATAGGCCAGTAGAAAGAGATAGTAGTTTTTCTAATACAAATTTCTTACCCAAATTAATTTGAGTAATATAAAGATGCTCAATACTATTTTCCTCAATTGTTTCAACACGATACCCATTTCTATAGATATATTTAAAATTCAATAAATTTCTTCTGAATTTTGAGTAAAATAGTGTCTTGTCAATATTAATTATTGTTCATTCAGGCAATAATATACTAGCTCTTCCAGAGCCTTTAATCACATTTGTACTTCCGTTTATACTATAAATATTTATTGCTCCCCTTTTGAAATAAGAAAAATATTTCTCATTTTTTAGTATGATGTGTGTAGTTCCACTATCAATAATACATACATCGTCATTAACAACAGCCACCTGAACAAAAATATGTATGTGCAAACATAAATATTATTAGAATATAATAAAATTTCAAAATATCAAGGTGAGACATTAATTCTTCTGGACACCGCCATCACCAATTAAATAGTCTATCCTACCATCTGTGTATTCAAAAAAAAAATCAGATACATTCATATGGGTAATATTGATATTAAAATCTTCTAGATCAATATCATTGTCATCAGCATCATTCACTGGATGTTGAGAAAAATTTGCTTCAACATTTTTATTTTTCTTTTTTAGTGAAGCTTGATATGATTCCACTAAATGTTTGGTCGTACGACAGTTACGTGACCGATGACCTTTCATACTACATCTATAACATTCTTGCGGTTCTTTTTCTTTTCCTTTATTATCTTTTTTTTTTCCACTTTAAGTGACCAGTATTTCTCACAGCTTGATTATTACTATAATAAGGGAAATATTGAGTATGTCCACGACTATAATTACGACTACGACTACAACTATGACTATGACTATAACTTCTGTTGGAGCCAACGGCATTCACTTCTGGAAGTGCTATTGAACCAGTTAATCTGGCTTCATAATTTTTCAAGGTGAAGAATGTCTTCTCCAGCATATCTTCATCAGTAACTTTTCTCCGCATAATTTTAACTGAGATGTAATTTTATATATAGTAGAGCTATATTCATTCACGGTTTTAAAATCTTGCAACCTCAGGTGCAACCATTCATACCCTGCAGTTGGTAGTATGACCATATACAAGTGGTCAAATATTTCTTTTAAATTTACCCACAGGACATATGGATCTTTTTTGGTAAGATATTCCATTTTTAAATTTTTGTGTCGAGATGATAACGAATAAAAATCAAAACTTTAGCCTTTTGTTGTGTAGATGCATTATTTTTTTCTGTAATAGTTTCACTAAGGCCTTCAACATTTAGGTGCATTTCTGCATCGAGAACTCATGACATATAATGTTTTCTAGAAATATTAAGTGTTACAAATTCGAGTTTAGTAAAGTTAGCCATAGAGATCAATAAATGTGTACTTGTCTTCTGACTTTTGTAACTGTAGAGACTCGTACTTTAGTCTTCTAGCTTTTGTAGCGGCAGAGATTCGTGCTGATATCGTGTTATGAAATTTTGACAGTGTTAGAATAAAATCTATACACTATAAATCTCTAACTATTATTTGCACAATAATTTCTTCAAATTTCTCTCTTTCTTTTCTTTCACAATTTTCTCTAACAATTTTCCCACAATTAGTATATCTTTTAAGCTTAGAAAGAGTTCGATTTATAGAGCTTTCTTAGTGGAATGCATCATCTTCTATTAATATGTATTAGTAGTGTCTCTACTAACTCTTAACGGTGGACATCCATATCCACTAATAGAATTAATAGAACTTTCACTAATTTCACAAAAATGTTGAAATTTTAGCTAAATCCATATGAGCACTCCTCCCTATATATCATTGAGTGGAGCAGATGTAACACATATTAAAAACGTGTTGGTCGGCTAGGTCTGTGGGGTCCACAAATCAATTAAACTAGTTTGTCCAACGTGTGGGTCCATCTCCACATTGTCATGTCCTTGGGTGCAAAAAGGCGAAATTCCTCTCCCGCAAGGTCTTCACACTTAATTTTATAGTGTGTAATTGATTAAATCACGATGACTCATCAACGGAACTAACATATATTAAAAACGTGTTGGTTGGCTGGGTCTATGGGGTCCACAAATCAATTAAACTAGTTTGTCCAACACGTGGTACCATCTCCACATTATCACATCTTTGGATGTAAAAAGGCAAAATTCTTCACCCACAAGGTCCTCATACTTAATTTTATAGTGTGTAGAGGATTAAATCACGACAACTCAATAACCTTCCAGTAAGAAGAATAGTACTCGGTGCCTACAAGGATCTATCCTCTACGAGAGAGGATGAATATCTTACAATGCGACTATCGAGATTCAAACTGTGCTCTTTGAGTATAAATCTACTACTTAAGAATCAACTGAACTATCTGCAAGGGCCACATTGTTGTATCCTTGGGACCATATGCAGCTGCATCAGCGGAAGCAAGCGCATAAGCATTGGATTACTAAATGAATTACAGTGCACCGGCCCATATTTTTTTTTTCTTTTTAAATAAAATATCTTAAATCCAAAAACGGAACTAAAACTTAACGTTGGAAAAGTTGGGGTGACAAATTATTTAAAATAATATGTTTGGTAATAATATTATAATTTTAAAAAAAAAGTTAAACGAGCAAAAAATAATTTTTAATTTTTTAAAAGATAAATACAATGTATACTTCCAATGACTTGCTGTACAATAATTTGTTGCTTTCAGAATGTCTTTAATTTTTTAAATTTCAGAATTTAGTATTCAAATTTCAATTTTCAAGATTCAGTATCAAATATTCATATTTCAATTTTTGGATTTTATTTTTACCCAATGAACCCAAATTGAAACGGCGCAAATATCTCATATGCTCTGTGTATATGATGGTTTTTTTCATCTGTGTCATATTTCCTCAAGGATTCTTGATCTTCTTGATTAGAAAACTCTTTAGTATAATTGGTTCTGGTTTCATGAATCTTATTTAGGTTTAAGTTCTGTTCTTGAGATTTGTATCTTTTGATTTGATCTTTCTCACATTGCTCTTTCCACGGAAAGAATTTTCTTTCATCCAAATTTGAGATTTTATTGATACGTAAACAATGCCTTTTTTGGGGCGGGATGGATTTCTCAATTCATTTATACTGATAAATGTCCAATCAGGCTTAATATTCTTTATGCTGTGTATTCTGTGTTTTGCTTGTTATGCTATTTAAATAATGTATCTGTCACCGTCTATTGACTATATATAATCAATAAAGTTATACTATCATTTTTGTTTTCCTTAGCAAAAGGTATCAAACTCTTTTTCTCTTTCTCTCTCGTATTTGTCTAAATTTTTATTGACTGTGAGCATGCTTTGAAAGGGAGAGGGGAGATTTTCATAAGAAATTGATTGCAATAAGATCCAACATTAAGTTTTAGTTTCGTTTTTGGATTTAACATATTTTTATTTAAAAAGAAAAAACAAATAAAAGATGGGCTGGTGCACTGTAATTCATTTAGTAATGCAATGCCTATGGGTTTGCTTATGATGATGCAGCCGCATATGGCCAAGGGTATGACAATGTGGAATTTGTTGGGATTGCCTTATACTAAAAGTATATTGACCGTGAAGTCGCGTGTTCAATTTTTAAAGAAAAGAATCTTTAGTTTTTTAAGAAGTCGATTGGTAAGACTTATCTAATTTTTAATTTAATTTTACAAGTTCTTTACCAATTAAAGTAATGTAGCGAAATACATATTTTTTATAATAATTGCGGACTCTCCGATTCCGAAAGATAAGATAAGTGGGAGATGGTACCACCTGCTACGCATGGGTTTGGACAAACTAGTTTAATTGATTTGTGGACCACAGACTCAGCCGACCAACACGTTTTTAAGATGTGTTAGATTTGCTCCGCTCAATAATACACTGCGAGGAGTGCTTATATGGATTTTGCTAAAATTTCAACACTATAAATCCAGCAGATTTTTGGGCAATTGAAATCATCAATTCATTGCAAGAATTAATAAGTTTCTCTGAGAATATGGCTAAGCTTGCTTGCGTCCTTTTCCTTTTGCTCGCTGTCTCTGCAGGTTAGCCTCTCTCATTCTCTTTTTCTCCTTGCTTCGATTTTTCTCTTTCTTTTGTTATAATTAATGCCGAATTCAAATGGTTTTTTATCTTCTCTAATAGTTAAGTTTTTCTTGCAACAATATGTTAATAATAATGACTGATATAAATGGTATTTTTGCAGTTTCGGGAGCTTTTAATGTGGTCAAGGAAGAAGAAGAATTACTCAAAATTGAAATACCAAGGAAAATATTTCCAACTACAGAGATAATAACCACTATAATTCAAGTACCTGAAAATGCCCAAAAGGACAGCAGCTGTCTTCCATTTGGAGCCACTTGTAGTATGGAACAGGATGCTTGTTGTTGGCCATGGCACTGCAGAAAAATATCAGGACTGGTGTACTGTGAGCGTTAGGGCGCAAAAAATAAGATAAAAATGCCCAATCAATCAAGCCTAATATCCTTGCAGTGTGTATTTTGTTTGTTTTGCTTGTTGTGCAGTTTGAATAATGTATTGGCTACAAGCCTACATCATCAATAAAATCATTTCCTTTCCATTTTCCTTAGCATAAGGCTAAGTTTGGTTCGTAAAGGGAAGAGAAGAATAAAAAAGAAGATGAGTGACATTTTATTTTTATTGGGAACTTTCATCTTATTTGGTTGAAATGTAAGGAAAGTAAATATAATTTACCTTTCCTTATTTGGTTGTAAGGAAAATATGGACGAAAAAATTATCAAACTACTATAATACTTATTTTTAATGATTTCAGAGATATTATTTGAGAATACAATTGTAATAAGGGAAGAATTCCAAGACAAGAATGCCTTTTAACTGTAATTTATGTTCCAATTCACCCGATTCGGAAGGGATCAAAAATCTAATGTGGAAGGAATTCAATTCCCTTCCATATATACTTCTAATTCTCTAATCACTCTAACCAAATTAAATAAATTACGTATTTATATCTTGTTTTACCTTCCCCTTTTCCTGTACACTTTTACTCGAACTAAACTCAACCTAAAGTATCAAACTCTCATTCTCTTTTATATTTATCTAAGTTTTTATTATTTCTAAACCTGTATAATGTGCTGGCTTCGGAAGGAAATGGGGTGAATTTCGTAAGAAATGTGTTACAATAAGTCATTCTCAAAGCAATAAGTCATAGGAACTATACATTGAATTTTCTTAAAAAAAAAAAAAAATCTCTATCTCTACACCTTTCTCTCTCTGCCAAAGCTTTCGCATCTCCTGTGCTTGTTTGCAGACCTTGGCCAGATTTGAGTCCAGGCTGCCACTAGAGCTCCAATCTTGGCCAAAGATTCTGCCTTTCTTACTTTTTTTGTGTCCCCCTCCTTATTGAACTACAAATCTCGACCATCTACCTTTCTAGCCTTGTTTATCAAACTCCCAAACCCTTTGACATGACTTCTCTGCTTCGATCTACGTTTATTTCTCCGTTTACTCAGAGGTTGTTTGATATTTAATGAGCTGGGCTCCTTATCCCTTTCTCATCTGCTTCTCAAGCAATTTTTGCTCAGAGCCTTTTAACTTGTTACTTGCGGAATTAGGTGAGTTTGGGTTTATCGTGACAATGTTGATTGAGGATGGCGATAGGGAGATTAGGCGGTTGATTGTTAGATGTTTATTATCTTTTCTTTGTATTGTATTGTATCTACAGCAGGTTTCGGAGTGTGATATCTTTTCTTATTACTATGAATCTTTTAATCCCTCTATGTAACTTGTTTCTATTGGAATAAATGAACTATTTACCCAAAAAAATTCTTTAAAAAATTATAATTCAAAATTCTTTTTAAATATTATTTTTTGTTCCTTAAACTTTTTTTTTCCAGAAAATATGAAATTATTGTCAAATATACTCCAATATTAAATTTTAGTTCCATACCTAAATTTAAAATCTAATCATTAAAACTCACTTTACTGAAAATTTTTAATACACAAACTGTTTAATATAACTTTTTCCGATCCAAATTAGCTATCTTGTTTCTAACTTAATTTTTGTTCCAAATTATCTATCTCGTTAAGAAATTAAAATTTAACATTCTAAATTATCTCAATTTAATAATACTCTATTTTCAAACATATTAAATAATTTCTTTCCCAATAAACTGATCATTTTTAAATAATATGAGAGAGAAGTAATTTGGAGTACATCAAAATTTTAAAATTTAAGTACTTTTAAGAGAGAGAATAAATTGAATTTTAAGAGTAAAAATAGAAATAATTATTTAATTAATTAAAAATTTTATTTATTTTAATACTTACGTAATCGGTTAAAGATGATCGATAATTTATGACAGAAAGGACAGGATATATTTATTTAAAAAGGACAAAAAATAAAAGGCGGGCTGGTCCACTGAAATTCATTTAGTAATGCATGTTAATTATCTTTTCTTAATCTTCTTTTTTTTGAATAGTTCGCGATTAAACACTTATCCTCCCAAACTATGTGCTTTAAACACTGAATCGTTAAATAAAATTATGAGTTCAGCTTTAAATAATTGTTCCTCATTCCAAGAAATCAGTTCAAGCTTGCATAAACCATGATTCTCTCTGTGTCCGTTGCATGGGAAAGGAGGGGATGAGTTCGGCAGTATTGTGGATACAAAAGGGCCACGAGTTTGAGAATTTCCTGGGTTTCAGTCTTTGCATGTCTTCTCTACAAACCAGTAAAGGTCTCGATTCATGAAACCAAAACCAATTTTACAAAGGAGTTCCTAATCACTCAGATCAAGAATCCACACCCATGAGAAAAGCCAAGACAAGTAAAGAATAAGGTCACCAACCCATTAAAGTTCTTCTTGACCTTGTCTACAACTGATTCCTTAAACCTTATTTGAAATGTAAAAAGATATGTATAAATTGATACTTGTAATCTAATTTTAGTTATAATTAAAAAATTTAAAAAAGAGGGGAGATAATGGCGTCGGCTAAATGGCCATTTTTAATTGCAAGAAGAGTATTAAAATGGCCATGAGTATCATCTGGTTCTCTTAAACAAATGCCCCCATTTAGCTAGAATTGCATTTTAAAATGGCCACGAGTATACAATTTTAAAATTGCGTTTTCAACACTATAAAGCCATCATATTCTTGGGAATTGAAATAATCAAATCAATTCATTTGAGAGATTCAAAAACTTTCTCTGAGCATATGGTATGGCTAAGCTGACCTTGCTTGCGTCCCTCCTTTTTCTTTTGCTCGCTGTCTCTGCAGGTCATTCTCTTTTCTTCTTGCTTTGATTTTTTTCTCTTTTGTTATAAAATAATGTCCAATTCGAATGGTCTCTGATCTTCTCTAATAGTTAAGTTTGTTTAGATTAATATGTGTTAAAAAAATAATAATTGATATAAATGGTATTTTTTTAGTTTCTGAAATTGGCAGTATTTTCTTTGACATTTTGGTATTTTTTTTCTCCGAGCTTCAGAAATTAAATTAAAATATCGAAGAAAATTCCAATTACAGAGATAATGACTACCTAACTCGAATACTTGAAAATACACTCAGGAGGAGAGTTGTGTTGAATTTGGAGACCCATTTGATTTTGTCAAACAGGAGTGTTCTTGGCTGTATGACTGTGTAATCATTTTTTTTTTTACTAAATAAGAAATTCATTCATAAAATAAAAATAAGTTACACATTTCAATAATTAGATCCATAAAAATTGAGAAATATCACACCTACATTTAGGACTGTCAATGGTCAGATATACTTAGACCCGACTCATATCAAAATTCATTTATACCGAATATAATATAAGTGTTTTATTACCCGATATAACTTTAATCTATTTACTCGTTTTTAATTAAATATGAATATAAAATTATAATATCTGTACTCGTTTATTGAATTATTTAATTAATTTAAATATTATATTATATTATTTTTTTATATAAGAAATTGGTTGCAATAAGTCATTCTGAAAGCAATAAGCTATACTACAACAAGTCATAGGACATATACATTGTATTTTTCTTTTAAAAAATTCTTTTAAATTTTATTTTTCACTCTTTAAAATTTTTAAAAATTATAATATTATTATCAAACATATTATTTTAAATACTTTGTCACCCCATCCGTAAATTCCAACTTTTTAGTTTTAGTTTCGTTTTTTGATTTAAAATTCAATTATTAAAACACTTTTTACCAAAATGATAAGTTTTGATACATGTCTTATTAATATAAGATATTTTTGTTTAAAAAGAAAAAAAATATAAAAGATGAGTTAGTCCACCATAATTCATTTAGTAACACATATTAATTATCTTTTCTTAATTTTTTTTGTTTTTGAATAATTCCCGATTAAACTCTCATACTTCTTCTGTAGGTTGAAGAGAAGTCCACAATCATCACCCTTTTGGGTACGCATTGAGTGAAGCCAGTCTCGTAATCTTAACCGATAAAGAATTAATTGAATGTAAACTAGTTTAGGTAAATCCTAACTAACCGACTCAATCGAAAATGCCAATAAACATATTATGAATTTCGAACTCATAACTTTTTAATCACCGCTTTATTTTCACAACCAACTCTGCTATCTCTTTCCGGGAAAACTCTCGTCTTCTTAAACTATACTTTAAATACTCGATCAGTATAAATAAAATTATTTAAAGTTGTTGAACTTTAAATAATTTTTTGCAAGGGATTATACTGTGAAACTCCGAAGCTCTTAAGCTGCATGACTGTTTGAGGGCCGAAGCCATGGAGTCCATTCCTCATTCCACGAAGTCAGTCCAAGCATGAGGAGAGTATGAGTAGGGTAGTTTTTGTGGATACCCAGAAAGCCTCGAGTTTCAGAACTTCCAGAGGAGGAGATGATGGCGTCGTCAAATGGCCGTTTTAAATGCAATAAGAGTATTAAAATGGCCATGAGTATCATCTGGTTCTCTTAAACAAATGCACCCATTTAGCTAAAATTGCATTTTAAAACGGCCATGAGTATTGTTCGCAACTTTAAAATTGCTTTTTGAACACTATAAATCCAGCAGATTTTTGGGCAATTGAAATCATCATCAATTCATTACAAGATTCAAAAAGTTTCTCTGAGAATATGGCTAAGCTTGCTTGCTTCCTTTTCCTTTTGCTCGCTGTCTCTGCAGGTTAGCCTCTCTCATTCTCTTTTCTCCTTGATTCGATTTTTCTCTTTCTTTTGTTATATCTATATGTCGAATTCAAGTGATTTTTTATCTTCTCTAATAGTTAAGTTTTTTTTTGGAATTCAAATGATTGATATAAACGGTATTTTTGCAGTTTCTGGAGCTTTTAATGTGATCGAGGAAGAAAAAGAATTGCTCAAAATTGAAATGCCAAGGAAAATATTTCCAACTACAGAGATAATAACCACCATAATTCGAGTACCTGAAATTGCTCAGGAGGACAAGTGTCTTCCATTTGGAGCCCCTTGTAGAATTGAACACGATGATTGTTGCCGGCCATGGCACTGCAGAAAATTTTCAGGCCGGACTATCTGTGAGCGTTAGGGCGGGATAAATAAGATAAAAATGCCCAATCAATCAAACCCTAATATCTTTGCAGTGCGTATGTTTTTTTGTTTTTCTTATTATGCAGTTTGAATAATGTATTGGCTACGCACTTAATAAAATCATTTCCTTTCCATTTTTCTTAGCATAAAGTATCAAACTCTCTTTCTCTTTCATATTTGTCTAAGTTTTTATTATTTCTGAACCTGTATAATGTGCAGGCTTTGGAAGGAAGTGGGGAGAATTTCGTAAGAAATTGGTTGCAATAACCATACATTGAATTTTTCACAAACTTTTTAATATAGGATATTTTTATTTAAAAAGGAAAAAATTAAAAGATTGGCCGGTCCACTAAAATTCATTTAGTAATGCATGTTAATTATCTTTTCTTAATCTTTTTTTTTAAATGGTTTGCGATAAAACACGTATCTCTTAAATTGTGTGCTTTAAAGTTAAATACTGAATCGTTAAATAAAATTATGAGTTCAGCTCTAAATTGCTGTTGCTCTTAGGCTGCACGATTGTTTGAGGGCCGAAGCCGAAGGAGCCCATTCCTCAGTCCAAGAAATGAGTTCAAGTTTGCAAAACCCACGATTCTCTCCGTGCCTGGAGCCGTTTCATGGGAAAGGAGCGGATAAGTAAGCAGTTTTGTCGAGACAAAAAGGCCACGAGTTTGAGAATTTCCAGAGTTTCAATTTTGCATGTATTCTCTACAAACCAGTAAACGTCTTGCTTAGAATGGGCATAAAAATAAAGACTTCTCCCCAGAAAGCCTTTGTTTGCAAATGAATAGACAAAATTCCCTCGGTGGAAAGAGCAGGATGAGAAAGATCAAATCAAGATACAAATCTCAAGAACAGAACACTAATCACTAAGATCAATTATACAAAGGAGTTTCTAATCACTAAGATGAAGATTCCTAGAGGAAATATATCACACACATGAGAAAAGCCAAGCCAAGTAAAGCGTAAGCTCACCAACCCATTAAAGTTCTTCTGACCTTGTCTACAATCTGATTCCTTACAACCTTATTTGACAATTCAACACTGCAGTTCTCATCTAAAAGAAATCGGTAGACCTCCCATTCACGATCAGATGTTGAATGCCTGCCAATTTCAGCCTAGAAGCCAGGTAAATTAAATGTTAGTATTTTCGATATTACAAGTTAATTTATTCACAAGATACAAAATCAATTGATTCTACCAGCTCAGTACTAGTTATAGTGCAGTTATACCCTGGCATTGTACCCTTAGAAAGCTTTTACAGTTTTGAATGCACTATATTGCCCAGATTAATCACATCTCTTTCAACTCAATTGCAGTAATAGGTTATGTAGATGACCTCATGGAGTCATATTCTTACCGAGAACGTGCATACCCCAAGAATTTTAAGGGCAAATGTGACATCATAAAAAACCCGTGGTCTTCCTTTTCCGGATAGCTCAACCGGATTGGCAACCAAAAGTTCAGTGTCTGGCCCACGATTGGTTATAATTACACGAAGTGCATGAAGCATTTCTACCTTCATCCGGGAGCAAAGAGCTTCTTGCTTTTCAGGATCCACAATCTTTTTCCCATCCTTATGCCGGATAAAGAGGTCCAGGTCCCGCTGTCCATTATTAACAACTGAGGATCGACCATAAGCTACCTGATAACAAGAAAAAAGTGGCAACTTCTGTAAGCAAAGATGATGCTTCGTTCAAACTGATCATGAGGACAAGAAACAGCCTGTGGTTGTGTAACAAATAAAAGCAAATGAATAGAGTGATATTTGTAGATGTGTAACAAATAAAAGCCAATTTATAGAGTGATAGTAGACCCTTAGAAAAAGACAGGGCATGGTAGGAACCACAAAAGCACTGCCTAATTACTTGACAAAGTAGGTCCCCGAATCCAAATGCCATGGACCTGTGATACCAGACTGAACTAATGAAAATCTAGTGATCGGAAAAGAAAAAGCTGGCTACCAACAAATCACTATGCATCCAATGAAGGTCTAGAATCTGTCATCAAGTCAGGTTTTCACAGAATTAAAGACTAGCTGCTCCTGCTGCAAGTTACCAAGGAAATGCAAAGCCTATGTAAGAGTGATTTTTCTATCTACAAGGGCACTGACTTGCAGAAAAAACTCATAAAATTTCCCAACCGCAAACAGAAGAGGTCCTGTAATGTAAATCACAGCAAAATGACAAAGTACATCTCAACCACAGTCATAAACGAGAAAGTTATAGATCAATTACAACATTGGACTTACTTTTTCATATAATAAGTCCATAAATAAAACTCGATCAGGAGAATGGAATCCCACCTGTATATTGCAGTCTTTCAAAGTCCGCAAAATGTCATAAAGAAAACCCTTGTGATTGATGCAGTTAATCTGAAGTAACGTATGAGCTGGGCTCAATGAATTATCTATGGTCACAGAAGCCTTTTTCAACTTCATAGCATCTGGACTTAGAGCCTGTAAGCGAATTTCCTTTTCTGATAATTCACTTTTAAACAATTCTTCTGCAACATCAGGATAAAGGGAATGCATGATCTGAAGGTTGTCATGCTGGAGACCTGCTAACCGAAGTTCGCAACTAATGCATGATTCACCTAAAACAGCTTGCAGCCTCTCACATGTCTCATCTTGCCTCTCTTTTGTGTGTAAGAGTTTCCTGAAAAACCAAATATAATTCCAAAAACAGTTAAATACCAACCCATCAGGTTCCAACAAATTTACTAAGTCCAATTTGCCAGCTGGTTTTTGTCCGTTGCATAACAATTGAAATGGCTGTAAGGAACCTCCACACAGAATAGCAAACTGACTTCAAAACTTTGATGCAGGTTTCACATGAAGCATATCATTTTTATTTGGATTCAATATAACCATTTTACTGAAATCACCAAATAATTATAGAAATTTAGGGGATAATAAAAATTTAAGTTTTGGTGTTTCCACCACTAGACATTCAAGAAACAGCAAATGCACATATCCATCCTAAGATAAACAAAAAGAGAGAGAGAGAAGACAGGAATAGCATTCTTGAAAGTCATGTCCTCACAGAGACTACGAAAAGTACACTGCAAACTGCTCCAAATCAACATTTACAGAAAATGATGGGAAAGGAATAAACTAGAAAAACTTACAAGCTGTCTGTTATAAAGAAGAGGTCCAAAACACGACCATCTGGTGTTGTTGTCACTTTTACTCTTTGAATTGTAAGCTCCAGCTCGCAGAGAACTTGAGTGACATCTAGAAATTTTAGGCAAAATAATTAGATAATCAACGGAACAGTAATCAGGTAACTTTGTTCTTACGGTCTGCATTTACCATGTAGTAATCCTTTCCGATCAAAGCTACAAAATGCCAACAGATAAAGAGGGGAAGACGAGGAACATGGGGGTGGCTTGTCCAAGTAAAATGATACAGAGGATGACGGGCAAACAGATAGAAGGCGTTCTTTCAAATTTGCCCATCTCACATTATGTATACTCAAGTGAGGAACTACCCATAGCACGACATAGCACCATATCCCGTCTGTGGAGACATCTAGATCAAAGAAAACAACCAAAAGTCAATAGAGGATACAACAAAGCAAAATCAATTCGCAAGTTCCATATGATGATATGAATAGAAGTTAAAAAGACTTTTCCCCTACCCCTTCAAATCTAAAATTAATAATAAATGAATTCCAAAAAATATATTGGAACCAAATGTGGGTAAAGCGAAAGGTCGAAATGAATAGATTCTGAACCATGTAAACTATGAGATCAAAGAGCAACAGATATACAGTCTGTGGTCGGTACTGCACTGTGATTATGGAACTCCATCCAGTTCTAAACAACAGTGTCCCTAAGAATAATTGCAGTTAAGCAATTGTGAAGGATATCTGAAAAGGATCTATGGGAAGGATTGCATAAAGCAAATGAACTAACCTTGAGCCAAGTTCAAAGTAAAATTACTCACAAAATCAACTCTTAATGCAATTTTTAAATCTCACAAGTTAAGCCATCTACAAACATTTGTTTGGCTACCTACGTATGCAACTGCAGGAATGCCAAAATGACACCAAAACAAAAGGCAAGTGCTCCAACGTGATCAAAAGAAAAAAAATATACTGCCCTGCAGAATAGAAATCAAGTACCCCAACCTAAATACAGAAATCGCACAATAATTTTGTGAACCTAAAACAAAAATAAGAAGCTGCAACAACATCCCACAAATACTGTTTTCCAACTTGTATTGAAAGTATTCATATTCAAAGAAAATCAATCAACAAACAAACACACAAGGTGACAAAAAACTTAAGATTAGCACTGAAGAAGAAGTTACCTCCTTTGTGAATGTAGAGGCCGAAATCTAGAATTGTCCAGCAAATATCGCAGCCGAGACCAGCCTTGTCAGGACAATTAACGGTTATTACATAAGGATCACCTGGTTTTTTCCCTTTCTGAATCACCACGGCGTCATTGGTCGGCACCCCCATTCCAGTAACCAACACCCCACTGCTGCAGGAAGTTTTTAGGCCGCTTCTTTCAGATGAATTCTGGCGGTTCCCAGCCTTCTATCGAAGCCAGTGAGAGCGAAAGCGCGGGGGTTCAAATGAGTGTCTGAGGAGTGATGAAACATCCAGATAACTGTGGAGGAGGGAGAAGCAACCATGGACACACGGCAGCTGATTGTTTGTCTCTATTTTTAAGTCGAAAATCCAGGTCAGCAGCACGGTTGTTCGGTTAGGGTACATACCAGCGGCTGTCGATTGAAGCTGCAGGTAATACAAGGAGAACCGATAGGTTTTTTCGGGGCTTAATGCCCAAAAACACAGCCGGTCAGATAGCGACGGTGGTTAGCGAAGTGACAGTGGGCGAAAATTATGGCGAAAAAGGAATTGCCTCTAGAAAATATTTTTTTAAAAAAAGAACGAATTGAAGATGGTTTTCTATTCCCAAGGGGGAAAAATTTTGCAAAGTAGAATATAGGACCGCAACCATGCAGAAAATTGTGTAATAGGATTAAGATGAATATAATAAATATTAAAATATTAAGTTATTGTCGAAATATATATATAATATAATAATAACAAATAAATTTATAAATAATAATATTTTATAAAATCATCAATTTAATTTCTAACTCAGTATCACTTCTTAAAGCTAGAGACGCTCAGGACATTATCCCTAAAAAAAAATTAAGTAGGTTAATTTTTGTTTGGTTAGCTTTTATTTATTTGAATTATTTATCTAAAAAGGGTATTGAAACGTGATTTATTTAACAACATGCTGTGTCCCGTGGTTTGTCAGACAAAGTGACAATTGGGCTCGCGAAGAAGTCTGGAATCGTTTTGACATTTCCGTCCTTCCAGGCAGTTCTTTATCCTTTTTTCTCCTTTTTCCTTTTTCTTTTCCTCCCAGTTTGAGCATCCTTTTTTTCTCCTTTTTCCTCTTTAACAACATGAGCAGTAGCACAGCTAAATTAAGAATCTTTAACTTTTCTGATGCGGCAATTTTCTGCATGAATAAACCACAACATGAATTTTAAGGTAAAAGAGACTGCCCCGTGTCCCTTTCAATTATTGCTTATGTAGATTCACACTTCACAGTTAATGGTGACTGTTTGAGTTGTGTTTGGGAGTCATCAACTTCAGAATGCACGACTACACAAGCCAGAAACAATGGCTTCATATTCATGCACACATCTAACTTCAACAGTTTTACTTTACTCTTTGCCTTCAGAACATCTATAGTACCATCTGTATCTGTGCACACATCTGGTAGCAGGCAAGCATTATCATAATGAAACACCAACACAACCAATGGCCTCCAGCATACCTGACAAAATACTCCACGTTGAAACTTACTGTGTTCAAATGCATACAAATTTAAGACACAGCAAAAGAGAAATAAATCCTTATTTCCATTTGTTTCCTACAAATATTACTACTAAAATGTTGCACAACATGCCTTGCATTTCTACCATCAATCCCAGACTCCATTTCCAGTCAACAGACACAATTTTAGTAGTCCCCAAGAGCATATGAAATAATTCAATTCCCTGAAATTTTCAAAAGCAAATATGTATCTCTCAGCAAAGCACATATTAACTTGTGCCCTGTGCTCCATGAATTAGAAAAGTAGGGTGAATCTAGATTCTAGAACTTGGAAATATGACAACAAATATAACGAGGAACATACTAAGTAAATTCCAAACAAAATGAAATTTAAAAAATAATTAACAACTTGCCACAGATACTTAGGACTGCAGAGATACATCCAACCTGGAGCTTTAGGCACATACCCATACATACTACAATTAAACATTGTCTCTTATAAAGAGGCAATAAACATGTTTGTTGGCTGTATTACAGCTACACACTCACAACGAAACACATCAAACTTCAATATCCCAAAAGAGTATAAGACTCCAATCAGTCAAATTAAGGGGAGATTCAACTACATTCACATCAAGTAAGACATTATATGGCAAAACCTCAACCAGAGTAAATGAGTGCATCAAGCAATCAACGATTCTAAAAACCAGAGATCCACTGGAACTCATGCAACAAACAAGTGAATTCCAAAAAATAGAACAGTTGCAAGCAAATCCAGCACTTATAAAATCAAGAATCCGTTTGGTTTAAAATCTAAACTCAGAAAATCACCTCGGATCCAGTAAACGTTTTCTCCATAAGATCATGAAGCATACAGCAATCATTGTCACCTGGAAGGAACACATTTCTAAGCATTGTTGCTCCAAATATAGAAGACCAGTAGTCGTGAGTAATACCAAATTCCGTTGGTTACCAAGCAATTATCAAACCCAAAGTTGAGTAATCACGTTGCAGATAGAAACGCATTGTATTACTGCAGACAACTGAAATTCCTTCAATTACCCAAAAAGTTCAGCTTGAAGAGCTACATCCTACTCAGAAGAACTAAGCAATAAGAGTTGCAAGCTATAACAATGAACGCAAAAGTAAAGCCAACTGACATTTATCATAACCGTGCAACTGACGACACACAAACAAAAAGACGTCAACACAGAAATGATCATCCCCAATAAACAAGGGAACAATAAGAAGAAGCTCAGGTACTACACAAATTCATCCTTTTTAGCTAAATTATAAACAAAATCAACTCAAAAGCCAACAAAATTCTCAGAAATTAATAGATCCATTAGTTTCAAAATGTAACGAGCAATTACAGCCAAGACTCAGTCTTAACTTCAAAGTATCACCAATAAGCCCTAACTAAAAACACCCATATAGCGCAAATTACAGAACACCTATTCCAACTAAAAGAAACCCTAACCAGAATCTAGCCTCCAAATCCATAAAGAGTCCTGCCCTGCCTCTTCAATGCATAAACAACATCCATAGCAGTCACAGTCTTACGGCGTGCATGCTCAGTGTAGGTTACAGCATCACGGATGACATTCTCCAGGAAAATCTTCAGCACACCACGAGTTTCTTCATAGATCAGACCCGAAATTCTCTTGACACCGCCTCTTCTGGCAAGCCTACGGATAGCGGGCTTAGTGATACCCTGAATGTTATCCCTCAGAACCTTCCTGTGCCTCTTGGCTCCGCCTTTGCCTAACCCCTTGCCACCTTTTCCACGGCCAGACATTTTCAACAAGAGAGAGATTAGATTTCTGAGCAAGTAAAAGGAATTTAAGAGAGAGACTTGGATACGTGGGTTGGGCGGGTTGGTAATTTATAGCTAATGTCAAGGGTTTGAATGTGGCGGGGAGTGAATCGTGATCGTTGGATTTGTTGGGGTAATCGACAGTGGAGGGTGCGTTAAGATTGGCGATCCGCGTTAAACGATGTTCTGAAATATCGGGACGTTGATTAAAGTACATCGACGGTGGATGATGACTTTTATAGCCGTGGTGGGGATTGTGCTTTTAGGCTGAGACAGAAACGTGTATGGTTTAGGCGGGTCGTAAAATTTGCGTCAAATTTTGAAGTGTTGTTTGAAATTGTAGTTTTTTGAAGGAATTGCAATAGTCGGCGCCAAATGGGTAAAACAGGACTGTAATTGGGCCCGGTTGGACTACAGCTATGTTAGAATATGGACGAATTAAGTATCATATTTTTAAACTCGAGTTTAAATATAATAGAATATTATTCAAGTGCGTTTGTTTATTCTTTTAATTTGATTTTATGTTCGAGTTTGTTTAATTATTATTTGATAATATTCAAATTCATTTAAGTTCGAATTCAAAAAACTCAATTAACGTTCGAGTTCATTTATTTTATATTTTTATTTTAAAATTTATAAAAATAATAATTTAAATTTTAATTAAAATATTGAATATTATAATATTAAATAAATATATAATAATATAATTATAATATAAGCTTTATTAAGAATAAATCTTAATATTATAAAATATAAATAAAATAATTATCATAATTAATTTTTAAATACATATAATTTGTTCGTGAACATATTCGAATTCGTTCGTTTATTATTCGAACTCCAATTTATATTCGAGTTCGTTCATTTATTAGATGAAAGAGTCTTATTCGAATACGAATGAGTTTGAACAAACTTTTATTTGCGAACATTCAATTCGTTTACAACTTTAGGTACAGGTCATTTTATTTTGAATTTGGATTTGAATATTTTCTCTATTCCAAAATATTTATTTATGATATTTTTTATTTTGTTTCAAAATAAATATTGATGTATATATTTTTAGAATTAATAATTATAGTTTTTTTCTATTTTATTCTCATTTATTTTAAATCAACTATATAAATTTTAAAAAAATCTTTTTATTCTTATAAATTTTCACCAATCAATAGCAGTCGTGTTTTTAATATGGGTGGAATACAAATTTTATCTAAATTATAATATTATTTTCAACACTCTTAATCTGTTTGTAAAACGTTTTATAAATAAGTATTTTAAAATGAATGAAGCATCATATATCACTCCACCCAAATACTCATTGTGTATTGTATATAGTATAAAGAGTCTCATACTTGAATATGCAATATCAAAATTGGGTCAAATATACCCGATCCAAAAAACAATATAATCGTGTAAAACATTAAAACTAAAATTACATTACATGTTAATAAGGATTAATAGTAAAAATACCCTTCAAATTTGATCACTTTTGCAATTTTACTCTTCATTTTATAAAATATTCAATTATGTCCTTTTAAATACTAAAATATTTCAATATTGTCCTTTTATTAAAAATCTAACAGTCAACTTTATGTTTGACTGTTAATAGGGACTTTATTACAAAAAAGTAAAATTTAAAAATTTATTAAAAATTCAAAAATAAAAATTATTTATAATATTTTCTTTTGTTTCATTTCATTATTTTCTTAAAGTTCTTCATTTCTTCTTCTTATTATTCCTACTTTTTTGAATTCTTTATTTTTAAAATTTCCTTTTATATGTATTTTTCAAAAATAAAATGTATTAGTACCCTTCCACTTTTATATATTATAAATTTTTTTTCTTTCAAACTGTAAATCAAAAAAATTCTTACCCATTAATTTTCAAAGAAACTTATCTTTCTATAATTTATGCAATTAAAAAACAATAGAAGTATGTTACTGTGGCTATTTTAGCTAATTTATGTTTTTTTTTCTTTCTTTATATAGATTTATTAAATTTAGAGTGAGCATTTGTAAATTTTAAAACTATTTGATCCATATTCAAATAGATCTAATTCTTAATATCCAATAACAATTTTTTTCCCACTCTTTCTTTTTTTTGTTTTCTCTCTCTCTCAGTTTTTTACTCAAAAACTAATAGCTCAGAACAAATATCTTTAAGAAGTCTAATAATAGGTGATTTACTTTATACAAAAATACCCCACAACAAATATCTTTATACAAAGTGATTTACTTTCAATTTAAAAAAAAAAACTTTTTAAGAACAAATATCTTTAGGGTTACATTTTTTTTAAACCTATAATTTATAAAAGTAGAGGGGTACTGATGTATTTTATTTTTAAAAAATACACTTAAAAAAGAAATTTAAAAAATGAAGAACTCAAAAAAGTAGAAAGAAAAAGAAGAAATAAAGAACTTCAAGAAAAAAAATGAAAGAAAACAAATGAAAATATTGTAAAGAATTTTTATTTTTGAGTTTTTATATAAGTCTTTAAACTTTACATTTTTACAATAAAATCCTTATTAACAGTCAAACATAAAGTTAACTGTTAGATTTTTAATGAAAGTGTAACATTGAAATATTTTAGTACTTAGAAGAGTATAATTGAGCATTTTATAAAATAAATAGTAAGATTGCAAAAGTGATCAAATATGAAGGGTATTTTGGTCATTAACCCTATTAGTAACAACCAAAATCCCAAATTCTCAAATTTTCAAATTTATAACAATAAAAAAATATATATAAGTTTTTAAATAACAATTTCATACAAAACATATAAATTATAGATTAAACATTAGATAATAGTTTACAACAATAATACTAAATATTCAAAAATTCATAACTATTACATAACAACTCGAAATGAAATATTCTCAATTTATTCAAGAAGTTGTCTTTAACTTTTCTATTCTTTATCAACAATCCTCAACAATATTTCTAATTAAATAAATATGAAAAATAATAGAAATATTAGCTATCACTTAAAAAGGTTAAAATATAATATAAAGCTCAAGAGGTAAATTCAATAAACGAATTTGCATACTAAATTGATGTCTTTGCTACTTTTGTCAATAAAGAGCTATCTATCACATATTCTAAGTCAACTAATTTTGAAAAAGGCAAATTAATTAGTTAATAGATAAATAAAAAACTGAATATAGAAAATTAAAATGTAACAAATCATATTTGACTTACTTTTTTTGTTTATTTAATTCAATCACTTGTATTTACTAATACCTTCATAATATTAGGAAGTAAACAAGAACGTGATTCATTAGTTATCCTTCCTCTAACATTAAATGAAGATTCCAATGCAATAGTTGTGACTGTAATAGTTAAAATATCACGTACCATCTTTCCTATAATTAGATATTTCAAATAGTTAACTTTCCACTAGCCTAATATATCAAAATTGTCATTCCTAAGATATACTAATTCGTCCAAATATTATTATATTTTAGCGCTTTAGTACACATGAATTGGCAATGTTCGGGGTCACTGACCAAGTTGGTTTTGATTCAAGGTTATTTTTTTAAAAAAATAAAAAATAATAACCCTAAAGGCAATTGAGGTTTCTTCTAGTCAACGTTTTTGGGACCGGATTGGACCGGCCGGATCGTGAACTGATCTCTCAAACGGTCCGATTTAATCAAATAAATCGGACAACTCAAAAATCGTGTTGGATAATTCAGATCGGTTTGGACTAGCCAATCGGACCGTGGACCGGCTGGTTAGATCTGTTGGACCGATCATTTATAAAAAAAAAAAAGGGGTCAAATTTTATAATTTGGGGGTAAATTAAATTATATAATTCAATAAATTACTTTAATGTGTTAGATTGTTAGTTATAAACTAAAAATGATTACTTTTAATCATAATTTTGAATATTTATGTCTTTATGAACTTAAATTATATTATATTATTGCTTAATTTAAAAAAAATAATTATATTTTTAATTTTTAAATTATAATATTATTAATTTAATTACGGTCTAATTATGGTTAAATCATTAAACCGTGAACCAGTAACTTTTTCAGTTCGATGACCGATCCGGTTATGAAAACATTGTTTCTAGTTATCTAAAATTTTCTTTTAAATTGTAAATAATTTAAAATTTTCTAAAATTTCCTTTTAAGTTGTAGATAACTTAAAAAATTTTAAATTGTTAATTCAAGGGCTAATTATTGAAGTCAGACGTTTCCTAGTGTATGGCAGGAACACATGGAATTGTAAACTAATTGTTGATTATTTTTTAAATGCAAATACTATTGATATATTTGTTATATCTATATATAGGGAAATTAAGCACGTCTCAATAAATCTTTACATTTTTCAAATAAATAAGAAATCTATTGACATTTGCTGAGCTTTGTTGAATAATAGCCTCAAAATTGTGAATATCTCCAAAATGCTCTTGATTTTTTTTTTTTTCATTACTTGATCCTCCAAAATTTTGCTGGTACAACGGCTCTCCGTCCTTGGCAACAATTCCATCAATACTCCAACCAAAACAACGGAATAAATCTGCTCAACCAACTTTTGCTTGTGACCCCAATGCAGTCGGGTTGTATACTGTTAAGTTCAGTTACATTCATATACAACTCTAGACCTGTCAAAGTGTGGGTTAAGTCCATAGGCTAGGTCCGACCCACAAGTAATATGGATTGGGGTGGATTGTATTCTTTCAGGCCCATATTTTAACCGAAACTATTTGGGCCAGCTTACGAAGCTCATGGGTTGAGTGGGGTTGGGTCAGGCTTGGCCCATGGGCCAATTCTTTTTTTAAAATTTTTAAATTCAAAAATTGTAAAAGTTTCAAAAGTCAAAATCACATACATGATAATTGTAATATATAACAACTTTTTAAATTTATTTAATTAATTAATAATTAATAAATATAATACTAAATTATACTCTTATTTCTTATTGTGATTTGTGATTATTAGATGAACAATTCGACATTGAAACAGTCATGTCAAATATATCATCGTCGACAGTAGATTCAAATAAAATTATCGAAGAAATGTTAGATATTAAAGAATCAAGAATGTGCATCTTTTTGACAGATTGACAGTATAAGCAATACTTTTAACCTTTCATAACATTTTTTATGAAATTGCGAAACAAATATTGAATTTTAATATTGATGTTCCTAAATTTGAACTTTTAAATTGGATTACTGTATTTATATATTTGAGAGATATGGATTTAATATGTGATTTGTGATGTTTAATTCTCACACTTGTTAAAATTATAAATTTACGTAGAATTATATGTGTAAAGTATAATAGATAAAATATGCTTAACATATTATTTGATATTTATATTTTATTTTAATTTATAATTTAATTTATTATATTTACACTAGAGTTAGAATTAAATATTAAAAAATATAAATATTATATGATTTTTTTAAAAAAATATTATTTATATATAAATGGCCCATAAGTTAAGAGGAATTGGGTTGGGCTTAACATTTTATAGCTCATAAAAAAAGTGGACTGACCTATCCCGACCCACATTTCTGTCAGCTCATGTAGGCTGAGTCGGATTGGCCCATTTTGACAGATCTATACAACTCAAAGAGGGTGGACAAATACATTTGTTCAACAATCTCCCGCAAGAAATCCATGGTGCACGTAGTCTTGAAGAATTTGAGCTCGTCAATCACAGCCTCTAACTGTTTTGATAAGCTTTCCTGTTAAGGCTAATTTTGAAAAAAAAAAAACTATGTTGTATCAATAACAACAAATAGGGATTTGAAGGATTATGAATGAGAGTTAAGCAAGAGAAAAACAAATACGGGAGGTAGTGCCTCAAATCCTGACCTTCCATGTATACATTATTCTGCTCTTCCATCTTTCCAATGAAATCGCCGATCGTACCTTATGTTTAGTGTATTTTATTATAACAAGTTATTGCTATATTATAATTTTAAAATTTACACACAATCTTGTATAAATCAAACGTTAATTTTGATACTGTAAATGAAATACAAACTTAAAGAATATATCTTTTAGACGAAAAAAAGAAAAAAACACGTAACAGATCCTATCAAGTTGCTGTGCATACTGGTGGATTTTGGTTTGAAAGCCAATTGGCTGCCATAGTACTTATTGAAACACAAAATAAAAGATGCAAATAGTATCTAAGATACAGTTGGTGGTCACTGCATGTTTTTATCTATACCTGCAAGTTATGTTTTCAAACAGGAATGTTCACATGTTTAAGCAAAGCGGAGCAATAAGGAAAGACAAAGAGCCTTTTACCAAATCGGGTCAAATTTAAAAACACGTATCGCCAGGGGACGGATGGAGTGGGCAGCTATGTTCAGAGGGTTTCTCGCTGTTACGAACAACGAGGTCAACCGCGACCTCACTATTGGTAACAGTGAGGATCACTGCCTTGCCCAATGCTGCCCGTCGACCTTGTTTTGATTTTTTTTTATTTTGACCTATTCCTCGCGACCAGCGCGAGGCTGCTTCTCAGTCCTGAGGCCACTATAAATTTTAAACGTTATTTTTTTTTGTTTTAATTTGTTTTTTATTTTTTATTCATTTTAAATAAGTTTAAAAGTTTTTTTTAAAATAAGAAATTCTATATATTTTTTAAAAATTATCTACAAAATAAAATATAAAAAATATTATTTATAATTCTATTAAAAATAAATTTAAATTTAATTATTCTTAAATGTATAATTTATAGTATTTAATTACAATTAATTATAATTATTATTTATCTGTAAAAAATAAAAAAAAATCAATCTCAATAATAAATAAAAAATTATATAAATTACAAAAATAATAATTTATATTTTAATGAATAATAACGATGAAATATTTCGTGAATTACCAAGCGTTTTTTTAATTTCAAACAAAAAAGTATGAATTTCAAAATAGAATGTAAAATTTTATAAATGAATTATTGAGAAAAAAAATCATATATCAAGTAGTCATATTACAATGAAATCATCTAAAAAATGGATGTCAGCTAGTCCCACAATGAAATTCTCGACGGTTCGTCGGGAGCTGAATTCGTCTTGGAGGTTGTGGTTCAGATGGTCTCTCATCGTGTTATTCTGTAGCGTATAAGGGACTTGCATCTTCTTCGAACTGCATATGCCATCGTGGAAACCACTCATTTGATGGACCAACATCATACTCGCCGACAGAAGAATGTCGCCTAGTATCGAATACTAGGTGCTGTGGGATAATAAAATCATCAATCGCTGCCGGATCACTTGCAACATAGTTACCTTCATTTGTCGGCATAGATGAGTAGTGATCCTGTTGCGGAACTTCGTCCACTACAGCACGCCGACATACCCGCCTATTGCCCCTTCGAATTAGTACTTCTCGAGGGACTTGTTGCGGAATCTGTGGTATTGGGTCAAAAGAATACGATCGTCTAGAAGGCTCGTACGGCATGCGATTAAGACAATCTACTTTGCCACTAGTAGTCAATGTACGCCGGATAATATCTGATATTCTTCCGTAGCCTTGTTGAAAGTACGATATATCATCAGTTTGGGACGCTTCATTGCTTATTTGCAAGATTCTGTGCAACGCGTCGATCTGCATTTGCATTTTCAGAAACGTCATTAAAAATATATAAAAATATATAATTTATATATACAGACATGCACTAGAAAAAATTTTACTTACATATACTTCAAGTGTTAAACTAATAGATTGGTAACTCATAGGATTCGGTTGTTGTATTGTTGGATTGTCAATCAATCGCCGTGTACGAGTCCAATACCAAGCAGCATAATCAGGTGAAACCATCGCTTGCCCAAAAGTGAACTGTCCTGTCATAACGTATGCGTGCCGTTTTATCCAGTTAGTACGGTGTAGCACATCAACCTCATCCCATCCAGCACTAGTAGTACGCAGGTCACGCCGGTGCAAATTCGATCCCGTGTCAACAGTATCAGGAATTAATTGCACCATTCCAAATTGTCGCCTGACTCTATCGGGTCGATGCAGCTCTATCGTCTCCCAATACAATAGTGATGTGACAGATTCCCAGATCTGTCGTCCATGCGTGCAATATGGAGGGAGTGATGCCAACGCATGCTCATTGTATGGTTGCCAAATAAACTGCATAAATTAACTCGAGTTTAGTATTGACAAAAAATAATGACAATTTATAAAACTTACATGATTGTACATTCAAAAATATAATATTTACATGATTGTGTCGCATTCGATCCAACTGGTCTTTATACGCAATCAATACATGGATTGACGTGCGAGAAAGTTCTAATGGACCCTACCATACTGTTCTTCTGGGCGCATGTTGTGCAACATTCTCGATTGGACATACTCTATCATGTCTGATCGTAGGAATGTGCTCCCATGCCCATAACTATTACAAAAGTAATAATAATTTTATAATAAGATCTCATAATTGTTTTTATAATAAAATACTAATAAGTTTAAAATTAGATCTCGTAATTAACTTTATTACGTACCTGAAGTAATAGTAAGGGACCACTGATTTGATGCGCCATGTATGAAGTAGCGTTGCACATACGACGATACAAATGTGTCAGTGCCGCACTTCTCCAACTAAGGGTCCCCCGACAATTCTAAGTTACGGATATATCTTAGGAAGTGCAAATGACCACGACTTCCGGATTTGTCCGAGAAAATAAATCCGCCAAGAAGTCGCATGATGGGACACCGTGTGTGCTATGTAACTATATCTGCAATTGCGTCTGGTGGGAGTAGTTGAGTCAGGGCTCGCTCGAATGCACTTAATCTCAACCAAGATCCATCTAGCTCCGTGCCAGTGGGTCAAAAATCGAATAGCGCATCGCACAAGTCATATAACTCCTCTTGTGAGCAATTGAACCCACGACCAATGATCGGATCACCGTCAATGCGTAAACCGAATAGAACCTCCACATCTTGGAGTGTAATAGTCGCCTCACCAACTGGTAGGTGGAAGGTGTGTGTCTCTTGGTGCCATCTCTCCACTAATGCCGTAATAAGCGGATGATCAATTTTTATATACGATAGACGGATGATTCCACCGAATCCAGCTACATCCATAAGTTGTACTACACGGGGATTGAATGGTCTAGCATCCCAAAATGTACTATCATGACGCCTTACATATAGTATTTGTTCTTCTAATTGCCCCGCCCAAATATAAGTAGATCGATGTCTACGCTACTGTGTCAGCACATCCGGGATAATATGCCCAGAATTGACTCCCTTAGCTGTAAGTTCGGTCATATTATCCTGAAACATCGATATGTTTAGATGAGTAATAAGTTTATCTCTCAATAAAATAAGGTATAATATCAGATAAAGCCATACAGTAAGCAAAGAAAATATAAATAATAAAAACTGTATGTACCAATTACTTTAAGACAATACTAAGATACAATAATTTTCAATAATACATCAATAATTAAAGTTGATACACCAATAATTATACATGATACAATAATTTCTAATCATATAATTTACTATAGAAAATCACCACATCATGAACTATGAAGTGTACTGTTAGGGCAATTGTCATATGCAATCGCGATGAACCATCTGAACACGGATACCCACCCCACCCGTCCTCCTCGCGGTGCGTCAATCGAATTTTGACCCAATATGGTCAAAAGCCCGAAAGAGAAACCTGATGAATGCTTTCATAACAGTAAATTGACCTGCTTTTACCACCGGCTGCAACAATTGTACTAAAATTATCATCTACTAGAACCATGTCATAAGCTTCCTTCGCAATCTGAAATGTTGGGATACAAGAAATAATAAGCTAGCAAAATGACAAAAATAATGTCAAGCATTAAATAAGATCAGCTACAATCATGTGATCTGTGGGCACGTTTAATATGTAGAACAAGTAATGATAAAAGTTAGTATTATTTCTGTTTCACAATTTAAGTCGTTTTAAACTTATGTACAAAAATTAAAGGTTCATAAATTTCATATAATTTTAAAACTAAATTTTTCAAAAATACTCATAATTAAGTATTTGTCTAATTTAGTAATTAGAGATAGTTGGGTCATAATTAGTGAAAAGAGAGCAATTGTAAGGAGGGATATAGATGAAAAAAAGTAATAATTTTTTATAAAAATTTATAAAACAACCTATATTGTGAAAAAAATTTAAATTTAAAACGATTTATATTGTGAAACGGAGATAGTAATAAAAAAGCACGTCCACAAAAAAAAAAAAAAATTGTCTTGGAAAGGCCAGGTTAAATGGCTCGCAGTTTGAGAAATTAAGAGAAGAATCTGTCACTAAACACCTAGTGTTGTCACAATTTCCAATTAACTCACGATCATAGTTTCATCTAGGGAATATGTATAAAAATAAATATTGTTATAATTATACTCCTCACATTTAAAATTTAATAATAGCATCATTCTTAAATTTAAATTCTTTCAAATATACTATTCATATTTAAAATTCAACAATAGTGCTCTTTTTAAATTTAAATCATTTCAAATATATCCATTACACTTAAAATTTATCAATAATACTCTTCTTAAATCTAAATCATTTCAAATATATCATTATGCCAATAATTTGACAGAATGTTCTACATTTGACCATTTAAAAGGATATGATTATAATATGTTCATCGTTATTAAAAGTAATGAATAAATTTCAAATTCTATCTTCTCCAAACAATATATATATATTTTTTTTGTGAGAATGAAAAAAATTTCTCCATTTTTGTAAATCTCCAAAGAGTGATTTTGATTAAAATAAATCCCTTATACCAATAATTTTGATTATAGTCTTCAATATTTGTAAGATTTATAGAAATAGAGCAATTTTTTTCATTCTCGTAAAGAAATGTTTATTGTTTGGAAAAGATAAAAGATGAGATTACCAATTTACCCTTAATAATAATAAGTATATTATCTTTTTAAATAGTCAAATTTGAGAATACCATTACATTTTTGATAGAATGGTATATTTGAAAGGATTTAAATTTAAAAAATGTACTATTGTTGAATTTTAAATGTGAGAGGTATATTTAAAAAGATTTAAATTTAAGAAAAATATTATTATTGAATTTTAAATACAAATGGTCTATTTGAAGGAATTTAAATTTAAGAAGGATATTATTGCTGAAGTTTAAATATGAGAGGTATAATTGCAAAAATATGTATTTTTAAAGGGCAATTTTCCTTCTTTTTTGTTAATGAAAATAATATCCTTGGATTTTTATGAAAGTAAAAATTGCTCATTCACCTTTAGAAGTAGGGGCGTAAATGAATCGAATTTTTATCCAATATATTTTAGTTCAACTCGATAAGGGTTCAGTTCGAATTCCAAATATCGAGCTCAAATATAAATTTTATATTTGGACTCGAATATAAACTTTATATTTGGGTTCGAATTTTAAACGAATCGAATTCGAATATTTAAGTATTAGACTCGAAGGTACGCAAACGTATTCGACTTAATTAATTAATATATAATTTATATTGTTTATAATATATTATATTATAAACTATTTATTTAAATTCGAACTCGAGCTTGAGTTGGAATTCGAGCTTTCGAGTTTATTATAATCAAATCTCGAATCTATCTCAAGTTTCAAAATATTTCAAACGAATCAAATTCGAACCAAAATTTGATATTCAAATCGAATTTCAATCATATATAAAAATAATAAAATTTGGCTCGATTTTCTTAAGTTCAATTTGATTCGATTCGATTATATCCCTATCTAGAAGTGAGCACTTTAGCCCCTCAAATTGAGGTTAAATGGCACCAAACCCCTTGAAAATTCATATCAATTTTTTATATTCTCTCAATCTCTATTTACCTGTCACAAATAAAAAGTTTTGGTATCCCTTTTTATCTGTCATATTGAAAAAATTTAGGTACTATTAATATTAATTTTATTGCTATACCCATGTATTAAATAGCTTTGGAAAATGAGAGTATAATAACTTTAGAGAGAGAGTTGAGTAAACAAAGTAAGAAAATAATAGCGGAGGACATTAAATCTAAATATACTTTTAGAATGTATAAACCAAATTGTATGAATTTAAAAGATTAATTAAATTTTCTTAAACTATTTAAAGTAATTAACTGTGACAAGATAAATAGGACCGTGGAGTACATGTGAATTCAATTCACAACCTCTTGAATAATAAAATGAGGAAAGTTTTAACCAATTTACTAAATAAAAATTACGGCATTTAATTTGAGTTTTCCGAAATTGCAAACCATTAAAAGCAAAAGAATAAGCAAATGTTTGTTTCGCAAATGAAATTGAATTCAAGTCTACTTCTGGGCTGGTTCAAATTCATCCCAGTAGTAAGTATAATTGGTGGACAAAGCTCCTCTTCAATACTAATAATACTAGAAATCTTTTAGACTTTATATATAAATACACCACTGTATGTAATAATTATATTCGACAATTGAAATTAAAAAATAATTTCTAATGATTATTAAGATAAACTCTTCATAAAAAGAAAAAATAAAGTAGTGTGATTGAATTATAATTATTTATATTATTATTAAGTAATATGTTGTGAAAATATCTTTAATATTACAATCTAAATACACTTATAGTACTCAATAAGAAGCAAGGGGAAAATTTGCAGTTGTTAGTTCGGCTAGTTGAGCTTCTGTCCTTGGTTTAGACCGGTGAAGAGGTTGTTGGTTCAACTCTTGCTACGGGTACTAGAGATTTACTCGGCCGATAATTCCGGGGCTTCTGAAAATTAATTCGGTTATGAAACTCCGAATACTCCAGATTAATCTAAAAAAAGAAAAAAGAAGCAAAAGGAAAAATGCCAAAGGAGAAGCTACAGATGCCCTTTTGGGGTAACAAAGCTATTATTTCCATCAAAGGGCTAATCTCCGTTAATTGTTGTAAAAATAAAAAAATAAAAAAAGTTGAATTGTGGAACCAAAAGAGATTACAGAGAGACGACGGCGGAGTAGAGGGCAGAAAGTAGAAACCGAAGCGGCGACTATGGAGCGGACAGAGAAAGAGTGTGGACATGAGGAAATTCGATCCGTGGCCGGTTTTCTTCAGGAGAGAATGGAAGCGTAACTGGCAGTTCCTTGTCGGCTTCGCCGTCACCGGCACCATCATCACCAAGTTCTCTCTCGGCCTCACTGGTAAATCTTTTCTCTTCATTTGTGTATGGACATTTGTGTTAAGTTACTCTGTAATTGTGTTTTCCTAATTTTCAAAACTATTTTGTGATATAGAGGAGGACGCGAAGAATTCTCCCTTCGCCCAGAGGCACAGGCACGGGTAAGGACTAACTTGACTATTGCCTCTATACCATTTTTTTTTTTTTTTTTTTTTTTTTTGGGATGGCGGGGGGGGGGTGGGTTTGGGTTAGCATAGTTGCCTTGGTGTTTACGAGTTTCAACCTAGATTTTGGTTTGCAGTTGAAGCTTCAGCTATTGATTTCATTTTTACTAATATGGTGCCGTTAATTTCATTTTAGGAATTAAGAACCTTGAATTAGAGTTTCTCGCATTCGTAGTTCATATTTGATAGTTTGGCTGGTTTTAATACTGCATATGATATAGGCGTGATAAGCTGTTGATTGAGAATGTGTTTTTGCAATTTTTTATGTTATAGCATAGTTCAGGTTATCTGGGATGATGGGAAATTCATGAGTTAGGGCAATATGCTTTTTGCTTTATGTAACTTGCTTACTGGAGATACGAGATATTCTGCGGCATTGGCTGACTCCAGTATTTAATGCATTTTATGTTTAAAGCTCAGCTTAATCAAATTTGGAACTTGAAGTTCAAGATAGTCTTAGTTTTTAACTGCAGTCTCAAGTGATTTGTTTCTAGTGTTGAAAGCAGTGTAAGATTTGCGAATACTGTATCTGGAGTCAAGAACTTGTATCAATTTGAGGCTTTCCCTTATTTGAAGCTTATCTCTGTCAAATTTTTGTTTCTGTAGGTCATTTAAGTCGTTTCCTAACTTGTAGTAAGAGTCTCTGCCCTCTACTTTTCTATAGAAAGTTTTTCAAATTTAAAATGAAAATCTGGAGATTCATGAAGTTTACAAGTAGATTTAATAAGCGTCACACGTTTTGGAGATGACACCTTCTATCTACTACTATAATTCTTTGTACTTTTGAAATGCACTCTTTTTCCTGGTCAACCATCTATAAAGGTGTCATGTTCTTATGGTAATTATAACCTTTTGAGTGTTTAAAATTATTAACTGATATCATACTATTTCCTGGTAATATACATTTTGAAAGTAACTGCTGAATATCTTTCTTTTGTTTTAGTAGTTATGGCATTTATTTTCTCTACTCTATGGGTGATAGAATCTCTTGGTTTCTTCTTCAACTTTCATATCATGCAAAATTCCATCCTATAATTCTGGTTTGTTTTTGTCTCATATCATTATCCTACCTCAAAGTTATTTCTTGCGGTTCTAATTTCATTCTGCCTGTCTTTGTAGGTGATTATGGCTTATTAAGCAAGTCCTCGTGGTTGTTTTGCCGGATGCCATACCATTCAATGGAGTGAATGGTTATCGTTTTGCCATTTTCTAGTGGTAATAGAAATGAGATGAGTACGTGAATACTCTTCCAAAAACCCCAACTCAGTTTATTTTTCCTGAATAAGTGATTGGTTCGATTGACAACCCTATATGGGTCTAAATTGTTTTGACTTCATAGATTCTATCTTTGCTTTTCTAGGCATTGCACATGGATGTTTGTGAATGAAGTGATTAATATTTATTTTTTATTTCTATGTAAAGTGACAGGAATTGCGATATATATGTATGGCTTGCAAGTGCAATTTGCATTGTGAATGACTCAACTAATTTGTGTCAAACTAAGATGTATATAAAGAAAGAGAGATCACAGGTTCTTATTCAGTTGTTACAGCACCGATGCACCATGGACCTCTAAAAAACTTATGAACCCATCATTTCTTACCTTCAGAACTCAATGGAAGAATCTCGAGTGATCAAACAAGTAGTCCTACAACTGTAAAAGCACAGCCTCCACAACCCCAACAATTCATCATCCTATTTCTAGACCATTAATGAAAAAGATTAAATCTCTTTCGAACATTTAGCATTATTGATATTAGAGTCTCCAAAGAGTGCAAAGGAAAAGAAAATGGTGAGCCGATCTACTTAACATAGAGCATTCCTGAAAAAACTCTTCATCTAGAACTGACATTTGTTGTACAGTAACAATTGCAAGCTAAATGAACGTTTATCTCCATCTATTTCTCCAATAATTATACATAAAGCAAGAAAAAATAAAGAGGCAAATCTCATTATTCAATTGTAATAGGAAAATGTATGTTTGGAAGAACTAGTTTCAATTGAAGCACAAAGAAACTTGGCCAAAATTCCTCAAGCACAACCATGTGTTCATGAAAAAATAAAATAAAATAAAATAAAATGTTTGTTTAAATCTTCTTTGCAACTCCAAGCCTCAGCCTGAAGTCCTCCTCCATAAGCGGAAGGCCTTCACGCAACTTGATCTTTGGCTCCCATCCTAGCAGTTCTTTTGCCTTGGTGATATCAGGTTTTCTCTGACGTGGATCGTCGGGTGTGTTCTCCACCATTTCTATTACCACATTTGGGTTGATAAGCTGCATGCAAAAATATACGAGGCATGTCATCAACAGTGGAACATCAAGAAGACTGATAATTCGCTCATGGCTGAGTTCAGAATCTCCTTCCTCTAAATTATCAAACATACAAGTTGAGAAATATATTATATTGAGGAATAATAGAAGGGTTAACCACTAACAGCTGATTCATATCCACTGGGATAACCTTGCAGCTATAATGGAACAAGCCTAGCCCCCACAACCCGGTCCTATATATCCAAGTGTCTTTTCGTATAGAGTGATCTAATTGAACAAGCATGAGGTTCGAAGAAGTTGCTCATTGATGTATTCTTTCTGGATACAAATCTAGTGCAAGAGAATAATGTACACAACAAAAATACAGCCGGTAAAAACTGTAATTTTTCTGACATTATGGTTTAGCATTTAAAATGGCATATCATACTCAAAAATGAAAAACCAACTGACCTCTTTCACTGTCTCCGCAAGTTCAATCATAGTGAATTCACCAGGGTTTCCAATGTTGATTGGTCCTGTGTGCTCCCCTTCCATGAGTCGGATAAGGCCATCAACCTTTCAATTTTAAGATAAAATGGGCAACAATGGCAATCATCAGTTTTGCATTAAACAATTAGTCAAAAAATCATATCATCAACTTCGACCCAGGAATATGGAATAGTTCTTGCATACCATATCAGCCACATAGCAGAAACTGCGAGTCTGTGTTCCAGGAAGCTGCACTGTCAATGGCTCATCACTGTAACAAAGAAACTAGAGAGTCAAAAACTAGAGGCCACAAAATGATAGCAGAAATTAAGTGTAGCTATTTAGTTTGCCGACTTTAAGTAAGATGGTGGGTGAAGTTCAAACAAGTCTCTTAATTTCTATGTAGTTTGCCAAGTTTAAATAAAATGGTGCCTGAGGTTCAAACAAGTCAGAGAAATGCACCAAACCACAAGAATATGGCTCCCTGAGAGTCATGGACAGTGCTCCTGTTAATAATTCTGTAATAGCAAAATTTCTTGTATTTAGGGCTTCTATGCATTTGTTCTGTTATGAGCTTTTTGAAGGCCAATCTGAACTGGTTTATTCTGGAGAACTATTTCAACAGCAGGGAGATGCTTTGTTTTCCCCCTTAAGCAAAGATGGACATATGGCTCCAAGCTATTTACATACAAAAAAACTTACCGTAGAGCCTGAGCTATGAAGTTGCTAACAACACGCCCATCGTCAATGTTCATTCGAGGCCCATAGGTGTTGAATATTCTAGCAATGCGTATTTCTGGGAATAAAAATAGAGAGAAAAGAGCTTTATTAGCAAGGAAGTTTAAAAAGTCTAGGATGATAAAGTCCTCAGAAAGAATTCACATTTTACCTATCCCATGCTGACGATGATAGTCAAACATCAAGGTCTCAGCTACACGCTTTCCCTCATCATAGCAGCTCCGAACACCTGTAAGCCAAAATATACATATGCTGGTTAAAAGGATGTACCGAATATGCTTTACATGCACTGCACACGATAATAAACTTTTTCAGAAAAAATTGTTGCATTCAACAATTTTCAAGTTTCACAATGAGGATATATAAAACACTCCTCTAACACTGCAATCCCTTTTTGTGTAGAAACATAAATTATTACAAGTGTGATAATGGGGTAAAGGGAAAAATTTGTAGCAAACTCTCACTGTTCTGAGATGGACATACCAATTGGGTTAACGTTACCCCAATAGCCCTCAGGTTGGGGATGCACAAGAGGATCACCATATACCTCAGAGGTTGATGTAAGTAATATCCTGTAAATTGCAAGTGAAAAGAATTAAATGAGAAGAACAGGTATATTATTCAGCTTTTCACAAAAAAGCAAAGACCTAAACAGTCTCCTTACCTTGCTCCAACCCGCTTGGCAAGTCCAAGCATGTTAAGTGTGCCAATGACATTTGTCTTTATTGTCTGTTAAAAAGAATAAATCATCAGATTCATGAAATAATGATTGCTCAGCCAAGCAATTTTTAAAGTTAAACTTGATGGAAAAATAGAGACAGGGAACAATCTTGCCATATCCTTTTTATGTTTTGTTTAAGGAAAAGAGCATGTCAGGTTGTATTTTACTTCCATATAAGATTGGAAATCAGGATATATTTAAGCTTGTGAACATTGGAACCCAATCATCACAAAATATGAGATCTACTTGCATATGAACGAGGCAGAGCTTTTTTTTTCTGTTAATAACATGAAATTGGCATCATGTTAAATGAAATGATCTTGGAACCTATAAAAAAATACTTCTCTTTCTTTCCACTGTATGGAGTTGCAGTTACTTTTATGGTTTTGGATTCAAAGTATCATTTAAACTCTACTTTGGCTTTCAAAATTACACAAGGAATCATTATCTTGGGGGGGAAAAAAAAAGGTATGTGAATCAAATTCATCATGCAAAAATGTAATGATAAACACAAAAATTTTCATTTGTATCTTGCTCAAAAGGGCTGTGGAGCAACACTGATACAAGGATCACCTCAAGAGAAACAAAAGGGAAAGAATGGTATACAGATATAAAACATAAAGAACTGATAACACGAGATACATTGGCAAACAAGAGCCCACCTTCACAGGATTGTATTTATAAAAAATTGGTGAGGCAGGACAAGCCAGGTGATATATTTGATCAACCTCAACCAATAGTGGTTCAGTGACATCTACAATTCAAACAATATAAAACAAGTGAATGAACTACAAATTAAATGGCAACAGATGTGATCATGATGATCTCGGTGCAATACTGAAAATCATACCAATGTATCTATTTCAGAAGCTGTAAAGGCAGAAAGATAATTATGCAATGAACAAGACCTTCTAGTAGCCCCAGTTCTCAGGCTATTTTCATCTAACACTTCCAGAGACAAGATGCTAATGCAATGAAACTAAATAACCAAAAATAAAATAGATGGGAAAAGGGATAGTAAAAAGGATCAATATCTAACATGTCTTTGGTCAGGGAGCTGATCTTTTAAATCACACTTGTCCCGAGCTGCAAATAAGCAAAGATAAAACCTCCAAAATCTTTTGATCTTCTATAGTTGTATATTCATTTGACCGTCATTTACTTGAATGGCTTTTCACAACTGATGACTTACACCGCAGATATCATTTTCTCATTCTCTTTAGTGGTAACAAAATTCCAGATATAAATTTAAGTCTTTCAAGAAAAAATTACCATGGTTGAATATACTAGATAAATAAAAGATCTGGTTCATACATTAAAAATTCTCCAGAATCACAATAATCTAGTAAATTTGGTAATTGGAAGCAGCATAAGGTTGATTGGTTCACGATAACAAAATATCATTGCTCTTATATAGAAAATTTTCAAAAGACACAGGCTCTACATGCCAAGACAAGTAAAATCAACTAGGAGTTACCATGACGAATGAGCTCAAATCTTGGATGTCCGATCCATTTTCTAAGATTATCTTTTGAACCAGTGAAGTAATTATCTGCAACAATCACCTGCCACATAAAACAGAATATATCTCATTTAGATTATTTATTTTAGTAGTACAAGGACAGCAGCAGCATGTTTTCCACATTGTCTCCTCAAACAAATACCTTGAAGCCTATTACACAACAGAATTATCAAGTTTTATGCATGTGTACTCTCTTTCATGGGTTGACACAAGTGAAAACTCTCATAACACTTGACAATGTATGATGGAGAAAAATACAGATAAGCCCTTACCTCGTTCTTTTCGTTTTCCATTAACTTGTCCACAAGGTGAGAACCAATGAATCCAGCCCCACCAGTAACCAAAATTCTCATATTGGGCTGGCAGAAAAAACAACAGCAATTGGTGAAGAGCACAAGAAGAAAATATAGTTATAAGAAAAAAGCAAGATTAACAATTTTGAGATGTTGACAGAAAAAGAAAAATTTGGAGGATTGGTTTTCTCTCCCAAGCATTCACAAAAACATGGTCTCAAACAAAACTAATGTACTTTACAAATACACTGTTTAATAAAGACCATAATCAAATATACATATTATAGTACTCATTTGCTTAATCCTATGACATAAAAAGGTATGTGGCAAGGGCAAGGCATTACAACAGCATAGATCCAGATTCTCAAATTCTTTTAGATCCATAAACCACAACCTAAAGCATGCTAGCTCATCTAAAATGAAACACAAAAAATATTCAGAATTCGTTCGTAACTGCAAAAGTAGCAATTGAATCTAATAAACAATTGAGTACTGACTGCAATTCCCCACATTTCCAATGTAATGAGATTATCTCAAATGGGATCAATGAAAGGAAGATGGTTCATTGCTGAAAATATTTATTCTGTTAACCACCAAACACATTCTGCTGAAATTTCAAAGTACCACAGAATGCTATGCATCATAAAAATGAAATTAAACTTAGCTATTACACATTATATTTATCATGCAGTTGTTAGTATTGTTTCTCAGTATTAGATATATTCACACATATGGCAGAAACATTAAATTCAAAAACGAAATCTTACCTGAAAGAACTTTGAAAATCGCAAAGGGGAAGGAGTTGGTGGTGGCTTTTTGGTTGTTTGGTGCTCTCCATTGGAAGAATTGTTTGCCATTGCTCAGATCTCCTGTCAAAGTTTACAATTACCGAAGTTAACACTACCAGTCTACCATCATCTTCAATCACACAGATCAGGGAAGTTTACTGCATTCACACAACAGACCCATTTACTCTTTATGGGGCACAAAGAACAAACACTGATATTTTCTTGTAATTGACAAACCAGTCTCATCTCATTCAAGTGCTCAATTTCAGTTTCGATCAAAATCAATAAAGACTTGAACTTCAAAGGGGGAAAAAAGAAGGAAAAAAAAAAACAGACTAAAGAGAAAAACAGAAGTATCTACTGAAACTCGAAAGGGAGTGATTGCAGAGCAGTGCAATTAGATACATACAATTGACAAACCTGATCACTGGATTCAGCCAAAAATCTTAAGCCAGCTGTTGCTTCTCTCTATTCAAAAAAACTCAGGCACATAATAATATATATACATCCAGCAAGCATGGTACAATTGCAAGAGCCAACTGAAGAAAATAAAATACTAGTACTGAAGAAGTTTCTTTCACCAAACAATGCCAACTCAAATTGCAAAAGAATCAAAGAATATGACAATATTATAATAAACTACGATATGAGTATGCTTAAAACTGACGAAACTTCAAAAGCGATATGATATCTCATCAATAACGCTAACAGAAACAAACATGACTGGATAACAGTCCACCACACCAAACTTCTGTTAGAATACAAGGTGTTCATCCCTCTTCAGATCTCACAGTAACAGTCAAATCCCAGTAAGAAAAATTCAAACTTCCTGATGAACATTACCTTAAAGTCAATAAGAATAACCGGGTTTCGGTGAACTTTCACCCTCTTTTTGGTTTTATAGGGAAAAAAATGAAAAAAAAAAGCGGTAATACCGCAAGGTGAGATATTCTTTGCAAAAGGAATCTCTTTGAGAATCTCTTTCCTAAACGAAACAAATCTCTATTTTGGAGTTTTATTTCCTGACTTTTGTCTTCGGTGAAGGGAGAAAAAATAGGTGGCGACAGGGAATGCAGTTAGGAGTGGACTACTAAGGAAGGTTGAGACCTGCATGGATTTTGTCTTTCTTTTATAGTAGTTATAAATCCAGAAGACCATTGAAGGTCAACACGTGCTTGTGGAGAGTTCGCAGGAACAATTCCACCAACCAGCTTTGTACCGTGTGGATTTGCAGGGGAGATGAGGTGGGGCGAGGTGGACCGAGAGCGAGGGAATTTTCTTCATATCCCTTGATCAATGGTGGCAAATTATGACAGAATCATTCCCACTCTGGGATTATGAACAAAAGATAATGCTATAATTAGGAATTTATATTATACTTTATTTGCACATTATAGTCAGCAGAGCCAAGAATTTCGCGTAAAGAAAAGAGCAAAATATGCTAATTATTTTTAATTTTTAAATTTTAGAATATATTATTTTAATTTTTGAATATTTAAAATATATAAAAAATAATTATTTTAATAATAAAAATTTAAATATAATACAAAGTAACAAAATTTTAGTCATTATTTTTTTATTTTTAAAATATTATTCTTTAATTTTAATTTCACTAACTTCTTTTCGAATTTCTTTATATTATTAATAACAATTTCAATATTTGACTCAATACCTCTTATATAACTCAATAATCTTGAGATTATTCTTCTGTATTTCTTTGAATTCAATCATATAATAAAAATAATAAATTTCACATTTTAATAAATAAAATTTAAATATAAAGATGAAAACAAAATTAGATTCATTTCTTAATTTCTTAATGGATGGCAAAGAAACTAAAATTCAGTTATGGATTGATAGCAATTTTATCAGTATCTTTACAGAAATGAAGAATAAATTTGAAAAGAAAAGTGAATTTAAAAAAAATTAAAAAGAAAAGGGAAAGACACGTAAAATATAATAGTCTTTTATTATTATATATAAAAATTATTTTATAAGAATTTTAAAAAAAAAACTTAGTATCATATTTGTGAAGATTACGAATGAATGAAAATATTCATAAAATAGGATATGTGGTTCAAAATTTTAAATTATATATTTTAAAATTTTAAAATATAAATAATAATTTTAAAAAATTTTAAAATAATTGACATATTTTTAAACTCGCCTCGTGAACATTATCTCTTCTCCACCTAAAATCTTGGGTCTTGATGGAGCTCCTCCTTTCATTGGAGCCCACAGTCGGAGAAATTTTTTAATGCATCCACTGCATAAAATGACTTGGTGAGGCAAGCCAATAAAATTTTTACAAGTCATACTAGTTCCATGTCAGCCTAGTACTCACGCGCCTTGCTTCTACTATCGGCCGCAAACCAATTCATCTTCCAATGTCTGCAGAATTCCATTTTTCCCAATAGAATTCCCTTCCCTTTCACTTCCCACATCTCCTCTTCAGAATGCATCTTTGTGTTTCATCGTTAAGTTCTTCTATAGATTAGGAAGAAGTATACACCGGTTACCTCTTTGGGTATACATTAAGTGAAACTCTTCTCGTAATTTTAACCGAACCAAATTTTCTTTTAATGTCTGCAAAATTCCCTTCCCTTCCACTTCCCACATCTACTCTTCTTTATGCGTCTTTGTGTTCAAGTCACCCGCTACCCTTTTGGGTATGCATTGGGTAAAATTCGTCTGACCTTAATCGATAAAGAATTATGAGGATGTAAATCAGTCTAAATAAGTTTTAATTGACCGACTCAATCGAATAGACCAGTAAGTATCTATGTAATTCGAACTCGTGATCTTTCAATCCCCACTTTTTACCTGATCAATTCGACTACCTTTTTCAGACACCGTTGTTGATGCATAGCAGGTGGCTATGGCATCAACAATCAAACAGATTTTTGCTATTAAATTATCTCAGTGAAAGACATTTATAGCCCTCTAAAGATACAATTAATTGAAAACTTCAAATTTAAGAAGCAGTTGATTATTGAAATAAAATTGGGAAGTATTGGAGATTTTCTTTAATCCTATCATTTGCTTTTACATTTTAGATTTATCTATTTTCACTTGAACACTGGGGGGTTTTGTCTATAACTTGAATTCTGTGTGTTTTTAGGGTAGAAGTAGAAGTAGAATGGGTTAGCTTAGGACAAGGTTTCCTGTAGTTATGTGGTGAACTTTGGTTTAAAGCTGGAGAACAATGGACAAACCCAATGGGTTAGCTTGGAACAATAGAGGAATCCATGTTTCTTGTAATTATGTGGTGTAATTTGGTTTACAACTGGAGAACGATGGGGTAGATGACAACAATGGAGCAACCCATGTTTCTTTTGGTCCGGCGGTGGAATTTGGTTGCCGGCAGCGGTGGAGAATGCTTGGCTATGAGAGATTTGTTTCTATTATTTTTTCAATTCCATGTGAAATTTTTAAATGAGTTGTAAAAATAAAATTAGCTTGTCGCACCACATCATTCCATCTAAATGGTACAGTAAATTTATGAAAAATTTTCTCCAACAATCTGATGTATCTGAAGAAGTATCTGAATGCAATCGGGAGTGGACTACTGGGGAACGTTGAGCCCTGCATGAATTTTGTCTTTTGGAGTAGTTATAAATTGAGAAGACCATTGAAGGTCAACACGGGTGTGGAGTGTTCTCAGGAACAGTTCCATGAACCACGTTTGTACTGCGTGGATTTGCAGGTGAGGTGAGGCTGGAGAGTGAGGGAATTTTCTTCACATCCCTTGATCAATGGCGGCAAATTATGACAGAATCATTCCCTCCCTAAGATTAAGGACAAGAGATACTGCTCTTAGGAATTTATATTTGTTGTTGTTAAAATAGGGAGCCGATGCAAATAGGGATCGGCTTCACATCAGATAAACATAAACGATTCAATATGGTGAAACAGAAAATGGTATCAGATTTTTTTTGAATCAGAGATTGGGTTTTTTGGACTTATTATAGAAATGGTTCAAGAAAGTCAGCTGAGAATGTTCAACGAAAGGACCTTTCTGGGAGAATAGAATGATACTTGTATTAACTTACTTAAAAGAAAGTACAGAAAACGTCTGATATTGAAACAAGACGAACATGAAGCTGTAAACAAAACGGTAGAGAAAAAGCTAAAACAAAACAGTAAGAAAGTTATAAGGAAACGAGATTCTAAACTAAAAAGTTGTAAATGACAATGAAATAAAAGAAATTGAAGTTGAACGTTGTTGGATGATGGATTGTTGTTTTTGGTTCTGGGCACTACTTCCATTTTATACTTGCTGCAAACGAGCCCTTAGCAGATCGTGGAGTTTTTTCCGACCAGAGATGCTTCCAACGGTCGTGCGGAATACTTGTGCCGAAAGATCAGAAATCTGTTTTCCTTCTTATCGGCTCTATCGGCTCCGTAGTGCCAATGTTGACCATGACCATCGGTTACTCGAAATTTTGATTTCATCGACTCGTCCCAATTTATCAAATCGACATCGGCTCAAAAGTAACAGTTGTGTCGGTTCGGCAAAGTTGACGTCAACAATATTATACTTTATTTGCTCTTTGTGTTTAGGAGAGACAATAATTTGGCATAAAAGGAAAGAGATAAAAAAGATTCTATTTCTAGATAATGTTTAATTCCGTATTTAGTCCTTGAATTATATTTTTTTGATATAGTTAGTCTTTAAATTTTATTTTTAACTTTTTAAGTCTCTTAATATTTTTACTTCGATACACTTAATCCTTTAAAAATATTATTATTTATCTACTTTAAATATATTCAAATTAACTCTAATGCAGTCTGTTCAATCTGAATAATGCTAAGTTGACAATAATTTTTTTAAATATATGAAATTATAAAGATATTGTTACTTTTAAAAAATAACTATAAATCTATTGCAAAATTACTTTCTATCTCTATAAATTTTAATAAAATTTAAGACTACAATATTAAACTAAACAATCACATTTATTTTATTAGTCATTGATTATCAAAATATATACTTATTAAATCCTTTTTAATATAATACTTTTTCATTTTATTTTTTTCACATTACTGTAGAATTTCATTATAAAACTATCATTATTGTAATAATTAAAAATCGATCTTTTATATGATATTTTTTCATTTTCATTTTTTTGTAATAAACAATTATATAAAACTACATTTTAATTATGTGTATTTATATTATTATATATGTTAAAATTTTATATTTTTTGAATTATTTTTTACCAACATGAAATCACATTTTATATTGGAGCTAAATTCGAGCTTAACATTTGTAAGTTTGGTTGGATTAAACTCAAGCCAAATTTTTTATTTTTAAAGTCGGGTTTAACTTGGACTTGACCAAATCAATTCACAAATGCAAATTGACCGTTTTACTTGTCTTGTATTTATTAAAATTTTTCTTTAATATAAAGATATAAACGTGTCAATAAATTTTAAATTCTCTATAAAATTAATAGTCAAAAAAATTTATATTTATTTGTACAATGACTAATGAAAATTCAGCAAAAGGATCAAGTGTGTTGAAATAAAAATATTAAGGGATTTAAAAAGTTAAAAATAAAATTTAGAAACCAACTATGTAAAAAAATAAAATTTATGAACCTAAAACCCATCATTTCAAAACAATAAAAAATTTCGAGACAAAATATGAAATTAAATCTTTAGAAAATGTTACGAGAACATTATCTCTTCTCCACTTAAAATCCTGTGCGTTAATGGAGCTCCTTCTTTCCTTGGAGGCTTGGAGCCAACAATCTGATGCATCTGAAGAGGTATTTAATTTTTTTTTACCTTTTCAGATATAATACATTTGAGGATTAATTGTGAGATGAACTATATATATATATATATAAAAGTGTTTAAATAATATTTTGATATATTTATATTTTAATATAAAAATATTCACACGTATTAATTTGTGAAACTGTATATAGAATAATATATGAGATTGTATATATTTTTATTAACAATAGACACTTCTTTATACTTTTTTACAATATGGTAATAAAAATTTATTATCAAATAATTTATTCAAGTCTGATTTTCTTTTTTTTTTTTTTTTTTGAAAAAACAGGTCTCCATTATCATCTTTATAGCATTAAGTTTTTAACCAAAAAAAAAAAAAAAAGGAAATAAGCTACACAGTAAAACAACATTGCACCATGGCTAAATCTCTCTCTCTAAAGAACTCTCTGTTACCCTATAATTTGTACACAAAGGATGAGAGGAGGGGGAAATGGAGCAGAAGGAAGTCTTTATATGGTGAATAAAGACATATTTACTTCCCTCCTGGCGTTGAGATGAAGCGGGGGGGGGGGGGGGTATATAAAATGAGGTATATGGTGAAAAAAATGGCAGTTGGTTAAGGGGTTTAATAAAAGGGGGAAAAAAAAAACAGAAGGCAAGAAGTAGTAATATCTTTGTAAAAAAAATGTGTTGTTGTGTGTATCATTTATCCCATAATCATTGAATTGTATATTACATGTGATAGTAATAAAGATGTCTGATTTTGATGGACCTATTTTGGTTACAAAAATATTGACTGAAATAATGCTCTTTTTTTTCCCCCCCCCCACCTGCTTTCTTATCTCTGGTAATAAAGGCATTCAATTATGGTTAATCTAGTAACTTTTAGTGAGATAGTAAAATAAAGAAAAGGAAAATATTAGGTAAGTTTGCATGAATTATATATATATATATACACACACACACAACCCTCCCCCCCTCCTTCTTAATCCCTTCTCAATACAAGAAAATACAAAAAATACTTCTTCATCTGTTCTTTGTTTAAAGGAAAAATCATCCTAAATCTACAATAAATTCAAAATCTATAATATGTAATCATAATAAAAATTACCATCGTCCTAAATCTGTATTTATTGTATTCAAACTCATTTTCTCATTTTTAAAGAAACAAAATATATTGAAATCATAATAATTTAAAGCATTATACAATCATATCATGAGCGATTTAAAACACTTAACTACGTTAAAATTATAATTAAACCTTCACTATCTTCATCTAGATTGAATATGCAACAAATTAATACATTATTCTTATTACTTGAGTATTATATTTTGTATCTCTCAAGTCAAGGCGGTCAATTGCGGAAGGTTAAGAAAAAAAATTAATTTTTAAAATAAGAATATAAGCATTTTGATAATTGAATATTCCTTACTGTATCACATTTTCAATAAATTAATTCATTTTTTTTTGGGGGAAAATATCAAAGTTAGATGTAATTAGGTAAATTATTACAACGAGTGGCTGTAGTTTAGTGGTTAGAATTCTACGTTGTGGCCGTAGAGACCTGGGCTCGAATCCCAGCAGCCACATGTATTTATTTTTCTGTTTTTTTTGCTTTGGGCTATGGAAAAAACAAAATGTAATTAGCCCAAGCCCAAATTCAGCCCCAATGTTATCTCTTTTTATTTGGACTTATCGAGATGGTAGTTGGGAGTCTTGGGACTACAGTGGTGTCCGGCCCAGTATCTTAATTCTGTTCACGCAAATCGTTACTGGCCCAAGCCCACATTTGAGTCTTTTGCACGCGTTTCAAGGAAGGTATTCAGACAAAATTTCACATTTCTTGCATATACGAAGAATCAAGAATGTACTTATTGGAAGAAACCCATCAAAATAAGGTCTTTATTATTTGTTTGCTAATTTAGATAATTAGTTAATAAAAGTAGGAAACAAAGAACCAACCCCCCCACCCCGGGCAGAAAAAATAAAGGCCCTTTGATTTAGAGATCTGAACCATAAAATGAGTTGAGAATTATAAGATTCTCTCTTTAGAATCAAAATTTGCAACTGTTTATTTCATTTTGAATTGTTAGTATCTGCTAAAGCACGTATCTTACATGTAATTTCATGCAAATTCACATGGCTTAATGGGTTCTCCCACTGTACAAGTTCTTTAATTGCCTTTTCAATCTCTCTGGTTTCTTTCACCAGGCTGCTCATGCAAAAAGCCAAGGAACTCAGACTCAAGACCATTTGGCTCTTGAGCTCCTGATCCTTACATTTCTCAACTTCAATTCCGTCAATGAGTTCTTTTGAATGCTGAAGATATAGATCCATGTTTTTCTTGATCTCATCTTCATCTGAGCCTGAAGATTTGATTGCCATGGACGATTTCCCCATTTCAAGATCAAGAGAACTTTTCTTCCTCTCAAACTCCTCATTCAATATTGTGAGTGAGTTGATCAAATTGACCTCCTCAATACATTTTATTGATGAACACATGGTGTCTTTGGGGATCTTGAGATCAAGCTCTAACCTATTCACAGTGTCTTTCCACAGAGTGGTGTTGATTCTCCCTGATGCTTGTTCGAGGAATTCTGTTGCATGGGTTATGAAAAGCAGAAACTCCATCGTCTTCGACAAAGACACCAGGAGCTTGCCATAACAAGCACTATGAAAAGGCAAAAACCAAAAATTGGGCTCCATCTCAGCTTCACCAATGAATTTTCCCAGTTCAGTCACTTGAAATTTCACTTTCTTTATGCTTTCCTCCAATTTGGATCTGTTGGCAGACAGACTAATTGAATTTACACAATTGTGCAACCTTTGAAGACACTTAGAAAGCTGAATTTTGGATAACCTAGAAGCTCTTGTGGGTTGGAGAAGAATTTCTACCGTGATTGAACAAGATAGTCCAATAAAGGTCTCTATGATCCTTGCTATGGCAAATTCACTTGGAGTGCCAAAATTTTTTCTTCCTAAAATTAATACTGCCCCAATGACTGCTGAAATTCCTCCTGCCTGGCCATACATTCTGCTGTATCGTAAGAAGCTGCAGAAGATGAACCATGGAACAAGAGAAATGAATCTTATGTGAACATATCTTTCAAAGACAAAGCATCCCAATACTCCATATACTGTTCCTAATACAGTCCCCTGAGCTTTAACATTAGCAACTTTAAATGTTGCTTCTCTTGAAGATGCAAGGCTTATGGCTACTGGCAATCCAGCCCAATAACTATTTTCCTTGCTATATATTGACCCAAAGAACACAGAAAGACCTAGTGAAAGTGAGCATTTGATGGCTGGAATCAACCTTTTACGGTTTATACTGATAGGCAGAGCAAGATTTCCCCAAAATCTTTTAAAGCACCCTTCCTCCTTTTTCTGTGAATCAGTTGACTTGTCTTGGCTGCAACCAACTGAGGCAGACAGCGCAGATTTTTTCTGCAGAAGTTGCAGGCAAAATAAGAAGAATAAAGATGGCAGGTCTTTGAAGTCCAATGGGATGGATTGCAGTGTTGGCAGGAATTTGCCGACAGTTTCATCATTTGACGTGGACACAGTTGCAGATGCACGGGGCATAGTTTGAACTTGACATGCGACGTGCTTCTCTATGTTAGCCAGATCTTCCCTAAGCTCCGAGTTAAGTACTCTACTTGGAAAAGAAGGCAAATTGGATAAAGCAATTTCCATCCCTCCTAAAGGTGTCTCAAGATCTTGCAATTTTTCTCCAGGGTTCATGCAATAAGGTCGTAAGAATCTCACTGGAAGTCTTTCCCATACCATGCTTTCCTGTTGTGAATTGAGGTACAAAAGTCAGATGTATATTCGAGTTTATTTGCTAACGTTAATCAAGCGTGTGTATAGATGTATAAAAATGCACTCATGGAAAAGCAGATAAAGGCTTCAAGTTGCTTACTTGCTTGGATTTTATGCTTCTGAGTAGTTTGATTCCTGTGACAACCAAGGATTTGGCTTGCAACATCAATCCTAGTGCAGAGCTGTCGTCTTCTGCAGAGAAGGCCTTCACAAAAAGCCCGAGCCTCTCGGATGCATTCTTAGTGAAGAGCTTGCAATTCTTGTTTACCTGAAATAAAAAAAAGTTACCATCACATGTTACAAAGAAAAATAAGTTGCATGCTTTTTATTCGTATGCATTTGGAAAAAAGAGGGTGAAAAATCCCGTAAGCTCAATTTTACTGAAAGTCATCAGGTTCTCATAATCATACTATGGTTGCTCTTTCCATGGTTGATGTATAGAGCTAGTCATATTTTCATGCATAATTATCGATCGGTGAAAAATTTTTTTACACAAGCACGCTTTAATTATTACCTCATAATACTATGCATGATTTTAAAATATGGATTGGTACAGGTAGCACAAATTTAAAAATGCTCCCGTGTAGGATTATTACCTCGTAACATGCCAGGCCTGGATAGGGAAGCAACAAGGCCAAAACACAGGCCACGACCCCGACAGCATTGCTGGCTGCTACATGGACGGGATGCATGATAGGATCTGTAAGAGGACCATTTATAAAAGCCAAACAATAGATAAGAACAATTTGGCCAAGCGCTATACGCTTTGATACTAAACGAGTATTTTCAGGCAGCACGACCACAAATGCACTCAGTGCCACCGCTGCAGCGGTGGAGCTAGCCGTGAGCCGGGCAGGTCCTATGAACCACAGGCTGAGGAAAGCAGGACAAACTGCAACAAGACTAGCATGAAAGGCATCCCAGCAGCCGCGCAAAGTATCACCAAGTGTAGCATCCGTGACTATAAGAATCACCGTCACGTACGAAAACGCAGGGAATGCCACTTGCCGGTTAAACGCTGCCGGACCAAAGAGTGTAATGCAACCAACGATGGTGCATGCTAAGGCTGTTCGGAATGCAGAAGCTGAGCATGATCGCCAAACTGCCCTAGCATGATCGGTTTGATACCCAACTGCAATCATTTTCGGCAGCAGCCGGAAGATGACAGCAAAAACAAACAAGCAATGGCTTACGCTCTTGATTCTTTAGGCTTCTACAAGGTTCTGAGCCGAGGAGGAGAGGTACACTTCGGAAGAGGACATGAGAGTGGGTTTTGTAGAGGGGCTTAGAGATACTGGAGGAGCACGTGGATAGGTCAATTTGGACCCAAGTCAGTGGGTCCCAACTGGATGCCTCGACCGAAGCCAAAGGTTCAATTTTTGTGCAGTCAATTACCAGTTATCAGTGTGAATTAAAAATAAGAGATGTGAGTAGTGGCCCTTTAATAAATTTTTTAATCGTGGTATAAAAATTTGTATATAAAATTTTGATGATTATATATAATATTATAAATCGTGCTTATAATTTGTTCTGGAATTTGAACATAGTTTCTCACGAACAGATTTTAGTATTTAAGGTTATAGGATTTGATAATTTCAATTTATTTAACGATTTTTATACCAAAAAAATATGTGAATTATAATAAAAATTAATAGAACTAGGGGACGAGGAGAGGCGCTGACTCCTCCAAAATTTTAAAAAATTTATATATTTTCTTATATAATTCGTCTTCTTAATTCTAAATTTCGATTTCGTTTATAATAAAAAAAAGTATAAACTAAATTGTTACATTTCAAATTCGGACACGTAAATATTCAAGAAATTTCTATTATGAAATCATAGAAAGGAATGAGCTAAGAAGTTGCCGATGGGGATGTGAAGTGAAAAACTAGTGCAGGGTCCATATTATGGTACAATTTTCAAATTGTAAATCATATCTGCTTCCAACAATTACTTTAGAAAATCTACTAGTTAATCAATGTGCTTTCGAACAACTAGGCTATAGTAATCCAGGACCTAGCAATCAAATCAAATGGGATATGTAAATTGTAATTTATAAAAGACTCTAGAGATTGCCTCCGAATGAAATGGATAATGTCCAAAGCTTCATTAGATGTTGTCATGAATTTAAACGGATTTGAATTTCTCATGCTTTTATTGTTGAGAATGACGATGAAAATTTTTAAAAATAATTTTTTTTAGGAATAAGTATGCGTGTGCGTGTGTTTTTTTTTTTTTATAATATATTTACCAGAGTGTAATTCTTCTCAGTTACCGGGAATGTACACTATTTGTATAATTTGTTATTTGTTTTTCTTTATAAATAAATAATTTTATTTAGCAAAAAAAAAAATGCTGCCAAAACATTCCCTTACGAACAAATTAAAGAGAAAAAATTTAACAATTGTGAATTTATGAGTGATGAAAGAAAACAACATAGGTGATTATATGATTGGGACGAGAGATTTCTGATTCATATGACAAAAATAAATTCGAATATATTGTCTCGTTTCTTGACAATGAGTTTTTAAGTTGTAAATTCAAGCTTAACCGAGAAGGAATAGTTAGGGAAAGAAACCATGAACTCTGATAACTTTCAAGGTAATCATTGACATATTCTATGTTGGTTGACAAAGGAGGACGAGAGGAGAGGAAAAAAGGGGGAGAATTAAGAATAGTAAATATAATTTATTTTTGTTTTATTTTATTAAAGTAGAAAGAAAATAAATAATAAATATTATTTTGATTTACGTTTTAATCTGTTTAAATTTGGACAAGCTATTTTGCTAACGTGAAGCGAGAGTTTTTTTTCTCCTAATTTATTTCTTTCTATTTTTTCTTTTTAACCAAATAATATAAATCATTAATTTACGTTCAAATTATATCATTTCCTTCTTTCCACCCTCTTTCTGTCCTAACCAAATATATTATTAATGTACTAAAATATTTAACTTTGAAAACAAAACCACCTAATAAACTCTACATATCCAGCCAAAAATCAATCTACAATATGTACCATAAAAAGATCCCAACATGTTAAAAAGTGTTCATAATATCCTAAATTTTGTTTTCCTTCTAAACGTGGACAAGGTACTTGTCATGTAAAAGTTCGTATTTTGTGCAAAGCAAATAAACTATTTGATGCCCCAAGTTTCTAAACCTGGTGGTCAATGATAGGCGTAGGCCTATGGTTTTGATTTTCTGGCCAAGCCTTTACCTTAGTCCAACCAATTTGGTATATTTTCCTCCCAATTCACCCCATTATATGTTAGGAAGTGGAAGAAGAGGACAGCACTAAGAAGCAAGAAAGGAAAATGACTGAGATCCCACTAGGGCTGAGAAGGCCTTTGCAGGCGTTGCTTGGCTTCTTCTACTCTCTTGTTATTTGTTACGTACATCAAATACGGAAACGTACTTCATTCTCACCACAAGAAATTTCCACCAAATACAGTGCTAATCACCACATAAACTGCTCGGTGCTGTTTGGCATCTCCATGGGGACAGCAACCATAAATAGAAATATAATTATTATAACATTGTATAATGATAATGATTTTTTTGAATTGTCTTTTTCGCTATTTTTTAGTGTCTTGATTAATCACAGAATTTGAATTATTTACTTCTAGAACATAGCGCCATGCAATTTCTCAAATTATTTCTTGGCCTAGTCTCTTTTTCATGGAATACAGTAGTGTCGTAGTCTAGTATTAGGTTAGAGATGAAATTACAGATTTAAAGTTGAAACAACAAATTATATGAAATGATATGTTAAAAATAATTTTATATTTAAAAAAAATTGAGAAACGAAAGGTAAAATTTTAAAATTTTAATTTTATTATGACAAAGTTAAAATTTTGAAAAGTTTTAAGGACTCTATATCCGTCTTGGGGATAGTTGGAATGAGGCATGAGGAAGTTTGACTAAACTCAATTCATCTAAGTCTAATGCTAGGAGTAGGGGGAAGGTTGGGAAAGAAGAAGAAGGGGAAAAAAGAGCTTCTCTTACACTTATTTATATATTATTTGATTTTTATTTATTTTTAAAAATATTTTAAATTAATTGTAAAAGATATATTGAAAAAAGCATCTCAAGTTCTCACAAATTTAAATTCCAAAGCTTCACATGAGATGTAAGCTTATGTATTTTCCGGCCAAATTAACGGCCAAATAAGAGATAAGTGACCCTTAATTAACATATGCTAAAAAAATGAGTCACATTCAATTTGATAATTACCCAAAAAAGAAACCTTTTTTGGAATTAGTCCCAAAAGAAATGATTTAACGGAGTACCAGACTTAAGCACGTCATGAGAAGAGAATAAAATGCACGTAAAGGCTATTTCAAGAAACTACAAAAGAGAAGACGATGTTTGGCAAATTGGAGGCAGCAAATTTCTTGGGGGAAATAAAGTTATAAAGGAAAAAAAAATTTAAAAACAAACCATAGAGGAAAGGATAAGTGGATTTACCACAAGGATTTCCACCAACATTGTTGTTAGGTATTTGCAATATCAAAATTTTGATCCTTTAACATCAGGCAAGGGTCAAGTTTTGGACGCAGCGGCTATTGCTCAAAACACCATTACGCAACTCCAACGTACTCTTTTAGTGCTTTGATAACATTAAGAAAAACGCATGCAAATATCATACATTAGGTTTCCCTTAATACTTTCCCTAGATTTCATTTCCATTTTATAATGCAAAGAAACCAATGAAAATTTGTCTTGAATATACTTGAGATAGATACCATATAAAAGAGTAAGGATAAATGTCCCTTACAAATAGAGAGAAATTCGCAATCAATATCTTTTTGAATGCACACGGTCGTTATTCTTTTGATATGCATCGGGTGAAACTCACTTGCAATCGTTATCATTTTGGATGAGTATTGGGTGAAACTTGTATTGTAATCTTAATTGACAAAGAATCATGAAGATATAAATCAATTAAGTAGGAGACCTGACTGATTAACTCAATCGAAGAGGCTAATAAACATCTCATGAAATTTGAATTCATCACTCATCGCGCTCATTATCCGACCAACTCGATAGCAGAATAAGTGCCCCTTGGTAGGTCGCATGAGTGTGTGTTAGTGTGCTTATATAAGCATACAGGGCAGGGCATAAAGGTTGGCCATGAAACGTCATTGGCGAAGGGGGGAGTTGGGTGGAGGATGCATATAAAGACGACCAGCCCACGACAACCGCATATCAATAGCTGCCTGCTTTGTGCATACGTCTGCTAAGTACTAAACAATTCATAAAAGGTTTAAGGAACCCTCTTTCTGATCTCATAAGGTGGAATTCCAAGTAAAAACTCTCTTGCACATTTTGTTTCTTGTAGTCTGGGATGATGCAACGAGGTACGGACAGATCTATTGACAGACAAGATAAATATCAAATGTGTTTCGAAATTAGATTTCGCGAGACTATAATTTCACAGTGCAAGTACTAGGAGTTATTTAATTTGCATATATTATGATTTATGAGCAATTGATCTCCTAAAAAGAGAAATGGAGTACCTATTTTATAGGCAGTAGTACTATTCTCTTCAAAGATAGTTTTTAGATTTATACAGTTTTAAAAGAAAAAATTAAATTAATTTTTAGTGACGTGTTTTAATAGAATAATAAATAGCAATTTTAATTTTTTTTAAATAATATATAATTATAAACAAGAAATTTTTTTTGGAATAACTTGTAATAGAAATAGGAAATAGTACATTTCTTTTAATATTAGAAAGAAAAGCATGCTCTGGTTGCCTGTCTATCCAAAAAAAGAAACGCTATATGGGGGTGCAATTGCATTTGATCCTCACAAATGTAGACAAGGCATCGTCATTTGTAGACATTATAATATTTATTTAATTCCAGCAAAGAAGAGCCGAAAGAAAGGATGCCCTTTCAATAGATAGGGTTGTTAATATTGAATTTCAAGTAACATACTTATTGTATAATTTTAATGATATAAAAAAATTTATTTATTTATATTTTTTCGATCATTTTAAAATTTTCTTTCTTTAGAGTAGAGACAAATTTAGAGAGGAAGTGTAGCGCCCTCAAAAATTTTTGAAACCCTTATATTTCCTTTTTAAAATCTTATTTTAAATTAAAAAGATATTCTAAATTTGATTTTTTATATTTTAAAAAAAATAAAAATTATAACATTATTTCATTTAACATGTCCTTCGATCTTAAATCTCTGATGTTGTGTCTACCGCGAAGAGTATTAAACAATGATACTACTAGACATTTGAGGTGAAACTAATTCAAGATTCATCTTCAAGATGTACTCAAACAATGCAAATGACTTTGATAAGAAGGATACTAAGAGTTGTCAAATCTTAAAGCTTTTCATAGCCTTCAATGGCCAAGTAATGTTTAAGATATATGGAATGCAACGTACTAACCCTACCACTACCAAATTTTCTTGCTCCAATGCCCAATTGCTAGCCTGAATTTGATGTGGATCCAACTTTGTACATTAGGGACAATTCAATTCTTTCCAGGAAATTAACAAACTTTACTTTAGACCTTTTTTCAAGGCTATATTATATAAAGTCACCAAAGAAAAAAGTAAAAAGTCGATGTCAAATTAAAGGAAAAAGTTTAGTGATTGTAAAAATAATTACTGATGGAATTAGCTTTATTTTGCCCATATTAATGTCAGCTGTTCACAAACTGAAAGGTCATTGCTCTCTCTCTCTCTCTCTCTCTCTCTCTCTCTCTCTCTCTCTCTCTCTCTCTCTCTCTCTCTCTCTCTCTCCTCTTATTTTAATAAGGAATTCTTTTTCAGCAAGAAAATCTTAGTGCCAGAAGAACCAATTGGATTATGTTTGCCAACGGAAAATTAGGTAAACCATGGTAATCTAGGACAAATGGAGTCCCCTCAGTGACGCCCCAAAATATATGGAACCTAATTGTAATGGCAAAAATCAGCGAAAGTGACAGTATAATAATTTTTTTAAATTTAATTAATAATTTAAAAATCGAATATTTAACTCATAATTCAAAATATTGTCATTTAAACTTTGATTCCTCTATCTCTGCACTTGTTTTCTTTGTTCTTGTGTTTTTGGTTCAATAGCCTTTTTTTTAAAAAAAAATTTAAAATTTTTAAAAAATAACAATCTCTTTCTCTCTCTATATATATTAGGAGTACTTCATGAATACAGGCATCAAGGTTTGTGAGTTAGGAGATGAGAAATGTCAATTGAATATAAAATAAATATTTTTAACTGATTGAGTTATCTTATATTATCATAAATTATTGTCATTGTTAAATTTGGATTTGCAATAAGTGTAAGATAACGAGGTAAAGATCGAATATTCTAAAGGGCAAAGTATATATATATATATATATATATATATATATATATATATATATATATATATATAAGTATAAGTATGTATGTATATTACATGCAGGAATTAAATTGGATAGGTTAAGTCACAGAAGTGGTAATGTACACAAAAAGCTTCCTCCACTAACGCAAAATTGTTTAGTGCTTTCCACACGATGTGAGAAATTTTCTATCACATAGCTTATATCAAATGATTCACGAGTAGGTTAGATAATGCTTAAGCTAATGAAACTCAGTAAAAACAACATTATCTTCATTATTTTCCTGTTTTCCAATGCAATTGTCCTTACCTAAAAATTTTAGCATATAGCTTTCTCACAAGAAAATGCAAAGGGTAAATGTTGCATACCAATGGGGGATTTTCAGTTAAAAACATTTTTTTCTAGAAGGATGATGTGACGTATAAAGGGAGCTTGAGAAAGAATAAGTATATTTATGCAAATTAATATCAAATTTGACGTAAAAAAGAGAAAGAATAAGTATATTTCAGTATTGAATTTGAAATCTCAATTTACAAATTAAATTTATAATATAGTAAGAAAAAAGACAAGTTTGAATCACACTTTATAGCCAAAGATAATGACAAGAGAGATTTGTGTTAATCAGTTTTGGAGGCTGAGGGAAGGGGAAAACTGGAATGCAATTTGGAAGGCTAAAAAGGAATTGAGGTAGCACTGCGCGTGCGCAAAGTTTGATTAACAAATACTACTAAATACAAAAATATTATTTGAAGGAAAACTATAATCCTTTCCCTCTGAAAAATGAAATCTATAATCCTCATGGCTTCTTGTTTAAGAAATAAGACAGTCCTGATCGTATAAGAATGAGAACAAAATGAATGCGATCAGCCACGCTGAAAAGGTGAATGTAAATGAAACCCACTTTTTTAAGTGGTTTCCTCCTCCACTTGATTGACACAAATTCTGTTGGTTTCAACTCATTCAATCTTGACGAACAATAGAATATGTTCCCTTGAAATGTGTTAAATCCATCTAATTGGCACAAGCTCAAATCTTGAGTTCTTATAACACAGTCTACCTAATTGACACAAACTCAAATCATAAGGAAAGTTATGGAATATGTAATACTAAAATGTTACACCTCCCAAACATATGTCACACTGATAAAAGACAAGTCAATAGATAACGTTGTTTTATAAAATTATAAATTTGATTTCTAACTTTTCATTGCACATTCCGTAATTTACATCAATTTACTCCTTCATAGGACTCCAGAACTGGAGTAAAGACACTCGATGGAATGTTAGACCAATCCAAGCAGTCGCAAGCTGAAAATTATTGATCTTGTGGGAAACTGTAACGAGGACCAATGAACTCAAAATGTCTGACAAAGTGAAAACACTAGCACAATAATTACCAGAACATGCTTCAAGGGAAGTTTTGAAATCGCACTGTAGGGGAATGAGTTGTGTGTGGTTTTGGTCAATGGGAAGAGTCCATCTCTTCAATTTTATTGTAGTATAGTAAGAAAAAGGATAGTTATTCCGCTAAACTACCAGCAGAAGTAGAAATTGCGGTAGTTAAGAAATTACAGCCTTCCAAATAGGAATTCACCAAGATCCGTACTACCGAATCAACAGAAAATCCCGCATTTGAATATCAGAAAGAAAGAGAGTCTTCCCCTAAAGTCTCATCCCAGGCCAACTGCTAATGCCCCAACGCAACCCACAGAAATTCCACAAATCCCTTGGCGGACTGGGATGCTGTCAAATATGAGAGTACACCTTAGCTAAACTCCATCTCGTACAATATAGCCTACAAGCGACACAAAAACGTAAACTTCACTAGGCACGTTCTGTGCCCCAGGCTCTCATCTTAGAAGAAGTTTAAACCCAAGTAATTTTACTCATCCTCCAATTCGACCAACTCCTACAACCTTTGCATGCCACTTCTGTACCAGAGGAAAATAACAGCTTACAGAGATGCTTTTTAGTATATGTTCGGGTGCAGAGCTACAGAAGTCATTCTAGGCAGATTTTGACGATGCCAACATTTCACAAATAAATATTATAAGGCCGATCAGGTGGTACCTCCTTGGTGCAAGAATGGACGGCTTTCAGGATCAAATATTCCTGCGATGAAGGCAATGAAAACCCAAAGTATGAGAATTCCTACTACAGCAGTCCTCAGTGTTTGGTCAGGATTTGCATTTCTAACCATATCTGTCTCACAACTTGGATGCAGTAACGGCATAATCTCATTGCTTGCCATTTCTGTAGTTGACTCAGTCAAATCATTCTCAATCATATACTGCTGTCCTTTCTGCATGTTTAGGTTAGCACATCTTATGCATGTACATGATCCCCCAAGATATGATGGGAGGATGTCAATACACTCGGAAAGAGACTTTTGGTACATCGTCCCCTCAAATTTCAGCTTTTGCCTGGTGCCAGGTTTAAGGACCTGGAGAGTTGTACACATGCCATTCTTCCATTACACAAACCCAAAAAGAAAAAGTGAAAAAGGTCATGACTTCAAGTATAAACAGAATTTGAAGCTTACTTGAATGAAAGTTTGAGCAATAACTCGAGCAACTGGAGGAAGTCGTATAACAAACAGACAGCCAAGACGTTTCGGAAAATGGTCTTGCAAAAGACTAGAACAGGATCTCATGATTTGCACGGGAACTCTTAGAGGTGACAACCCTTCACAGTCCACCAATACAATAATTTGAGGATTTTCACTGTCAACTAAATGCAGGACACCATGCTCCACCTGAGACACTGCAATCACAATCATTCTAAGTTTGATACTGATCAATAAAAGCAGCAGAAAATATGTATGGCATCATACAAACAGTTCTCCAAAACGACCTACCACCCTCCTTTCCAAAGAAAAGAAAAAAGAAAATTTGAAATCCATAATATTTAAAACCAAATAAATTGAGGAACTTCAGAAGGATCATTTATAGAGGGAAATTAGATTTTCAGATGGCAGAATGTAAGAGAGAAGGATTGATGACCAACCTGAGAGACAATCAGACCCCCCTTGAAAAACCACAGATAGAAATGATAATTATTACCCAAACTAGCAGCAAAAACAAAAGAGCATACCAACTGCCTGAGCAAAGCGGGGTCTGTCAGGGGATGCCAAGTTCATGCAAGCCAATCCAAGGCGGACAACAAGGCAAGGTCGATTCTTGACATCAAATCCATGCCAAAAGACTAGATTTGACCACATCTCAAGTTCTTGTTCTGAAAGAATTCTGTAGGTCTCCCTCCATGAGATTGTTTTCTTTACTGATGATAGAAAGCAGACAAAATCACCATTAGCAGCAGCATAGAACCTTTGGAGCTCCTCTTCATCAATTCTGTACAGACATTACTTGGTCATGGTCCATAGCAATGACAAAAGGGCCAAAAAATTCTGATACATGCTAATTAAAAGTTTAAAGAAATTTTCTAAAAACAGTGCTGGATAATTTAAGAAGTTGAGCCAATAAGCAATACTGAGAAATCAGCAAAACAAGAAGTAATCAAGATTTGTGTATTTTCAGGTGTTTGGGGATCTGCCCCCCTACCTCTTTCTCTTTCTTGGTGGCAACCCATTTCCTTGCACTCTTCCACTAAAATAGTACTTGTATGGTAGAACTACATTTTTGTAAGAAGAATATGGAATTGGTTTACAGTGAGAAATCCAATCTTGAAATCTATGGTCCATTTCAAATCAAGTTTCTTTCTTCAGTTTACTTGAAGAATTATTCATAAAGGGAGTCCGGCAATGATCTTCCACACTTAACAGAGTACAATAGTAGAGACTTGTTTACATGAACAACACAGCATTATCCACTGAATACTCTAGCGTATTAAATGGAAACTTATTCAGATAGGTGCTGAGGTTTGAATCAAGCACATGAAACACATCATGCGCTTCGCATCCCTACAAAGTGAGGCATTTTCATCTAGCAGCTCATCTTCATGCCTCTGTCACCACTGCCTCAATTTCCCCCCATCCGGATATGAATGTTCACATTCTGCTATAATTTAAGTCAAAATGGGACATCCAAATTCGGACACAGAGAGTGATTTCCTTCGCTTTTCCAGAGACGCCCCACCAAAATATTCAGTGATTACTATAAGCAGAATTGCCATTCTCCTTTCACAAACATTAGCTTGGCCTGATCTTCTGTGTCTCATTTTATCTATAGTTACAGGTCTGTAATACAGTTCACAAAATGCAGCAGAGAGAGTAGTATTGCAGAGTATCTACCATCTTCACAATATTCAATGATCAGTTCTTTGAAACCATGGAGAAAGCAACTAAGTTATCTGGCTTGAGGACAATAGCAGACTTTAGCAAGTAAATTGTCCCTTTTTTTTTTTATAAATTACTTTGTAACCATAGCTGAGGGCGGGCCTTGGCGCAACAGTTAAGTTGCTCATTTGGTGACCAAAAGGTCACGGGTTCAAACAACCGTGGAAACAGCCTCTTGACAAAAATATCAGGGGAAGGCTGCGTACATACCCAGTTCCCTCCTCCTACCCCCGCAAGGTGGGGAGAGCTTGGCGCACCGGGGCTGGCCCTTTTACTTTGTAACCATAGCTGTCGTTCAAAACTATTGTCAGAAACACTATAAGGTGAGTACTTGAGGGTTCAATGACCAGAGATCTCTTTCCAGACACACAGTACAATGAAGAATCAATTGTAAGGGTATCAATTTTAGTCAATTTAATAATGTTTCCTCTGCTAAACTGGCAAAATGCTTTCACGAATTATTCATTCCTTCAGGAATTTCTCTATGGTTATGGCAATTTAAGAAGATGAAGTTTCCACAGTACTACTCCAACGGTAAGTGTAATTTAGAAGTTAATCACAGATTTAGAAGCTAATCACCTTTCTGGTAGAGTAATTCCTTGATTCTCAAGCTCTTTATAAAGCTCAAGCAGCCAACTTTCAGAAGGTTGACTTTGAGAACCCTCATCTTCAATTCTGCAAAATAGTAGAAAAGTTATAGGCCTAATTAGACAGAGAAATAAAGTTATCAGAAAGTGAACACATTATCAGTAGCATCTGTCATCCAATAAATGTGAAAAGATTGGTACGAGATCGCTTGATGTACATTGTATTGGTCGTAGGCTCCATGGAAGACAAATCCGAATGGGATTCTGAAACAGCATTTGAAGTACTGATGCCAGAAGAATCTTCAGTATCATCAAAGTGAGCATTTTTGCTTCCCGGATGATCAGAAAAAGCAGTTGCAAGAGACAATACCAATAAAGGTCGTGACAACATCTGCCATCAAAGAACAAAAACACCAATCAAATGTCAATAGAAAAACAAAAATATCTGTTTATTAGAATGGCCGAATCTTAGAATTCCAAGCCATTATTAGATCACGCACAATTTCATAGTTTTCTCGGTTTAAATTCTAGACCACTCCCACGTATACAAGATATAACGAATATGGAAGAGTCAAAGATCCAGTTTATAAGCAAGTTGCACTCCAGAGGACAAAGCAACAGAACCTAAGTTCATCACCATCTCAAAATTTATGAATTCAAAATACCAATAAGGACACACAAAAAATTATCAGACTTCATTAGCTTAATGAATAAACTGATCATAATGAATGAATACCCCTCTAGTTTATGAATGAATCTTTTAATTCATATTAATTTATTTAAAAAAAAAAAAAAAACTAGCACAAACCTGCATGCTTTTAACTAAAACTCCACATGGATTCCATCTCTGAATCCATTTAAATGGTGGATAGCATACAACTTGAACGGCTTGTAGACCAGACCACACAAAAGGACACCTAGCCTTTGAAAACCTCCGCACAACCTCCAATGCAGCAACTTCAAGTAAAAATGATGCAACAGGACCCGAAGCCACCTTTCTCAATCTCCCAGAGTTTCCTAAACATTTTTGCACTAAATTTTTATTGTGAGAAGCAACCAAATGGCCTTTGGATTTCTTATTAATACTTGCAGTACTTGTCCCTGCAGAGCTCCACTTTGAGCTAGAGACATAAGTAGAGTCTCCCATCGGTTTGACTTGAGGGAGAAATGAGTCAGGTTAAACAACTAATCCATCTTCCTGAACAGCTGGATATACCAGAAACCAGCAGTATACAAATGTGCAGAAGAAAACCAGATTACCGGATAAATTGTAGCGCAACAGTTTTTAAAAGAAGCCCCTGCAATCATCGATCAAACTGTAGTAAGGAGGAAGCAAAAGCAATATCCTTCCAAGTGACATGAAAACTGTTGTATTGGCATATATGCCTTTGCTCTAATGTAGATGTCAACAAAATGAGTAAAATATGGAATAAAATCACCCAAAATTTTGAATAATAACCTAATTCCCCACAATAATCCTAATTTATCGTGTCCAAAATACAATTTTACGTCAATATGAATTCATTATGGTGGTCATTCCTCCCAATCTTTGCAATCTAATATCAACAAGCTTTGCCATTGTTTGAATTAGCCAACCAAAGTATTTTCTGGACAATATCCAAAGAGAACACCAAAGTTCTTGGCTTCATTCAGCTCTATAACAAGTACCACATCCTTCATTAAGCTACAAACAGTGAACCTCTTCCTCTTAATTTTACCATAAAGAATCATTCTTTCATTCCATAAGTGACCTTATTTCTATCTAGTACATAAATCTTCTTAGGTCAACTTTTCCAACCTAGAGAAATACCTACGGCAACATAATGAAAAGGAAATTGAAGCTCAAAAATAGTATAAATTGAAAAAAAAAAATAACGATCTCTTCAGCACCAAAACAAACAAAATACAAAACTAGTTAGAACTATTAAGGAATTGAATCGATCTCGTAGAAGGAGCGGTACCTGGAGGAATGACCGAATCAGCAGCAGCTAGAGCAACACAAATTACTGGTATGCATGCACAATTTGAAGGCAAATTTAGCAGTGAAAACCTATATGCTGGAATCAGAATCACAGGAAACAACACAAAGAGGACCAAAAAGCACCAGATTTGTTATCATGGAACTAGCGGTTGGTTGACGTCGCTCTCCAGGGCTCCACCACCAGCCAAAATTTACCATCCCAGAGAGATTCTCCACAGGTTCCAATCCTCTGTGGTTGCGTTGTCTTCCCACTGTTTGGAAACCCAGTTCGGATTAAAATTACCGCTTCTATGCGAATGACTCGCGCCCTTTTCCCCGGGGTTTTTTTTTTATTTTTTGGGTAAGCATTTATTTTTCTTTTTTTTAGATTTAAAATTTTAATAAAATTCAAAGCGTTTATGTCTCGTGTAGTTCAATATTTTTTGTGAGGGAATAAAAGTTGAACACTTCCACTCTTACTTTATTTTTGGTTCACAAAGGAGAAGGAGAGGGAGGAAGAGAAAGGAAAAGGAAATTTTTATTTGCATTAGGAAGAATAAATTATTTTATTTTTATTTTATTTTATTTGAATGAAAATAAAAGAAGTAATAAGTATTATTTTGATTTACGTCTTCATCTATTTAAATTTAATTTAATTATTTTTTAATATGGAAAGAAAACTTTTTTCCTCCTAATTTAATTCCCATGTATCTTTTCTTCTTACTAGGCAGTATAAATTAAGCATTTATCAAATTTACATTTCTTGCCCTTTCAAACCCAACCGAACATACTTGCTTCGAAAAAAAAACACACACACACACATTGGGCACCTCTTTAGAGATAGCTTTAGAGATAGCTCAGATAGAGCGGAAGAGAGATATTTTGGGAACTACAAGTTGGGCCAGACATTTGAGCCCATTCAAAAGCAAATAGACGTAAGCGGATCCAATTTTGGAAATAGGTAAGTCAAAGCCCACGAAATTAAACCAACGTGGCAACATGGCCTCGTAAATCATGTACGTTTACGTTGGATGCATGCAGCCATTCTCCACGTGTAAACTGTTACCTGTTCTTCTTCTTTATATAGCAGAACAAAAATTATGAGTAGAAAATTATTCCACAGATAAGAACAGATAATCAGTGGTGTATTTTTAATTTATATTTTTAATAAATTTAATTATATATATATATAAGTAGTTACGGAAAGTTATCATTGAGACACGTGGCTGTGTGCATGCTGTACTGATATTTGATAAAAGTAAATTTTAGAATTTTTTTTTAAAAAATAAAGAAGTCATATAAGGTCATATAAATTTAGATGAATGAAGATTTTAATATTAAATTTACAAGAATTTTAAAAAAAAATAAATTTGAAGGTTTTTTTTAAACGAAATTTGAAGGATTTTTAAAATTTTAAAATTAAACATTATATATATATATATATATATATATATATATATATATATATATGTCGAAGAGGAAACCTATTATTAAGACATGAGAAAATATCATAAAGTAACACATGTTTAAATGAATTTTTTAAAAAGAAAATTAAAGATTATATTTGAATTCATTTAAAATTTTAATTAATTAAATTAACTAATAAAATATATATAATATTAATATATTGAAATGTGTAATTCTTTAAATATTATCTAAATTCATTTAAAATCTTAACTAATTAAATAATTAATTAAATTAATAAATAATATATATTTAATATTAATATATTGAATCTTAATAATATAATAATCGTATAACGTACATGATATCAACCTAATATATATAAATGTAAGTATTATATTTCACATGATAAAGTTTTGTGATTATATTAATCGTTTAAAAAAATCTGTGATTATAGTTAAATTTAATTTTTTTAAAAAAAAATCACTAATCCAATGAGTGAATGTAGTTAAATTTAATTTTTTTCTGTTTAATACGTGTATAATAAATTTTTATATTATACTTCACATTAGAGAGTTTTATAATAACACGTGAGTATAGTTAAATTTAATTTTAAAAAATATCTATTTAATACGTGTTATAATAAATTTTTACAACGCAGACATATTAAAACATGTATAAAAATTCATTAGTGTCACATCGTCTCTCCTTTTCCACTTCCAAACACAGGGAGCACCATACAGCCATGGGGCCGTAGTGATAAGTAGTGATAATCAGCTAATATTACCACCTAATTCGATGCGACATCACCTTTAATCGTTTTGAAACCAACACAAGCGATTATGAACCCTAGGTTCTGATCCAGTCTTATAATGCCTACAAAATGTGCAAGAGAATTGTACTTCGATGATGGCATTGCTATGGCCAATAAAAAATATACTATTTTAATTTTTTTTTTAATTTATTCACTATCTTACCTCATCCACCTCATTTTTTTATATAGACATAATGCTAAATAAATTTTTGAAAAGTTGAAAATTTAAAAAAAACTAACTTCGTCTCCCTATATGGTTCAGTTATGACTTAATGGATTGTAAAGTTTAAAAAAGAATTTTAAATACTTATAAATATAAGAGTCAATATAATTTTTTTTCCTTTTGATTAAAAAGATAATTTAAAAATTAAAAAAAATACTTCGTCTCCATATATGGTTCGTTTATGACTTAATGGATTATAAAGTTTAAAAAACATTAGAATAGAAAAAGAATTTTAAATGCTTATAAATATAAGAGTCAATATAATTTTTTTTCCTTTTGATTAAAAAGAGTCTAAAAATTAAAAAATTAATAGTTTAAAAATAAAAGAGTCAAAAAATAATTATGACCATACAGACAATTATAATTGAGTGCTGTGGATTTAACCCTTCCCTTTCTTCTATACCCAAAACCAGTAGAGAAAAGGTCACCATTACTAGCTGAAAACATGAGACTTTGAGAAACCGAAGGGAAAAAGGGGTGATAGAATATCAGGCACACTGAAAGCCAACAAGAAGATTGGGAGGGAGGAGGGGGGAGAGGGGGGGTAGCGGTGCTGGGGGAAAATGTAAAACACCTAGCTTCAATCCACTGAAATTAAAGTACTTGCATTCCAAAAGCTAACAAGGCCAGGTAAATACATAATTCACTCGCTCAATATTACTTGCAAAGAAAACAAACTACAAGATCAAGGTGAGAACTTGAACTGGAACTCCACACAGCTTAGCATGCAAACCAATGATCCAGTCCTCCAACACAAAATGAATATGACACTGTGGTACACAAGCAAAATAGGATCCCCGATGCTGTGTTGTCATATCACAACATTTCTTGAGACTTCCTCACGCATCGGCTAACTTTCTTCTTGAATTCATCCCTCCTATCTCTCCATTCTTTCTGCAATTACATAAATTCAGGATTGCTTAGAGAGCTATCCGCTGGAACATTGTTTTACTACTAAGATCTAAATCCCAATGCAGGGTATCTGATTTTGACTGCTTCAAGTGAATTGTAATTGATAAACACAGATGAAAACTGAAAAGTGACATTGTTTAGTTCAGTTGGGGATGATTACAAAACAAAGCTTATTTGAGCATTATCTACGTTCTTTTGGGATGATCACAGAACATAGATCGCTTTGGCATTACCTATATTCTTTTTCACTAGGGTAAGGAAAGGTCAGAAATATGGTTAGTTTAGAAACACAATATGCAGGTCACTTCCATTACAGAAGTTACAACAGATAGACAAAAAGTTTGTTTCATATACTGCTTTCTACATACAAATACTACAGAAGACAAGAAGCACAGTCAAAAGATATCAAGAAGTAATATTGGGTCACACCTAAAAGTGATCCCTCGACAATGGCCACAAACAGAAGACATTTATATTTTTCATGTGTTTTGGGTGTGTGTGTGTGTAAAGTTAGTAGAACAATGGCAGAAAGTTCTTTAGACAAATAAACTTAGAACACACATTACTTGACTGACCAAAAATAGCCAGCTGGTAATGGATGCGACAACTATTGCAACAGCTTTGCCAAATAAGATATCGGTGGTTCTCCCTGGCAAGTTTTCATAGCAAACAAAAGCTACAGAAACAGGAATTTCTGGAATCATTCTCCAAAAGTCGGAGTTCCATCATCTCAAGACCAGTTTTTCACAGTTCCTCAAGGCCGTGACAAACAATAACATGCACATAATTTCCAGGAACTTTCCATGCCACCTTAAAACTTTCAAGTTCTCAATTTGAAGGACTCAATGTCTAAGCTTGAAATAAAAGCAAGTTAGTTTGGATTCTAGCAATTCATAGTTGATATCATAAAATATGTAGAAGTATACTAAGACTTTTACTTACTGCAGCTTCTACGTTTGCAGGAGATTCATCATTTGGGCTGGAAAGCATTGATATGATACTTAAAACTATACTTTCAACCTGTCACAAAACAAGTTCATCAGACTTTACTTCTAAGATAGGACAATGCATTGTAGATCAAAGCTCAAACATGTGAATGATGAAGCAGATTCATGGAGACAACTATAGTTCATTAAGTCTACAATGGCTTTAAAATTCTGCACTATTATATGATATGAAATTCATAAAATCTATGCTAGTGAAACATTGTTTTTAGTTAGGAGATTTCCTTTATTTTGAAAGAAATCAGCCTCAAACAGCAGACTTCTTATGTTCATATTATTTTTTTAAAAAAAATCTAAACCAGAATTTTGGAAGAGGAATTTTGTTTACTTCTTAAGGATAACCTTAATTCAAATCTCAGCTGCAACTTAGATTCTTTGGGGGATGTACCTAACGCAAAAAATAGGCAGAACATATTCATTTTCTATCAAAGATTGGACTCTCATTTAAAAGGACCTCGCGCATACACGAGCAGCACACAACACAGAGTGACCAATATTTGTCCTCATTATCCAAAATTCCCAATTCCTAAAAGAGCCATTATTTTGGTCATTCCTTTAAAGTTGAATGTTGTGCCACTAAATGCTCATATTGTTATGTGGCCGCATAAGGATTTCCAGTTATTGTTTGATTGATGTAAGCTTTATTTTCTCCTCCTCTTTTAGCATTTGCCATGAGTAAAATGCTTAGTCGAAAGATCATAAAAAATGAAGCTTAACAGACGTGTCATGTACTAGGCCCAATACCTTCATTATCCTCGAGAGGTTGGATGGCATTCATTTAAGTTTGCCTCTTCAGTATTTATCACGATGTGCAACTGAATGCCAATCACAAGCATAAAACAAAGAGGGATTGCAAGACTAGGGCAAGTTGCCACAAAATCTATGATTTCCAAATGAACGCCCAATATCAGCATGCTTAAATATACATAACCTATAGCAACATACTGTCATGTGGAATATCAATATACCTCAGCCATGCCCATTCCATCTACTATGGAGTGACAAGAAAAAGAGTTTTTCTATCACCTTACAGAATGGCCAGGAAAACTCGCCTATCAACTGCTCAATCTAGAATAACAACATCTGAATAGAAACAAACAGAAGTTCCTGTACAAAAACACTTGCAAATTTGATAATTATCATTCTTAGTTTTGCAAATATTTGGGTATATTTTGCCACTTGCGGACCTGTTTCTGATAAATGTATTTGGATTCAAGTGCCAAAAACCTTAAAAATATGCAACATACACTGGATTTGTATTTTGGGATGCACATTGAAAGTGTACCCAGCTTCGCAATCAAAACTTCCAAAAGTTCGAATTATACACTAATTTTCCAGCTTAGATTTTTCCCACTTATTTTAGTACAAATATTACAGTTCTACAAGAAATTAAACCCACGAGCAACAAGGCAATCAATAGAAACTACTTTTTCAGTAAATTAAACCCAAATGATATGCTTATTGCTCTCTTAGAAGTATACTAAAGTGGTACAAGATGGCAGAAGATAAATAACAGAATGTTTAAAAAATACCGTATGGACAGGAGACCAACGCTCACTTGCAAGCTCATATCCATTTGGATCATCACCAGGAGGATGAAGAATTGAAATACAAACTCTCCCATCTGGATACACTGAAATTCACACAGCAACCGTAATCAGTTCGGTGAAGGGTTCTCAACCTTGACAAGGAAAAATTCAAAAAAAAATGGAATAAGTTGAGGTTGGTGGGGGAAATTGCAAGAACCAACCATTTGGATGCCATAGCTCTGAAGTGAACTTCACTGTTGGAGGACTGACTGGGTAATTCGATGGAAAGCTCATGATGGCATTAAAGTAACCCCCATCACTACAAGTCAGCATTTGCAGTTGAAAAACATAATTATGTTCACTCATCCAAAAAACATAATAGAAATAAACATCTTGTAACAAACTAGGGGGGGGTGGAAGTAGCTGACAAAAAAAAATTTAAATTAAAAATCATATTTACAAGCAACGAGATATGTCAAGCCAAGGAGAAAAAGTATATCTCCTTAAAAGAAACAGCAAAGAAACTTGAAAAACAAAAATCCCTTAAAGAAACAAACAGACAATTCATTAGTGCACCTTCTCCCAGGAGTATAGTAAACCTAAGAACCATCGCTCAGGGGAACAATACCAAGGAAGTTTTACATATGAGTATCAGACATTTAAGTCTACAAAAAAATGGCTATTCTCAGGGACAGAAAAATAAATTCCTAATTAGTCGGGTATTTATTTGCCTAAAACCAATCGATCAGACATCAAAAGCACATAAACAAAGCAAAAGAGAACAGTTCTTTACATTTCAATCACCGCGATACCGTGATCGAGGTAAGAAAGAAACAGTAATTTCAGAATTTGATTAAATCATGAATACAGCTCACGGCCATCGCGCCAAACATCAATTTACCAAAATCAACCTACACTAATAAAAAAGAACCCTAGAACCAATCAAGAACTCAAAATTTGATAAAATTAGCCATCAGAGCACTATAAGTATCAATAAAGATTGTATCTTGCTAATGAAGGACATACTAAAGAGTATCAGGAGGCCCAATTATAGTAACGCTCCATTCAAAGACATTAGTCTCGTCCACCAAACCAGCTGAGAAGCCATCCACGGGGTTCTTACAAAGATCTGCACGGAAAAGAAAATTTTCTCAATCAAAACCCAAGTCGATCAGCACGAAAACATACTTCTCACGAAATGAATAAATTTTACAATCATATTTAAATTAAAAAAAAAAAAAAAGCGTGAGACGAGAGTTCGAATTAATCAAGAAGACCTTTGAGTTGTTTCTGAAGCAGAAGGCTGGCTTGTGTGGCCATCAGAATCAGAAACAAAAGCCCACGCAAGGAGGGAGAATCAAGACGATTCCACAGCCGATTTGGGTTATATATATAGGACACTCCTGTACTTGTAAAGCGGAGAAGGAGGGAAGAGAGAGAGAGAAAGAAGAGAGCAGAAGGTTCTTAAATCCAATGCAACCTCTTCATAGATATGCAAGGGTAGAAAAGGAAGTTTAAAAATTTTACTATAATTATAAAGAGGAATTTTCTTCTCTCTCAAGAAATTTTTTATTTTATTTTATAATAATTCAAGCGTCTGAATTTTTATTGAATTATTCCTGAAGATTATGAACTATTCTCTATATAAATTCGAGTTTGATCCCCGTAGATAATTTTTCATATTTTTTAAATAAATATGATAGAGCTAATAGACAAAAAGTAATTAAAATTTGAAATTATTATCTGAACATAATTTTTTGTGTTATAGAGAATTTAATAGAAAGAAGTGACCCCTTCTTTAAAAAAAAAAAAAAAAAAGCTGCAGGGGATTTGTGCACCCCTTCTGGATGAAAGAAATTTTAATATTTACTACTATTAATTGTAATAAATATTTTCTTTGACTATATTTGAATACTTTGCTTTAACTTTGAAATTTAAATTCAGAAACACGGGATGTATAAGAAAGATATTTAATAATTTTCATTTACCACATTAACTTAATGAATTATTATGCAATATAGATGAGATATTGATAGCATGTTAAATGAATAAATGACAAAATATTATATAAAAAGTGTATTAATCATAAAAGTTAAAATATTTAATTTGGACAAATAGAATATTTATAATGAATATTATAAAGATATTACTTACATAAATATTGATATATATATATATATATATATATATATATATATACATTTATCAAAATATTCTCTCCATTACTAACAATTTTTAAAAAAAATTGTCATGTGTAACGAAGTTGATTCTTCAAATTTTTATTAATTGCTAGAGATTTTTAGCTTATGAAACTTGGTAATTTTTCTTGTAGATATTATACATTAACTACATAAAGAAGTAATTTTCAATGTTTTTTATAATTAAAATAAAATATATTATGGGCGATCAAGCCAATGCACAAATAATTTGCTCCCTCTTTTCTCTACTCTCTTTAAAAAAAAAAAAGGCATATTATAATCTATAGGCAACAAAGTAAAAGTAGATTTCTTTTACATATTTACCGCATCAAATTTACTTCCAATCTCACTACATTTTTATGCTTAGTGGAATGATTATTTGGTACCTAACATTGATTATGGCACAGTTTGTTGCTCAAGATAAAAATTTACCTTGTCAATAGTGACAGAAAACTCTTTGGATCCTATTTTTAGTTCACAGAAGAAGAGGGAAAGGGAAAGGGAAAGGGACCTTTTATTTTTATTTTTAAAAAATAAATATAATTTATTTTTATTTTATTTAATAAGATAAAAAGAAATAAAATATAAATACTATCTTGATTTATATTATAATTTATCTAAAATTATACAGACTATTTTCCTAATGTGAAATTTATTTCTGTTCTATTTTTTATTTCTAATCAAATAGCATAAATAATTTATTTACTTTTAAATTTATATTCTCTTTTTTTCCTTCATATTTTCATCCCAACTACAGTAGGTGTATTTAAAATTTTATCAAGAATATAATTTCTAGTACACTGTACAATAATTTATTTATTATATGAAATAATATTATTAAATAATATTTTTTCAATTTAGAATTTAGTGTTTTATTAAATTTGGATCAATTATAAAAATTAAGAAGAATAATATATCTAATAAAATAAACATTTATTTTTCGAATATCATTATTCGTGGTATTCATGGTATATTTAAGGTGTATTTAGATAATAATTAAATTGAAATGACTTTTTTAAATATAATATAAATATATGATATTAAATTAAATTTTAATTAAAATTGAAATATATAATATGTGTGTAAATATAAAATAAATTTTAAAAAATAAAAATTATTTTAAATCAAAATAATTTCAAAATAATTTTAATTTGAGAATTCTCCATCACTTACACCCCCAATCTACTTACATATTTAGGTTTGTTTTGGTTTGCGAATGGGAGGGGAGAGGAAATGGGAGGATAAGTGACACATTTTACTTATACTAAGGGAAATTAATATATTTATTTTTATCTTGTTTAGTTGGAGTGAAAATAGGGAGGGAATAAGAGGGAAGAAGAGAGAGAATAATTAATTTAGTTTATTATTTTATTTATCATTATTTATTTTATTAAAATTTTTAATGCTATCAATATTGTTATTTTTACTCCCATTTTATTTTATTTTTCTCTCAATCTCTCCAAATTGGGAGGGGAGAAAATGTTGATGTGGAGACTGGAGAGAGAATGGTAGCCCTCCTAATTTACTTCTCCTCCACATATAATATATCAAACCAAACGAGGTAAATGTCTTATTTATCTCTACATTTATTTCTCCTCATTATTTATTTATACAAAATAGTCCAACCAAACCAAGCCTTAGTTATTGTTACTCAACTTAAACAAGAACGTCAATTTAATTGAAAATTTAACAAAAGAAGATATTAGTTGGAGAAAAATCTGAATACATTAAGAAATTTGTGACGTTTCGAATAAAAGTATAAACACATTAAATTTTATTAAACTCAATATCAATTTCAAATTTGAATATAAATTTTATATTTAAATTTATATTTTAAACGAATTAAATTCAAATATTTAAATATTAGATTTAAAGTCGAAGATTTGTATTCAATTATTTAATTAATTAATATATAATTTATAATATATTATTATATTACAAATTATTTATAATATAAATTTAAATTTAAATTCAAATTTTGTATAAAAATAATAAATTTTAAAACAATTATTTTAAAATTTAACTTGATTCATACGCTCAGTTTCGAAACTACGGCTGACGCCAGAAGCGTGAAAACCATTCAGAGATTCGCCTGTCTGTGCTGAGCTGTTCAGATTTTGTACACTACTGCCGTCTTGGAATTGCGGTACGTAGCTTTTTTTCTCTATGCCTACCCCAGAAAACCTTTTTTTTTTCTTTTTCTTTTTGCTCAACCTATGAGTCATCATTTCACCTTACCTTTACAACTACATAGCGCATCTCTCCGTGCTGTCTCCTTCCCCAACGCAATCCTTTTCCTTTCCGGCCAAATTCCAAAATCTGATGCGTTTTCGGATGCCGCAAACAAGAATTTCGTGTTGGGACCCTTTCCCTTCTTTTTATTGTCACACACCGGCATCCAATATGGGGTTACATTTATCATTAAGGATGTATTTAAATAAAAATTATTTTAAAATAAATTTATGTTATAAAATTTAGGTAGTATTAGAATAAAATTTATATACTATACACTGAGTGGATAGTATTAGAATAAAATTTACACACTACGCAATAAAAAAACTCTAATTTTTTTTTACACAATAATTTCTTCAAACTTCTCTCTTTCTTTTCTCTCACAATTCTTTTTACAAAATGATAGTACATTTCAAGTTTAGAGAATAAATCTATTTATAGAGTTTTTAATTAGTGGAATACATCATATTCCACTAATCTTAATTAGTGATGTCTCTACTAAATGGTAGATATTTATAAAAATTTATAATTAGTGGAGTTTCCACTAATTCCCTAATAATTCACATAAATCCATAATTAGTGGAGCTTTCACTAATTTCATTCACAATATATTCATAACACTCCCCTTTGGATGTCCATCTATTACATAAATAATATGTCTCGTTAAAATCTTACTAGATAAAAATTCAGTGGGAAAAAAAATCTAGTGAAAAAAATAGTACACTATTCTATATGTTTGTTTATTACTCCCTCTGATGAGATGATTCTTTTAAATATTTGAACCGACGCATACCAATTTTATATATCAACTTCTCAAATGTTGCAGTCAGTAAAGTCTTCGAAAAATATCTGTGAGGTTATCACATGACCGAATTTGTAACACATCAATTCCACATTTCTTCTGAAATTCATGAGTAAAGAATAATTTTGGTGAAATATGTTTTGTCTGATCTCATTTAATATATCCTCATCGTAATTGAGTTATGCAAGCTACTTTGTCTTCATAAAAAGGAGTTGGAATATCTCTGATAGATAATAATTCACAACTTTCTCGGATATAATGAATCATTGATCTTAACCATACACATTCTCAACTTGCTTCATGAATGACTATAATTTCAGCATGATTTAAAGAAGTAACTGCTATAGATTGTTTTATATAACACCATGATATAACGGTATTTTCACATGTAAATAGATAACCCGTTTGAGAACGTGCTTTATGTGTATCAGATAAATAACCAGCATCTATATAACCTATCAATATTGGGTTTGTTTTATTTGAAAAAAATAATTCAAGATCAATTGTACCTTTGAGATATCGAATGTCTTATTTAATTTCATTTCAATGTCTTCATGTTGGTGAAGAACTAAATCTTACTGATAAATTGATAGCAAAGACAATATTAGGTCATGTATTATTAGCAAGATGCATCAATGCACTGATTACACTGAGATATGGTACTTTAGGATCAATGAGTTATTCATCATCTTCTTGAGGTCGGAAAGGATCTTTATTCACATCTAATGACCGGACGATCATTGAAATACTCAATGGATGTGCTTTGTCCATGTAAAATCTTTTTAGAACTTTTGCTGTATATATTGATTGATGAATAAATGTTTCACTTTCTATATATTCAATTTGTAAACCAAGGCAAAATTTGGTTTTACCAAAATCCTTGATTTCGAATTCTCTTTTTAAATAATTAATTATTTCTTTGAGCTCTTCAAGAGTTCCAATAAGATTAATATCATCAACATATATAGCTAATATCACAAAGTTAGAATCAAATTTCTTAATAAAAATACATGGACATACCTGATCATTTTTAAATCCTACTTTCAATAAATATTCACCAAGACGATTGAACCACATGCGCTCAAATTGCTTTAGGCCATATAATGATTTATGTAACTTGATGGAGTAATTTTCACGAGGATAATGTTTATATGCTTCGGTCATGCGAAATCCTTTAGGGATTTTCATGTAAATATCATTTTCTAAATTTCCATACAAGTAAGTAGTGACAACATCTAATAGGCGTATATCTATCTTTTCATGTACTGCCAAATTGATAAGATATCGGAATATAATATCATCAACAATAGGAGAATAAGTTTCATCATAATCAATATCTGGTATTTGTGAAAAACCTTAGGCTACTAACCGTACTTTATATCGTATGATTCATTATTTTCATTGTGTTTTCTCACAAATATTCATTTGTAACCAATAGGTTTTACACCTCCTGATATTCGGATTGCAGGTCTGAAAACTTCATGTTGTGTCAGTGCATTTAACTCCGATTGAATCGCATCTTTCCATTGTAGCAAATATTTTCTATACCGACATTCATCAATTGATATTGATTCAGGATCATCATTATCCTGTATAACATCAAGAGATATATTATAGACAAACATATTATCAATAATTATTTCTATCCGATTATAACTTCTATCGGAAATGGTATAATTGATAGAAATTTCAGTGTTATTTTCATCAATTTCTGATTCTTTGTTATTAGTTTTCTCTTGGTCTTTATCATTATTTTATTCAATATGATCATCTGGATCATTTACTCATTTTTTCTTTCGAGAATTTTTATCTTTAAAATCAAGAGGTTGGCCACGCTTCTGGTGTGCTTTTGACTCAATAGTCATAGGTATAATATTTTATTCTGTAGGAACTTCAATTCGAATAGGAGCATTTATAGTTGAAATATGCGATTTTGTAACTTTTCTGAAGTCAACAAAAGCGTCTGGCTTTTGATTTGCAATACTTTGCAAATGAATTATCTTTTGAACTATAAGTTCACATGCGTTTGTGCGCGAATCAAGATAATTTAATGATATTGTCCAAGCAAGATCTTTCTTATACGATTTATATTTTCTCCCTAACTTATAAAATAATGATTCATCAAAATGACAATCAGCAAATTTTACTATGAATACATCTTCTATTAGGGGTTCAACATACTTGGTAATAAAGGAAGAATTATATCCAACATATATCTCATTTCTTCTTCGATGACCCATCTTTATACGTTGGTTTGGTGCAATTGGAACATATACAACACACCCAAAAATTCTTAAATGAGTAATATTTGATTTTGAATCAAAAGCCAATTGCAAAGGAGAGAATTTATGATAATTAGTTGGCCTTATACGTACAAGTGCTGCAGCATATCCCCAGGCAGACGTTGTGAGATTTGTTTTCATTAATAATGGTCTAATAATTAATTATAATCTTTTAATAAAAGATTCAGCAAGACCATTTTGTGTGTGAATATGAGCGACAGGATGTTCAACATTAATCCCAATTGACATGCAATATGTATCAAAAGCATGTGATGAAAATTCACCAGCATTACTCAAACGGATATTTTTAATGTGATGGTCAAGAAATTGTGCTCGTAATTTAATTATTTGAGTAAATAATCTCGCAAACGCTAGGTTACGAGTAGATAATAAACACACATGTGACCATCGGAATGATGCATCAATTAAAACCATAAAATATTTGAACGGTCCACATGGTGGATCAATAGGTCCACAAATGTCTCCGTAAATCCGTTCAAGAAATGTAGGACTTTCAACCCATGCTTTTATTGGTGATGGTCTGGCAATTAATTTTTACAGGGAACATGCAACACATAAGAATTTTTCAGATGTTAATATCTTTTTATTTTTCAATGGATGACCACGTGTATTCTCAATTATTCTTCTCATAATAGTAGATCTCGAATGACCCAATTGGTCATGCCAAATGTTAAAAGTAGTAGGATCAGTAAATTTCTGATTTACGAGATGATAAATTTCAATTATACGTATTTTTATAAAATATAGGCTAGTAGAAAAAGATAAAAATTTTTCTAATACAGATTTCTTACCCAAATTAATTTGAGTAATATAAAGATGTTAGATACTATTTTCCTCATTTGTTTCAACATGATACCCATTTCTGCGGATATCTTTAAAACTCAATAATTTTCTTTTGAATTTTGAGAAAAATAGTGCCTTATCAATAATAATTATTGTTCCTTCAGACAACAATATACTAACTATTTCGGAGCCTTCAATCACATTTGTACTACCATTTATTGTATAAATATTTATTTTTTCAATTTTGGGATTAGAAAAATATTTCTCATTTTTTAGTATAGTGTATGTAGTTTCATCATTAATAATAACCATTTGAACAAAAAATATATATGTAAACGTAAATATTATTAGAATATAATGAAAAGTCAAACATATCAGGGTGAAGTATTAGTTCTTCTGAACATTGTCATCACCAATTAAATGGCCTATCCTACCGCCTGTGTGTTTAAAAAAATCCGATACATTCATATGGGTAATATTGATATTAAGATCTTCAAGATCAATATCATCATCCTCAATCATTCACGGGGTATTGAGAAAAATTTGCTTCAACATTTTTATTATTATTTTTTAGTGAAGCTTGATATAACTTCATTAAATACTTGGCCGTACGACAGTTACGTGACTAATGACCTTTCATGCCACATCTATAACATGTATCCTTATACTTTTCTTCCATTTATTTTTCTTTTCCCTTATTATCTTTTCTGTTCCACTTCAGGTTGTCAGTATTTATCACAACTTGATTATGACTGTGATAAGGGAAATATCGAGTGTGTCCATGATCATAACTACGACCACGGCCACGGCCACGGCCACGACTACGGCCACGATTATAACGATGGCTTCTGCTGGAGCCAACAACATTCACTTATGGGAGTGCTGTTGAGCTAGTTGGTCTGGTTTCATGATTTCTCAATAATAACCCATTATTTTTCTTTGTAATGAGGAGGACAGTAATTAAATTTGTAAATTTTGTATACATTTTTTCTCGATATTGTTGTTGCAGGACAATATTCGAGACATAAAATGTGGAGAATATTTTTTTCCAGCATATCTTCATCAGTAACTTGTTATCTGTATAATTTTAATTGAGAGGTAATTTTATACATCGCGAAGTTATATTCATTCACGGTTTTAAAATCTTATAACCTCAGGTGCAACCATTCATACTGTGTAGTGGGTAGTACAATCATCTTCGGGTGGTCAAATCTTTTTTTTAAATTTACTCACAGGACATATGGATCTTTTTCGGTAAGATATTATATTTTTAAATTTTCGTTGATATGACGATGGATAAAAATCAAAGTTTTGGCCTTTTGTTGTGCAGATACACTATTATTTTCTTGAATAGTTTTACTAAGACCTTCAACATTTAGATGCATTTCTGCATCGAAAACATATGACATATAATTTTTTCCAAAAATATTAAGGGTTACAAATTCGAGTTTAGTAAGGTTAGTCATAGGAATCAATAAATGCGTACCTGTCTTCTGGCTTGTGTAACGGTAAGGACTCGTGCTTTAGTCTTCTGATTTTTGTAACGGTAGATATTCGTGCTGAAAACGTGTTATAAATTTTGGGTAATGTTAGAATAAAATTTACCCATTACACACTAAGAAGGTAATATTAAAATAAAAATTTATACACTACCCACTAAGAAAGCTCTAACCATTCTTTACACAAGAATTTCTTCAAACTTATCTCTTTTTTTTTCTCACAATTTCCTCTCGCAATTCTGTTTACAAAATAATGGTACATTTCAAGCTTATAAAATAACTCTATTTATAGAGTTCTTAATCAGTGAAATATATCATCTTTCACTAATTTTAATTAGTAGTGTCTCCACTAAATGATGAACATCCATAAAAATTCATAATTAGTGAAACTTTCACTAATTAATAAAACTTATACTAATTTATTAGTAATTTACATAAATTCATAATTAATAAAACATTCATTAATTTCATTCACAATATATTCATAATAATTTATTTAAAATTACTTATATCATGATGAAATAGTAATTTTTCCGCCCAAATAAAACTTATACTTATGAATGATTGGCCTACTGCGACTGAGAAGATAGAACTTGTAGAATTTGTGGCCTATTGTGACTGAGGACGTAGTACTTGTACTAGCCATTCATGCCGAAATGACCCATTTACTTAAAAAGGGCAAAAAAAAAAAAAGAGAAAAACATTTTGGGTAGAGCTTAGATTGTTGGAATATTTTGACTAGGGAATCAAGAAGACTAGTAGATGGCTATTTTTTACCAAGAATTATTACATGTAAATTTTCTGTTTTTGTTTGGCATAAACCTTGCAAATGCCTTACAGTAAGGACACAATACTCCTTCCAAGCCAAACAGGAAATCTGATTACACAAAATTCAAATTCCAGTAGAAACAATCCAAACGGAAAGAACGATACAGAGATCAGACCCAACCTCATCCTGCATAAGTAGAGTACTTAATAATAGTAATCTCCCCCCCCCCCCCCACCCCTTATTTAGGTACTGCTGCCATGGTCAAAAAGTCAACGCATCTTCCCATGCAGAGACAATGACCCATGGGCCACGCTGATTGTCTTTTCTTTTTCGACTCTTTTGGCCACTAGTGACAGAAGATGACCTTGAGCTCACGTGGAGCAGAGCACTCATGCATGAGTGAAGGAGTATCGTGGGCGTACGTGAAAGTTGCAGGACACGCGTGCTTGAAGAACTCGGAGTAGCTAGATGGCTTACACGTTTGCGGGTTGTTGAAATGGTTTCTACAACAGAGTTCGTCGGTGCCGAAGGCTTCGCAGCCGCTCTTGCAGCCCATTACCTTGTTTCCACCGAGAGCACCATGGTACTGCAGCTGAGGTGGGCAGGTAGCCAGCAGGTCAGCCTTGCAACCCACCACCGGGCAGTTTCCTCGCCCTTCGTGTGGAGTAATGGTCATGGGGACGTTGAACCCGTCCACCAAGCTGACACCGTAGGAGGAGAAGTCAGCGTGACCGTGGTGGAGGACGAACTGGGCTAGACTAGCTGGAGTGGCACCGCCAATTCCACCGCACTCCAAGCGGCCACCACAGTCTCCAGTTGCGCAGCAGAAGCGGCCGCCGGAGTAAGTGCAGCCAGTACGGGCCCAGATGCGGCCTGACCAGCGGGTGGTGGGAGCTGGAAAGGAGCGATGAGTTAGCGTCTGAAGGGCGAATCCTCCGCGTTCGAGGACGGGGTGGCCGGAGTTTGGCTGGATGGCTGGCCAGACAGTGAAGGGACAGTTGTTGACTACGGTAAGAATAAGAGCCGGATTAGTGGCTTTGGAGACGGTGCAGAGGGTAAAGAGGAGAGAGAGTGTGAATGCAGCTGCAGAGGAGGGAGAAAAAGTGGCCATGGCAGTCTGGCAGAAGCAAGAGAGGAAGAAATTAAAGTGGACATGATTTAGCCTTATCGGGACGCGTATATATAGGCATTAGCAAGGGTTAGTGCAGTTTCGTCCTTTACCCATTGGTTTAAGCCTTTAAGGTTGAAGTTTAGGATTTGGGACCCAAAATTTACTTTAGTAGTGCTTTATCTGTTAATTTTTAAAAGCTTATACAAGTCATTTATTAGGAGTTATTTAGATAATATTTTAGGGTGAGTTTGGTTGGAGTGAGAGAGGGAAGGAAAAGATGAGGAAAAGTAAAATAGAAAGTAAATGTGTGATTTATTTGGTTTAGTTGAAGTGATTGAAGGAGGAAAGTATATGTATTTCTTTTTACCTTAAATTGTTCTTCCTTTCCATTTTGAAAAATTTGGGAAGTAAATGAGGGTTAAAGGACTTTTTTGTCCTAGATTATTTATTTTATTACAATTTTATCTTATTTTGTAATTTTTTATAAATTAACTTTAGGGATATAATAGTAATTCAATAATTATTTTCTCTTTATATACTTATAACCAAACAATGAGATGTAAATCAAATTTACTTCTCTCCCACTCTAACCAAATAGGATGAAAGTAATTACATTTACTTCTTCTGCTGAAAGTAAAATGTTTCACTCCCCCTCCCTTTCCCCTTCTCTTTCCCTTCGCGAACCAAATTCACCCATAGTGATATTTTATTCATAATTAAAGAGATCAATTTTGAAAATTTTATAAAAAAAAATTATATTTTAAAGGTTGGCAGGTATATTTTGCCATATCTAAGATAGATATAAGTGGTCAGCTAATGGTTAATCTGGGTTTATTAATAATATTAAAATGATATAGGTAAAAGTTATCACTAATGCCTTAAAAACTTCTTTCACCTTTTGTTTTTTTTTTTAATGTGTTGGGAGCTTTCATGATGTTAAGCCATCAACTTCGGAGAGACATTTTGGTATCAATTCCCGTGGCCAAGGATATAAAGATTTTGGAATTATTATTATTATTATTATTATTATTATTATTATTTAAATATTTATTACTAACCAGAAACTTTCTTCCTTGATTTCATTATTATAATTAGATTTTCATTAATTAACATAATTTTAAAAGTATAGAACTAGCACCAAGATTTCCCCCCCTCAGTTTTGCGTAGACAAAACTAGGAATTGATCAAACATGTTAGTAAATAATCAAACAAGTTGAATTAAAAAAAAAAAAGAAAAAACTATTGGTATTGATTAGTGAGCGTTTGATTATAATAAAAAAAAATGTTGGTAAATATTTACATGTAAATCAAGTTTTTTTTTTTTAAAAAAAGAGAAAATATTGTATAATACAACTAATGTTCAGGTTAACGTATGAGACCAGAGAAAAGAGAGGAAGTAAAAATAAATAAATAAAGTAGAGGAGAATTAGGAGTATTTTTATCTAAATACTATATATTAATTTATAAAAGTGTTTGTTTAGATTGTAGAAGTGTGGATTTAATATTTTCCTGTTAATTAGAAAAGTGAATAATAAAAGTCATGTATTACTGAAATTGCATTATTCTATAAATGAAGTTAATAGTGGAAACTTATGTGAGAATTTTTATTTTTTTAAAAATTAGATATTCATTTTTTATACTCATAAAATTTCAACATTTAATTTCATATAAAAGAATTATTATATATTTATATATTTATGATTAATTCTTAATTTCTTTTCAAGTAATATGCATCACGAGTGTTCCTACCACTTTTATCATGTACAACACATACTTAATAATTAAATCCGTCACTTCATGAAGGCACTGTCTTCTATAGTCTCGCTCAATGTTATTGTGCCATATGTCCCGGAATTAAAATGCATTACCTTTGACTTATTAAGGCAATTGCAAGTCTTGATATTTCTAGAATATAACTATTTGGCCATTATTTGAAAGGCAAATTTGAATGCATGGAACTCTTTTTCCTTTTTATGGCTAAAATTAATTTCATATGCAAAGAATGTTATTATAGCATATTTGTATGCTTATCCAATTAAAGTAATAACACATGCAATTTCTTGATTTAAAAATGAAAACACATATATACTTGGCCGACAAGTAATTAGTTAAAAATGTTCTCCCACCACTTGTGTTTTGTATTTTTTGTTATGATTGGAGAAATGATAGATATATTGCATAGAAATTACCTATCCAAATTGGCATATGCCCATTAGAAATATAAGGCAAATTTGCTAATGCATACACAAAGAACCTTAGGGCCTCCTTCATACTTTGCAGCCCCTAGTTTGTGATACTTGAATGCCTTTATCCTTCCCTCAAGGAGGAAATAAATAAATAAATAAATAAAAAGAGTTATCTAAGAAGCTATTTAGGTACTTTGTTATATAATGAAATATAACTTGTTTGATATTTTTGAAAAAAAAAATTGTCTCGTAAATAAGGAGTTTTATATTTTCTTTTAACACATCGGTAAAAGCTACGTAATAAAAAATATTTTTATTAATTAAGTTATTATTTTGTCGTGATTTTAACATTTTATATGTATAAATTATATTCGTGAGTTAATTATACTAATTATTCTTTCTTATTGCTGACTTAATTTTTTAGTTTTAGTTGCTTTTGTCTAAAATGGCTTTTTTGAATACGTAACTCATAAGTTTCTCCGATGCTTCAAGGGTAAGAAAAGACAGTTTCTTTTAGGATGCAAAAGGTGAAATCCTTCACCCACGGAGTTCCACACCCAACCTTAAAGTGTACGAAGGATTAAATTACCGTAACTCAACAGTCCTCAGATAACAGGAACAGCACATGGTGCCCACACTTAACCCCAAAATGTATGAAAGATTAAATAACGGTAACTCAACTGCCCTCAAATAGGAGGAACAATACCCATTGCCTACACCCAATCCCAAAGTGTATAGAAGATTAAATTACGATAGTTTAACAGCCCTCAAGTAAGAGGAACGGTACCCGATTCCTACAAGAATCCACTCCCCACAAGAGAAAATGAAAATCCTATATTGCGATTGTCGAAATTCAAATCGTGCTCCTTAAATACAAATTTGCTACCCATGAATCAATTGAGCTGCCCGCGTGACAGTTTCTTCTTAAGCGAAGGAGTGGCCGCTTATGTGAAGCCAGGAATTTGACCAAACCATTACTTTAATTAATTAAAAATAATTATCAAATTAGGGTGTGCTTGGATTAGCCACATACTTAGATTGGCGAATCAAAATTCTAATTTAAATAATTTTCACTTTCTAAACATTATTATTTATTTATAAAATATCATATTCTTTATTCTTGACTTACCTCACATATTTTTTATTTTTATTTAATTTAAATAAATTCTTTTAAAAAAAATTTAATCTAAGTACCAAAACTAGGATTTCAATAAATCAAAGTAAAAAGTTTTTTTTTTTTTTAAGTTGAGCTTCTCAATATTATATTGGTCCAGATGGGAACAGAACCTCCAGATTTTGACGGTAGGCTAGGCAAGTCCATCGTTTACGCTTTCTTTAGTTTACAAGCAGATGAACGGAAGGAGAAAGACGGGGGCCGGGGGGCGGGGGCGGGGGGGGTGGGCGTTTTAGGGGAAGAAATGATACGTTTACTTTGACTTGAAAATAAATGTAAATTATTTTATTTTTTGTTTAATTAAAATAAAAGGGAAGTGAATAAAATAGTATAACATTTTTAAATTTTTTTAATAACTTATACTATTATCCTTTAACATATATATTTTTTTTATATAATTCTCTCCCCCTCCCCTCCTCCTCTCCAATTCATAACTTCTGAATCTATCTCGAGGGTGGGGGGAGGAGTAGGGAATGATATTTTTACTTTAACTTGAAAAAGTAAATATAAATTATTTTAGTTTTAATTAGTTAAGATAGAAAGAAAGTAATGAATTTTTTTTATTATATTAAATTTTATTATTTTTAAACATAAAAATATTTAAACATTACTTTGAACCCTCTACCAACTTCTTCTCTCCTTCCCAAGTGATTTTAACGAACATCTGATCAGAGTGTTTTAAGTTATTACTCAAGATTTAGGATAATAAGTTTTTTTTTTTATTCCTTCTTGTGTCAAAGCTATTGGTGACTAATAAATATTTTCTTGCGTGATTATTTTATTTTATATTTTTATATTTTTCTCACTTAGGATTAGAAGTGCGATATTTTTTCGATTACTATGGACGGTGTAATCCTTATGTGTAATTTATTTTCTTTTTATGAATAAATTATATTATCTATTAAAAAAAATCAGTTGTAAAAGTGATATCAGATACCATAACACGAATAATATAATAGGATAAAGCGTTCAATTCTATTGCTCGAAGTCACAAGAAAGCAATCGCGTAGTGGGTTATGATTCTTTTTAATTGAGCTTTGGTGCTATTTTAACAGGACGGGATCAGCATTTGCTAGGACTGTTTGATAAAGTATTTAAAATTAATTAATTAAATGTTTATTTTATTAAGTACGATTGGTAGTGAATAATATTAAATATTTAATTAATTAAATACGTTTGGTAATAAATTTTTGTTATTACTTAATTGATTAACACGTAGTAAAATCTTATTATAAATTTTAAATAAATTAAAATTTTTTAAGTTTGATATTTGAATATATTAAATATTTATATAAATATTAATATTCTTTTATATTTAATTTAAATTGTAATAAATATAGTGTAAGAATTAATTATAATTAACTCAAATGTTAAATTCAATTTTTAGAATTTATTTTTAAATTTTTAAAATTTAAATATTTATATATAAATCTTATCAAACGAGCCCTGGTTGTTCAATTTGCCTTATGTATTTATAAGATAAATAGATAAGTTCGGACTTTAGATAGTATGAGAGTCATTAATTTTTTTTTATCTCCAAACTCACCTTTTTATTGAGTTCCAAAATTTGTAAGAAATGTCCTATGTTGTTTCAAAGCGCCCCCCCCCCCCCTCCTTCAAAATGTACTTTTTGCCCACCTAAAAAATTTAAAATTTATAGTATTTTTTTATATCATATTATTTCCCATGAATCCCCTCAAAATCTATATTTCTTGTCCCATACTTTCATCACAAGGCTCACTTGTCATGATTAAAAAAAAAAGAGATTAGTGTAGGGAGTTTTAACATCGACAGCAAAATCAGCAAAAGAGATTAGGAAGGGCCGCTTCTTGGCAAGGAATATTGCTCATATTCTCCACATATGCTCAATGATCAATTTAGACCTCAAAAGTTGCATTTCCTTTACTAAAAAGAAAAAAAAAAAGAAAAAGAAAAAGTTGAATGTCCTAAAAAGAAGAAAAATGCTAAAGACAATCTTCAAACTTTTGAAATGAAAATGTGTCTATGTATCATTGATGCTTCCTAATGTCTAACACTATTATTTTCATCAAACTTTACCTAATTCATATTCTTTATTTTCATGCATGTTATGGCTAAGGTTTGGTTTGGTTCGTGAAGGGAAGGGGGAGAGAAAATAGGAGGATGAGTGGCACATTTTACTTCTAATAGGAGAAGTTAATACATTTATTCTTATCCTATTTGGTTAGGGTGAAAATAGGAAGAAAAGGAGAGGGAAGAAGTGAGAATAATTAATTTAGTTTACTATTTTATTTCTTATTATCTATTTTATTAAAATTTTTAATGTTAAAAATATGATCAATATTATCATTATTACTCTCATTTTATTTTCTCTCACTCAATCCCTTCAAATTGGGAGGGGAGAAAATGATGATGTGGAGGAAGAATATACTCCTCTTGATTTACTTTCCCTCCATATTTACATCCAATCAAACTTTCCATCTCGTTTACTTCCACGAAACAGTCCAATCAAACTAAGCTTAAAAATACGAGAAGAATTACAAAGTATGTGTCCTAAAAAATCGCTACCTCTAATATTCATGTTTTATTTGAAATTTTCGGATAAGAGATTAGAATATTAAATGAGATTCTGAAAATTTGACTGTTTAATAAAATGAAAAAGAAAAAAAAAACTATTTTTAAAATTCCGGTATCCTTATTGCTTGGAATTTCATTTATTTTATCACTTTTTTTGTGTATGTTTTTTTTTATGTCTTTAGCCAAAAAAATTGAAAAAGAAAAAAAAAAGAGAGCTGAGTACAGAGATACGAAGTGATTTTGTGATATTGAAGGAGAGAGTAAAGAGAAAACGAGGAAGAACATCTGAAATGTTTATTTTTTATTGTAAGAATTTAAAAAAATTAATCTATTTATTTTTAAAATTTAAAATTTGTAATATTTTTTTTACTTTCAACGTAAATTCTAATTAGAAGAAGTCACTCTCATTGTATGTTATTTTTCCTTTAAAGACAAAATATATATATCAGTTAATTTCCTCAACAATTAAAACATCTAAATCTATTACTGATAATAAATATGCAATAAAGGTGATTATTATTATTATTATTATTATTATTATTATTATTATTATTTTTTAAAATTTATAATGACAAAGAAAATTAAAGATTATTTGATAGATTATAATTTCATTAAAGATTATAATGAATAGAAAAAAATATTAAGAACAAAAATAAACTAATTTTCTTACAGATTAAGTTTAAAGGGAAGCACACCGACAAGCAGCACAAGTTCATTCCCAAAAAGATGAGGATAGTCGACCAAAAGGAAGCTGTGGTTTTTGCATTGGCCAACGTGGATAAGAAGCATCTTTTGCAATCCTGCTGCACCTCGTTTGACTGCGAGAACATATATAAAGGCAGAAATTGAGGAATAAGACTGTAGATTTCTTAATACTAATCTCTAACAAACCTATAATAAATAAATAATATTTTATATTGTAATAAAATAATAACTTAATTAGCTAGTAATATTATTTATTAAATTATGGATTTGATTTGCTCTCATCCTTATCCCTTGTATATAAATGGAAGTATTGTATAGTATAGTAAGAAAGTAACTCATTTAATTTTACAAAGATATATATTTCTTATTAAGTGGGCATCTTGGGTTTGACCAAATAGCTTATTTTATTTTATATATAAAAGAAAAATTATTATTTTTGTTGCACTATGTATTAAGAGTATGTGCGATTTTTGTTAGAATGAAATTTTGAATACATGCAAAGAAATTTGAACTACTAGGGATCGTGGTTAAAAAAAAAAAAAGAGAGAGAAAATTGTTATGGATGCATATTAAGTAGGCACTCTAAGTGAAAAAATTTTAGATATACTCAATGTATGTGTATCGAGAATTTTAGAGTATTTTAGATAGTTATATTATATTTTTTCAATTATAAATTTTTTTATTTTATTTCAAAATATTTATTTATGTATATATTTTTAAAATTAATGATTAATTTTTTTATTGTCTTATTTTTAACACTCTTAATTTGTGGGTAAAAGATTCATGAACAAGTTTTTGAAATAAAAGGAATAAGTAATAAAATTTTAATAACAAATAATGTAGTTCACGCTACCTTTAAGCAACCGAGGGTCCAGTACCTCTGTTTCGTCAATACTTATGCAAACCAGGTTCACAAACTCTTGGCCTTTTTGGGGCCTCACAGATGATTTGGATCGTTGGGTTAATATCTGTTGGAAACCCAAAGCCCACTACTGACCATGAAGTCTAAGCTGCACATGGTCTTTTAAAAATATTGAGTGCAAACTTGAGGCCCAATGGCTGGGTTGTTGTTCCACAGAATGGGACAGTAGATTGCTGTGCAGTCGTCGTTAGACCACAGAGGACAATTATTTGTGGGCACTCTTTAATTATACCTTAGACAGTTAATTGATTGTTTTTTCCTGTACATTTCAAGCTAACATGGACCAACCCCAACCCCTTCTAATCATTGAACTTCTCATAAACGAGACGTTTGAATTTTCCAAATCTGAGTGAATGTGCAGAAGAGAAATGCTGTCCCTAATAAGGTGTGAGCACAAAGTCAATAATTCATACAGATTTATTTGCAATTCGAATTCTCTTTTAGAGAGATTCATTTTCATACCTGCTAATCAATAGAATGGTTGAGAGAGAGAGAGAGAGAGAACAATTGATGCAACAGATTTGCCACCAAAACATTTTAAAGTAGTTCAAGATTTCTGACATTCAAAATAATGTTCCTCAGCAGTAAGTTGTCTGTGTGTGTGTGTGTGTGTGTGTTTCCCCTTTTTTTCTTTTTGGGGTTGGGGGAGAAAGGGTTTTGGGGAGAGGGGAGGGACTGGTAACAGGAAATTTCCTTTCTCCTACCGGAGCAACCCCTAGAACGTATATTACAGGCACTCGAGTGAATTTAGAAATAGGAAAACGTCAGAAACAAAACTATACCATAAAGTTTTCAAGTACATCTAGCATGCGATATTCATTAGTGGGTCCCAACATCATGATTCAAGCACTCAAAGAGAAAATAATGGAAGAATTACTGCAATTTATCATGGATGCAATGATGACTGGGAAGAAGTCAACTCACAATGAGGAAAACTCAGATTCTCGATCTTTTAACCATGAGTAAAAATGGCATAGGATCCCAAGTGCCTTTAACAAAATCCTATGTTTTCAACTAGCTAATGATTAGCAAACATACAAACAGAAGTTAAATTTCCCCTTAATACTTGAATGAGCCCCCACTTCTATCTCAACTTCGTGTCCATTTCAACTTCGACTAGCTCATGCTTAAAATGAGAATACAGATTGCATACCACCTTCTCTTTTTATGGCTTCTGCTTGCAGTGTTTCAACAGCATTTCACAATCACCTCAGAGGTTCAAGCTGAAAACTCAGGCAAGCATCTATGGATTTGCTTCAATCCCCCACTCCAAACCTGGCTCTCCTCCTTTCCTGATCGATTCTCCTAAGTTCACATAAACTTAACATTATATTTCTAATATTGGTTTCTGCCAATTTATAATGGACTTTCTGAATCACTTCCGCAGTTAACCTCAAGTTCAGCCCTGCAAAGTACAGCTCAAGATCTACAACTGGGCATGTTCTAACTACATTGGTGAGGAGAAAGTCCCGTATTGTTTGTTTAGTCCCTTTTTAACTTGAAGAAAGATTTATGAATCAAATGATTTTACAATTCATAGATATGAAATTCATGCAGGTAAGAGAGAAGAAAATACATAAAGCTCCATCTGGACCAAACCCAGTGGGAAATCAACATCCACCAGAAAGACCATGAAGTCGTGAATGTACTTCACTGTCAGAACACAAACTCAAAGGTTGGAGGTTAGATGCATCTCTGTAACTTAGAAGATTAATATGCTCAGGATATTGGGTTTGTACAAAAAGTGGGTTATCTTTAAGAATTCAAATTATATTTCCCTACATCCTAAAAATAGCCAGCAGAATTCTTGTGACAATACAAAGCACTTGCTAGATGTCTCCTAAGATGTTTCAAAGAAAGCACAGATATTGACTGACAACAACACAAATACTTTTATGAGAATGTCGGGCATGAGTTTTGAAGGGGAAAAAAAGCATGTGATTTGTATCTATTTCTAAATCTGCATGCTTGGAAGTAAAGTTTCATGCTTGGTAGCAGTCAATTCAACTGTTATCCCACGTCTTGCAGAAATTGAATGTGCTTCTGATATACCAAAACAAATAAGCAGTTAGTCTCATTATAGTATGATCAAATAGCAACAGTTTCATTAAGGGCCAAGTTTTCAAATTAACTCCCATGTGCTTGCAGAACTAGAGGAGTTCTTGCAGGTCAGAAGATAATAAACTGCTTGTCTCACCAAAGTTGAAACCATAATCAGATGTATGCAATTCCTTAGGTGAGTATACAAGCTTAGAGTAACAGCACAAAAAGACACTGATGGATGGCTTCTCAAAATCTTTTTCAGATTTTTAAACCAACTTTCAAGATTTGATAGTCTTACAATTGAAAAATGATGCTTAGACATTTTAAATGCTTAATCAAATATGTTTGACCAACTGAACGACCATTCATTGCATCCAAATAAATACAGAGGAGTAGGTTGGTTACGCAGTGGCTATTTTATGCTACTATCAGAGAGGCAGACAGTTTATATCCATCCATGTTATGTAGAAAACAATTTTTAATCTGATGCAATATACTTAAAGGGCACCAATATGAAAGGTTTACTTGAGCAATAAATACAATCTATGTTAATGATTCAGTCGATACAACTTAAAAGAATGACCCAACCAAAAAAGGCCACTATATGCTAAGATACAGCTCTCAAAATATACAAATTTAACTTACAACTACAAAATTTAGCATGCAATATCATGCTGCACGCTTCCGCTTTGACCGCTTACTCCTCCTTGTCCGAGTGTAATTTGGAACTGGTTTACTGCTGCTAGAAGAATATGCCTCTTCCAGAACCTCATCATCCTGCTGGGAACATTTGAATTAGGTGTAGAACTCCAACATCCAAACCAAAACAAGCAATGCAGAAAAAGTATCAGATATTCATACATGGTAAACAGAAGCACCAACTTGTGGCTCATTTTACAAATAATTTCTTTCCTGTTCTGATATAGATTCATCAAGTCTGCATATACATTTTTCTCTGAGGTTACAAACCTGTTGTCCCAAATCCATATCCAAATGTTTGCACTCCTCTATGACAGTCGACCATCTGGAAGCTTTATTGGTACTGATAAATGATTTAATGTTGGACTGCAAAAATGGGGGACGTAAGTACACTCTAGTTTCTTGTTCCCCTTAACAGCATTCAGAGGACATACATGGTATCCTTAAAGTGCACTTCCATTCAGGAATGGCTCCTCTCCAGTTTTATAAAAACTAGAGAACTTCTAGTGTTTTAATTATATTAAGACACAGCGCTAGTAATAATCTACATGGCTGTAATTTATCTACAACATTCTACTTTTTCTCACCATGAAAAGCTCAACTTAGTAACTACCTCTTCTGCATCAAGTTTTGTTTTAATTTTAACCGTCAAATATAATTATTGTTGAGGTGGTGCATTTGTATATAAATATTAGAAGATCTCCAGTGTTATTAAAACTAAAGAGGAACCTTGCCCCTTCCATTCATGGTGTGATATGGTATGGCTGAAAATTCTGATGTTCAAAGCACACATCGTGATATCATATGCCAAATATTCCCACCAAAGAAAAAAAAGAAAAAGAAAAAACAGAGTACTGCAAGCCAAAACTTTACTGAATTGAATAGTCTTCAAGCAATTGCTCAGGCCAATAACTACTTTTAGACATTTTAAGGTTCTTGGTACAAAGGAAAAATTTTTGAAGGACAAAGATGATTTTCAGATCTGGGAATGACTTGTGATTACAAAAATCACGTTAAACCGCTGCCCCACAAAGACAAAAGGATGTCAGAATCATTATATAATCTCCATTAGACATATTTAAAAAAGACATCTAGTACGTTTCCTTTTCATGCTTCTTTCCCCCCTATAGTTGGCACAAGTTTTAGCATGCTTTCCGGGTTCAAAAGTTGTACATCAGTCAATCTCAACACACAAATGCAAGGCTTTTGAATTGGTCCACGCAATCCATAAGGATTTCCACTCCAGACTGATGACACATGCACGCAATTCATAATTGTTTAGACGGTGCTAAAGTAGAGCTCTCCAACCAGAAAAATGAAGGCCATGCTATAGTTTTATATGAGAAATGTACATTTCTTTACTGCTTCATATAGTATCAAACTGGTGAATATCTGTTGTCTCAGGACAAAGACCTTAACAACTGGTTTAAGATTTAACTCATGCTAGAAACTGCAACTTCAAATTTACCTTAGACTTGGCCTCTTCATCTGACTCCTCAGAATCAGATACAGATTCTGATGTCTGAGCTTCTTCTGATGCCGTGGCCTTCCTCAAGTTTTTCTTCTTCTCTTCGTCTTTCAATTGCCTAAATCTGTTTTATTTCCAATTTGAGTAATGAACCTCTGGGATCATTTGAATATCCAAGTAGACAACTCTAAATATAGAATAATACCAACCTATCACCAGTTCGCTCTGGTTGAGGAGCTGATCTCTTTGCACGTCCAGCAGTAATGATGCCATTTGCATTCTCGCTAACAACAGGCTTTGCACCACCTAACTTACGTAACCAGACCTGTTGTGCTGTGCTTAGCACATTGTTTATGAACCTATAAATACAGCAACACGAGGCACATATTTATTCACCATAAAAGATAATGCGTCTACATTAGAAGATGCACTAAATAATGAATGAAGGAAATTCTGGTCTAACTTAGCAGTCAGAACATGTCTAAGAAAGTATGGTGGACAATAGCACTTGGTTTATGTCTGGGTGCCATGATATATGCATGATCACTTAAGGATTATTAATTCATAGCACTACAAAAAAATACACCCACAGGGAATATAACCATGAAACTGAAGGGAATACGAAGCAATAAACTACTTCTGGAAACAGGTTCACAGTATCTTACCAGTAAATTGTTAATCCTGATGGCACAGACAGAGAAAAGTAACCAATCATGAGAGGAAGAAACTTGAAAATGAGAAGTGTGTTCTTCTGTGTTGGATCATCTGTCTACCAAATTAGGAACAAGAAAAACAAGGTAAGATGCCTGAGAAGAATTGTTTCTCTCTTGCTCTCTCTCTTCTCCTTTTCTTCTTCCTTTTTTTTTTCCCTTAACAAATTATAGAAGTGAACTTAGTCTGTACTTGGGGAGGCTTCATTATCTCCATTGAAACGAATTGTGAAACAACTAGAAGGGCAGGCAAAACAAGGTATGCTGCAGTGTCATGCCAACCAAGCGGTGGATGTCCATCCTGCAACCAAATAAACACAACACAGAATGCACCTGATAACTTGATATATAATTTACATTTCTAGTATCTAGCCATTTGGAAAAATAAATTAGTAAAAAAGATACCATGCTAGTGATTTGATGAAAATTGTAAAACAAATGCCAATTGTAGGAGCAAGCAATCTGGTTAGCTCCTGAGTATAATATATAGGAAAACTTACAACAAATGGGAGAAGCCAAGAAATTCCAGATCCACTTTGCCGAGCAGCAATAGTGGTTGGGCCTCCCAAAGAAGGAATCCAAAAGAAACCCTCAGTCAGCAGTCCCTATAAATGAGAAAAGGCAAATATTCAACAAATATTTGCTCTCATACAATTACTCTCATACAATTATTTTGTGGAACAAATATTTGCTCTCAGCAACAAATATATTTTTCCTCTTAATATTACTCTCATACAATTTCTGTCAAGACTTCTTAAATACCTCATTTGCCACATTTGAAAGAGCTTGATATAAACCTATCCAAACTGGTATTGTAGCAAGCGTTGGGAAACATCCTGTTAATCCATTCAAAACAGGAACCATATGTTTGTCATTCACATAATGATGAATCATGAACACCAGAAAACTAAACATTATCTAGGAAAGAAAGAAATAGAAAAACATAGAAAATCTGCTGAATCTTCCCAAGAAAGAATTTGCGGGATGCGAATCAGCGAACTGGTCAACTAAAGTAGCCATGTTAAAGAGAAGAAATGTCAAACCCTTCTCTTTTTCAAATGTAACATTTCTTCTCTTTCCTTGTGAACAAGGAAGAGGCTCAAAACATAAATTGACTATGAAAGATGAGGCTTAAATTCTATACGTCAACTGAAGCAGCAGTGCTTTGCAGCTAGAATAATCCCCTTTAAGACTCTTTACTAAATAATCATCATACATTTAGATATGCCAAACCGAGAAAGAGCCAGGTTGATATTATTTTGTGGCACAAAATGCTGCACGCACATCAAGGTAAGTTCTTTAAAGTAACTAGACCAAAGGATCTATGAATTTAATTTTTTAGAGCATTGATCTTATTCCCGCTTTCCACATCGATATTAAGGAGCTAATGACAAATGTTCAATCTAAGAATCGAGCTGCTTTTGGTATAATTTCATGGCAAAGGTAGAAGAAAACATGGTTATAAGGTTCCCTTTTCCCCCCCTGTAGTTTAGGGTTGAAAGAGACAGCAGGAACTTATTTTTATTGCCACATCATGGAAATGGATTATCTGGTAACATTACTCCATGTAATATCCTTAACATGAAGTCATAAACAGGAGTAGTTACAAATGGATTTTAGCTGAAGTTCTTTAAGAGCCTATTGTGCATATATGAATGATGAGATCACTTTGTTATCATAATTCTTCAATTCATCGTTTTTGTATAATCCTTGATTTAAACAAGTTCTAACATAACCCAGATAGTCACTACATTCGGACAAACCATGGTTTTGAAAGTTGGACCGGACTGGCCGGTTCAACCAGTCGGGCCGGGAACCGGCCACTGGTCCGTTCTAACTCTATACTATAAATTGGCAGCAACAAAACCGGTCAAAACCAGTTGGACCGGTCAAAACCGGTCAATTTGAATTTTTTTTTTTAAAGGTAATAAATTTATTCTTATGTTTAAAACCTTTTTGGCAAATAATTAAGTTATTCTTATTTAAAATCTATTAGTTTTAATAGACATCTTTTATATTGTTTATTTATTTTTATTTTTTTAATATATATATAATAATAAATAATATTTTTATGTACAATAGTATTAAGAAAATATATTTAATTACATTCCAGTTCGACCACGGTTCAACCCGATCGGACTTGTGAACCATTGAAGCTATTGCTTCACCGGTTCGATGACCAGTCCGGTTTTCAGAAACTTGGGACAAACACATATACAGGAGTCTGACTTTTTAAAAGTAAAAATAGTTGTAGGCATGATAAAGACCAATAGCAGTATGAGAATAAACAAAACATCATGTCAATGTATAACACAAAAACTTGCAGCACACCGTCCATGAAATTGACACAAGAAGTGAATGTCCATATTGCCTTAGACTTCAATACTTACCCATCAATTTAAACTTCCAATTTAACAGCTTATGCTGATCACAAAAGTTATCTACTCATCAAATATAGTAACATAAACTATCAAGCCCCAACTTCTTTTCCCTTTTCAAAACACAAGCAGAAAGAAATTCAGGCTTTTGAGGCCAAAGTTGGTATGCAACAATAGAAAAACAACAAGAAGTAATGAACTAAAATGGTAGTTGATAAATAGACTATTACCTGCTAGAGGATTAACCCCTGCCTGTCTATATAGACGCGAAGTCTCAAGCTGTATTCTTTCCTAATACAGGATAAGATTGTTGTTATTTCTGTTAAGTTTTGTCTCCAAAGATAATAATGCAACAGAGTATACTTTTCAAGGATCTTGATTTCATGATTGAGTGGGAAAACTCAGTGACCTCAGTCATCAACATTCTAAGCATAATAAAACTACACTTGTGAAGGAAAGAAAAAGAATAAATAAATAAATACAGATAGGATTGTAACATACCTGGTTTCCAGCATATCTTTGTTGAATTGCTTTGATCTTTGGTTGCAGGTTTTGCATTGCCAAAGTTGATTCAACCTTTCAAAATTCCATCTTTTACCAATTAGAACAATTGAGAATTTCATTCAGCAACTAATATCCCAAAGAAAGAATGGAAATATTGATGCTCATATAAATAAGGCAAAAATGACGAAATAATATAGAATATATATAGCAAATTAGTTGAAAAACTTAAAAACTGGAAATCAATTGGCAATAACTTAAAAACAAATGTAAGATGTCTTCATGCTACTCACCTGTTGCTTTGTCAAAGGGAATGTGGCAACTTTTACAAGCACGGTGAGAAATATAATGGCGAATCCGTATGCATATGGCACATGTACAGCTGTGAGACCATCCTTCAATATCTGCTAAGAGTAAAACAGGCACATCATGGAATAAAGTCATGCCTGAAATTGATATAGCTAGATTTCCAAATAAGACCAACAGCACAGCAGCAGGAATATTGAAGGCAGAGCTACTAGTTTTACTGATAATAGAAGACAGATGAATTCATTATGTGTTTTTGCTGTGGAAATTTGGGAAGCTTCAAAAGTCAGATCTGTGCTAACTTCAAGTGACAGCAAAAGAGTTTGGCAGGACTCAGTCACGTTTCTTCCACTTTTAAACTTTCATCATTATCTTTTTTGACCTAGTAATTACAACCATAGTTTCATAGGGATTCATGTCATGATTATCCATTGGAAACATATTTATCGAAGCTTATTACTACCTTACACAGGTTTCCCAGGGAAGGAATTCAAAGTCATTTTCATAATCTGTCACATGCCACTCTCCTACTTCTCTATCTAATCACTTATGAACTTCACCACCCTCTTCAAATTCACACTAGAATTACCTTTATCCTCTTTCAGATAGCACTTTATTACATGTATAAGAAAACATACTCTAGAATTATCACTTTAATTCCTTTATTTCTTTTTCCTCTTTTTTTCGTTGAAGAGGCAACTCATTAAAGTACTGCATTCATTCTTCAACCTGCCTCGTAAACTTCTAGCAAAATGATGATCTTGTGGTCGAAGTTTTCCCAATTTTCAGGGGCAACTCATTGTCAAATTATAGAGTTATGAACCTTCTCGAGATGTAATCCCATTATAATATTTGCATGTTAGTTACACAAAATTTCTTCTTTCTTCCTGGATTCTATGTATATAACTCAACTGCCAATACTCCTTTAAGTGTGCCTAGTGGATAAGTTTCTCTTTCTCTATATTTTCTGCTCCTTTCAGTTTGATGATATTTTACTAACTGACGCTAGCAAACATACCAGCTTTGCTTCTTAATATGAGTGCCATAGAGAAACAGATAATGCTCAATGTGGAAATCTTTCTTCAAAATTCAGATGTTAAACACTAATATTAAAATTTAGAGGGATAAAAGATAAAATAAAATAAACGAGCTTTTGACCTTCAGGACAAATTCCATGGCCTCAGAAATGAAACCGAACCATCCTCCATTCTTCTGCGCAGCTGCGTTTGTGGAGTCCGAGGCGGCGCCACCACTAGCCGAGTCTATAGAAACAGCTGCGTCGGCTATAGTATAGAGAAGGCTCTCGGCTCGAGTAACTATTGCGCCAAAATCAATAGAGTTTCCTAGAGAGTAAACTGGAGGAGGAAGCTCGTGTAAGCTGAATTTGACTCTTGTACTGATAAATCTCCGCTGCGAGAAGGCGTGGCGAGAGAGGGAAGGGAGCGGAGTTCCGATGAAGGAAGGAGAAGAAATTAGAGTTTTGGCCATGGAGAATTCCGTGGAAATTGAATTCTCTTCACCGGGGGAAATTCGATCTCCGTTCAGCTTCTCATGAGCCCAGCGAAGTTGGAGAAGATGGAAGAAATTGTGGATGATGATGACTTGAGGAGTGATGATATTCAATAGTGGAGGAGCAAGGCACGGAATCTTTTGACGTGGTGTTATCCGAATCTTATTTTTAAGTTTTTTTTTAAACTTGACTATTACTCTTTTGTCGCTTTTGTCTATTTTAATTCATTCATAATTTTTTTAAAAATAACAAATTTTAATTATTTATTCTCTTCATCTTATAATATAAGTCATTTGACGTAATTTCACACTCATAAAAACAATGTGACTTTAGGTTTTTTCTTCCTATAACACCCATATTTAAATATTTTGGAAACAAGAGAAGAGAGGAAAGAGGAGGAGGAGAAAAAAGAACAATAAATAAGGATAAAAATATAAAATAGTTTTAAAACCTCTTTGAAAAGTCCCAACGACTTATATTATGGGATAGCAAAAGTAATCTCTACCGACTTATATTATGAGACGGAGAAAGTAATTAACATTTATTATTTTACTCTCAAAGAATCTCTATTTATTAAAAAGTAATCAAATTTCAAAACTTTATATGTTATAAGTATATTTAATTTATTTTTATTTCTCACTACAAGTGCCAATACTCATTGTATTAAAGATGAATATTTGTGAAAAAATAACAATTAATATCATCCTAGTTGGTTAATAAAACAGATAAAATGAGACAAAAATCTTAATTAAAATATATAAATAAAAATGGACGAAGGAAATACTTTATCCTGCTCTCAAGTTACGGAATTCCATTACTATTATTGTGAATGAATTTTTTTTATGAATTCCATATTAATGTGCATTTAATTTTTATGTATAACAATAAATATTTCAATAAAAGATTTTTAATCAAAGAAAGCAAAATTTTACTATAAATGTTTCAATAAAAATATTAATGTGCATTTAATTTTTACATATTATGTGTATTAAAAGTTTAATGTATTATTATAAAAGGAATAATATGAAATACTTATATTATAATTTTGTTGCAAAATTTAAAGTATTTTTAAATCGCTTTATGATTTTTGTAATCACACATTTCTTCTTAAAAATTCTCTACTTTATTTTTCAATAGTTAATTATAATTTTAAATATATTTTTTTAATTTTCCTTCAAAATTAAAAATTTCTTAATATCTATTGATAGATTGATCATTACTTAGGGGTTATTTGAAGATATCTAATATTTTTCTTAATAGTTATTCATGGGATGTTCATTACTCAGAGGTTATTTGAAGATATCTAATAATATAAATATATACGTGGTAAATTAAAAATATTATGTTACTTATTTCACTTAAATTAAAATACTAAAATAGTTTGTTAAAAAAAAAAACTCATTTTGTCATAAAAAGATATAATATAAATTGCACATTGTGATTCAAATTTAAGTTTGAGTCTAATTGAATTTTTTATTTTTTATTTTTCATACTTTGTCATCTATATCTATTTGATCATTAGTCAAATTATTAAAAGTTTAAAATTAATATAAATTAATTAATATTTGTTGAAAAATTTCAATCCATTCAAAGGTTTAGTTAAAAATTGTCAAAATACCGAATTCAATCAATGAAAATTTTAGTGAAAATAGTAAAGTGAAAGAAATTGAATGATAATATTTTAATTTGACTTAATGTGAAACTTGAATATTGGATAAATAAATAAAATGAATATTTTCTGAAAAAGAATTAAAATTGAATATTATAAGTAACAAAAGCAACACATAATAAAAAAATAGTTATTTTCTTAATAAGTAACAAAATAATTTTGTTTAAAGTCCAAATCCTCCTATGTATAGATATCTTCGATCACTCTTCTAATTAATAATCAATTATTATTGAGCATGAGAAAAGTAAGAAAGAGTACCCATTAAAACTAAAATCAACATTTAAAAGCTAAAATTAAAAATTTTAAAAATATATGTTGCAAAATTTCATTTTTGAAGGAAAAAATAAAAATTGATTCAGAAATTTAAATTGAAATTATATTAAAATTCTTTAAATGTAAATATATTTTTTTATTTTATAAAAAAAAGTTATGAACTTAAAATATTACTATAATTTAATTGAAGTAAACAATAAAATTATAAAGAAAATTTATTTATATTAAATTTATTTGTTGTGTAAGAAAATATAAACAGTAAAGAAAAACAAAAAAACGTGCACATTTTCTGACGCCACGCAGTGAACGCTCATTGGTGTAATTAGCCAAAGCAATTTTCACTTTTCCAAGTAATTTGTGGACCAAAACGCCGTTGGTTAAAAGAAGGAAATTTCCCTCCAGTCGGACACGGAGCGGACGAGCGGTGACGATTTGCCGACATGGCTTTCCCTCCAACAAATCAACGGCGTCGATCTTCCTCCGTCCAGCACACGTCATTATAGCGTCTACAATTCAAAGGGAAAAAGAAAATTCTGGAATCGCCTAGAGAAGGCAGCGAAATAACGAAGAAAGGCGGGAATAAAAAACAGAGCAGCTATTGGATGTCTCCAAATCCGATCCAACGGCTCAGACTTCACCATTCGAAGTTTCTGGAAATCAGCCTTTTCCTTTAAATACCTCATCTCTTTTGCCCTTGTTCCAATTCTTCTATAGTAAGTTTTAAAGCCAACTTTGCTTCATAGCAGAGAGATTCTTCTTTTCTTTGCAAGTTTTTATTGGTTCTTAGGCAGATATCTTCGTGGGGTTTTCTGGTTTTTTTTTCTGTTTGAGGAATTTTCTATTTCTTGATTAGTTATTGAGGGAGAGATGGCTGGAAAAGGTGAAGGGCCGGCTATTGGGATTGATTTGGGGACAACGTATTCATGTGTGGGTGTTTGGCAACATGATAGAGTGGAGATCATTGCTAATGATCAGGGGAATAGAACGACGCCTTCTTATGTTGCCTTCACTGACACCGAGCGTCTCATCGGTGATGCTGCCAAGAATCAGGTCGCTATGAACCCCATAAACACTGTCTTCGGTAAGTAAATATATTCAATCTGAGCTGTCTTCCATAGGTTGAATTATTTTAGGAGCTCAAACATGTTTGCTCTTGATTAAATCATTGCATAGGGACAACTTGTACTGACTTTGACCTGAAGAGATAATTTTCTGTTTTTGGTTATAAGTTCTGGATCAAGAAAAAGGTGTTATCTTTTAGTTTTTTTTTTCTTCTGAAATTTAGGCTTTATTTGGATTGAAAATTTTTAATTACATATTAAATTAAAATTTTATTGACAACTATGATTTACTTACACTATATTTTTTCTATTTAAACCTATCTAATCTTACATATTTAATAATATTTTACAAAATTTATCTTAAATAAATTATTATTATTAACATACAACCTAGTCAGGTTTATGGTTTTATACATCCCCTGTTACTTGTTTAGACATCCGTGTGAATTTCTTTGTTTTTGGCGACATGATTTGACTGTGTAGTAAATGTGAGTTTGTTACAAATCGAAGGATGCCTTTATGTGGATTGAAATTTGTGCAATTGAGCGAGTATTTCGTCTTTAAATGAACCAAGTGGTGCTTTTTGTTTGTTTGTTTATTTGGTTTTTCCCCCCCTCTCGTTGGCATCACTGACGCGGTGAGCGTAGGATTGGCGTTGTAATCTAACTGGTGAAGTGATTTTGTATGTTGCAGATGCCAAGCGTTTGATTGGAAGGAGATTCAGCGATCCTTCTGTGCAGAATGATATCAAGTTGTGGCCTTTTAAGGTCATTGCTGGACCAGGTGACAAGCCAATGATTGTCGTCACTTACAAAGGTGAGGAAAAACAATTTGCTGCTGAGGAAATCTCATCAATGGTGCTTATAAAGATGAAGGAGATTGCTGAGGCTTATCTGGGTGCAACAATAAAGAATGCAGTGGTAACTGTCCCGGCTTACTTCAATGATTCTCAGCGTCAGGCAACTAAGGATGCTGGTGTCATTGCTGGCCTTAATGTTATGCGTATTATCAATGAGCCCACGGCAGCAGCTATTGCCTATGGGCTTGATAAGAAGGCTGGTAGTTCTGGAGAAAAGAATGTGTTGATATTTGATTTGGGGGGTGGTACTTTTGATGTTTCTCTCCTCACCATCGAGGAGGGCATTTTTGAGGTCAAGGCCACTGCTGGTGATACCCATTTGGGAGGCGAGGATTTTGATAACAGAATGGTGAACCATTTTGTTCAGGAGTTCAAGAGGAAGCACAAAAAGGATATTAGTGGCAACCCAAGAGCTTTGAGGAGGTTGAGAACTGCTTGTGAGAGGGCAAAGAGGACTCTCTCATCAACTGCTCAAACTACAATTGAAATTGATTCATTGTTCGAGGGAATTGATTTCTACACGTCAATCACCAGGGCAAGGTTTGAGGAGCTGAACATGGATTTGTTCAGGAAATGTATGGAGCCTGTCGAGAAATGTTTGAGGGATGCCAAGATGGACAAAAGCAGTGTCGATGATGTTGTGCTTGTTGGTGGATCCACTCGAATTCCCAAGGTTCAACAACTATTACAGGACTTCTTCAATGGGAAGGAGCTTTGCAAGAGCATCAACCCTGATGAGGCCGTTGCGTATGGTGCAGCTGTCCAAGCTGCAATTTTGAGTGGTGAAGGCAACGAGAAGGTGCAGGACTTGTTGCTGTTGGATGTTACTCCTCTATCTCTTGGTTTGGAGACTGCTGGAGGAGTTATGACTGTTTTGATCCCGCGGAACACAACCATTCCAACCAAGAAGGAGCAAGTCTTCTCAACTTACTCCGATAACCAGCCTGGTGTTCTGATTCAGGTTTTCGAGGGTGAAAGAGCCCGGACAAAGGACAACAATTTGCTTGGGAAGTTTGAATTATCTGGCATCCCACCTGCTCCTAGGGGTGTGCCTCAAATTAATGTTTGCTTTGACATGGATGCCAATGGTATTCTTAACATATCAGCTGAGGACAAGACAACTGGTCAGAAAAACAAGATTACCATCACCAACGACAAGGGTAGGCTGTCAAAGGAAGAGATTGAGAGAATGGTGCAAGAAGCTGAAAAGTACAAGTCCGAAGATGAAGAGCTCAAGAAGAAGGTGGAGGCTAAAAATGCTCTGGAGAATTATGCTTACAACATGAGAAACACAATCAGGGATGAGAAGATCAGTGCCAAGCTCCCACCTGCTGACAAGAAAAAGGTTGAGGACGCCATTGACGAGGCAATCAAGTGGCTTGACGAGAATCAACTAGCAGAGGCAGATGAATTCGAGGACAAGATGAAGGAACTGGAGGGCATCTGCAATCCCATCATAGCCAAGATGTATCAGGGTGGTGCTGATGGTGGTATGGGCGGAGCAATGGATGAGGATGGTCCATCTGCTGGAGGAGGAAGCAGTGCTGGGCCAAAGATTGAGGAAGTTGATTAAACTCCCCGAGTATTATGTCGTTCATATGATGCTTCTGCCCAGTTGCTGGTTTTTATTTGAGTGATACAATTTTCATTTCTTTTTTCCTGTAATTTTCTTGTTTACCTTTTATAATTCCGTCATTATGTTCAAGTGCAATATCCCATTAATCAGGCAAATACATAATTGAAAAACGCCACTTGAATCTCCTTTACGATGTGAAGTGAACTACAGTTTCTATAGCACTTCGAATTCTATCATTGCCTTCGCTTTATTAACGACACAGTGAGAGTCTGTTAACCTCATGATCTGGTGTAATGGGCCATTCAATACTTGAAGCTTTAACACTTAAAACTTAGCAGGGATCTTTCATTATCTATTGTCATATGGAGTCGAATCACTCAAAACATTTCCGCCTAGGTACCAAAGCAGGTAGGGGAAAAACTTTTCTGCTGTCATGTAACAGAAAATGAACCCTGCGTTTGATGCGAGCTGATACTTAGGTTATATTTTGAAAGTAATTTTTTTCAATCTAAATTAAAATTTTAATTTCAAATAATTTTAATTTTTAAAAAATTATCACATATTTACAAGATATTATATATTTTTTCATTAATAATTGAATTTCATATTTATTTTTTATTTAATAATATTTTATTAAATTTTAATATATATTTCAATTTAATCTTTATTGAATTATAATCTTAATATGTAAGGTCAGATGAAATTTAAAATAGAGCGAAAGAGAATGATATATTTTTAAAAAACAAAAATATATAAAATAATTATTTTTTCAAAATTAAAATAATTTAGATTAAAATTTTCATCCCAATCTAAATACATCCTTAGCTTCAACCGGAGCCAAAAACTTTTCACCTCCAATGGCCCGGTCAAACATATTTTATGCATAACTCAGTGCTCCCATGAGACCGTGGCTTGGAAAGAATCCAAGAACTGCATATGTTATGGTAATATCAGTGGCTAGTAGGTTAATGGAGTGTGTTATGGAAAAACTGGATTACCAATAATAATTGTAATTCCGCCGCTAAGAAAGACACATCTTTTCTCTGAAAGAAACCCTCTTTGCAAAAGGATAACCATGAATTCTCATTTGTGCTCTGCAGAATGGTTTCTCATATTTCACCCTTATAAATATTGAGTCAAGGCAAGATAAGCCAAAAGGATGATTGTATCAGCATTAAGAATTTGAAACATGTTGAACAGGTGACAGGAGCTAGCCAAATTGCAAGGATAAGCTCAAGATTTACCAAAAAAAATTGAAAAATGAGAAAGGAGGAGAATAGTTGAGAATTGCAAGTACTGGTATGCTCCTAGTTATCAACTTAAAACTTCAGCAATTAAATTAATCTGTATAATCCTCAAAAACCAACAAATCATCGTGATAGAATTTAAGAAAAATAATATATATAAACTTCCATTATATTCATTTTGACAGCATCAATTGCAATGTGTCCATTATGGCAACCTACTATTAAATTCTTCAATCCACTAAAAAAGAGACCCACGGGAGGCAAAGCAGCAGAAACAAGAAAAGCCCCTCGTATTTAGCATCTTCCATTACATTGACCATAACTATATCTTTCTTCCTAAGCATCAACGGGAAGAAGTACATTTCCACACACAAATTTAATGAGTAATAAGTTAATTTGAGAAACTATAAAACTATATCTTGGAGTGAGGTCCAATAATTCTTACTAATGACTCTAGCACTTATTTCAAGCACAAGGGCTATCCCAAACTACAACTATCCAAACGTCAAAACAATTAGTTTGGAACCAAAGTTAAAAGCCTATTTTATGAGTAACAATGATTTTTCCCCCCTTTTCACAAAATTTCTAAAACTAAATGGAAAACAATCACATTTCTACCCTTGCATTTGTCCAACCAATACACATTGTCAGGATAGCCCAAACTCATTTGGAGGCCGAAGGCAAACAGGAACCTCGTGCTCTTCTGGCCCAATGCGATGTTTTGGCACTTTAATCTCGAGCACAGTTCCACTCTTGTCAAAGTATGCTTCTAGCTTGGCATCATCAGGAATTCGGGTGGGAAGTCGAATTTCCCTCTTAAATTCTCCAGGAGGACAGTGCTCTGGAGAAGGATCTGTCAGCTTAAATGTCCTATCGTTCCTCTGGATAAAAGGCATGCATGCAGTGCTTACAGATGATATCTTCACAATACCATAAGTTAGGTTGTTCCACCAATGCACTTTCACTCTTTCAGGATCCGCAAAAGGCAAGGTGATAATGATCAAGTATCCTTCTTCATCCTCATACATGGTTTTTGCAGCTGTAACCGGACCATATACATTCCTCATCACCCCAGTGAACTCACTCATCCAAGATGGTTCAATAGGTTGGATTTCTGCATCTTGAGGACTATCTGAACTAGGATTACTAAGTAAGCACCCATCATCTTCAGTTCCATGTGAGAAGATATCCTTCCTTTTCTTATTACCAACCAATGAGAGATCTATCCCATTACCATTTACAAGATTCGATGGCTGAGTTGACAAGTTCAAACCAGATCCGTTAAGCAATTTCTTTGGGGGTGGATGGATACTACTCTTCAACGAAGGAATTGGCCTTTCCAGCTCAAAGTCTGTGTTTGGAAGATTCCTCCAAGAACTGAAGTCTTTTGCTTCAGGTGGGACACAAAAGTTCAAATCCCTTCCGGTTAGTTCCATCCACTTCTTCTGCTCTTCCTCATCTACACCCATAAGATTAGGTGATGAAACCAGCTCAATACCATGCACACACTGAGGGTTAGAAAGACCTCTGTAGTGTTTCCGCTGCATTCTGTGAGACCTTACAAAGCCCTTATCCACGCTGAAAGGGAATGGGCGCTCACCCTGTCGAGAGTGCCCATTCATGTAACTTCTCAACTGCATCTTACCCAAGGCATTTTCAGGTCTCTCCTTAAACACCCACATATACATGTTTTCCATATCATGTTGAACCAAAAAGACATCAAGCTGCAAATCTGACTTATCAAACCCAGAAACCCCATTACTGTCCCTGATTATGTTACACTTCGATTTCTCCTTCAGAACAGGCTTGAAGTAAAAACTAAAGAAGAACCATGCACCCCAAACACTGTCCAACCTCTTGGCACATTTCCGCCCGATTTTAGGTATGTCAAGGAGCTTATCAGATTCATTAATTTGGTGTCCAAGGCCAACTTCCAGTATATCAAACGGGTCATGACTCCATAACTGAGATGGAGGGGGGCTACGCTCCACAGACAGAGGGAGATTAATATCTGGTGGCCGCAGCACAATTTGCCTATTCATGTCTCTGTCTGACTCGTCATGGGAATTGGCAATGGAATCCATAGACAAAAATGTTGATGGATGATAATTCTCCATAGTAAGACTTGTCAATAAATCCTCTCCCATTTTTTCACCCTTAATTCGTACTCTTAATTTGCTATTCAGTATCTATTTCTATGTATGGAAACTTAGCATCCACAAAATCAAGAAGAACCCTTAACAACCCCATAAATTAGAAACCCTATACAAACACTTCAAACTTCTTTCCATCACAAAGTACCCAAATCCAACCTAAAATCTCTAACAAACGACTAGGGGTTTTGATCAATAGCTCAATTTGAAGGCCTATAAGTTATAAAGATCAATTTTTTTTTTAAGTCTTGAAATGTGAAACCAGATAGAAAAGCTGTACAACAATGAAGGGGTAGATTGAAAGAAAATATACAGAAAATGTCTAACAATTCAGAAGCGACCGCGGAGAATCAAAAGAAGGAGATGGACCAAAGAGGATCTCTAAAGGATTACCTTTTGAAGGGTGGCCTGGAATCCACAAACAAAACTGTAGAAGATCTTCAGACGAATTCCTCTCCAATCATCTAAGAAGAAATCGAGAGGAGAGAGGCTTGGGGGTATCGAGATTGGGCGGAACTAGACGGTAACGGGTTGTGTTTAAACGGCCGTCTGTTTAGACAGAAATTGGCGGAGTTAATTCGTAGGCTAAACATGAAAATGCACCCATAAACAAAAAATACAAAAAGAAAAGAAAAAGAATTTATTTTTAACTAAAAGTACACTAAATAAATTTATAAAATTTATAAAATATATTTCATCAAAATAAAATTATATAAATTCATAATCTATTGAATTGGCAAAAGTAGTCCTCCATCAATTCATACTACGCATAGATGCATGTGGGATTCTATAATTACTGCCATCAAAATCCTCAGGCATTTAGAAAGAATTTTATTTTTCTTCAAAAAAATTCCAACAAAAAACAAATAATCCTTTGGAATTTAACGGCATAGGAAAAATAACCAGAGTGATTGCTGCCTGTAAGTAACGGTAACGACATCTCTTTTCCGTCCAAGAGAAGAATGGAATAGAAAAATAAATAATTTAGACGGGCCGGCAGATACGCTGAAAAGGGTCAAAGCCCTTTAAGTCCTTCGCTAGACTTTTCTCGGGCTAGAGCCAGATCTCCTTTGTAGGTGGGCCAGGCCCAGTCAACCAGAAAGCCTAAAGTTCGATTGATTCCTTAAATTTACTTTTTTGCCCGTAAATTAGAGGCCTTCAGCTGGATGGATTATTCAAAAGTTTCCAATATCCAATTTCACAGTGTTATGTTTCACCATAAGTTAATATAATTCAGTTAAGTAAAATTATTCTTTATCAGCTGTAAAACTTGAGTTCCATCCAAAGTTTTTAGGACCTGGACTGGATATCGAGTTAAAAATTTTAATAGTTCAATCGTAATTGGATGATAATTGAATCGATAACATTACAATTTAAAATTTAAAAATATAATTATTATAAAAATAAAATTGATTAATAATATAGTATAATATAAATTTATAAAAATATAAATATTTAAATTCGTGACTAATATAATGTGCTAAAATAATAAATTATTAGTAAAACAAATAATTCACGCTACAAAATTAAAAGTAGCCATTTTAGTTTATTAATAACATATAATTTCAAAATTTATCTATTTAATTTATTTTTTGAAATAAACCGATTGGACTAGTAGCAGACCAAATAATCTAGATTAATTTTTAGAAAAAAAAATGTTCAAGGCATTGGATCGAACCAATAAAGATACCGGTTCACGATCCGATCCAAAAAACACTGGTTCCAACTCAATTCCCCAATATATGGAAAAGAAAAAAAATTATATTATTAACTTATCTATTAATAATAGAATTACATTTTATTTTTATAAGAGTAATTAGCTTAATTGATGAGTTTTTAATATTTTTATCTTTAATGATTTTTTTTGTACTGTTATGATACCTATTGAAATTATAATCTAACAAGTTTCGATTTCCGGTAAAATGTATTAGGGATCAAAATAATATTAGTTTATAATTTTATTAGAGATTATAACGATAAAAAAAATTATTAAAGACGAAAATGTTATAAATAGTAAATTTCTAAATATATTATGTTTCCACAATGACATATAAATACATAAGGCTTAACCATCAAGGTAGGAAAAGAAAATTCTGCAAGCATATTCAATCGCCAAAGTAACATTTTGTGTAACTTACTTTTCTTTCTTTCTTGGGTATACATTCGCCAAAATTTATCGATTGTAATATGTTTCTCCTCGATAATGAGTACATTTGAAGCAGTGAGTTAAGAAATATATGGAGTACCAGAATAAAACTTGCTATGCAATGGTAAATTAACAAACTGGAATTAGTCCCTTTTTGATTAGGAAAAGAGGAAGCCATACACTATCATTCTTTGATCAAGAAATTGAGCATTAAAATTCAAGGCAAACAAAAAAGATGAACCCTTCTAACTTTAACCAAAAAGGTAAAGAGGGTATTCCAATCTGAAAGACGAGAGGGGGAAAAAAAGGGATAATGATAGTAGAGTACTGATCAGGAATACATTGAGAAGCGTGGGCGTTCAATGGCTCTCCCAAGGGCCATTTTCACAGAAGAAATCAAAGAAGAGATGCCCATCGCTAGAACCACCCTGCTGATCAGTAATGCATTTGGTGTCAGAAGAGGAATTTGCAGGAGTTGCAGGAATACCAAAGTCTCCATGAGAGGATGAAGCAAGGGAAGAACTTGATGTTCTTGCTTGTAGATTGCCACTAGGCTGCAATGGGAATAGATCCAAAGTCTGGTGATTGCAATGCTTCTTTGTATCCATGCACTGAGCTTCACCGACTTTACCAAACTCCTGATCATATGTTGAGTCTTGAAATGCCCTCCCGTAGGCCTTGGTGGCGGTCGCCATTTTCTCAGGCACCGGTCTCCTCTTGAAGGGTCTAGGAAGGATTACCTTGGGCTGCTGCTGATAAGACAACCCTAGATCTGTGTATGGAATGCAAAATGGGCTGCAAACAACTGAAACAACAGACAATCGAACTTTTTCAGAATAACTGAAGATGAAGCATGAAAAGGGAAAGAAAATTCTCTTTTCAATGTAAGAGGAAAACAAAATATTAAGACAGCAAAACGTTAAGAAAGGGACTGGATATGGAGGAACTCAGAGAAATGAATGATTATTGATTTAGTAAAATAAAAAAAGAAGAATGTAAGTAAAGCAAGAGTTCCAGAGAAATTATCAGCCAAAAAGTCAGTGTAAGTTTGTAACAGAGGAAGACTCTATAGTCCCACTCAATCAAACAAAACAGGCATGTTTCTCTATTGAAAAAGGCACTTGATTCGGAAACCAAGGTAACAAAAACAGAGAAAGACACTTCCAGGTTATATTAGTTTATTCCTTCCCGCATATCGAACACCTATGCATGAATGGTCTTTCTGCAACAAGATCATGGCCCCATTAGGATAATCAGAAAACAAGTGTAAACTACAACCAAGGAATGTTGACTAGGAGTAAAAAGTTTACCAATCAGAATCAAATTACACGAACTTTTTAAATATAAAATTTGTATGACATCCAAGAACTCAATATTTTAGTTATGGATTAATCTTTGATAAGTGTATATTTAAGAGTGCCTCCCGATTTCAGAGTGGTATGTGAGGAAGAAATGAACACTAACCACTAGGACAAGGCGGGAAAACAGATGTCTTGTGAAGGAATCGGTTGAAATAAGAAATGCTGTCTTGCTTTTGCTTCTGCCTCTGCCTTGCCTTGTGGTTTTGGAACCAGTAGAATACGTTCTTGCCTTCTATGTGACCAAAATCCCTTAGGCGACTGGTGATCTGCTGTATCTGGTCAGCACTTGGAGTCCTTATGCCCTGCCTATACAAGCTCTCAAGCATGTCTATTTGCTCCTTCGTTGGATTCCATCTAGAATAACCAGCAACTCCACCAGAAATGGAAAGGGCTGCAACGTTATCATCCTCCATGTTCAAAATCTCTTCAAAGTATGCAAGAATGAAATAGGGTTTTAGCAGAGAAAAGCTCCGATTTATACTTGTACACTTTGCATGGCTTCTTGTGAGTTGTGATAAAGAAAGTAAACAAAGCAATATGGAGGGAAGAGAAAGGGAGGGAGAGAGAGAGAGAGACATTTTGAGAGTCAAACAAAAAGGAGAGAGAGAGCTTGACATGCGTATTGTTTTTTGTGCAGAAAATCTCTGAAAACATGGCGGGTAGCGGCTAACTGCATACATGAAAAGACGAAAGAAACCCTATATAGGCCATGTCTCGGGAATGAAAGAAGGTGTCTAAACTCAGGAAACGCCACGAGAACAGAAGAGGGGCAGATTGGGGAAAAGCAAGAAACGACAGCCGCTTGGGTTGTAAGGTGTAGAGTAGGGGCTAGACTTTGGGAATTGAAGAAGTAGAGACAGCAGCAGCAAGGGCAAGAAAGTTGCAGAATCCAGATGCAGGTACTGCAGAAAGAGGGGGAGATGATGATGAACAGTTGAAACGTCGAGGAAGAGCAATGGCCCGTTGGTGAATGAGCAAATCAGGATTGGCCATGCATGTCTTGGTAAGATACGAAATCATGGGCTGCATCTTTCGCTAATCTTTTGTATTCTGTTCGCAATTAATTTTGTTGTGCTGATTAAGCTACTTAGTCGCTCTCTTGTCTCCTTGTGTCTTTGTGGTCTCTGCATTAATTTTTTCAACCACAGCTGTGTCTCGGGATGATTTCTTGAGGGTGGATTCATCATTCATGATCATACTATTATTTTTGGGGGAAATGCTTATGTTATCAACTCTAGCTCAATTTGATGGATATCATTAATTAAGGGTAGTGTTAAAAGGGATCAAATTGAGTCACAATGAATATAGTTTAAGAGAAATTGAAGGTTATAAAAAATTTTATATACTCTTTTCATTTTAAATTATCAGTCTATTTTCTAGTTTAATTTTTATCCTAAATTATTTGTTCCTTTAAAAAATCAAGATTTAATAACCTGAATTTACCTCTATTTAATAGTAAAATATAGTCAAAATTTTATTTTACAAGCTCTCTTTTTCATACTCATTTTGTTAATTTCCAAGAAATATCAATAGTAATTTAGAAAGAGAATTAAATACTCAACAATATTTTGATTCATTTTCTAATAAGAATTAAATATTTAGGCGAGAACAATAATTTAGAGTTTTATCAAAACTTTGAAATTTGTGTACTTTTTAATATAAAGAGAGATAACTTATCATTGAAATTTAAGGGTAAAAATGGAAGAGCAGATTTAATTAACTAAAAAACTTATTTTTTTTAATTTTCACGTAATCGGTTAAAGTGGACAGATAATTTGAGACAGATGGAGCACCATTTATTGTATTGGAGGAAAATTTATATCTTTCCCTCCAAAAATGTTTCTCTCCATTGCATTTTCCCTCTTCTCATATTTTCTCTTATTGGGTTTTACGTATAATATTTTCAAAACATCTAATTCACATAAAACTGTTAGTTCTATACCATTCTAACAAGCGAAAACTCAAACTATTATATACAACATCTCGTTTCTTATCATCCATTACCATTCTGTCATATAATCATAGTTGATACTTCTTTCTTATTCTATCAATATAGTACAATCATAATTGACGTTTTAATTTTATGTTGTCAACTAATATGAAAAGTGATAGTCAATTGTAAGACATAATACAAGAAAAAGAGTTGTTAGGAATATGTCATAGAGTCAATTTGTACTTATAATATTGTCATTATGTATTATGTAATTATACGAGGCATTTTTTTCGTGAATAGTGCATTTAGTTTTGTAATCATCAAGTATGTGACTTGATAGTAAAACTCTACAATCAATATAATGATTATTCTTAAACTGTCTATGATCGATTATTATTAGTGGAATAATAATAAATTAAGATTAGTATGCTTGTGATTTGATGGTTATGTTTTACTAGTCATGGATATATGTGATATCAAATCAAAATATAAATAAATGTTAGAGAACATTGTATTGGACATGACCCACTGTGAGAGTACTTTATGAAACATGTTATAAGTACTTTCTAATCATAATGATATTAAAAGTCATTCGACTTGAATTTATAATAGTTTCCTACTTGATAAATTCTATATTTTGATGTTGTCTTAAGTTGTCTTTAATCAGATAATAAATTAGACTGTTGTTGGATATAGAATAAATTAGGGAGAGGAATATGGTTGATATTGAAGGAACTTGTCCCTCTTAATTATGTGAGAGATATCCATGGACCCCTTAATAAGTTAGACTGTTAAAATATATGGTCGTATTCAAATATATCAATTTGAGATATTGATATCATTTGTTTGAACAGTTTACTATGAGATCAAGAAATAATTGATTAAACTTAATAAAGATGACATGTTCCGTGTCTTATACTTAATTTGGATATCGTGTGACAAAAGGACTAAATATAAAGTTATGATTTGATTCAAAGAGATCACTGATCTTCATTTAACCTAAATAGTTATAATGTTTTGCTAAAAACCACTTATAACTTGTGGGCCATTTAAATGTGATTTTGACACACTACCAGTGTTAAATGAACCTATAGAGTCACACAATAAGCGAACTTGTTAGGTTATTTTTCTGGTAACTAGATTCGATGAATTTAAAAATATGTCTAAATTAATCGAACCTAAAAAATTAACCAGATACAATGAATCTGAAAATATGTCCACATTCGATGTATCTATATGATGTTCAAATTGTAAGAATCTAACTTGGTAAATTAATTAGTTAAATTATCAAGTAATGGTGAATCTTATCATATCTATTTTAATTTAGTTTGAATTTAAAATAAAATATGATAATATATTATTAGAGTTTGATTCCAAGAGGTTAGGTAGTTTTAAAAGAAAACCCTAACCGTCTTCTCAAGGGTGCTCCCTATTAATATTCGTGCCTCCATTCATTAGAAAAATTCAATCATTTCAAACCGTAGGTGCTAGTACTCCCACAGTAACGAGTTGGTTTGACGCGTGTATCCGATAAAGGACGTTCGTACATTGCAGCGTCTGGTAATCGTTCGAGTTGCACATATAACAATAAAACCAGAATCTAAGAGTCTTGATTACGCCGAACAAAGATAATTCTGTAATCCCTAAATCGTCTTAATCGTTTGGCTTAGATTTTCGGAAGGGATTCGTAAATATTTTTCATCTTTAGGTGTCCACGAATTCTTATACGAGTATAACTCGAACCTATAGCCTTATAGTCATAGGTAAGACCACTTTAATTATCCTTAGCGGGACTTTTTTTATAATTAAGAATTTATTTTGAAAGAAAAGTATAGTATAAGTTAATTTTTAATTAATTTACAATAATATTATTAATATTGCCTTATTTATATATTCTAAATATTTATTTAAATATTAAAAATTTACATTATTTATCCTCTAAATTCTTACATAATCTAAATTGTCTTACTAATGACATTATTTGTATATAAATATTTCAAATTAAAATGAATGGTCGCCTATCATTATAAAAATAGATAAATATAATAGGAGAATATTATTTTTTGGGAAATGCTTGTGTTATCAAATATAGCTCAATTTGATGGATATTTAATGGGTATGGATCCGAAGCTGCACAAGTTGGGGGACAGAACTTGTGCGAAAATTTGAATAAATTCATACGATTCTATAAATATTTCACACAATTACATGAATATTTCATACAATTACATGAATATCAAAACGACATCGTTTTAATTATTCAAAACAACATCATTTTACACCATTACATAAACATCGGATCTGGACAGTGAAAGCGCAGTGCAAGTTGCCGTATGCAACTTGCGCGACCCCTGATCGGATAGATATCATTAATATATACTCACTACAATATTAGGACGTGCCAAATGATTTTCTTTTTTGGATTGACTTTATTCATCAAATATTTTTATTTTTAATATTTATAGTATATTTATAAAATATCATATTATTTTAAATTTTTTATTTAAATAAATCTTTCTTAAAAAATTTACAATTCAAAATACTTTAAAAGTATCGGTATAGGAACGTGTCAAATAACTTTCTATGCGATTCAAATTCTCGATCAACTATCTATTTGAATAGAAAGCTGATTGCTAACGTGAAACGACACTGTTGCTAACGTGAAACGACACTGTAACGTAGACTCATGTGTCTTCTAATTCTTTAATTATTATTCCAAACTAGTTTGATTCTCATGCATTGCACGGATTTTTATAATTTATATCTGAATTTAATAAATTTAAATAATTTTCATGTTCTATTTAAGAAAAAAAAGATAATCTTATTTTATTTTAGAAAAAAAATAATCTTAAATTAGATACCATGCACGTAGAATCATTTGTATGCAATTAAATGAGATGGCCTTTTATTTAATTAATTAAGAGAAATATTAAATTGTAGATAACTTAAATTAGTAGATAAATTAATTTAACTTAATTGAAAGAACACATTTCCTTGTTCTTCGTGTAAACTTAATGTTTGTCACGATCTGAATCCATTAAATTCAGATAAATTTGATATTTTAAATTAAAAAACTCTTCACTTTTTTTTTTAAAAATCTCTATGTAAATTCAATATTACTAATATTATCAAATGTCAACATATGATGGTACCACGTGTCGCATCAGGAGCTTTTCTCAACTCCCTTTATATATATATATATATTTTTTTTGTTCTTAATTAATTTTCCCCCTCCCCACCCTTCATCACTTCCTCCCCCGTTTCTTTCTTTCTTTTTTCTCTCCTTCCTTGCTCTCTTTTCTTTCATTCCTTTTTTTCGCCCTCCTCTTTTTTTTTTTCTTTGCCACCATTACCAAATTTTTTAAAATTTTTTTAAAAATTTTATATTTCGATTCCTCAAAAAAAATTTCAAAAATCATAACATTATACTATTAGTATAATTTATCTCCAAGCCTAAGGTCCTAGTTCCATCTTTGCTCTTCCCCCTAACTACTCTTTTGCAAACCTCTCTTCTCTTTCTTTTTGCTATCGTCAGGGATGATAACTAGGTCAAGCCAGGTCAGGAATTACGAATCTCGACCTACCTTCCCCCATTTTTCCCTTACCCTAGCCTGTCTCTGACACGAGAATAGATAGGGATTCCTGCCCTTGCCCCCACCCACCTCCAGCTATGTTAAAAAAATACAAAATATATAATTATTAATATTAATATTAAATTATGTTAAAAATTTATGATTATAAAAAATATTATAATATATTTAAAATATTATAATAAAAATAAAAATATAATATATTCTCCATTTATATATACAATAGAGGCGGGGATTGCACCCCGTCAGTGGGTTTAGGATTGGAGCCCAATCCTAACCCTGACTTCACTTATATTGAGGAATCCCCGACTTGGTAGGGTCGGATTGGATTGAATCTCCGATTTAAACAGGGAACTAACATTCCTTCCTCTTGCTCCTTCTCAACAAACCTCCTCTTTCTTTCCTTCTTCAACCAAGCTCTAGCCGCCAACCCAAACAAACTTTCATCTCTTTTCTCAACAAATCTTTGTAGCATTTTGTAAATCAGAGGTGATTTCCTTCAACTGAGGATCCAATGAAGCTTTCTAGTTTCTCCAGGCAACAAGATGGGCCAAGAGCGCCAGCAACAGCTATAATCCTCAACTATCTCAATTAAGAAGTTTTACATAGAATTCAAACGATAAAAATAAAATTATTACTCCCTCCATTCCTTTTTATTTGTCTATTTTAATTTTCATTAACAAATCAAGACGATATTAATTGTTATTTTTTCACAAAATACTATTATTTAATACAATAAGTATTGTACACTTGTGAAAATTTGAAGTAAAGTAAATATACTTATCACATATAAAACTTTAGAATTTGATTACTCTTTAATAAAGAGAGTAAAGGCAACATTAAAACTTGTGAATATGAAATATGAAACGTTAATTAATTAATCGAAAAATCTTATTTTTCTTAAAATTTGTGAATCGATTAAAATAGATAGATAAAAGGAGACGAAAGAAGTATCTCTTAATGGTACTGTAGATATTGGATTTAGATAATTTGACTTTATACAAATTATTTGGACATAAATGTCAAAGAGAAGAAACTATTGACAATTTGAATTGTTAAAGTGACTAATTGACAACAACCCTATACTTCAAGTGGGTTTTTGAAATTAACCATTCTTTTTTCTTGTTTAGTTGTTGAACCATGACTCTATGGGAGCATTACGTACACTACAAGAATATGAATCCATTCCTCCACCTTAAAACCATTTATTAATGTCTATTAATTGGACAAAAGTATCATTCTTCTCTTCTAATTTTAAATTTTATTTTATTTTTTATTTGCAACTCTTAAATAAAATCACATTTTCTTAATTAATATCAAATTAATCCAAATTTTCTAGTTACACAAATAGTATATTAAATTATGTATAAAATTAAATTGTTAACAAATAATGACTTATACAAGAATTAAAATTTATACATTTATCATGCATTCAAAGTTTATTTCTTCCTACATATTATGTGAAATCTATATTAGATACTGATATAATTATTAATATTGTTTATATTTAATCTAAATTATAATAAAATACAGTATAAACATAAATTATAATTAATTCGAATTTCAGATTTCAAATTTTAATTTTCAGACTTCAATTTTCAAAATTCAATACTTAAATATTCAAATTTCAGTTTTATCAGACGAACCCTTAGGGAAATATGGATTTACCCTTCACTTTAAACTATTCCTTGCTGAAATGTATTTTTAGTGCCTTAAGCTTTATGTCACCCTCTCTTACCTTTTTTTTCCCTTTAAAGTTATTAATAATTAAAATAGGAAGGTAAATTTATTTTTGTGACGATCCATTGACTTTTGCATTCTTTAGGAGTAGTAATTTAGTATTAATCCAAAAGTAGCAGTACAAAGTTAAATAGATTTTGAATCCCAAGTTTGTGAACACATTAAAAGGCTTTCAATTTCAGGTAAAAACAATAATTTTTGGTTCGAAGATTGTCACATTAATGCCTTTTGAAATACTGCTACTAGTGGAAGTGGTTACAGCTTTAAAAGCATTTAGTTATTTCTTCACTTCCCCAAACTAAATGTTGGCAGGAGAAAATTTTAAAGCTCTACTCAATCTTTCTCAGGCTTGTAATCTCGAAAATTCTTCAAATTTAATGTTGCCTTTATTGTATTCACGTCATTTATCTGCTCTTTCTTTTAATATAAAAATTGCATACCCAAATCGAATTTATTGCAGAATAAAAAAAGTGCAAATAATAAATATGTTATGTTTAATACTCTATCTGTCCTAAAATTTATATAAAAATTTTCTTTTTTTTAATATCAAAATAAAATGTCAATATCACAAATTAAGAATAAATTTGTTATTTATATTCCTGATTTATTCTTCCTTTAATCAATAATATGTGTATTCCTAATAAATTATTAATGAATGTATAGAAAAAAATAATTAATGGATATTTAACTTTATTTAGAGGTACAATAATCTTTTTTTTATTATAATTGTACTTTTTCTGTCCCAAATTATTTGTCTTGTTTCTAACTTAATCTTTCTCCCAAAATATTTGTCTCTTTAAGAAATTATGATTTAACATTCTAAATTTGCCCCCATTTAATAGTATTTTATTTTTCAAACATATTAAATAATTTTTTTTCTAATAAGTTGATCTCATATATATAACAAGAGAGAGAACCAATTTAGAGTGTACATAAACAATTTGAGAAATTGAATACTTCTTAATAAAGAAAGAGAGTAATTTGATTATTAAGGGTAAAAATAGAAGAAAATATTAATTAAATAAAAGATGTACTTATCTTAATACCTGTATAATCGGTTAATTGAGACGGATCATTTGAGACGAAATGAATACAAATTTTAATAATTTCTTAATTTGTGTGTCATAAATTAGATTGACATGATTTTTAAAACGAAATAAGTTAACCTTTAATTAGTTAATGTAAATTATTGGCTTGAAAAATACTAATACATTTTGTCAGATAGTACATTAAACGTAATAAAAAAGCCTATAATAGAGTTTATCTTATTCATATTAATAGCTACTTTAAGAAAAATATTTTTATGCGGTACTGACGATTCCATAATTATTTTTATACCTCTGGAATGTTTCAATTTATATTCCTATCTATTATCCCGATGTACCACCAAAGATGTGTGGTCTAACGAGACTACTCCACTTCGTTTCTTGGATCCATAGTATTGGTATATTTATTATTAGTAGTAGAGTTAGTATTCTCCAAAAATCACCAAAAATTCTTTTTTACCATTAGTGTAAGCCCCAGTATGTCGTATATTTTCTCTGTCTAAAATTATTTGTTTTGTTTCTAATTTAATTTTTATCTCAAATTATCTATCTTGTTAGGATATTAAGATTTAACATACTCTCCCTATTTCAAATTATCTATCCACTTTAACCGATTATACGAAAATTAAGAAAAATAATATTTTTAAGTTAATTAAACATTCTCTACTATTCTTATCCTTACAATTAATGATAAGTATCTCTCTTTATATTAAGAAGTACACAAATCTCAAAATTTTAATATAACTCCAAAGTACTTCTATCTCCTAAATATTTAATTCTTGCTAAAAAATTGGTTAAAATATTGATGAGTATTTAATTCTCTCTCTAAGTTGCTATTGATATTTCTTGAGAATATTAAATCTTGATTTTCTAAAGGGACAGATAATTGGAGACGAAGATTAAGTTAGAAAGTGAACTGATAATTTGAGACGGGAGAGTACCAAATTTATACTAATTTAATAAATAATTTATATTTATTTCTCAATAAGATGATCTCATTTAAATAATAGGAGAGAGAAGCAATTTGTACCATATCAATACTTTAGAATTTGAGTATTTCTTAATACTCCCTCCATCCCAAATTATCAATTCACTTTCTAACTTAATATTTGTCCCAAATTATCTGTCTCTTTAGAAAATCAAGATTTAATATTCTAAATTTATCCCTATTCAATAGTATTCTATTTCCCAAACATATTAAAATATAGTCAAAACTCATTTTACGAGTTCTGATATTTATACTCATCTTGTTAATTCCCAACTAATATCAATATCAACTTAGAGAGAAAATTAAATACTCATCAATATTTTGACCAATTTTCTAACAAGAATTAAATATTTAGGAGAGAGAAGTAATTTGAAGTTATATCAAAATTTTGAAGTTTGTGTACTTCTTAGTATAAAAAAATATACTTATTATTAAATTATAAGGGTAAAAATAGAAAAGAACATTTAATTAACTAAAAAACTTATTTTTTTAATCTCCGTGTAATCAGTTAAAATGAACAGATAATTTGAAACGGATGAAGTATATGCGTAATCGGTTAAACATGATACTAGTAGAGTAGATACGTAATGAAAGAATGATACTAATAGAGAAAGAACACATTAAATTTTAAAAGTAAAAATAAAAGTAAAGATTTATATGAATTAAATGGAATACTTGTTTTAATATATGCGTAATCAATTAAACATGATACTAAGTAGAGTAGATGATTTAGAACGGAAGGAGTAGTATCAATTCTCTTTCTCAAATAAAGTAGAAGAAAGGGATCTGTTCACCAATATCTGCCATAAAGGAACCAAGCCATAACAAATACTCCAATATAATAATTTTATATAACTAGCTCTTTTAGTTACTTGAATATTTTTAATTGCTCGGTTCCATTTACAATCAAATTACACAAGAGAAAATTTCTGGAATGAAAAATAATAAAATTGAATCTTTCACATTAATAATTTATTTTTTAAATCGTTATTTTGTGTTTAGTTCTTTTGGATAATTCTCCAAATTAATGGTTGAGAATATTTTGTGGTCGGTTTTATCAAGAAATGACCTCTTGTGTCTGTTTCTTTCTATTGTTTGATTCTGAGCACGAAACAAAGTGTCTGAGGCTTGTTTTTCCTCCTTGGGTTTTCGTAGGCGTTTTGAATTGCAAAGCTACCTCAAAAATTGCACCTCTGATTTTGATCAGATTGATTCATCGTATTCTGAGCCTTTCGTTTTAGTTACAAGCCAAGCCAATGTTTGGTATTATTGGTTGCAAAAGGCGAAAACCCTCGGCCCACAAGATTTTCACATTCAGTTCTAAGGTGTTTGGATGCTTAAATTACAGTGACTTAACAGTTTTCAGGTAGAAAATGACTGGTGTCCACAAAAACTCATCTTTCATAGGAGGAAGTGAAAATCCCATAATGCGATTGTCGGAATCGAACCATGCACCTTAATTGCAAATTTACTATTCATGAACCAATTAAGTTGCCTTGCGGAGGCAATGTTTGGTATCATTATTCATTAGGGGTTGGGAGAGGGGCCAACCAATCGTAGTATATATATATATATATTAAGTAAAATATTATTTATAAATACTAAAAAAGTTATAAGATATATCAAAAGTTTCCCCAGTATTACAAAACATAGCAAGGAAAAGAAAGAGTGGGGAATATATTTAGAAAAATTACTATACGTAACTTGTACAATGATAATAAATTAAAATAAATAAAGATCTGGTGAGTTGTAAATATCTTAAATGTATCAATAATTCTTTTAATAAAATGATTACTGTATTATATTTGAACTATAATGAGAAAGTTGAAAGTTTTTAAGCTGTATTTTTTATCATACCTTTTCCCACGAAAGAAGGGATGTTATCTATATATACTGCTATAAGTACTCTATCTGTTTTTAAATAATTATTATTTTTAAAAACTTTTTATATTTCAAGTTATATGTGTCACTTTATGAAATCAATAATACGTATTTTTTTAATTATATTATTGTTATTTTATTATTCCAATAAACTATAGTATTAATTTATATTTAAATTTCAAAACAATGCAACAATTTTCAATGAAAATAATTCAGTATTTTTTTCTAAAAAGTCAATAAATACTAGTATAATTTTCTTAATTTATGTTATTTGTGTAATATTATTTTCCAAATAGAAGAGTTGCAAGGATTGTGCATTTGCGTTTTGCTTTGATGATTCATTCTAACCAATCCATAAAATTATCTTACCAACTGAATTTCTATTTCATTAAATTTAAATCGAGTTTTTAATAGAAAGATAGGCCTAGCATTTATTTGTATGTGTTCTCAATTTATAGATCCATCTAAATTTTCTTTTTATTTAATTTCTCTACGAAGAGTGAGGACAATAATTAAATGTTTAGCCACTTAATTTTCTATATTAGTCAGTTTTGTTCTAACTTATAGGCTATTTGAGAATCAGTAAAAACTAGAAATGTCCAAGTAGAAACATGCATTAATTTTTCTCTTCCCTTCATATTCGAGATAGAGGAACTTTTTATTATATTATATTATCATGGTAATGATCCATCAACCTACTAGTTCGTTTTATGAGGCACAAATAACATAATTTATTCTGAATGAACCGAATATGGATAGTTCCAACAAGATTTTATTATTGAACAAAAATCCATTTTTGAGCGTATTGATTTGACCCCATAAGCAAGATCAAGCATGTTACCGCAAGAAACATAACCCTATATTTCTTCTAGAGAATTTCCTAATTATTCCAGAGCAACTAGAAAGAGTCCCTCTTTCATGGCCACATATCTTTTCGGCTAAGGAATGAGAAATCTTTTTCCCGTTATTTGAATCCAATTTTCATTTCATCCGAGAAAAGCCATCTAGATGAGTCCATACTTCTTGATTAAGGGCTCATTTGATTAACAAATATTCGGGATGGGAATGTGGGTGGAATGCACTTTTATATATACAGAATTTTAAGAGTAGGATGGTGTCTGTCCTTAAAATTTTAAAAAACTTTGTATTTTCTAAAAAAAAATAAAATTTTTAAGAAAAATCTTTTTAAATTTTATTTTTCATTTCTTACATTTTTTATAAAAAATAGAATATTATCTTTTAATATATCATTTCATATAATTTATCTTTTTAATCTCAAGTAATTTCATCTTTTACCTTTTGAAATATCAACTTGTCATGTACACATAGGATAGCTATAGATATTTATACCGTCAAGCCATATGGTGTAATAGCAAAAGGTGGATTCATATATAGCACTATTCCCGTAAAGTTATATGTTACTTTTTTCGTCTCTATTTATTTGTTACAACTAAAAAAAATTAGATACTATTAATGTTAATTTTACTATTATATCTTTATATTAAATAGTTTTGAAAAATAAAAATGTAATAACGTTAGAGAGAAAGTTGAGTAAACAAAATAGGAAAATAATTATAGAGAATATTAAATCCAATGGTAAATTGTATAAACAAAGTCATATGAATTTAAGAGATTAACTAATTTTTCTTAAATTGTATAAAGTAATTAACTATGACAGATAAATAAGGACCGTGAAAATAGTAGACTTTTTACTTTACATCGTACATCAAATTCCAAGATAAGAGTGGTCGAGCCCTTAGATAGTTATACTTCATTTAATTGTCTAACTCCACTAAATAGTGTGGTTTCTTCTATAATTATTAGAGAAAAAAACATGGTGGTGGTGTCCAATTTTAATTATTAACGGTTTCAAATATGCTAACCCTTTGAATGACATATGCAAATTCTTTTCCTAAAGATGGTTTGGTCCTACAGCAGAAGGGCATAGCAAGGCCACTTTATATGATAGCAAAATGTACTTTCTAAGATCCACAGCACACTCATTATTTATTTATTTTGTAATTGCCTAATTAAATTGACATGCATGGTAGACCCTTTTGTAGATTTACTTCTTGCGGGCCTTTAGATAAGAAGATACAATATTTTAAAATGGGGCAATTTATAAAAAAGTAAGTTTACTTAAGAAATTTTTAATATATATTGTCCAATTAAATAGTCAGTTTAATTCAAAATTAAAAAGGCATGTAGGATAAAGAAAAGTTTTGTATTCCTTGATATATCACTATAAAAATTAAATTTTGATCCATTGACAGAACTAGATGGGAAGAGTAGAATCTATCTTTTTTTTTTTTTTTTTTTTTAACTTTGCATTTGCCTTATGCATATTATTTTTTTTTAATTTGATCTTTTACTTTTTAATTTTTTTAAAAAAAATTATAACATAATCTTCTTCGTTTTATGTACTTAACTTTCCTCAACTTTAAATTTCGAATTGGATTCCTCTTTTTATCAATAGGAGCTAATGGATCCTTGGTTTGGTGAAGGGTGTATTTGGAAAATAAAATTCATCATAATTCAAAATTATTTTAATTAATTATTTTTATATATTTTTATTTTTTAAATATTATTATATACTTATAATATATCATATTTTTCTTTGATTTCACGTTGACCTTCACTTAACTTTACGTATTTAATAATTTTTTATTATATTAAAACAAACATATTTTAATTCAATTATTATTTACTTTAAAGAAAGTGCCAAAGTAATTTACAACTTAGAGTTAAACTATTACATGCATTATAAATTTATAGTGTTACAAGAAAGAAAAATAAACATTAAATTTCAAGCTCATCTCGATTTTCTTTTTTTTTTTTTTTTGGTGTAATAAAATGTTAGCCATTCATGTCCATTTCCTTCAAAGGGAATCTAGTTACATCAAAGGTAAAACTGGCTATTATAAAGAACAACATGGTATGAATGAGACGAGAAAATATCTTTAAAAAATTACAAAATTTAGTCGATAAAAACCAATTTTTAAAATTTTTTAAAAATATATATTTAATAATATGACAATTGAGTATTTTGTTCATATAAAATGCAACAAAAAATGTGAAGATGACTCCTTTAAATATTTTTGTATTGTTTTTTATTAATGCATAATTTTGCAAGCCATGTGACCTAACCACATAGGATGTGACCGTTCCAGCCCTTGTAAACACAAACCCAGCACACTGTAACATCAAAGGTTTTTCCAGTCCAATCCATCCTTATTCCCCTAATCAGACAAATGCTTTTTCCCATTTTTATTTATTTCCTTTTTGGTTCCACGGCTACGGCCTACCCCTCCTCACCCCACCTTCAAGGAATTCATTATTCATATATATCACTCGCCGAAATTAAAGATTCGCTGTATTGCCTTGTTATCTTGCTTTTCTCGTCCTTTTGACAAATTCCTTCTCACTGTTGAAAACCATGGTGCTGTGAATTTTCAAGAATGACTGGGCCTAGCGTGTGATTTAAGGCAATTCTGCCAATGTGTGTATATGGGTCCTTAAGCGAGGAATCATAACTCTTGCTTTTGAAATTGAAGTTTGACGTATAGCTTCTCTTAGACAATGATCATTTTCGAGCCAAATTCTGTGAGTCGATAGTTGTTCAAAGTATAATCATCAGTGGGTCTTGTGGGTTTCTGTTCTTGGGGAAACCCATTGGCAGTTTCGAGTCGAATTCTTCTGCTTGTTAGAGAGTATTTTTCACTGATGCTTATTGAGTGTTTGTCTGTTTATCTCTGTCTACAGTTGATAGTAGGGAAAAATTTTCCAGCGGAGTTTTTGAGTTAGTAGATGCTAGTTGATAGGCAAAGATGGGATCTTTTAGTGGTTTAGGAATTGGTTTGAGTTTTGTCTTTGGTTGCATCCTCTTGGGGCTTGTTGCTGAACTCTACTATTTGTTATGGTGGAAGAAGAGAATCAGCAACCGAGAAATTGAGGATCACTGGAACAACTATGGCACAGAGTTATCTTATCTCTTTTGTTGGAAGAACCACAATGCTGTAGTCAGTAGAGAAAACAGTACTCAAGGGCTCACCACTTCAGTGGGGAACCCAGAAACCAACGGCCATGACCAAGACCTTGAGTTAGGTACCGGGAAAGATGTGACCACGAAGGGCTTTGGTGAAGAAGGTGTGGAGTCAGAGCTGATGAGGCTGCACAATCTCTGTGGGCCACCAAGATTCCTCTTCACAATTAAGGAGGAAACAAAGGAGGATCTAGAGAGTGATGATGGGAAATCCAGAGGGGATAGAAGCAGAAAGGGGTCGAGGACAAGAAGCTTGAGTGACCTTATTCTTGCTGTTGATACCCCTTTTCTTACCCCTTTATCTTCACCACCGCTAAAGGCACAATCTTTGGATTCTTATAATCATCAGGGATTCAATCCTCTCTTTGAATCCATGTCCGAGGCTGAGCTGAACAGGCTGAGGTCTTCACCCCCACCAAAGTTCAAGTTTTTAAGGGATGCCGAGGAGAAACTAATTAGACGATTAGTGGAAGGAGCTGAGAAAAGAGCCTTGAAAAGCGGGGGAACTGTTCAAGATTCTGTTTTTAAAGCATCTGCAAATTCTACAATTACAGCAGTGGCCACTGAAGAGAAGGAGGGCTCTTTTATTGCTCTTATTGCTAAGAACAAACAAAGGGAAATTTATCAGCATCCACCTCTCCATTCAACTCCTTCACAGGTACTTCCATTGGCTTCTTCTCCTTCGACATTCACACCACTTGCTAACGAATCCAGCATGCGATAGATCTTCGCCAATACACGTGAAATGGGTTCAAATTTAGTTTTTTTTTCCTTCAATTTTGCGCCCTTTTCTCTGTTAATTGGAATCACAGTGATCGCTTCTCTGTATGTATTATTCAGTTTTCTTGTAGAGCAAAGAGTTAACTTTCAATTTCTTTGCCTCTTTTCTTTCTTGGGAAATCATTTATTTAGCTTTTGAGGAAGGTTGAATTTCTGTAGATTTGCAAAGTCATCGTGCATGGTATCTTGAGTTCTCCATGGCCAACTCCCTTCTCTTAAGTTCCTCAATCGTTTTCCATAGTTTAACTTAGTGTGAAATAGCTGTATGGTTGCTTCAAGTAATCATTTTTGTGAATGATGTTGCTTTCCCACAGTTTTCTATGTAGAGTTCATTACAAAAGCTTCTTTTGTGATCCTCTGTGGTTGTTGCACATGACGGATAATATCATTCAAAATTATGATGTGCTCATAATTTAACCTTTTCTTGTCACCTTACTCGTACAGTATGTGACTGCTATTTTGCTTCAAGTGATGGCTACCTAATAACTTCCGGTGATTAATATATGTTTTGCTACATTTTAGAAGTATTAGATGTTACAATCTGCTTCACTAAAGTTCATTTTATATCAGTATAGGACACGCATTTGCTCTAATGACGCTTTCCCTTACATCAATAGCCAAGGGGACAAATGGGTTTCCTCTGCGTGTATGCTAGTTGTACACCTTTACCTACCAAAATCTTTTTACCTTGTAGAAAAGGCTCATTTCCACGGTGTATATGTGCTTCTCCGGATTTTCTTGACAATGTTCTTCAGCAAACAGTGAGGGTAATTCCCCCCACATTGGATTATTTGAATTAGTAAAGCTACACTAGCTAGCTTTTTGCTGAGAGAGCATAGCATACGTTGGAAGAATTCTTCTTTTTTCTAATCAAAAGTAGATCTTTGATAAAAAGGCAGAGGGAGTGAGAACTTTAAAGAGTGCTCTTATTAGCAGCATTAGTCAATCTGCTTTGCCTTTGGACATAGGATGATGATAGGAAGAAGTCCCATTCATCAAAAAAGCAAAGTTTTAAAAGTCATTGGTGTACTGTGAGTCTTGAGAGATTTATGAGCTTTTACCTAGACAACAAGAAATGTCATTGTTATCACGCGATTTGGCCAAAAGTTCCCCAAACTCGAAGAACTGTTTATATGAGAGCATACATTTGAGCATTGGTTGTCCAAATGTCAATTAAGCTATCCATAACCAAAGTTTTCCACAGCCCTTTCATCCAGGTTTGGTGCATTTACATGCAGAATGAAGATTAATTGTCATCCTAATTCAGGAATAGGAGGAGCAAGGTTTTATTTTGTGAATATGACATGACTTGGCATTCTAGCCCTGGCACTGTGGTCCTTGATTGGGTTGGATAGAAGGGCCCCTCTAATTAAGCTTAGCACTTGATACAGGCTATTAAGATGGGACCACCTTGTGAATGGCCTTCACAAGTTGTTGCCTTGCTGCATTTAAATTTGAATTTATTGACCTGGGAGGGAGCCAAACCTGACATAGTTTTATCTTCTGGGGCTGTGACAAAATCCCTTGGATATTATTCAATACTTTGTGACTAGTTATTTGCCTAACTGTTCCAAAACAAGTTGAAGCCGTGGGGATGGTGGTCTTGTTTGGATTATGGGGTTGGAGATGAAAGCAATTCAATTCATTTTGGCTGCTTTATTGGACAATATAATAACACAGAAACATCACAAAACATCAATTTCCTGCATAGTTTCGTTCAGGATTTTGAAATTTTGTTTGGATGATTCCAATATATCTCTTCATTATGCCTGCAAATTGAACACAGAAACTTGGAAATGTGCAAGTTTTGAATGTACAGAGGTAGCAATCTTTGCTGATTTAAATTCGAATACCATATGATGAAGAAGGAAATCAGGGGAGCCCAGCTCCAGACATCCATTGTTTTATCTTTACACGGTTGTGTGCATGTTCTCACCAGATTGGTGGGGACGAAGAAGTTTTGGACTGGCTCATTCTGAACATGGTAGAAGCGTGGAGCCATTTCACAGGTTCATTGTTCAAGACAATGAAATGGATGGTTTCTTGAAAAAGTTAAGACAAGTTTCATGATCTGGATGCCATTTCATCTTTAAACTCTAGCATGATTAACGCCGGTCTGTGATTGTACTTTAATCTTTCTAAAATATTCGCTCAGGACCCTTTTATCTATCTATTTTAACGAAGATTTTTGTCTCAATTTATTTATTTTATTAACAAATCAAGACTATATTAATTATTGTTTTTTTACAAATATTTTTCTTTAATACAACGAGTATTGTGCATTTGTAGTGAGAAATGAAAGTAAATTAAATATGTTTATAACACATAAAGTTTTGAAATTTGATTATTTCTTAATAAAGATAGAAATTGTATTTTTAATCGAAAAATCTTACTTTTTTTAAAATTTGTAAATCGATTAAAATGGATAGATAAAAGAAGATGGAGAAAGTATCATTTAAGTGCTCGATTTTTGAACAGTTACTCCCTTCTTTCCAATCAGAGTGTTTGGCTTTATAAAATTTTATATAAAATTAAAAATTATAATATAATAGTAGTATATTCTATTTATTTTATATTATTTGGCCTTTTAGTCATTTATATATAAATTAAGAATGTTAGAATCAATAAGTATTTTTTAATTATGTTTTCAAATTTATTTCTAGTAAGTGCAAGAGTGATTAAACCATTTATGAAGTTTTTTTTAATCTTGCTATTAACTGCAGAGAAGCATTAGAAAGCAGAGAGAAAGAAGAGAATTGGTTTAGTGATTTTTTCGTAAAGTTAGAGAAATTTAGAGAGTTCGTTTAGTTTGATTAAATTTAAGGGTAATATTAAAATATATTAATTATTGATATATAGTGATGTGTAAAGAATTAAATATTGTAAAATAAAATATAAAGGTCAAACGGTTAAATAATATGAAACGAAAAGAGTAATATAATATAAATAAAAAATATTTGGATTTTATATTAATATTTTGTATCAAATTTAAATATATAAGATGTATTATAATTATTTTATAATATATATTATATTAATTTTTTAAAATAAAAGTATCAATTCTGTGTATATATATTTAAATAATAAATAAGTTAATTTAATCGAGACAAAAAATTATTAAACATTGAAGTATATACTCCTTTCGTCTCAAATTATCTGTCTATTTTAACCGATTTACGCGGAGATTAAAAAAATAAGTTTTTTAATTAATTATACATTTTTTTTTCATTTTTATCCTTATAATTCAATGATAAGTATCTCTTTTTATATTAAGAAATACACAAATTTCAAAACTTTGATATAACTTCAAATTACTTCTCTCCCTTAAGTATTTAATTCTTACTAAAAAATTATCAAAATATTGATGAGTATTTAATTTTTTTTCCAAGTTACTATTGATATTTTTTTTAAATTAACGAGATGAACATGAATATTAAAATTCATAAATTAGAATAAATTTGAAATATTAAATTTTAATTTCTTAAAAAGACAAATAATTTGAGACAAAGTTTAAATTAAAAAATAGACAGATGATTTAAAATGGAGGAAGTAAATTTTTTTTTATTTACATGGATGTTCAGACCTTCGACCCGACTATTCTCCATAGGCCTGGAGGGCCACCATATAAATACCCCAATATGTCCGCGGGTTGTGAGCGAGTTGGCCTGATTTAAACTCCTAGCTTTCCCAGATCAGTGGTTCGATTCCAGCTGTTTTATAGTGACCATAGAAACGCGGACAAAAAGGTGCAGCCATGTTGGTGGGTTGATTGACTAAGGTTATGATTCTAGACTATTCTTGCAATTTTCCTATGTGAAATTTAAAAGGTAGAGGAGCCAGTTGGAAGTGGGTAGAAATTTATAAGGTTTGCCCATCCTTTTGGAAAAAACAAGGCATTTCCAGCTTGCTTTTACTTTTGAAAAATGGCTAAAAGTAGTAACGTTCAAAGCCACTTTGAAAGCCGTTGTCTCTGCTTCGATATTTTGGTGAAATTTGTAGTTTCTTATGCCTACGAGTGCGACTTATAACCAATACCAAAATTCCGTTTGACAAAATTACTAACCACAAAGACCACTAATTTTCCCTTTCTTTTAAGGGTCTAAATATTCAAATTTTATTCGACTATTTCTAAAATTATGAATTCTCGTTCTAGACCTATGACCATCTCTTGTTTTTCTAGGGTATTGAAGATAAGTGATCTCCTATATAAAGATTGTGATTAGGCCTGACTATGGTTCTAGAATCAGTGGCTATGACTTTGAAGCTTTTGATTAGAATATTTTAACTGAAATCGTAGACTAATAACCTGATAAGTATAATATTTTTTCCGTCTTAATTAAATTAACCTATTTATTATTTTGGACGGTTTTAACAAATTTGATATTTTTTTAATTTTTTAATATATTATATATTATAAAATAATCAATACTCCACATATATTATTTTTATATATTTAGATCTGACATGTGCTTACTTTTATTATACTATATTATATTTTAATTTTTACTTTTGTATAAATTATCGTATCAAATTAATCACTATCAATTAGTTGGGACAGAGGGAGTAATTCAATTGTTGAATGAATTGAGATATGTGATCTATAACTCGATTAAAAATGAAAATTTCAACTGAATCTTTATAATTTTATAAATCTGGGTTAAAACTTAAAATTGGTTATGAAGTTATTTTAAGTTGTACTTAGATAATGATTGAATTGAGATAAATTTGTTAAATTTTAATAAATTTTATGTAAATATAATCATTAATGAGAGAGAAAATATGATGGGTTGTGAATATATGTTCCCTTTCAAAAAATTAAAATTATTTAGATTAATATTATTTTAAATTAAAATTTTAATTTGAATCGAGAATAAAAGCTTTAACTGAACCTTTTAAAAGTGATTACAATTATCAATTACAAAAGAAAATTTAACTGATTATCTTAAATTTGGCTACAATTTTATAGACCGTTGATTATAATTACCGATTACAAAAGAAATTTTAACCGAATCTCCTAAGTGTGATTACAATTTTATAGACCTTTGGTTACAATTATGGTTAAAATCCCAATTCCGTTGTGGTTGGCTATTGGGGTAGGGGGCGGGGGGAGTGTGGGGGGGACTTTTTAATTCTTTAAAATTATAATGTGTTAAAAAAATAATGATAAAGATCACGTAAGTAATTTCATGTATCTGTTTATCCCTTTAAGGTGTAGGAGATTAAAATTTTTGAACAAATAGTTGATATTTGAGAGAAGGAATTGGAGAAAATCATACAAACATTAATAATAATACTAAGAAAGAGAAAAATAAGGAATTAAGAAAGATTGGTATGAGACAGTGAGATGGTGTGATGAGGGCAAGAGATATTTATAATAAATTAAAGAAAGAGAAAAATAATAAAAAATATAAAAGAGAAAAACTGAGTTCCAGCCCATGGTTTTTTGGACTGGATCAGACTGAACAGTCAAATCGATTGGTCCTCAAATCGGTCTGATCCATTCTTTTGAACCAAAATTCTCAAAAATTGGTTTCTTTTGTTCAAATCGGTTTGGACTGGCCAATCCAACCGGTGAATCGATTGGTCTAACCAATTAAACCGATCTTTTTTTTCCCTCTTAAATAAGATAATATATTTATAAAAAAAAATAAGCTATACAAATAAAATAAATAGTCTATAATAATAGAGAAAATATCATATTTTCTTCTAATTTCATTATTTATGCATTTATTGACTTGAATTACACTATATTATTGATCAATTTTATTTTTAAAAATATTTTATTTTTAATTTTTAAATAATAATATTATCGGTTCAATTATGATTCAATTATGATTGAATTATTAAACCGTGAACTAATAAATTTTTCGATTCGATTTTGAAAACAATGTTCCAGCCAATTTGATTGGAATCAAATAGTTGGTTCCGGTTCAAAAAAAATAAAGAACCCGATCCGATTATGGTTTGAAATTGAACTCTGACCGGTCTAATTGTGATTACCAAATTTTCTCATAATTGAAGAAGCTATTTTGCATTGATCTTTTGGCAAAATACTAGATTGGATTTGGGCGGCACAATTTGATTACGAAAATTACACGATCATTTCATGGTCTAAATTAAAAGTTACGACAATTTAATAGTTTCGTTATTTTAAAATTTATTTATCAAATTATATATGATAATTATATAATCGTGTATGATCTTTTATAATCGTATTTGATATTTATATCGTATGTAATGTTTAAAAAATAATATATATAATATTTATATAATCGTAAAAAATATTTATAATTTATTACATATTTTTCGTAAATCAAATTGTACGATTCCAAAGTTAGACTAGTAATACCAGTTAAATCTTTATACTATTGAAGTTTAATCCTTATTTTCATGAAGTGTGAAATTAAGAACATGATCACTCCATACTTAGATTTTCATATTTGAAAAAACTAGCCAATAAAATGATTTTAATTACAAGTGGTTTTGAATAGGCTTTCGGTGTATTTGGGCCTCGGGTTGGCAGTTGTATCTTTGAATGAGCCTAGTTGATGATGGGCTGAGATTTGGATAAACTTTCGTTTCGATGTTCTAGTTAAGCCCACATTAGATATCACGATTAGGAATGACAATTTCTCCACTTAAACCGGAATTTTTCGATTTAAGCAGGAACGGGCCGAAAACGGACTTCATTCCTCGACCCGCCAACTGGAGACGAGCCGAGGACGGGGATTACATGATCCCCGCCCCTGACCGGCCCGCTTTATATATGTATATTCACATACACATATATATAAATTATAAATAGATTATATATATGTATATATATAATTTATATAATATGTATACATATACAACACATATAAAATTTACCTATATATATAATGTGTGTGTGTGTGTGTATATATATATATATATATAAAGGTAAATTATATATGTATATAAAATAAAATAGAAAAGAAGAGGAAAAATAAAAAAGAAAAAAATTATAAATTATAAATTATTAGTTTTACTCTTATTAATATAGTGATATGATAAATATGTGAATTATTGGAAATCACTACAAAAGTTTTCTATATGATTAAAAAATTTTGAATTAAAATATATTGGAGGCATAATTATTTTCGGACCCAAACGGGCCCCGCTTCCCCGGGCCGGGACCGGGGATTGTTTTGTCCTCGACGGGCCGAGGGTGGGGATCCCGGCCTTTTCCCGTAGCGAGGACGGGTCAGGGATAGGGATACGAGAGCATATGCGAGGACGGCCGAGATTTATAGTCTCCGACCCAACCCAGCCCCATTGCCATCACTAATCATGACACACAATAGGCCCGTCGTACTATGGTTCAATTTTTACCAATGGCAGGAAAAAGCGAAGAGATAAAAAAAATATATATGTCAGTTTTATATTATTTAAATTTTTAACTATTTATACAAAATTTAAAATTAATAAATATTTTTTATATTTTTAAATTTATTCATAATAAATGTTATGATATATTGTGAATTAGTGGGAGCTTCCACTAATTTATGTGAATTATTAGGGAATTAGTAGAAACTCCACTAATTAGTGAAAACTTTACTAATTATGAATTTTTATAGATGTCCATCATTTAGTGGAGACACCACTAATTAAGATTAGTGAAAGATGATGTATTCCACTAATTAAGAGTTCTATAAATAGAGCTATTCTCTAAGCTTGTAATACACCATCATTTTGTGAAAGAAATAATTGTGATTGTGAGAGAAAGAAAGAGAGAGATTTAAAGAAATTCTTGTGTAAAGAATAGTTAGAGTTTTATTAGTATGTAGTGTGTAGTTTTTTTTTTTCTAACACTACCCAAATTTTATAATACGTTATCAGCACGAGTTTCTATCATTATTAAAGCCAAAAGACAGGTACGCATTTATTAATCTTTATGACTAACCTTACTAACCTCGAATTTGTAACCCTTAATATTGTTGAAAAAAATTATATATCATACAGAAATGCATCTAAATGCTAAAAAAAAAAAATCCGTATATCCTGTGGGCAATTTAAATTTGACCACCTGAAGATAGTCGTATTACCAACTGCACGATATAAATGATTGCACCTGAAGTTGCCAAATTTTAAAATTGTGAATGAATATGGCTCCGCGATGTATCAACTTACATCTCAATTAAAATTATGCGGAGAAAAAGTTATTGATAAAGATATATTGGAGAAGACATTCTCCATCTTTCATACCTCGAATATTGTCCTGCAGCAATAATATCAAGAAAAATGGTATACACAGATTCAATTACTGCCCTCATCATTGCAGAAAAAAATAATGAGTTATTATTGAAAAATCATGAAACCAACCCAATTGGCTCAACAGCACTCCCAGAAGTGAATGTTGTTGGCTCCAGTAGAAGCCATCGTTATAGTCGTAGTTGTGGCAGTAGTCGTGGTTATGGTCATGAACACACTCAATATTTCCCTTAACACAGAGCAATACTGGCCACCTGAAGTGGAATAGAAAAGATAATAAGGGAAAATGATATTTCCATTAATAATAAGTATCATATCTTTGAGATGTTACATTCGAATGCCAATATATATTATATTACTGCTAACAGTTCAGAAAAAAAAAATCTATCTCCTCTTGATCATAAGTTTTGTATTCACTTGCATTTCTTTTATTCATCTCACTGGTGTTCAAATGAATTTGAGGATGCATGCTTATAGTTGCTCTTTTTCAATTGAATTGACAAATTGAGGATGAATATTTGTAGTTATTCTTTTTCCATGTTTGCATTAAAGGAAGACTAACAGGTAGTAATTATGGATTTCAGTTCCTCTTCTTTGGCATCCTCATTCTCTTCCTTCTCCCTTAGGCTAGCATCTAGACTAATAGTAGCATTAGCCATGAAGTTAATGCGCAATGAATATTAGGATTTTCTCATCCTCGTAAGTTTTTCATTATATTTGGCCTCGAAGCATGCTTGTTTCAATTTCTGTGTTTGGACCTTCAACCGCGTATCAGGACTTTCTTCTACTAACTTCTTCTCACGTTCCAATATCTCAATGGCTTCTCTGAACTTCTTATCAGCCATATGTCCTCCTTCGTCTTTATCTCACTCTTGTAAATTGAAGTGATATCATCGGTGGAGATACATTCATTCTAGTCATTATTTACGTATAAATATTTCATAGTTGCAAATTACAAGTGTGTGTGTGAGAGAATCTAAACATTCTTGATTAGGGTCTCCAAACTCATCAACTTCCTGTGAGGCCATCGACGAATTCTCAACTCCCTACATCTTTTCTTGAGAGGGGTTAAGTCAATATTTAATTCTTTGGCCGCGCTCTTGATTGGTAGGTAAAAGTATTGCGAAATGGTTTCTTTTGATAGTGTCTTGGAGCTATTACCATTCTCCTCTCTCTGCCTCTTAATCCTCTCATTCTTCATAGGAATTTCGTCTGTAATAATATCTTGAATTTCGATATTATGCATTTCATGGGTCTTCACTCCGAATTCGTTGCCAAGATCACTCATTATTTCTTCTAAAAAAGGAAAAACAATATCAGTAAAGGTAATACCATGCAAAATCCATGTTTGAATGTATGATAACCTGGAACCAAATTCTAGCTTTGTTCAAAATCCATTAGGGAGTAGAAAGGATCATGCACAAGCATATCCTCATTCAGAGGAACAACATAATATCTTGCACTTCGATACTATGCATTTCATGGGTCCTCACTCCGAATTCGTTGTCAAGACCACTCATTATTTCTCTTAAAAAAGGAAAAACAATATCAGTAAAGGTAATACCATGCAAAATCCATGTTTGAATATATGATAACCTGGAACCAAATTTTGGCTTTGTTCAAAATCCATTAGGGAGTATAAAGGATTATGCATAAGCATATCCTCATTCAGAGGAACAGCATCAAAAGCAATATCTTGAATGGGTAGATCAACATCATCAAAAGTAGTCTCTTGAATGAGTAGATCAAATTGAAAATCCAAAGCAGCATGTCCAGAACTACCACTGATTTACATCACAACAAATTAAAAGAGAGTTTAATTTCATTATTAATCACACTAAAAAAAAAAAAAGAAGAAGCCCTTAAAGATATCTCACCTGAAATTAGGCGGAAGCGGTTGGCTTGGAAAATTAAGCGAAAGCGGTTGGTTTGGAAAGGAAAATACATCAAAATCTTCTACGTTAGATCTGACATTAGGCGGAAGCGGTTGGCTTAGAAAAGAAAATCAATCAAAATCTTCTACGTTAAACTTGACATTAGGCGGAAGCGGTTGGCTTAGAAAAGAAAACACATCAAAATCTTCTACGTTAGAAACCAAATCAAAATTTGACCATGTTTCAAATGAATTACGAGTTTCCATATCTACTTTGTGATTTTTATTTTTTTATATTTACTAATGACTGATAACTGAGATATATATCAATACATACATATATATATGTATATATATATATTTATATAAATATATATATATATATATGTACGAGGAAGAAGAAGAGGTAGATGATAGGTGGAGGGACGGATGAGAAGAAAAGACAAGAGAGGAAGGGGAAAAGATGGTACCGGGAAGAGTAAAAAAAAAGAGATTTTTATTTCTTTGCATTTCCTACTTGCCATCATGTTCTTACATTTCTTTTTCTTTTCCTTTATTCTCTTCTGAAATCATTATTCCCTAAATTAGGGGGAGAACAAAAATAGCATAAAAAGGATCTTACTTGGACAATATCATTAAATTATCCATGTGAACTTGAAGTTCAAAAAATAATTCATTTGCAAAGCATTGCAAATCAAATGTCATACGCTTTTGTTGACTCCAGAAGAGTTATAAAATCGTATATTCCAGTTATAAATACTCCTATTCGAATTGAAGTTTCACCAGAACAAAATATTATACCTATAGTTGCTGAGTCAAAAGTACGCTAGAAGCGTGGCCGACCTCTTGGTTCTAAAGATAAAAATTTTCGAAAGAAAAGATGATTAAATGATCCAGAAGATCATATTGAAGAAAAGAATGATAAAGACCAAGAGATAACTGCTGACAAAGAACTAGAAATTGATGAAAGTAACACTAAAATTTCTTTTAATTATACCACTTTTGGTAGAAGTTAGAATCGGATAGAAACTGTTATTGATAATATATTTGCATACAATATATCTCTTGATGTTATACAGGATAATGATGATCCGGAACCAATATCAGTTGATGAATGTCGGCATAGAAAAGATTGGCTACAATGGAAAGATGCGATTCAATCGAAGTTAAATGCACTGACAAAACGTGAAGTCTTCGAACCTGCGGTTTGAACACCAGAAGGTGCAAAACCTGTTGGCTACAAATGGATATTTGTGCGAAAACGCAATGAAAAGAATGAAATCGTACTATATAAAGCGCGATTAGTAGCCGAAGGTTTTTCATAAAAATCAGGTATTGATTATGATGAAACTTATTCTCCTATTGTTGATACTATTACACTCCGATATCTTATCAGTTTGGCAGTACATGAAAAGACAGATATGCGCCTATTAGATGTTGTCATTGCTTACTTGTATGAAAATTTAGAAAATGATGTTTACATGAAAATCTCCGAAGGATTTCATATGCCTGAATCATATAAACATTATCCTTGTGAAAATTACTCCATCAAATTATAGAAATCATTATATGGCTTGAAATAATTTGGGCGCATGTGGTTCACTCGTCTTAGTGAATATTTATTGAAAGTAGGATTTAAAAATGACCAGGTATGTCCATGTGTTTTTATTAAGAAATCTGATTCTAAATTTGTGATATTAGTTATATATGTTGATGATATTAATCTTATTGGAACTCCTGAAGAGCTCAAAGAAACAATGGATTATTTAAAAAGAGAATTCGAAATCAATGATTTTGGTAAAACTAAATTTTGCCTTAGTTTACAAATTAAACATCTAGAAAGTGGAACATTTATTCATCAATCAATATATACAACAAAAGTTCTCAAAAGATTTTACATTGACAAAGCACATCCATTGAGTATTCCAATGATCGTCCGGTCATTAAATGTGAATAAAGATTCTTTCCGACCTCAAGAAGATGATGAAAAACTCCTTGGTCTTGAAGTACCATATCTCAGTGCAATTGGTGCATTGATGTATCTTGCTAATAATACACGACCTGATATTGCTTTTGCTATCAATTTATTAGCAAGATTTAGTTATTCACAAACACGACGACATTGGAATGGAATTAAACAAGTTATTCAATATCTCCAAGGTACAATTGATCTCGGATTATTTTATGCAATAAAACCAGCCCAACATTGATAGGTTATGTAGATACTGGTTATTTATCCGATCTACATAAAACACGTTCTCAAACGGACTATCTATTTATATGTAAAAATACTACTATATCATGGCGTTCCACAAAACAATTTATAGCAGCTACTTTTTCAAATCATGTTGAAATTATAACCATTCATGAAGCAAGTCGAGAATGTGTATAGTTAAGATCCATGATTCATTATATCCGAGAAAGTTGTAGATTATCATCGATCAAAGATATTCCAACTCCTCCTTATAAAGACAATGCAACTTGCATAACTCAATTACGAGGATGATATATTAAAGGAGATCGGACAAAACATATTTCACCAAAATTCTTCTTTACTCACGAACTCCAGAAGAAATGTGAAATTGATATGCTATAAATTCAATTATGTGACAACCTCGCAGATATTTTCACGAAAACTTTACCGATTGTAACATTTGAGAAGTTGAGATATAAAATCGGTATGCGTCAGTTTAAAGATTAAAAGGAATCATCTCATCATGGGGAGTAATAAGCAGGCATATAAAATAGTGTACTATTTTTCATTCACTAGATTTTTTTTTCACTGAGTTTTTATCTAGTAAGGTTTTAACTTTTAACGAGGCATATTTTTTATGTAATTGATGAACATCCAAGGGAGAGTGTTATGATATATTGTGAATTAGTAGGAGTTTGCACTAATTTATGTGAATTATTAGAGAATTAGTGGAAGCTCCACTAATTAGTGAAAACTCTACTAATTATGGATTTTTATGGATGTCCATCATTTAGTGGAGACACCACTAATTAAGATTAGTGGAAGATGATGCATTCCACTAATTAAGAGTTCTATAAATAGAGTTATTCTCTAAGCCTGTAATACACCATCATTTTGTGAAAGAAATAATTGTGACTGTGAGAGAAAGAAAGAAAGAGATTTGAAGAAATTCTTGTGCAAAGAATAGTTAGAATTTTATTAGTGTGTAGATTTTTTTTTCTAACACTATTCAAATTTTATAACAATAAATATAAAATTAAATAATTATTTATAATTATTTTATTTTTTAATAAAGATAATATAATATTATTTAAATATAATATTAAAAATATTAATTATTAATATTAAAAAATCAAAAAATATAAAATAAAATATATGTTATAAAATTAGGGTAGTGTTAGAATAAAATCTACACACTACACATTAAGAAAATTCTAACTATTCTTCGCACAAGAATCTTTCTCTTTCTTTTCTCTCACAATTTTCTCTAATATTTCTTTCACAAAATAATGGTGTATTACAAGTTTAGAGAATAGCTCTATTTATAGAGCTCTAATTAGTGGATTACATCATGGCATACATCATCTTCCACTAATCTTAATTAGTGGTGTCTCCACTAAATTGTGGACATCCATAAAAATCTTCTATAATAATTCACATAAATCCATAATTAGTGGAGCCTCCACTAATTAATAAAGATTCCAATAATTCATAACACTCCCCCTTGAATGTCCATCCATTACATAAAGAATATGCCTCGTTAAAACCTTACTAGATAAAAACCCAATGGGAAAAAAAATCTAGTGAAGGAAAAAGAGTACACTATTCTATATGTCTGTTTATTACTCCCCCTGATGGGATGATTCATTTAAATCTTTAAACCGACGCATACCGATTTTATATCTCAACTTCTCAAATGTTGCAGTCGGTAAAGTCTTCGTGAAAATATCTGCGAGGTTATCACATGACCGAATTTGTAGCACATCAATTTCACCTTTCTTCTGGAATTCATGAGTAAAGAGGAATTTTGGTGAAATATATTTTGTCCGATCTCCTTTAATATATCCTCATCGTAATTGAGCTATGCAAGCTGCATTGTCTTCATAAAGAGGAGTTGGAATATCTTTGATTGATGATAATCCACAACTTTCTCGGATATAATGAATTATGGATCTTAGCCATACACATTCTTGACTTGCTTCATGAATGGCTATAATTTCAGCATGATTTGAAGAAGTAGCTGCTATAGATTGTTTCGTATAACGCCATGATATAGCGGTATTTCCACATGTAAATAGATAGCCCGTTTGAGAACGTGCTTTATGTGGGTCAGATAAATAACCAGCATCTGCATAACCTATCAATGGTGGACTGATTTTATTTGAATAAAATAATTCGAGATCAATTGTACCTTGGAGATATCGAAGAACTTGTTTAATTCCATTCCAATGTCGTCGTGTTGGTGAAGAACTAAATCTTGCTAATAAATTGACAGCAAAAGCAATATCAGGTTGTGTATTATTAGCAAGATACATCAATGCACCAATTGCCCTGAGATATGGTACTTCAGGGACTAAGGAGTTCTTCATCATTTTCTTGAGGTCGGAAAGGATCTTTATCCACATTTAATGATCGGACGATTATTGGAATACTCAATGGATGTGCTTTGTCCATGTAAAATCTTTTTAGCACTTTTACTGTATATGTTGATTGATGAATAAATGTTCCACTCTCCAGATGTTCAATTTGTAAACCAAGGCAAAATTTGGTTTTACCAAAATCCTTGATTTCGAATTCTCTTTTTAAATAATCAATTGTTTCTTGGAGCTCTTCAGGGAGTTCTAATAAAATTAATATCATCAACATATATAGCTAATATCATAAATTTAGAACCAGATTTCTTAATAAAAACACATGGACATACCTGGTCATTTTTAAATCCTACTTTCAATAAATATTCACTAAGACGTGTGAACTACATGCGCCTGCATTGCTTCAGTGCCATATGATGATTTCTGTAACTTGATGGAGTAATTTTCACGAGGATAATGTTTATATGCTTCGTGCATATGAAATCCTTCGGGATTTTCATGTAAACATCATTTTCTAAATTTCCATACAAGTAAGCAAAGTGACAACATCTAATAGGCGCATATCTATCTTTTCATGTACCGCCAAACCGATAAGATATCGGAGTGTAATAGCATCAACAACAGGAGAATAAGTTTCATCATAATCAATACCTGGTCTTTGTGAAAAATCTTGGGCTACTAATCGCGCTTTATATCGAACGATTTCACTCTTTTCATTGCACTTTCGCACAAATATCCATTTATAGCCAACAGGTTTTACACCTTCCGGTGTTCGGACTCGCAGTCCGAAGACTTCACGTTTTGTCGCTGCATTTAACTCCGATTGAATCGCATCTTTCCATTGCAACCAATCTTTTCTATGCCGACATTCATCAATCGATATTGGTTCAGGATCATCACTATCCCGTATAACATCAAGAGATATTATATGCAAATATATGATCAATAATTGTTTCTATCCGATTCCAACTTCTACCTGAAGTGGTATAATGGATAGAAATTTCAGTGTTACTTTCATTTATGTCTGGTTCTTTGTCATAAGTTTTCTCTTAGTCTTTATCATTCTTTGCTTTAATATGATTATCTGGACCATCAATCCTCTCTTCTTTCGAGGATTTTTATCTTTAGAACTAAGAGGTCGGCCATGCTTCTGGCATGCTTTTAGCTCAGCAGCTATATGTAAAATCTTTTGTTCTGTTGGAACTTCAATTAGAATAGGAGCATTTATAGTTGGCATATGCGATTTTGTTACTCTTCTAGAGTCAACAAAAGCATTTGGCATTTGATTTGCAATGCTTTACAAATGAATTATCTTTTGAACTTCAAGTTCACACGCGCTTGTATGCGGATCAAGATAATTTAATGATGTTGTCCAATCACGATCTTTCTTGTACTGTTTCTGTTCTCCCCCTAATTTAGGGAATAATGATTTCACAAGAGAATAAGAAAAGAAATATAAGAAAATGATGACAAGTAGGAAATGCCAAGAAAAATATCTCCTTTTTTTTTTCACTCTTCCCGGTACCGACTTTTCATCTTCCGCTCTTGTTTTTTCTTCTCCTCCGACCCTCTACCTACCATCTACCTCTTCTTCTTCCTCACACACACACACACACACACACACACACACACATATATGTATCGATATATATCTCAGTTATCAGTCATTAGTAAACATCAAAAACAAAAATCACAAAGCAGATATGGAGACTCGTAATTCATTTGAGACATGGTCACATTTTGACTCGGTTTCTGCAGCAGATGTTGATGTATTTTCCTTTCCAAACCAACCGCTTCTGCCTAATTCGAACACAGAAGATTTTAATATGTTTTCCTTTCCAAACCAACCGCTTCCTCCTAATTTCAGGTGAGATATCTTTAAGGGCTTCCATTTGTTTTTAGTATGCTTGATAATGAAATTAAACTCTCTTTTGGTTTGTTTTTTATGTAAATCAGTGGAAGTTTTGAACATACCGCTTTGGACCAAGTTGATCTCGCCTCTACAAGAGACTCGTTTTGATATCGTTTCTCTTTATGCTATTCCTTTGAATGAGGATATGCTTGTGCATGATCATTTCTACTCTCTAATGGATTTTGAACAAAGCCAGAATATGTTTCCAGGTTATTATACATTTAAACATGAATTTTGAATGGTATTACCTTTACCGATATTATTTTTTTTTCTAGGAGAAATAATGAGTGGTCTTGGCAACGAAGTCGGAGTAAATACTCATGAAATGCATAATATCGAAGTTCAAGATATTATTGCAGATAAAATTTCTGGGGAGAAGAAGATGATTAAGAGGCAGAGAGAGAAGAAGGGCAATAACTCCCAAACACTATCAAGAGAAACAATTCCGCAGTACTTTTACCTACCAATCAAGAGCGCAGCCAAAGAACCGAATATTGGCATAACCTCGTCTCAAGAAAAGATGTAGGGAGTTAGGAATTCGTTGATGGCCTCACAGGAAATTGGTGAGCTTGGAGACCATAATCAAGAATGTTCAGGTTTTCTCTCATACATACTTATAATTTGCAAGTATGAAACTATGAAAGATTTATAAGTAAATAACCGATGATATCACTTCGATTTACAGGAGATGCAAAATAAAGAAGAAGGAGGACATATGGCCGAGAAGAAGTTGAAAGAAGCCATTGCGATCATCGGAATATGAAAAACAAGTTGGTGGAAGAAAGTCCTAATACGCAGCTAGAGGACTGAACACAGAAATTAAAACAAGCATGCTTCAAGGCCAAATATAATAAGAAATTTAATTATAATAAACTTAAGGAGATCATAAAATCTCAAGACTCATTTCGCAGTAATTTTACGGCTAATTCTGCTGCTAGTCTCGATGCTGGCTCAAAGTGGAAAGAAAAGGAGGAGGATGTCGAAAAAAAGGAATTGAAATCCATAATTACTAATTGTTTGTCTTCCTCTAATGTAAATATTGAAAAAGAACAATTACAAACCTTCATCTTACATTTGTCAGCTCAATTACAAAAGAGTAACTATAAGCATGTATCCTCAAATTCATATGAACACTAGTGATATGAATAAAAGATGTGATGCTTATTATTAATGGAAATATCTTTTTCCCTTATTATCTTTTCTGTTCCACTTCAGTGGCCGTATTTCTCCGTGATAAGAGAAATATCGAGTGTGTCCATGACCATAACCACGACCACCGCCACAACTACGACTATAACGATGGCTTCTGCTGGAGCCAACAGCATTCACTTCTGGGAGTGCTGTTGAGCCAGTTCATCTGACTTCATGATTTCTCAATAATAACTCATGTTAAAACTGTCAATTTTGGATACCATTTTTCTCGATATTGTTACTGTAGGACATGAAAAGTGGAGAATGTCTTCTCCAATATAGCTTCATCAGTAACTTTTTCTCCGTAAAATTTTTAACTAAGATGTAATTTTATACATCACGGAGTTCACGGTTTTACAATCTTGCAACTTCAGGTGCAACCATTTATACCGTGCAATGGGTAGTACGACCATCTTCAGGTGGTCAAATCTTTCTTTTTATCCACATGACATATGGATCTCCTTTTTTTTTAGCATTTAGATGCATTTCTGTATGACATATAAATTTTTTTTTCAGAAATATCAAGGGCTACAAATTCGAATTTAGCGAGATCAATAAATGCGTACCTGTCTTCTGGCTTTAATAACGGTAGAGACTCGTGCTGATAACGTGTTATAAAATTAGGGTAGTGTAAGAATAAAATCTACACACTACACACTAAGAAAATTCTAACTATTCTTTGCACAAGAATTTTCTCTTTCTTTTCTTTCACAATTTTCTCTAATATTTCTTTCACTAATTTTTCTTTCACAAAATAATGGTCTATTACAAGCTTAGAGAATAGCTCTATTTATAGAGCTCTAATTAGTGGATTACATCATGTCATACATCATCTTCCACTAATCTTAATTAGTGATGTCTCCACTAATTGGTGGACATCCATAAAAATCTTCTATAATAATTCACATAAATCCATAATTAGTGAGCCTCCACTAATTAATAAAGATTCCAATAATTCATAACAATATAAATATTAAAACGTCAAATAATATAAAATGAAAAGAATATTAATTATTTAAATAAAAAATTTATACATAAAAATATGAAGGTTAAAAACTTAAAATTCTAATATCCGCAAAAATCTTACCTTTTTATGAATCTTAAACCCTACGCCCGGTGTCGTCACCACTCCATTTCCTCCTCCTTCGGTTCAACCCCGGCCACGGTCGCCGAATATCTTCTACAGGTATGCCCTCACCCACTTTCTTTCTCCTCTGGCTCTCTTTTTCTCTTAGCATGATCCGTATTTTGGTTGAAGATTGCACCTTTCAGTTTTTTATTCTAGTTTTTTGTTTTCTGGAAATAATTTGTTATATCTACTTCCCTTTTTTCTTCTTCAATGTGAACATATTCGATGGGGAGATGCAAGTTACCTACTGTGAAATTAGCAATTAAAATAAGAAATTTTTTTATCCTTTGGCCGAGTCCCCAGTAGTTGTGATAATCCTGCTGTAACCTAAAATTTAGGTATTTTACTTTGAAGTTCTCAATAATCCTCGTATTGTGTTCTAGGACTAGTGTAGTCTTTTAATATACTAAAGGGTAGTGATACTTGATTCCATAGCTTGGGACTTTATGTTCATAATGATGTCATGCTTGTCTTTGGTACTTCGGAGAAACAAATCTTGATGGAACCTATATTTGCTCAATGGATACAATCTGGTTAGGATCATTTTCTTGGTTTTGTTGCTGTATTTCTCTGGATCAGGAAGAATGGGGCGGAAAGCTGGGAGCATGTTTATAAATCCAAAGAGATTTGGGAGTCTCCAAAAACCTTGTTTGAAGGAGACAATTACGTTTCTTAACTGTATGGCTCTGAACAATTGCAAGGATGACAATTGTGAACGGCAAAAGAAACTTCTAAGTGAATGTATGGATGCTCAGGTAATTGGAGTTTAAAATAGAGGATTTCTTCCATTTCATTACATGAATACCTTTCATGGATCTGACCTGTGACTCGGCTTGTTTTGCAGGCTGTTAAAAACAGGAAGCCTTGGGGCAGCATTAATTATCACTTGCAGCGGCTTAATAGGGGTAGAAAATAACTTCATAGAGGACGGTTAATTTGTTATTCTACTGTAAGCAATAGTTGTTAACGAAGTTATTGAGGTATTTATCTTTTTGTTCTTCAAAATATGAGACTGTAATCCATAAATACCTTGGGTTTTTCTTGTTTAGTAAAATAAAATATGTAGACGATTGTTTTTTGCAAAAAAAAAAAAAAAAAAAAACTTTTTTGCGATGTGGGATTTCTGAAATTTTCAGATTATAAATTTCATTCTACATATTCCTGCTGTAATTAGCTTTAGTATAATTTGTTTATCTTGCAAATAATTGAACTTTTACATGCATGATAATACTTAAACAACGTGTTCAATGTTTTTTTCCTTTTGGGATTCAGGGGTGACACTGATTTCTTTTGCAATTTGAATATAAGTTTCCATAGATGCCCTCTTCCCACCAATTTTGATTTGAAATTGGTCCCAGAGGCGATGTTAGCTAATAGAGGTAATCATGTAATTATTATTGCCATTGTCAAGGGTTATACCTTTCAAATGCTATTCTCTTGCCACTTGAGCTTTTGGCGTCATGTTGACCTGCATTTGTAGGATCCTGAAAATGTCACTATACTGTATCGGTTTTAATGCATTGTTTTTTTTTCCGTCAATGTTTTAGATTTGAAGCTGTTTAAGCATCAATTGATAAATAAACTCCTATCATCATTTTTGTTCCGATGAGATTGGAGTGTTTAAGATGGAATTTTAATTTCAAGTTGAGTTTAGGATAGTTGTTGAACTTGGTAAAAAGAGTTAACCACTTTATGACTATATTTCTTGGGCAGTTTTCTGATACATTGCTCAATTTTGGCATCGTGTTGGAAATGTACTGTGATGAACTTGCAATTGAAAAGTTATTAAAAAGCTATCCAGGAAAACTTGGTTGGTGGAGGTGAAATAGTTTGCTTGTGCAAGCTGGAAATTGGTTTGTCTAGAACGATCTTTCTTTGTGGTTAGTTTGCCTCATCCTATGTTTTTGGTGAGCCAGCCACCACTGATCTTAACTGTGTTGCCATATAAATGCACAAAGTTTGTTCAATGTGGATGGTTGGCATCTTTACCATTTCTGGGTTCAACCTTGTTGAGCATGTTATGTGTCTATTTCAGCTGAGGAATTTTGGCTTGTCCCAGATGAGACAAGTTGACGGTGAAGTTTACACTGTAGTAAATTAAAATAGGATTTGGTTTTTGGTTTTCTTAAGCCAGGTTGCATTAGTTTCACTTCTAGATTAAATGGTGCTGGGCCATTTTTCACGTAAACAATCAGTTAGTAGTCCCCTTGGGTAATTTAAGAGTTGTTTATGTTAACGTTGGGCATTAGAGTAAAGTTTGAATACGTTACCTGAAAGATTTGACGCTTGAAAAAAGATTACCATATAAATGAGCGTCAAGATTGCTCATATAATTGAGTGATGGAAAAGATTCAGATACAACAGTTTCCTTCAGTGAAAGCGACAATGATTTCATAGCTCAGTTTGGAAAAAAATTCAGTTCAGAGCGTGAAGCTAAATGGGAAGCAATGATGCATACCTCAAGCTGCAGTGAGACACTGTACAATGATTAAATTGTCAAACAACTAAATTCATAACGGACATGCATATGGCTAACTGCAACAAATCATCTCAGAGATATCTTTGCTTCCGTCTAACTTCTGAGGCGTGCGTATGAAAATCAAGAGAGGAATTTTTAAGAATTGCATTCGAGACAAAATATGAACCTCCCAACCGCTAGTTTAATGACTCGACCCATTTATTTAAAGCACCCAAGATGGGCAAATATCAACAAATACCAAGAACATGCAAACTAGAGATAGACATACCGAGAGAAAAACATAGACCAAAATGATAATGGCAGCATAACCAAGGGCCATCAGAAATCAAACATCCATGTGAAATATCCCAATCAATCTAAAGAGCATGATACTACTTAAAAACATATTTTTATCAACCCTTAGTCAACCTCCTCAATCTTGGGGCCAGCACCACTTGCACCAGCTGGAGGAGGGTCGTCATCCATGGTTGCCTCACCACCAGCACCTTGGTACATCTTGGCAATGATAGGATTGCAGATGCTCTCAAGCTCCTTCATTTTATCTTCAAACTCATCAGCCTCAGCAAGTTGGTTGCTGTCAAGCCATGAAATTGTCTGGTCAATAGCATCCTCTATCTTTTTCTTGTCAGCTGGGTCGAGCTTGGAGCCAATCTTTTCATCCTTCACTGTGTTCCTCATGTTGTAGGCATAGTTCTCTAAGGCATTCTTGGCCTCCACCTTCTTCTTGTGCTCTTCATCCTCTGCCTTGTATTTCTCAGCTTCCTGGACCATCTTCTCAATCTCCTCTTTAGATAGCCTACCCTTATCATTAGTGATTGTAATCTTGTTCTTCTGCCCTGTGGTCTTGTCTTCGGCGGATACATTCAAGATACCATTGGCGTCAATATCAAAACAAACAGTGATTTGAGGCACACCTCTGGGTGCTGGGGGAATACCAGAGAGCTCAAATTTACCCAACAGGTTGTTGTCTCTAGTTCTTGTTCTCTCGCCCTCGTATACCTGAATCAGCACACCAGGTTGATTATCTGAGTATGTAGAGAATACTTGTTCCTTCTTAGTAGGAATGGTGGTGTTCCTGGGAATTAGGACAGTCATCACTCCTCCCGCAGTTTCCAACCCAAGAGAAAGAGGGGTAACATCCAAGAGCAACAAGTCTTGAACCTTCTCATTGCCCTCACCACTAAGGATTGCAGCCTGTACAGCAGCACCATATGCAACAGCCTCATCTGGGTTAATGCTCTTGCAGAGCTCCTTTCCATTAAAGAAGTCTTGCAACAACTGCTGCACCTTCGGAATTCTAGTGGAACCACCAACAAGAACAACATCATGGATAGTGCTCTTGTCCATCTTGGCATCCCTCAAGCATTTCTCAACTGGCTCCATGCACTTTCTAAAGAGGTCCATGTTCAATTCCTCGAATCTGGCACGGGTTATGGTGGAGTAGAAGTCAATACCCTCAAAGAGTGAATCAATCTCAATTGTAGTTTGAGCAGTTGATGAGAGAGTTCTCTTTGCTCTCTCACAAGCAGTTCTCAATCGCCTCAAAGCTCTTGGGTTCCCACTAATATCCTTCTTGTGCTTCCTCTTGAACTCCTGCACAAAGTGGTTAACCATTCTGTTGTCAAAGTCCTCACCGCCCAAATGGGTATCGCCAGCAGTGGCCTTAACTTCAAAAATACCCTCTTCAATTGTGAGCAGAGAAACATCAAAAGTTCCCCCACCCAGGTCAAAAATAAGCACATTCTTTTCACCGCTACTAGTTGCCTTCTTGTCAAGCCCATAGGCAATAGCAGCTGCTGTAGGCTCATTAATGATTCGCATAACATTAAGGCCAGAAATAACACCAGCATCTTTTGTTGCCTGACGCTGTGAGTCATTGAAGTAAGCAGGGACAGTAATCACTGCATTCTTAATAGTTAATCCAAGGTAGGCCTCAGCAATCTCCTTCATCTTGATAAGAACCATAGAAGAGATTTCCTCTGCAGCAAACTGTTTTTCCTCACCCTTGTAATTCACAACAATCATTGGCTTATCACCAGGGCCAGGAATGACCTTGAAGGGCCATAGTTTAATGTCACTCTGGACAGATGAATCACTGAATCTCCTGCCAATTAGACGCTTTGCATCTGCAGACACAAAAGATCAAAGTACAGAAACATGAGAAGCAGCTTCCATGCATCACAACAATGAAAAACTAGTAAGAAACCAAAACCGTTTCAGTATCACAGCAATGAAAAATCAATAAGAAGCAAAAACAATTTCAGCTGCAATAACAGTTGATCCTTTAAATGTTCCTACATATATCTCACAACAAAGACTGGAAAATATTTCCTATGCATGGTTATAAAAATTTCATGATAGCAGAACTTCTTGACTAAAACAAGTGTTGTCCTTGCAATTAAAAGAATGACAAGCACAGAGTATGCCTTTGGACAACACCTATATCTACATCTATAGGAAAAGTTAACCTCGGATTTAAAATGCTAACTTATTATCCCTAACAATCATCATTCAGTCAAACAAATGCATCCACCTTTCATGTTAACAAAGATATTCTCCACTGATTAACGACATACAAGACAGTTGCACGTTCGTAAATTTAATAGTTGCATACATGCTCCAATAGAGATAATGGACGCTGCAGCCAACGAGATATATACACAACGACAATGAATTTCATTAGATCTCTGGCTTTTACACAGAATTCATTGCATCTAATTGAGCATATTGTTCTGTAAATCAAAATCACTACACAAGCAACCAAATTCCAGCACTCCGTAAGTAATAAACTAAATTACAACAAAACTCAATTATTCAAATAGAAAAATAAAAACTTGCATGTATGAATCCAGATCTATGCAAAAGAAAAGAGATTACCAAAGACAGTATTGGTGGGGTTCATGGCGACCTGGTTTTTTGCAGCATCACCGATGAGACGCTCAGTGTCGGTGAAGGCAACATACGACGGAGTTGTTCTGTTACCTTGGTCATTAGCAATGATCTCAACTCTATCGTGTTGCCAAACACCGACGCATGAGTAAGTCGTCCCTAGATCTATTCCGATCGCCGGTCCTTCACCTTTTCCGGCCATTTTCCAACTGCCTCTTCCTAGATTTGAACGAGAGAGAAAGTATAAAATAATAGGGCTAAGAAAGCATAAGTGCCGAGACTGAGAAAGTAGAACGGGTGGCGTGCATTATGTAATGGTTTTTGCTTTTTCCAGTTTCCAGAATGTTCTGCACTGACTCTGACGTGGATTTTTGGGCCTTTTTCATTATGGAACTTTTGACTCTCAGCGCAGCCAACTGCCAAACAGGCCTCTATTGTAATTGGGCCCAATGATGTCGGCAATCTTACAAATAGGCCTAATTGGGCCACCCAAACACAGAATATTTAAAGAGTCCAGTTTACAATGTTCTTGAAATTTTCAAGCTCATGTGCGAAATTTTATCTTTATCAATTTAAATTTTTATTTTAATTCAAATATATTATTATTTTATATTTTTTTATTTTTTAAGAATCTATTCGCAATACATTATATATATTTTTTTATACCCTACCTGACTTATATATTTAATAATTTATTACAAGACTATCTCAAATCCATTTACACCTAAACATAAATTCTGGAGAATATTGAGGCTCCTTTGAAAATCTTTCTGAATGGACAAAATTTCTCATTGTGTTCCTCAATGCTAAAGCGGAATAAAATTTTTATAATTTGCTAGTCTTAAGTGGCAAGAGGATGATAATTTATTGGTTCTTGCAAAATTCGATTGGTAGAAATATGGCTGCAATTGGATTGGGCCAAGGCCTAAGGCTGAATATGACAAAGAACAAAAATAGACCGAGAAGCCCATGGCCTGATTTGCAAACTTTGATTCCACACTGTGTTAGGATTGCAAAAGCCCAGAATCAGCTGGGACACATGTTCTCTTCGTTAAAAGACTTAGATTTCTGCGAATACAACAAAACAAACTGCATTCAAAATCGATCGGCACCGTTCTTCTCTCTACATAAAAATATTTGATGATGAGTAATGAAAATTATTTGTTTGCATACTAACACAACTAATTGATGTTTCGTTTGTATTTTCTTTGATATTTGACTTTAGACTTATTTAAAATATACAATAAACGATAAATAGTCACATCAGTCTCTCTTAAAGTGGGATCTATTAGTTAACGTGAAAAACATGCATTTGCATTATTGTACACAATACTTTGATTAATATTTTGGGATAACGTTTCTTTGCAAACAGATCTTTCGACTGGTCCTACGACTATGATAGATAAGATAAATTCAGGATGTATCTCAAATGACCGATTTTAATACGACCTCAATTGTAAGAATAATTGAGCGGAGATTTAACCTTGCAACCATTCACTCAACGCTAGTAAAGAGAGAAATACAACTAGTTGAGTTGTGCCCTGGGATCACACATTAGTTTGATTAATACATTGATGCATCAAAAACACGATTGAGACGTAAAAATGTGATTCAAAATTATCAATCCATACATCAATAGATGAATTTGTGATAAAAGTTCGCATTTTGTTGGATCTCCTATGAGGAAAATATATAGTCACATCTGTCTATTTTAAGGTAGGGTCTGTTAGTTAACGCGAAAATCACGCATTGATGTTATTATATATTTTACTTTGATCAACACTTTCTATACTGATAAAAAAAAAAAAAAGAAGCGATATTTAAATTGAGATGGAACTTTGATCAATTCCTTTTACATTGATGCAGCAAAAAACACTACATTTAAATTGAGATGGATTGATATAATTCAGTATCATCAATAGATGAATTTGTGATAATAGGATTGCATTTTGTCGGATCCTCTATGAGGAACATTATGTATGCCCACATCCTATAAGAAAACGAGTTAAAATTACTTTTTGGCAGTCTTTCTCTTTAGGTCTACTTTTTGGCCCACAAGAGCAAGGCATGGTACAAACACATATGCATGTATTACAGTCAGCTGCATGTGCAAAATTTGCGTATAACAGTTTCTTTTTGCCATCAATAGTAAAAGGCAGCAGCCAATGCTTTCATGTAGTTACGTGAGTACAATTAAAAAGAGAGTTTTTGATCAAAATGGGGCCATTCTTATTCAAATGGCCCGTTTCGGTGTAGGAACTCCTCTTTTGATCTGAACGCATTCAGTTAATGTGCCTTCACTAAAACATAATATGTTTTATCTCTGATTTATTTTAAAATCGTCTAGCACAATATAAGAAAATTTTAGTAAATGCGTCTTATTCTAGTGAAGATTAGACCAAAAGAGAAGTTCCTACATCGGAATAGACATTTGGGGCCATTCTTATCAAAAACTCTTAAAAAGAGACAAGGGGAGACAAAGGGACTACATCAATTTGCAGTTGAAAATGGAAGCAGATTTTTTTATATCCATATATGTGAATCACAAAAAGAAATTACGAAAAAAAATTAAAAAAAAAAGTGGAAAAGAAAAAGAAGAGGAAGAAGAATCCCTGGATCTGACAAGAGAAAAAACGCAGCAAGGTACAATTCAGTAAAGCTGCAAAAAAATAGGTCTGGATTCATGAAGAGTTGCTTTTTGACATGAAAGTTTGCGAAAGTTAGTATCTAATCTGTGAAAGAGAATTAGATTCCAAGACCACCAACCTCCCACAACAAATAAAAAGATAACATCTCTGTTTCAGACCACAAGAATTTTAGAGGATTGGTAAAATTAGGGATTGGGGGACGGGTGGAATTATAAGAAAATACAAGTTAGAAGATAATAATATAATTTTTAAAAAGAATTTGATAGGCCAAAGTTTAAAATTTTTTTAAAAAAATTGGAATTTTAAAAAATTTTGGAGGACAGATGTCATTCCCTACCCCCTTGTGATTCCGGCTTTGAAGGGCCGAAAGATAAAATTTTAAATGACTTACTTAAAATTTTGTAATTTTTCTATGAAATAATATAAAATTTTAAAAAAAATTAGAACCATGCATCCCTCGCTACAACAAAATTGACTTTTATTTCGTAATCAAATGTTACTACAATTTTGTAGCTAATTATCTTTACCGATGAAATTTTTTCATTAGAAGTCTTTTACCTACGAATAGTAATTAAAAATATTATAACTAATAGTACATTCTGTTGTAGTGTCTAATTCCGTAGAGAAACTAATATTTGAATTGGTTAATCTTAATTTTTTTTTCTATAATAAGTTTCAACCGAAGAAAATAAAAAAAAATACTTATGAAGAAATAGCAATAGAATGATTTATGAATTTAGATTTATTTAAATATTTTTTTTCTAAGAAAACAGCAATTATGGATTGTGAAGTGATTATTGGGGTAGGGTTGAATGTGGGGAGAGGAACTCGATCATTAGTGGTTGAATATGAATAGCTCTGGCAATTTCTCCGTCTAAATCGGAGTTCAAGGTGGAGGGTTCCCCAGCTTATGCGGAGACGGAGATTGGAATGAAGGTGTCTTGTCCATGGCCCCACTTGTGCATTTTTATTTTATCTTTTTTAAATATATTTATAATTATTTTTAACGCGCACAAATAATTTATTGATAGTTTTTGTATTTGTTAAGATTTTTTAATGGAATTGATTGTTACTATTTTAGTATTATATTATCATTAAAAAAAAAATTGATTGTATAAAGTCGAATGGTATTCTTGGTTAAGTATTTAAATCATAATTCAAAATTTTAAATATTAAAAAATAAGAATGGTATAATGTTCAAACTTCTCCAAAAAACACACACATATATATAGGTCGATTTACTTAATTTACTTGAAAAATGCTTATGTGATTATTGATGTGCATATTCAAAATATTTACATTGTCAATAATACAATGTATACCGAAAATATGTTATACATCTTGTAAGAACCAAGTAAACAGGCTAGAGTAATTCTTACATAGACTATAAATCGGTGGATCAAATGTATTAGTAAATTATATCGTATAATTTGTATTATATGCAGTACAAGTCACTAATACACTTGATTAATAGACTATTGGTCAATGTTAGAATTTTTTTACAAGCTAGGGCAGGGATAAAAATATGTTAGAAAATAATATTATAATTTTTGAAACTTTTTGAAGGGAAGATAAAAAATAAAAAATAGAAAATAGAAAAATTTAAAAATTTTAGAGGAACAGACGACAATCTCCGTCCCTGAAGGGTGTATAGCAAGTCGGGATACTAAATTCATCCAATTATTCATTTGAACACATAATAAATTCATCAAATTTGAGGGGGAATATCCCAATAATCAAATTTCATTTCTAGATTCATAGTTTGAGAAAATTAAATTTCATCTAAAAAAAAGGAAAAAAAAAAAAAAGGTAAGAGCTTCAAGATGCATGGGCAATAAAATGAGAAGTTGCATGCTTATAAAATGAAGACTTTGTAAAATGAATGCAGCGTGAAGGAATCTTTATAAAATGGTACGGCAACTTTGACTTTTGTGGTTGCTAGGAATTTTCTCTCCAACTTAACTTAAATTGGGAATTCAACTTTAGATTAATTAATGTTACTCACCTTTACTCTTTTGTGAATTATTAATGTGATGGCCTTCACTGGGATGCCTGTCAGAAACAGAATATAGACATGCAGTCCCTCTATTTCGCTTTATGGATAATGCCCACATCATAATATAAAATCTATGTCCCTGTCAAAAACGAATCTCTCATTTTTTTTTTTTTATAAATAACAATATATCAGTTATTTCGTCTATATTATTTTGAATATTTAATTGAGATTTGATGGATAGCTTGGAAGAATAATTGTTTATATAGAGAATGATAAAATTTAAAACCTGAAATTAGGAGGGTAAACAACATGCAAAAAAAGTTATTAAAACATAGAGGCATTATTTTTTAAAAAAAATTAAAAGAGTAAAAAATAAAATAAATAATATTTTTTAAAATAAAATTTAATTTAAAAAAAATTGGTGGGACAGAAACCGCTCTCGCCCCCTAAATCCTTCACACACACACACATACTCTTACATATATATATATCAATGGTTTTAAAAAATCTTATGTTAGTATTTTAGAGAGATTTCTAGACTATTTTTGTCATTTTGAAATTTTCATTGAAGATAAGGGTTGCATTGGAGTCTTTTTTTCACAATTTTCTTCTTCTATCATGGATTACAGACAAAGTTATGTTGAATTTTTGGGCATATTTGGAGATGCTTTCTCTCGTTTCTCATCTACTTTGAATTGTTGTTTAGAATGTTGAAAAATTAGTTCAAGAATTAAAATATGACTCGTTCTTATATTTGGATTTTTGGACAGAGGATCGTCCTTCATTGTCCTCTTGGAAAGGACATGTCCTCTCAATCCTTCTCATCACATCTAAGGACATATATATACTAGCTATATATATTAGGACCAGATTTCTGAAAAGAAATATCTCTTTACATGAATTATTCTTCAAAGCTACCCTCTCTCAAATATATTTCAATGTGAAATTAAAACCAAAGGAACGTTTTTCAATTAAAACAAGTCAAAATCAAGTAATTTTCTCACATTTCTTTTAGAATTTATAAAGTCGATCGAAGAAACGAAACCCTACCCCTTAAAACAGTATTTTATCTAAAAGAAGCCAGAGTCTGATTATTTGAAGCAATGGAGAACAGCCCGCCTTTCCTTGATAGCTCCTAAAGGGAAACGAAAGAAAGAAGATATCAAGATTCTTTTAGCCCTCTGCCACAAGTTCACATTGGATCCTCTACAAGTCAGTCATTACTTTCACGGCAACTGTGCATGGCAATGCATGATCATGTATAGATATGAGGGGGGTGACCACCACAATCAAATACAATGATAAATCTCTCCAAGAATCTCTTGTATATCCCATGCATATGAGAGATGTATGGATGATTCCTACCTACCCAATTGCCATCTCCATCAAGCATCAAAACCCTTCTTTCCTTTCGGCTCTGGATGAGGAAACTATAACAGATTATTAGACGCCGGTCGCCTTCCTGCATATATCTGTCGCTTTAATCCACCCCTCTACGTTTCCATTCACATTTCCAAGTTTTCCAATCATTGTTTGCAAAGTGTGTCTTGTTGCTTCTTAATTACCTTTTTTTTTTTACTTTCCGTTTTTGGCCATTTTCTGTTTTCAATAAAGGTAAAATTTATTCGAGTATTTCAGTTTCCGAAGAAGGAAAAAAATAGAAAAAGGTCAGCTGCATGCCAATAATATAATAATTAAATATATGACTCATAGTTTAATTAAAAATAATAACTTGTTCTAATGATAAGAGTTAAGATTGTTGTTCGAGATGTAAGTTTTAAATTTGACACGAGACTCTATTCTGTAATATCCTTTCCTACTTTTTGTCTTTCCCTTTCTAAAAAAAAAGAAACAAAAATAAAATACGACTCAGTAATTTGAAAAAAATTCAGGCTTGGTCATGCTCTGAGAAAAGGGAAAGGGAAACTGAAACTAAAGGGATTGTGAGAGGAGATAAAAAGACAGAGATGACAAGGATTTTATCTCTTGTTATTGAGAGACATAGTTTACGGGCATCTTATAATTACAGCAAAAAAGTATTTTTTTGACATAACATATGATCTTAAATGGCTCCATAGCTTTGTAGGACAGACATATATACAGAACTTTTTACAGTATATATATGAAGCCCTAGAAAAAGTGACAAAAACTGAATTAAAGATGAAGAAGTATTTATTTTTCGGGTTAAAGTTAGAATCTGAATGATGAAGAAGGTAGAAAGGTAAAAGTCATTTCTTGACTACGAACATATACTTCTTTTTGAAAATTTTACCTGACCAAATTATGACATTCTTTTCAGTAAAAATGAAAAGCTAACGATTTATTTTTTAAAAAAAAATTACACTCACGTGGAAATGACCATATAAGAGATGGAAAACAATTGATGGCAACATTGTTTTCCATCTCTTATTTTTTGAAAAAATTTACTCACACGTGGAAATGACCATATAAGAGATGGGAAAATGATGGAAAACAATTGATGGTAACATTGTTCACTTGTACCTTATGGATTAAAATGGATTAATTAGTTGCTGTTAATTTTTTTGAGACATAATTACAGTTAAATGGCTAGAGGGTTAATTAAATTGAAAAATAACATGAGAAAGAGCTGCAATGTTGCATCAAGATATTGAAGAAAATGAAACTATATACAAGCTTGGGGAATATAGTAAAAAGTAATATGCATAATTACAGCCCTCTCTTCAATTACTTGGTCACTATTTCAGTTTTTTGAATAAACACTTAATTCAACACTTTAGAGTCCTTTGTATCCAATTCAATTGCATTATATTCCATTAATAATCCCAAATTTTTTACTGAAAATTTGTTTCCAAGAATGTAATAATTACAAATGAAAATATTATTGTTAATGTTGTCATTTCTATATGGCAAGAATGAAAAGTGCGAAAAAACACCTTGTACCCTTTAATATATATAATAAGAAGAACGTTAATACTAATTATAAAGATAATCAAATTGAATCATAATTACTTAATGCTTTCTATTTTTTTTTTATTAGTGCTGCCATTTCTTTTTGAAAGAATGAGAAGGGCGATCAACAGTTTATCGTTTTAATATAATAAGAAGAGTGTTAATACTAATTATAAAGATAATGAATTTAAATCACAATTACTTAATGTTTTTGAAATATTTTTTATTAATGTTGTCATTTATGTAAAAAAAAAAAAAAGAGAAAATGATCAACAACGTTTAACATAATCAGATATTAATACTAATTATAAAGATATATAATCAACTTAAATTATAATTACGTGACCCTTTCTAAAACATGGCATGTGCTACCTCAATGCCACCAACAAATAGCCAAACCAACCCCCTCCCTTGGCCACATTTTATTCATGCAAACCACTATATATATTGAATGCAAGTGAGAAACCAAAGATGACAAGAGAGACTTAATTTATAAAAATACATATATAGCTAATTAACTTAGCTACCCTCAATGGTTATTATATTATAAACTTCATGGATCTTCCTAGGTCATTCTTAATGACTATTATTATTGTTAAAAGAGTGAAAAAGCAAATTGGGATCGGGTGGGTGGTGGTGGGAGGGAGGGGGCGGGGAGCGGCCTCTGAGGAGGGTCAAACGTGGCAGCTTTGATATAGAGACGACCATGAGAATCTGAAGAAAAGGATTGATTGATGGTCGACCGTGTCTTTGTCGTTATATCTGAAGGCCATTGGGACCTTCCCATTTCCATGGTTTTCATGAGGCCATGGCCCCTTTTACGCGTTCCCTACTCTCTCTTCATCTTCTCTACAAATTAATTTCAAACTTTTTTGATTAAGAATCCATCAACTTTTTTCATATTTTGGTATCTTGATTTCCTTCCCCTCCTTTACACAGGATTTAAATTTGGTCTTTTAGTTTTTAAATTTGAATCCACACGTTTCCAAGAATTAATAGTATATCTAAACTTTTTCCTTCTTTTTTAAAAATATCAAAAGGTGATTATGAATTACTTTGGCACAAAGAAAAAAAGAAACCCGATTATATAATTGTTCAATTACTTCCGAACATATAAATCAAGAAACATGTGATTCTATAAGTTTAAACATGAGATATCTGGATTTTTTTTTTTATATTTGGATACCAAACTATTTGAAGTCTCAAATTATTAACTACTTTTATGGTGAGAACTCATCCAAATTTAGGGTCTAAAATTGCACGATTTTAAATCTAATTTTGAGGGTTATACTTTTTATCTTCTAGAAAAGCAACACAATTAACCAATAAAGTATAGCTTAATTTAATCATTCCCTTTTGGGAAAGAAAAAAAAAAATATAAGGAACATCTAATTTGGACATTATGGATACAATTTGGATTTGTGCACTGACGATCCACATCCATGCAGCTGAATATGATATGACTTGCAACCTTTTCATTTTTCAAATTTAAAGCAGGTGAGGCAGAGTGTTTTCTGCTTAAACTTTTTATTTATTTTCTTTAGAAATTTCAATCATGTTCATTCTATTGTGTTATCATGTGTTGTACAAATATTTCGAGAAATTAAGTTATTTATCGTTTATCTAGACTATTTTGTAAATTTATATATATATTATATATATATATATATATATATATATATATATATATATGTATGTATGTATACGATGTCGGAAAGATTATGACTTACAAAAATCAAAGAGAAATTATAATCGAAAAAAATTGTTCTATTTTATATAGTTTGTTGTAAAATATTAATCTCATTTATGTACAATGAACGTGTAGGAATAATTCTTCCTGATTTGATTAGGTATATTGGTTCTCCTTCACATCAACCAACTACAGGTTTTATTTTTTATTTTTCTTTTTGTCCTTCTGTTTCAGCAAACCAACCAAATTGAGTTAGTCATTCATTTTCAGAGTAATACTAATTTTGAAAGCAATTTAGTAGCCTGTTTCCAGTCCCAATTAGCCAAAATGGTTGTGGAAAGCTTAGAAGAATGCATTATAGTGCTTGGAAGAGCTAATGGTAAAGGACTCTCTTTTTTTTTTCAAACAAGGAAACCAAGTCATTTGCTTTTTAGTAAAAAATCTCTCTGGAAGGATGGAAAATGGAGATGCAGGTAGCTTTGATGGTTCCAAAATATATGAGGTTGAAGCTAGAGCCTGAGATTATCTAGTGGTAGGAGGATTGTTACTCGAGACATCAAGTCTTTTCTCTACTCATTGTCTCCCCTCCCCCTCTTCTAATATATATATATATATATATATATATATATATATATATATATATATATTTATAAAAAAAGCTGGAGCCTGAGGGTATACTTGGACCTAGAAATTAATTTGATTATAAAACCTATCTCTTTACGAGATGCAAGAATTTATAGGCTAGCCATATGTCATTCTTTTATTCACCTCCACCATGCATGTCGGTAAAATTTTTAGCGAATAAAATGATAATAGTATAAAAGCATAATTCACAGGCGATACCTAGGCAGTAAAAAAAAATTAAAAACATGATGATATTTAAAATTTCTCGAGTCTTTTACCTCCTTGCCTCCATTAGAGGCAGCACTGTCGATGATAAAGGGAAAAAGGGGGCAGTAGGGATGGCATAGAAGAACAAGTAGCTGTAAATAATTGAAAAGAGAAGAGAAAAGGAGAAGTAGCGCAGCAAATTAAGGACTAATGTATAGCAGTACGGTAAAAAAAAAAGGGTTTCTTGATCACGAGGCAAATCCCATATATAATTAATCTTTGTAAGTGTGTGTGTATATATATATATTATGGACCATTGATGAACAAAAATGATCTGTTCACTGCCCCAGTTGGAATTTTGAGTTACGTAGGAGCGATCCCACCACCACAATGGCCTCAAAGACAGCGATGGATCTAATCTTTCTCTCTCTTCTTTTCTCTATCTCAATCTCTATCTCTGCATGAATAGAGGTGAGGGGAGAGGAGAGGAGAGGGAGAGGAGAAGAGGAGAGGATTGAGGAGTCACACCACCACCCCCTTTATCAACAGCACTAAAGATGATGCATTTGCTAGAGAGGCATCACAAACAAGCTTAAAGGCTAAGGAACTTCGCCCACTCAGAACCCTAAAAATATAATAAAACAAAAAGAGAGGGAGAATGAGGAGAGAAAATTAAACTAAAGCTCCCCTCCCTTTCTTTCCTTCATCTTCTTTCCCCTTTTCCCCTTTCTCCTTTGTTGGCCTCTCTGGTATTCTATTCTCCTCCTATAGTGTGATTCTCCACCATATATTTCCAAAAAACGGACCAAAACTTTATTAAAGATAAAGATCAAAGAAACATGGTTTTTTCATCTTTTCCAGTCTATTTAGATCATCCCAATTTGCACCAGGTATGGTTTTCTTCAATATATGCCTCTTGTACATCGATCGATCTTGTTCATAAAAAAAGCAGATCGTTAAAAGAGATAGGAGTAATATTCATATTCCTAATTCCTTGGTAATCTTTTCTTGAATATACTAAGATGTATGAGTTGCTTAACTTTTTTCTTCTATTTTTCTCTTGGGTTTTTTTTAGTTCCAGCAGCAAGCTGACCATCACCAAGGAACCGGCATCGATGGCTGTCAACTTCCACCTCCGCCTCCGCCTCCGCCTATGGGTGTGGCTGGAGGCTCAATTCGCCCGGGATCAATGGTTGATCGAGCCCGGCTAGCCAAGCTACCACTTCCGGAGGCAGGACTAAAGTGCCCGCGGTGTGATTCCACAAATACCAAGTTTTGCTACTTCAATAACTACAGCCTCTCCCAGCCCCGTCACTTCTGTAAGACCTGTCGCCGATACTGGACAAGGGGAGGTGCCCTAAGAAACGTTCCGGTCGGAGGCGGTTGCCGTAGAAACAAGAAAAATAAAAGCAGTAGTTCAAAATCTTCTGCCAGCTCTGAAAGGCAGATGGGCAATAATTCCACCAGCACAGCAAGTCCCTCCAGCTGCAGCACAGACATGGTTGGTCATTTCCCGCAGCCCTCAACGCAATTACCTCTCATGGCTGCTCTACAAAACCTTAATCACTATGGTGGGGGTCCTATCGGCTCAAATATTGGTGGATTTCAGGCACAAATGGTGGCTGCAAGTGGTAATGGACTTGCCAATATGGGTTTCAACTTGGGAGGAAATGGCAACGATCTATCAGCTGGAGGAGCGGACCAGTGGCGATTGCCTTCTCTCGGTGGCTTTGAAGCACCAACCAACTTGTTTCCATTTCATAGCGAAGGAGTTGAAGCATCATCTTCCATGATTGGCGAGCAGCAGCTTGGTTCCATGGCAACGAGCACCGGGGCTAGTCAGATTGCCTCGGTGAAAACGGAAGAAACTCCAGTGGGACTTAATTTAACAAAGCAGTTCTTCGTTAATTCAGATAACAACCAATTCTGGGGCGGAAGTCCATGGACAGGATTTTCGGGTCTCAACTCTTCTTCTACCAGCCATCTTCTATGATTTCCGACTATCGTAGTTTGAAAAAGCTCACCTCGAAGCTTCTGTTTCCTTATTGTTGCAGCAATATCAAAGGTCAATCAAGAGGATGTTTCACCGAAACACTGAGCATCTGAAGCTCCTTAACATGGAAGTCTCAACAAGAATTGTAAGAAAGACTAGAGTTTAAAGGGTCACTGAAGGAACCTGCTGCCTCCTCATGCTCTAATTATAAAGCAACTGATTGCATGGTACGGTTTGTATTGGTCTAAAACATGCTATCGTTAAGCTATTACAACTATTATTATTTTCTTCTTGGATTTCTTAGTGGCTTGTACGTTTGGGCGTCTTAGTTGCAGGGTGTGTGTGAAAATGTTTGAGTTTGTTGTCTGACATAACAGGCTGATTTCTGGAATGGAAAACCTTTGTGCAATTAATGTTCTCAAACCCTAACTACATTTACGTCTCGTAATTATGTTTACAAGCTTTAGAGTAAGAAACATATTTCTGTTAGATTGCATTAATTCGAGACTAAAGTTTCAGCAGGAATTGCAAGACTGATCTTGCTTTAGCTTTATAAACTCTGGGAGATGAAGCAGGAAAGAGTTTATTCTAGTTTGGCTGTGTTTGTGAATCTAGTTGCATGAGTTTTGTGATAGAATATCAAACTCTCTTCCACAACCATTATTCTTGGAGAATTCTTGTGATGAATTTCATCTCTTATCAAGCACAAAATGAAGCGTGAGCTTCAATCATCCATGAGTGAGCTAGGGCAAGAAAGAAGCATCCAAAATACTAGGACAAGTACCCACAAGAGTTGAGGCAGAAAAGCCATGCTATATTGTGCCATGAGATCAGTACTCTTTGGTCGGTGCAACAGTACAAACATCCACCCCAGCTCCAAGTGGGGAGATTTCAGTAAGAAGGAGGGAAAATTATGAGCACACGGGATATAGAAATCTCAGTTGCAGAAGAAAATCTAGGGTGGAGAGTAGCATATGATTACTCTTACAAATAATTTTCCAATAATAGTGGTAATAATATGGATATGCAGTGGTACTGCATTGTCGGTTTGGAAGGAAGACTTGATGAGACAGAGAACAGTAGGAAAACGCCAAATTTCCACTCAAAACCATGCAATTATAACCAAACTCGAATGCGAAGGATTCTCTCATGTTCCGTTAGAAGCAGAAACGATATGTCTTGATGACTCCTAGGTCAAAACCATTATCATTATTCTTCTCCCCTGTACCACCTTTGCTGACTTCTACTTTCTACTTCATTTTTTTCTTTTCCTTAACAGTCAATACCCCACTCTGCGTGACCAATGTGTGATGCTTCTTTCGTGTCGTGTATGGAGATTTCAATGCGAGATTACAATAAAACTCGTATGAAATACTAAATATATAACCAGTGTGGAGCATTTTTTCTAACACATCTGGGTTGGTAGTCTAAAAAGAAAGGAATCTACAGGATTTGCTTTTGCTAGGACCAATGTAACCTCTCGAGAACGAATAAAGTAATGGGATTGTAGACTAAGTAATAAAGCTAAGTGTTCTCTGTTTCTTTTCCTGGTCCAAGATACAGAGTCAATTTGTACAGTTACTGTGATCATAACAAGTTTGTCACGAAGAAGGAGAGAAAAGCAGAGAGTACAAAGAGTTGCCATCATTGGAGCCGAAGCCTCTGGGATGGGGCGGTAGTTTTTGTACGACAAGAAGCGGGAGACGGGGGCTCGGAAATCGATCCCTGGGTAGCCCTGATGTGCGTGACTGTGTGTAAAAATGTCTGTGCATGCATGTTGGTGCCCCCCCCCCCCGCACGCCAGACCATTGAGCGAAATGTGTCATCTTTCTGTGTTGGTCTGTTACTCCACGAGCTTTAGCTTTTTCAAGACCCCTTCCTTGTCTTGGATTGGATTTGAGATCTCATCACCCGCTCTAAAATGATTATGAAATAATACATATATATTTTATAATATGATATTAGTACATTAATAATCTCATATGTATATATCAAAAAATTCAAATGTTGATTGATTTCACGCACGTCGTGTTTTTAATGTGTGTTTATAGATAAATCAAAGTAGGGTTTGTGTATTGTATCATTTATCATGTTTTCGAAGTTTTCTTTTTCTTCAATTTTAACCTAATTAGGTATTCCATGGGAAATAAAGGATATGCATGGTGAGAGATGATCCGTGTATATATATATATGTGTGTGTGGGTGGGTGGGTGTGTGTTGTTTGTGATATTAAAAAACATATGAAGAAAACAAAATACCAAAATTCAAGCAGTAATTGCGAATTAATTAAGTCATAAGAAATATTTAAACAATAGTGCTATAAAATCTATTTTATGTACCACCAGTTTTATACTGCAATTTTTTACCTATTATGATTTGGTAATAAGTTCACAAAAACCAAGGTTATCATTAACATTTTTCTTACAAAAATTGCCTATATGCAGAAAAATTAACACTACAAGAGAAAAATAATTTAGCGATAGTCAAATTCGTCACTAATCGACTTTAGTGACGGATATTGACCGTCGTCACAAATGGCTTCGCAAAATAGTAACGAAACTAAAATTCGACGCTTACAGCGAGACTATTTAATTAATGATATTTATAATTAACTGATTCGACTTGATAGCTGACCCGAACCGAACCGACCCGTCGAATAATTTATGAAATTATGTCGGATGTGAGACTCGAACTCATTTCCTTGTTATGGGGAAGCACGTACTCCACCACTAGACTATTGATATTCATGTAATTTTTTATTTTTTATATTAATTATATAGTATTTTTTTTACAGATTAGTGACGGATTTGTAAAGGATCTGCGATGGATTAGCGACGGTCCAATTTTTCGTCGCTAATCTCTCGCTAATTACTGACGGATAAGCGATGATATTTTAACAATTATTTAGTATTAATATATAATATAGATATCGTAACTAATTAGCGAGAGATTATCGACTCGTAGCTAATCCCACACTAATTAGTAACGGATTAGCGATGATTTTTGAACAATTCTTTTAGTATTAGTATTTAATTATATAAGTCGTAACTAATCCCTCACTAATTAAGTAATGATATTTATAATTAAATTTACAATTAAGGTCGTCGCTAATCCGTCGGTCTGGCAACTAACTCAACCCAACCCGCTAGATAATTTTATGAGATTATGTCGGACGCATAGCTTGAACCCGCGTCTTTGTTATGGGGGAGCACATGCTCCACCATTAGACTATTGATATTCTTGTGATTTTTTGTTCTTTATATTAATTATATAGTATTTTTTTTACAGATTAGTAACAGATTTGCAAGGGATTTGCGACAGTGAGGGATTAGCTACGACATTTGAACAATTAATTTAGTGTCAGTGTTAATTACATATGCTGTAGCTAAACCCTCGCTAAAACGAGAGATTAGCTACGACATTTAAACAATTAATTTAGTGTTAGTGTTATATACGTACGTCGTAGTTAATCCCTCACTAATTAACGAGAGATGATAGGTCGTAGTAATTCCTCGCTAATTAGCGAGGAATTAGCTACGGTTATCTAACAAATTTTAAAAAAAATAAATTAAAATTTAAAATTTTGTTTGCTATCGCTAATTTCTGTAGCTATAGTGCATTTTTCTTGTAATGTTAGCGACGGTCAAGAAACCTTAGATTAGCGACAGCTAATGGACAAATCTAAAAAAAATAAATTTAAATTGAAAATTTTATTTGTCATTGGTATTCCATCACAAATTATTTGTAACCGTCGCAAATTTCCATCACTAATAATGATTTTTCTTGTAATGTAAAAGAAAATTAAAATTATATACAACTGAATCTCACAATTTTTTTTTTCTTTAAGAACACTCACTTACTGCAAAATCTAAAAGAGGAAGAGAAAAACAAAAAATCCACAAGTAACACATTTTAGTTTATATGGGGCCTCGCATTAAGATAATGGAAAGATTAGATATTTTTTGTCCTCCTAAAATTAGATTATATTTTCCATATTAATATCATATTATAATTAGGGAAAGAAAAAGGAATTATTTAATTAATACAAAATAACAATTTACAACTTTTTCTTTTTAATTTTCCATTTTGCAGTGTTGACAGACTCTTCATAAGGTAAGACGTGCAAATAAAGATAGAGTAGTTAAGAGAAAGCAGAAGCAAATTAAAGAAGAAGAATGTGGGGGTTAAAAACATAAGAATATGTCCATTTAGAAAGCCAATTTAGAGACAATTAGAAATTCTTTTTGGTTTATTAGAAAAAAGAGGAAAAAGATAAAAGAGAGAAGAGCAAGAAGAAGACAAGGAAAACCATACTTTTTGCCCACTTTTTATTTTTATGATTATTTTTTATAAAACGATAATCCCTCTATTTCAACTATTGTTTAAATTTTTTTCTACAAGAATTAAAAAAATCTTAATCATAAAGTAAGAATATGGGTACAGTAATATTGTTTATTCTATCCCTGCTACAAGCATCCATATTTAGTAACCAAGGAAACATTAGTTGCCATCTTTGCTCATGGGAGTTGAGGAATTTTGATCCAAACCAAGTATTAACCTTGATAACATCAAGGTTCACCTGTCATATAATATTTCTCTCATTTCAAAATAATTATTTTAATTTTAATTTATTATATTTCAAATTATCTGTCATTTTATAAAATTAAAAATATATTCATTGTCATCTATTACCTAACTATATTATAATATTAATTAATTTTTAAAATTTAAAATAACTCTACAATTTTTAATAAAGATAATTTAATTTTTTTTAAAAAACTCTATAAATATTAAAAATTTCTTAATCCGGTCAATTTATATAATAATTATTATTATTTTAATATGGGAGGTCTCCATCAACTTTGATATAGTACCAGGATATTTTCCATCAATGATTAATTTCTTGCACACCATAGCCATTTACATTAACAAAACATGTGTAAAATCGTGCAATGCTATCTCTATAAATCTTTCTTTCTGTGCTTTCTTTTCATGGTAAGCTTTTATTGGAAAGCATCGAATATGGCTTATCTTACAATGTAACATCATAGGTGTCGTTCTTCACCTGTTCAAGGCAAAGACAAGATTTTTTCTTCTTTAATAGGATTATTGTGTTTATTACGTTTATATTCCTATTTTGGCCGTTCAAAAGTTAATATCTACTTTAGTAAAGTAATTTAAAGTCATTCTATTAAAAAAAATTTATCATTAAATTCATCAATTAATAATCGATATAGACGTTTTGAGTTTGATTGGAATAGTTAGTATTAAAAAATTTACATTTACGATTAAGAATAATTTTGTATCAAATCAAATACAGACATTCAAAATGAAAAATGATATTAGTTCTATAAAGGAAGAAAGTCAATTTTACCCTTATTGATTCTTTTTCTTTCGTTGGTTCATCAAATTTAGATTCTTATTCTCATGGTAAACTAAAGAGGAAATTACTGCTTCCGCTTATGCATATTTTTACAACGCTTTTTCAGAAACGTTCCAAGTTGGTGCTCAATCATAGCACGGCGACTCGAAATAAGGAAAAACCGAAAAAGAGCACTACTGAGTACTGAGTGGTGAGTGGATGATATCGTCACGGAAAATGACAGCCGGTTGACTCTTGACCGGTCTCCGATGGGGACTTCTGGTTTAAAGGTTGATTGCCATGGCTAAAAATATTGGTAAAAGTACAAAAAATTACATCCCCCAAAGAAAAAGAATGGTTAGATAAATTAATCAAAATGCGAGGATAGCAACATGCAATAGTCGCATTAATGGTCCAACTTCAATATGGATATCTTTTTTGGTCCAAAGCCAGGATTAGAATGCTTACGAGTCTAGGGCCGGGATGTCACTCACACCCCTAACGTCACAATTAATTTCTATTTTTTTTAAATATAATTTCATTTTATCATTATCTAAGGAGTGGTCTAGAAGATAGGGTCGAAACTTGGAAACTCATCTGGCGATCAATGAGACACACTGAATATGGTATGAAAAGCCCTATCGTGCTCAAAGTGCTGCCCCATGGGAGTTAAGGGATTTATTTATTTATTTATTTTGGGGGGGGGTGTTCGGTGGGGGACTGGGAGTGGGGATGGGGGTGGGGGTGGGGGTGGGGGGTTCACTTTGTTCATTAGTTCCCCTTTCCATTCACTTCTCAGTTACTTGCAAGGAAGTAGTTGCAAAAGCAAATTTTCATATTTAGAATTTTTACCAAAGAACAAAGAAAAAGAAATTCACATAGGAAACATCTCCTTCAACAAAAACTGAGGATGATTACACTTACACAAGTTATAATTGGTCCAAACCACACAAGTCACTGTCTAGCTTTACCTTTCCCATGTCATTCCCATCTTTGGGAGTATATCTCTTGTCCACGACTCAACGAAAAGAAACAAATAACTTGTAAGAACGGAGCAGGTGATCTTCCACCCTCTCCTCTTGATATTAATGAAGCAAAATGCCCTTGAATTGTTGCCCAGAAACCAATAAACGGAAAGCCAACAAAGGAGGCTCTCAAATATCAACAGCATTAGCCGATGAGGGTGGCTGTGAGAGAGAGTTCTGAGTTTGAGCCTCACCTTGTGCCTGGACCTGCTTTTGCTGCTCCACAAATCTGTTCATACGCTCAAGCAATTGGGTGGCCTTTCTCTTGCCCCTTTCGGTGCCATGTTGTGCCATATCGAGCAAAGGACCCATCACTCCTAGCTCCTGAGCTTCCACCACATGTTGTTGGTCTCCTGAACAGAGGTGTACCATAACTGCAGCAGCATTTTCTTTGTTCCTGGGTGACCCAGTACTAATAACATCCACCAGAACAGGCACTGCCTCTGCAGCACCAATCGCTGCCTTCCCTTCAGGATGGCTGGCCAGTATTGCTAGAATAGCCAATGCTTCATCAACCATACCACCATGAGGGTGGGTAAGTAGCCGCATCAGTGTGGACACAAGTCCAGCCCTCACCGCCTTTCCTTTGTTACCTTGATATATACACAAATTGAACAATGCAGTAGCAGCATCCTTCTTGCCCCTTTGAGTACCTTCACTTAGTAGTGTCACAAGGGGTGGAATTGCTCCTAAAGCACCAATGGTAACCTTATTTTCATCCACAACTGAAAGGCTAAATAGGGTAGCTGCTGCATTCTCACGTGCTTCCATGCTTCCCTTCCTAAGCACATGAACTATACCAGGCACTGCTCCAGCAGTGATGATGCCGCTTTTGTTATCGTCACATATGGAAAGGTTGAGAAGTGCAGTGACAGCATGCTCCTGAGTGCGGGAATCAGGAGTTGACAAAAGGTTCACAAGCAAAGGGATAGCACCTGCTTCAGCAATTGCAACCCGATTATCAGCGTTGCGCTTGGCAAGAAGACGGATTTCACCAGCAGCTGACCGCTGGTCTTCAGGATTTCCAGAAGTGAGCTTTCGGAGAAGATTATCTATTTTGGCACGCTCAGCAGGCGAGCATGCAGATATCCTGGGTCGGCTGCTTGGTCGTTTTGGAGGTTCAACCCCATTTGCTTCACACCACTGTGCTATAAGGCTACGTAAGACGTAGTTTGGGGTTAGTGCATTGCTAGTTAAAGCTTGCTGAGTCTTGGGGCAAGTACTATGGCCCGCTTCTATCCACCTCTCAATACAGGATCGTTCATAAGTCTGCAGTACAGAAAATTAAAACTTGTTATACATGCACATCATGAAAATCACAAATTAAGCAAAAATGATAGTGTTAAGACTCCATAGAGAATCACCAACCGTACTTGCAGAAAGAGAAAGATGAGAGAAAACCAGGATGACTAAGAGTTAGACTATAAACCATTGGATGTGGAGCAAATTAAATCTGCTTTATATGTAGCGGGAAAAGCAGTAAGCAAACACCATTTTAACTAACTACAACATGATTTGTTTTGCATTTTAAAACTTGATCCCTCTTCACGACGACCAGCAGAAGTTTCAAGTGTATGGCAAACCCTTGAACCCAAAGAAAATGAAACTAGTTCCAATACCTGCCCTGTTGAGACAATGACAGGATCCCTCATCAACTCTAAGGAGATGGGACATCGGAAATCATCTGGTATAACAGGTGTCTTCAGATTCCCATCCAGTGAGGATGCTTGTCCACCGTCATTTGAAGGATTAGGATTTTCCTGCATAGGAGAATCAATGTCTGGATTCTCTGTCAGCACAAAATCCTTAATTTTCTTCAAGGCCTTTGACATCTTCTCAATCCTCTCTTCTGGATCCCCATCAGTAGCAGCAACCATTTCATGCAAAGCTATTGACTCTTGAGTTAGGTCAGATATTTGAGCGAGCTGCAACTTCTCTACCAATCTCCTTAATACAGCCAGATCTTCAGAGTTGTTACTTCTATTATAAAGAGACGAAAGATCTTCATACAGTTCAGTGTCTGGTGCATCAACCCTTCCTTTAGCTCTTCTGAACTGAGCAAGGACAAGCTCAACCTGAAAAGGAATTGAGGTAAAAGTTAACAAAATTTACAGAGCATAAGAACATTACATTATTTCAAAAACCTAAAGACCTCCCTGTGCTTTTGCAAATCCTGAAAAGAGATGCTTCAGCACCTTAATGAGGTGAGGTTTGAGCATCTCTACCATATATAAATATATGCAGATACACTTTTTCCTTTTTCTAACTTCAGCTTTTCCGAAGGAGGGGTTACTTGCATCTCAATGAAGCTGATGGATCTTAATAAACATAATATTCCTAAACTTTTGAATGATTGAATTTGACACAGACACAAAAGATAGCATGTTGGAGTCACCAAAGATTATACCAGCACAAAATGCATGAATAAACGCCTACCTGCTCTTTTACTTCATCAGATATGTCAAGACTTTCATAAGAAATTCCAGTGAGAGCTTGTTCCAATTGAACAGTTACCTCTTGAAACTTTCCCATGATTTTCTCCCTGTCCAAGACCTGCAAATGCAGAGAAAAAACGAACACACATATAAAAAACGGCAGTATGGAGAAAAGACACTGGGAAAATTTTCTCTAGCACTAGAAATTAAGATTTCAAATGCTCTTTCAGTGCTAGAAGCAAATAATCATAGGGCATAACGCATGTGTCACTGATACAAGGTGAGAAAATTAACCACACAGGAATATAAGGAATGCAGGGTCTATCCAAAGAAATATTTTTTATCTTCTTCAGCAAGCAACCTCTCTAGCTTCTCCACATCAATATGCATCTTTCAGGAAATAGTGAAACTAATTTTACTTTCACATCTTAGATTAATATTTTACTTAAGGCAATGTAGATTGTAAAATTTACGACATCCCCCATGCAGTCCACTTGAAAGCACAGAGCTTCCAAATTCTCAATCCTGCATCTTGTGTACATTCATGGTCATGGGATCAAGGAACTACAATTAATTCCAGAATATATAAATGGCACATAATAAATGCAAGGCACATGAAGGGATAAATCCACAATAACTTCCTTGAAATGCTGCATTCCCTTTTCCGTCCAAACAATTTCTCTTTTTCCCCTCATTCATCAGCTTCTCTCACCAAAACTCTTGCAAGTAGTTTTCTCACTTTCACTTTCATATCAATGATACAAAGGATGACTCATCTTCTTTTTCACCCTGTAAAATATTGAAGATCTTGAACTGTCCTTAGGCAAAGTATCCTTGGAGTTGCAACCAGCTGGTACAACTCAATCTTGGTTTTGCAAATTATAACAAGGGCCATGCACACTCCCATGACTGATACACAATACAAACTATCTCCTTTACTCCATTCCACATTTCTTCCAAAAATTCCACTCGTAATTGTTGAGCATGGCAGGAAAAAATACCAAATATTAGCAATCAAAAGCCAAAGATTGATCAAGTAATTTTGAAGCCAACACCATGAGTATATAGTGTAATTAGTATTGCCATCAATGAAGATTACAAGGTGTCTGATGCTAGGTAGAGCTTTATCTACAGATAACATGAAGGAGGAAAGATTAAGCAAGAGGGAATAGAAACAAGTCAATTAGAAAAAAGAGAGGAGATGAAGAAGGTGTTTCAGGACTTTCGAAAAGGAGCTGCTTAACTGGAAGCTGGGTATGCATGGTCTCTGCAGGCTTCCAGTGCATACGACTGTATTAATATACTAGGTACTTTAACTGAAGGCATCCTTTCCTGAAAGCTTGGCTGTCAAAACTTAATATAACTACAAGAAAAACACTAACTTTTCATCACAAAAACACATCGTTAAGAATCAGTTTGAGCAAATCAGAGATTACTTGATCAATTACCCATCAAAATATTGCTCATCATATCATAGGAAGGAAATCCTTTCAGCAAAGATGGACTAAAGCAATTTGGTGCCCACTGCATATTCCACATACAGCTTTGAAATAAACAGATTCTTTAGCAGAAACATATATTTTTGACAATCTCAGTGACAGACAATTGAATTATTATACTCCCTTAAGTGTATCAAGGGGGGAAAAGGGGAAAGAAAAACACATCGCATGAGAAATCAGCTTTGTGTTTTCCGTCAGTTTCGCTTGCCAACCAAATAAATAATTATACGGGTAAAAGGAAAAAATAATAGTAGCATTCCTTTAACCTTGCAATTATCACCGGACTTTGTTTCATCAACAACAAACTCCAGAAAAGAAAAGACACAAAAGATCCACAAGTCACAAACTTTTTTAATGTTAAAATAGATTCCTTCTCATCTGAAGCGCTGCAGCATCTAGTTCAGTTCCAATCAAGCAAACCTCTGATTCTTCAATCACACAAGATTCTCTTGTTTCCTGTTCAATTTTTTCATTTTTCAATTCCGTTAATTTTCCCCAATTCTCTGAGTCACAAGGAGATTCAACCATTCGATTCTTATAAAAATAAAGCAAATCCAAATCTGGGAGAATGAAGAAAGAATATTCACATCACTCAGAAAAAGAAATTGAAAACATACTACATTCAATAACAACTTAAAGTAAACACTTACAATGAAAATTTTGCTGCCTTCGCTGCCAAATCGCAGCAAGTTCTTGGCAGAATCCAGAGCATGCTTTAAAGCAGCTAGGGCTCCAAGCGAGTCCTGAGGAAGCGGCTCTTTGCTGTCACGAATCTCTTCAAACATGGGAGTCAACAACTTTAACCGCCGAGCTAAATTGGTGTAGTGTTTCTTCACCGCCGACCGGTACTCCGATATCGCCGATATCTCATTAACTGTATCTATCAGCTGCTGCGCCAACGCTCCTTTTTCTTCCTCCATTGCTCCACAAAAGCAAAGATCTTTACCAAATCAGGAAAGAAAAAGAAAATTATATATATATATATATATATATATATATAATTCTGTGCAATCTCCACAGAATTTTCAGGCTAACCGGAACTTCAGGCTCTGCTAGATATCAGCCGAACGATGGCCAGCGAGGGAAGTCAAGCTCATCGTCTTCGACGTCTCCATTAGAGAGAAGAATGGTAATGGTGTTGAGCTAGGGGAGGGCGGTCGGTGTTTTGTTGGTGGCGCGGCTAAGAGTAAGAGCTTAACCAGGGTTAAGACTTTAACTATGGAGTGTGATTTGGCTTAGGCGCTTAGCTGGAAACTGTTGTATATAGTAGTTTTATGATTCACATATATGGATAGTCTACGTGATTGGCTTGGCTTGGCTTGACACACTGCGCTGATGTAGGTGAACGGTGCGGGACGTTAGGAGCTATAACCTGGTTAAAGTTACCGCCGGTGGATAGAGCGCGGAATTCTGAGGGTTTTGCAGTAACCGTTTTAATCGCGGTCTGGGACGTTTAGTCAGAAAATGGAAAAAATAACTGCTACGTAACTTTTTGTGTCTTAATAATAACTGTGCCTTGAGTAAATTAAAACATTTATAACCATTCCATTTGGATTTTGGTTTTTTTTTTTTTTTTTACGAACTTGGTACTCACTTCCTGAATTGTTGATTGTATTCCATTTTTAATTAGATTTGGATTAAAAATACTATTAATGTATTTAAATTAGTGAATTATTATTGTTTTGTAAATATTAGAAACTTGTACTTTACTATATTTAGAGTCAAAAGTTGTATTGACTTTCTAATTATAGATATAAGTAGTTGAGAACTCTTGAGAGTATTCGTTCTAGTTTGTTTTTATCTTCGTTTCCTTTTATATATTCATTAAAATTAAGATTTTTATCTTAATTTATCTGTTATGTTAGTAAATTAAGGTTATATTAATTGTTATTTTTTCACAAATATCCCTCTTTAATACAATGAGTACTTCTGCACTTGTAATAGAAAATAGAAGTAAATATATTAAATATGTTTACAATATATAAAGTTTTGAAATTTGATTACTCTTTAATAAAGAGAGAGATTCTTTGAAAGTTAAATAAAAAATATTAATTAATTAACTAAAAAAATTATTTTTATTAAAATTTATAAATCAGTTAAAATGAAAAAATAAAAATGGGACAAAAGGAGTACAATACAATGGGTATATATAAAGTTTTTGACGGGTTATATATGAGGAGTTGTTTTGAGTTTGGATAAAATATGAAAAATAGGATTGTGTAAATTTCTTAATAAGTATTAATAAAGTGTTTCATAATTTTTGTCGTTATTGCAGTATTGATTAATTATTGAATAAGTTAAATATATAATTTTTTTCGTATTTTATTTTATTCTTCACATTCGATTTTTCTTTTTTTCTTTTTAACTATTATAGATTACTCTCGGCCTAATTCTTAGGCTGGATGGCATGATTTTCGCAGAATTCATATGCTGCTTTCTTGGCTTGAAAAGGTAATTTTTGAGAATATATACCGGCAAGGTAATTCGGTTGCAGACTCAATAGCTAAGCAGGCTTCAGTTCAGGGCAATTCAGAAACTTGCAGAGACTTCAGTAGCCTTCCTAGGCGTGATTAGTCATTGTGTTTGTGTATTTTAGATACTAATTCAGTCCCTGTACTTTACTATATTAATTTCGCATTGTTTAGAGGTCCAGGCTAGGGTTCACTTCCACTTTGTAATGCCATTATATTTGCATCAAATAAACTGGTGAGATGCGCTTATAATGGTGAATTGAAATATATATATATATGTGTGTGTGTATCGTAGATTTAATTTTCTAACATGAATTATTAACTCATAGATTAAAAGTTTATATATTACACCGACTGCGATATGTTTGTATGAGTTAAATCTTCAAATTCAATCTTTATATTATTAACTCAATAATGATTATAATAATTTTTTACCAAATAAATTAACTTAGTCTTTTCTTATATAATAAAAGATTTTTTATTAAAAACAATAAATGTTAAGCACAGCTAAATATAATATCCGTTTTATCACAATACAAAATAGCAAAAACAGATAGGAAGAAGGCAATGAAAGAACTTGAAATATTTCCCTTTTTGGAAAATAGGTTAGCAGCTTGATCCACCTCTCAAAATACATATGTAATTAGGAAAAAACCTACCGTCATCATCAATATTGGCAAAACATGAAGTTGTAACACCCCTAATTATCATGACGTATATAAAACTTATGTAATTAGATGTCGTTTTGTCTGAACTTAGAGATTTTATAACAATTTATAACTTATGTAATCATACGTCTTCGAACTATTACACAAGAAATGCATAAAACTCAATTCTTATTACAACTTAAGATAAACATAATTTTCTGTATCATTACTATTAATAACATTGATCGTGTGTATAATTATTTAAGAATTCATGTTTATTTCGAAGTTAACTAGGTAATCTCAACTTAGGTAAAATGTAGGTAGTAAGTGTTGAAAAAAAGGGTTCTAGCCTTCTAGGCTTCTAGCCACGATATTGAAGAAAAATAAGATAAGATAATCATGGTAAGCAAAGACAAAGACAGGCAAAGTGGTAATGTCATAAGGGGGAAAGCCATATCTTTGTTCCAACTTTATGCAACAAAGTGTACAAATTGAGGATTTTGTTCATGCTCACCCTAAGCTTAACTAATGCTAGTCCCTTTTTACTTCACTAATCATTAAATATTTTACATCTTTAATTAAACTATGATTAAATATATAAAAGGGCTAATAACGTGGCTCTTTGATAATCGAGCTTGGAAGCTTTGTTCCATAACATATTCAAAGACATGGAATCTCAAGCCATGTGCTTCATTATTGTTTACGAACTCTTAATTTTAATCTTACTTTAATTACAATCATTTCTATCACGAATAAATTAATGGTTGTGTGACTATGATTATTCGATATGCTGATAATGTTTTTACACATGCCAATCTAAAACAATGCAAATGCATTAATGCTAAAGTGAAAAGTTTTTTTCTTTTTATTCATTAATTCCTTCAAAGTACAAGCAGACAAATTGAACCTTAAACATCAACTTCTAAGAAATAATTTTGTTTCCACTAAGCCACAACTTAAGAGACATTTGGTTAGCAACATTAAGATTTAAAACGTACTTAGTTATCCATAATTGAAAAACTCGTTATTAATTTTCTTATTTTAAAATAATAGTCATTTTAGATTTTTTTATAAAAAAAATTAGATACCTGTCACTTTAAAATTTGAAAAAATATATACCTTTATTATATTTATTAAAACCCTTCATTAAATCACAAGATAAATTAGTTTTAAAATTTTTCAAAAAGGAATAATATAATCGTTTAACCTTATAATTAAGGGTTTTTTATATGTTTTTTAATTTTTATATTTTAACTTTAGATAGCATTTATTTCAAAACGTACTTAGTTACCCATAATTGAAAAACTCGTTATTATTAGAATCGGATAGGATTTTCTTATTTTAAAATAATAATCATTTTAGTTTTTTTTTAAATAGATATCTGTCACTTTAAAATTTGAAAAAATATATTTGTTGTCTTGTTTTTACTAATACCTTTATTATATTCATTAAATCACTAGATAAATTAGTTTTTAAAAATTTTTCAAAAAGGAATAATATAATCGTTTTACCTTTATATCTTTTTTAGATTTTATATTTTAACTTTAAAAAACAATTATTTCAAAATGAAAATAGTGTTTAGCAGTCAACTTTAACACCTTAAAAAGATGAAAAAGTGAAAAGAAGTAATTTAAACCACAATGCTATAAAGTTGGTGGAATTGGAAGTGCTTTACATTGTAATGTCACTCAAGAAGGGCATAATACATATGCATTATTGAGCATGCAGATATCAACATATTTTTAGCATTAATTTCTCCTCATCCTATTCTTTTACATACATATATAATATCCCACCAATTGCGTACCTCAATTAAAGTTTCACTCTTTGCTGCAGTCAACAATGGTGACAACCTAACATCTAGAGAGGAAACCCCACAATAGTTAGTATTGTATTTTTCTCTTTAGATATAAATACTTCTATTTAATTTAATATAGAAATTTATAAAAAAAATACTTTTTCTCTATCCCCTTTTATCTGTTCATTTTAACTAAGATGTTTATCCCAATTTATCTGTCCTATTAGCAAATTAAGACGATATTGATTACTATTTAATTTTTCACAAATACCCTTTTTTAATACAATAAATATTGTGCACTTGTAGTGAAAAATGGAAGTAAATTAAATATACTTACCACATATAAAATTTTGGAATTGATTACTCCTTAATAAAGAGAGAGATTCTTTAAAGGTAAAATAAAAAATATTAATTAATTATCCGAAAAATCTTATTTTTCTTAAAACTTGTGAATCTGTTCAAATGGATAGATAAAAGAGGACGGAAGGAGTATTTAATTATTTAGAGAATACTAAGTTACAATAAAATATATCTACAAACACTATGATGTATGAGAATAGTCAATTCGTATATGTTAATTTTTTAATAATTTTGTGAAATTTAATCAAATCCCTTTAAAAAAAAAAAAATTTGAGTCGAGGAAATGAAGCCACCAAATTGGAGCAGCCATCAGCTAAAAAAAATCTATATCTAATGGAAGGATTAAGTACTTAATTATTATGATTAGTTTAAAGAGAATGCAACCTCTCTGCGCCAAACGGCATGAAATCCATAACACACTTATTATAGTTCTTGGCCTGGTGAGAAAGTTTTGGCTATTGCTGTCAAAGCCAAACACCACTGGACAAAGCACATACCAGCAACAGTGGCTGTTCTAATGCCAAACTCAGGGGAAATTCATATATGGACTCAGTTCACCGTGAACCGAATACTTTGAGTATTGTATCACGTACTTTGTGTATTGTACATTTCTAGAAAAGTACAACATTTTAAAGCACCAGTCCACGGTGGATCCGATCCACATAAGAATTTCCCAAACTCAGAGGAGGCAGACGCAGAATAAATATGAAGAGGATGTTGAAATTTAATATATTATTATTAGTAAAAATAAAAAAAATAAGAGAAGTTCGAATATACAATAATTTATAATTTATAATATAATACTAGACTGTTAATATGAGTTTTAAAAAAATGGGGGCCCTGACCCCTAGCAAAGTCTTGTGTCTGCTCTGACCAAACTAAATATTATTTAAGTGTCTATGTTAAGTATGGATATTCAAAGGCAACAGTTGTCTATGCTACTTTCTCGTGCACCACTTTTTTATAATTAGTAATTTGTACGCTAGTATAATGTATATATTTGCTGAGTATTAAATTTAAGACTTTAGCATAGAAAACAGTCTATGTGAAAAACTTTAACCTTTTGTCTGGCTCACAAAGGAGAGGGGAGTAGGAGAGGGAGGAAAGTAACACATTTACTTTTAGAAAATTAGCATATTTAGTCTCTAAAATTTAGAATTTGTAATGTTTAATGATTTTTTCTAACATTATAGTCCATAATAAAATTATAACTTGTCAAATAGTATTAATTCTCTCTTCTGATGTAATGCATTAAGGACTATAACAACCGTCCTTAGGTTTATTAGGGACTATAATAGTAAAGAAACAAATTATTAAGAAATAAAACATTGCAAGTTCTAAATTTTAGGGACCAGATAAGTTAATTTCTCTTTATTTCTATTAGGGAAAGCTAACACATTTTACTATTATCTTAATCGATTAGAGTATAAATGAAAAATTTCCCATTATATTCATGACATTTATTATGTTAACTACTTAAGGCTTGTTTTGGTTCGCGAAGGGGGGGGGGGAGGAAAAGAGAGGAGAAATGACATATTTTACTTTTACTAGGGACAGTTAATGTATTTGCTCTTATCCTGTTTGGTTGAAGTGAAAAATAGGAAGGGAAAGAGAGGGAAGAAAATAAAGAATAATTAATTTAGTTTATTATTTTATCCATCATTATCTAAGAATGAGAGAATGTTAAAAATGTGTTAAATATTATCATTATTACTTCTACTTCATTTTCTCTCTCTTAATCCCCCAAATTGGGAGGAAAGGAAGTGCTGATGTAGATAAGAAGTGGTACCCCTTCCTGATTTACTTTCCATCCACATCTAGATCTAATCAAATAAATTAAATATCTCATTTACTTTCACATTTACTTCCCTTCCTCATTTACTTTTGCAAAATAATGCAACCAAACCAAGCCTAAAAGCGTTGAGGTCCCTTAACTATCTGTTACCTTCCAATCCTTTCAAAATTGAGGTGGAAGATTTGCTATTTTTAGAATGAGCTATTTCCTCTTGCAATTTACTTCCACCCCTTGGTTGGAAAATTCTTAGGTGCACCCGATGCACGTGCACCGAGTGCTTTAAGAACTTGTACCACCCGCTGATCCCCTTGGTTATCTCTAACCTCTCCAAATACTGTATCAACTAGATATAGTTTCAAGGACATCTTTCTCATGTAATTAGAACAATGAATTGTTTCTATATTTTCTTTTGTATCCAAATAAAAGAATATATGGAAAATAAAAAAAAAAGAATTAGAAGAGCATTTTATAAAGGAGAAAATTGTATTAAGCTAATTTGCCTAAAGTTAAAAATGGTCCTGGTTGCCACAAGTTGAGCAGACATCTATTTAGAAAGAAATATAAAGACAAAACTGTTATGAATTATTGGAATCTTTATTAATTAGTGGAGGCTCCACTAATTATGGATTTATGTGAATTATTATAGAAGATTTTTATGGATGTCCACCATTTAGTGGAGACACCACTAATTGAGATTATTGGAAGATGATGTATGCCATGATGTATTCCACTAATTAGAGCTCTATAAGTAGAGCTATTCTCTAAGCTTGTAATACACCATCATTTTGTGAAAGAAATATTAGAGAAAGAATTGTGATAGAAAGAAAGAGAGAAGTTTGAAGAGAAATTCTTGTGCAAAGAATAGTTATAATTTTCTTAGTGTGTAGTGTGTAGATTTTATTCTAACACTACCCTAATTTTATAACACGTTATCAGCACGAGTCTCAGCCGTTATTAAAGCCAGAAGACAAGTACGTATTTATTGATCTCGCTAAATTCAAATTTGTAACCCTTGATATTTCTGGAAAAAAAAATTTATATGTCATACAGAAATGCATCTAAATGCTAAAAAAGGAGATCTATATGTCATGTGAATAAAAAGAAAGATTTGACCACTTGAAGATGGTCGTACTACCCACTACACGGTATGAATGGTTGCACCTGAAGTTGCAAGATTTTAAAACCGTGAATTCCGTGATGTATAAAACTACATCTTAGTTAAAAATTTTGCGAAGAAAAAGTGACTGATGAAGATATGTTGGAGAAGACATTCTCCACCTTTCATGCCTCAAATATTGTCCTGCAGCAACAATATCGAGAAAAGAGGTATACAAAATTTACAAATTTAATTACTGCCCTCCTCATTATAGAGAAAAATAATGAGTTATTATTGAGAAATCATGAAGCCAGACCAACTGGCTCAACAGCACTCCCAGAAGTGAATGCTGTTGGCTCTAGCAGAAGCCATCGTTATAGTCGTGGTCGTGGCCATGGCCGTGGCCGTAGTCGTGGTTATGGTCATAGACACGCTCGATATTTCTCTTATCACAATTATAATCAAACTGTGAGAAATACTGGCCACCTGAAGTGGAACAGAAAAGATCATAAGGGAAAAGAAAAAGAAACTGAAGAAAAGCATGAGGATATATGTTATAGATGTGGCATGAAAGGTCATTGGTCACGAAACTGTGTTACGGCTAAGCATTTAGTTAAATTGTATCAAGCTTCATTGAAAAATAAAAATGTGGAAGCAAATTTTTCTCAACATCCAATAAATAATGTTGAGGATGATGATATTGATTCTGAAGATCTTAATATCAATATTACCCATATGGATGTATCGGATTTTTTTTGAACACCCAGACGGTAGGATAGACCATTTAATTAATGATGGCAGTGTCCAGAAGAACTAAAGTCTCACCCTAATATTTTTGTATTTTCATCTTCATTCTATTCTAATAATATTTACGTTTGCATATATATATATATATTTGTGTTTAGATGGCTGTTGTTAATGATGATGTATGCATTATTGATAGTGGAACTACACACACCATACTAAAAAATGAGAAATATTTTTCTGATCTCAAAATGGGAGAAATAAATATTTATACGATAAACGGTAGTGCAAATGTGATTGAGGGCTTCGGAAGAGCTAGTATATTGTTGCCTAAAGGAACAACAAGTATTATTGATAAGGCACTATTTTCCTCAAAATCCAAAAGAAATTTATTGAGTTTTAAAGATATCCGCAAAAATGGGTATCATGTTGAAACAAATGAGGAAAATGGGATTGAGCATCTTTATATTACTCAAATGCATTTGGGTAAGAAATCTGTATTAGAAAAACTGCCGTCTTTTTCTACTGGCCTATATTTTGTAAAAATATGTACAATTGAAATTCATCATCTAGTAAACCAAAAGTTTATTGATCCTACTACTTTTAGCATTTGGCATGACCGGTTGGGTCATCCGGGATCTACCATGATGAGAAGAATCATTGAGAATACACATGGTCATCCTTTAAAAAATAAAAGGATATTAACATCAGAAAAATTCGCATGTACTGCATGTTCCCTAAGAAAATTAATTGTTAAACCATCACCAGTAAAAGTAGGAGCTGAAAGTCCTACATTTCTCGAACGGATTCACGGAGATATTTGTGGACCTATTAATCCACCATGTGGACCGTTCAAATATTTTATGGTCTTAATTGATGCATCATCCCGATGGTCACATGTATGTTTATTATCTACTCGCAACCTGGCTTTTGCGAGATTACTTGCTCAAATAATTAAATTACGAGCACAATTTTCTGACCATCACATTAAAAATATCCGTTTGGATAATGCTGGTGAATTTTCATCACATGCTTTTGATGCATATTGCATGTCAATTAGGATTAATGTTGAACATCTTATAGCTCATGTTCACACACAAAATGGTCTTGCTGAATTTTTGATTAAACGATTACAATTAATTACTATACCATTATTAATGAAAACAAATCTCCCAACATCTGCCTGGGGACATGCTATTCTATATGCTGCAACACTTGTACGTATAAGACCAGCTAGTTATCATAAATTCTCTCATTTGCAATTGGCTTTTGAGTCAGAATCAAATATTACTTATTTAATAATGTTTGGGTGTGCTGTATATATTCCAATTGCACCAAACCAACGTACAAAGATGGGTCCTCAAAGAAGAAAGGGGATCTACGTTGGATATGATTCTCCATCTATTATCAGGTATGTTGAACCCCTAATAGGAGATGTATTCACAGTAAGATTTGCTGATTGTCATTTTGATGAATCATTATTCCCTAAATTAGGGGGAGAACCAAAATAGTATAAAAAGGATCTTGCTTGGACAACATCATTAAATTATCTTGATCCGCATACAAGCGCGTGTGAACTTGAAGTTCAAAAGATAATTCATTTGTAAAGCATTGCAAATCAAATGCCAGACGTTTTTGTTGACTCTAGAAGAGTAACAAAATCGCATATGCCAACTATAAATGCTCTTATTCTAATTGAAGTTCCAGCAGAATAAAAGATTTTACATATAGCTGCTGAGCCAAAAGCATGCCAGAAGCATGGCTGACCTCTTGGTTCTAAAGATAAAAATTCTCGAAAGAAAAGAGGATTAAATGATCCAGAAGATCATATTGAAGAAAAGAATGATAAAGACCAAGAGAGAACTGATGACAAAGAACCAGAAGTTGATAAAAGTAACACTAAAATTTCTATCAATTATACCACTTCCGGTAGAAGTTGGAATCGGATAGAAACTGTTATTGATAATATATTTACATACAATATATCTCTTGATGTTACACAGGATAATGATGATCCTGAACCAATATCAGTTGATGAATGTCGGTATAGAAAAGATTGGCTACAATGGAAAGATGCGATTCGATCGGAGTTAAATGCACTAACAAAACGTGAAGTCTTCGGACCTGCAGTCCGAACACCAGAAAATGTAAAACCTGTTGGCTACAAATGGATATTTGTACGAAAGCGCAATGAAAATAGTGAAATTATTCGATATAAAGCGCGATTAGTAGCTCAAGGTTTTTCACAAAGACCAGGTATTGATTATGATGAAACTTATTCTCCTGTTGTTGATGCTATTACACTCCGATATCTTATCAGTTTGGCAGTACATGAAAAGATAGATATGCGCCTATTAGATATTGTCACTGCTTACTTGTATGGAAATTTAGAAAATGATGTTTACATGAAAATCCCCGAAGGATTTCATATGTCTGAAGCATATAAACATTATCCTCGTGAAAATTACTCCATCAAGTTACAGAAATCATTATATGGCCTGAAGCAATCTGGGCGCATGTGGTTCACACGTCTTAGTGAATATTTATTGAAAGCGGGATTTAAAAATGACCAGGTATGTCCATGTGTTTTTATTAGGAAATCTGGTTCTAAATTTGTGATATTAGCTATATATGTTGATGATATTAATCTTATTGGAACTCCTCAAGAGCTCCAAGAAACAATTGATTATTTAAAAAGAGAATTCGAAATCAAGGATTTTGGTAAAACCAAATTTTGCATTGGTTTACAAATTGAACATCTGGAGAGTGGAATATTTATTCATCAATCAACATATACAGCAAAAGTGCTAAAAAGATTTTATATGGACAAAGCACATCCATTGAGTATTCCAATGATCGTCCGATCATTAAATGTGGATAAAAATCCTTTCCGACCTCAAGAAAATTATGAAGAACTCCTTGGTCCTGAAGTACCATATCTTAGTGCAATTGGTGCATTGATGTATCTTGCTAATAATACACGACCTGATATTGCTTTTGCTGTCAATTTATTAGCAAGATTTAGTTCTTCACCAACACGACGAAATTGGAATGTAATTAAACAAGTCCTTCGATATCTCCAAGGTACAATTGATCTCGGATTATTTTATTCAAATAAAACCAGCCCAACATTAATTGGTTATGCAGATGCTGGTTATTTATCTGATCCACATAAAGCACGTTCTCAAACGGGCTATCTATTTACATGTGAATATACTGCTATATCATGGCGTTCTACGAAACAATCTATAGCAGCTACTTCTTCAAATCATGCTGAAATTATAGCCATTCATAAAGTAAGTCGAGAATGTGTATGGCTAAGATCCATGATTCATTATATTCGAGAAAGTTGTGGATTATCATCAATCAAAGATATTCCAACTCCTCTTTATGAAGACAATGCAACTTGCATAGCTCAATTACGAAGAGGATATATTAAAGGAGATCGGACAAAACATATTTCACCAAAATTCTTCTTTACTCATGAACTCCAGAAGAAAGGTGAAATTGATGTGCTACAAATTCGGTCATGTGATAACCTCGCAGATATTTTCACGAAGACTTTACTGGCTGCAACATTTGAGAAATTGAGATATAAAATCGGTATGCGTCGGTTAAAAGATTTAAATGAATCATCTCATCATGGGGAGTAATAAACAGACATATAGAATAGTGTACTCTTTTTCCTTTACTAAATTTTTTTTCCCACTGAGTTTTTATCTAGTAAGGTTTTAACGAGGCATATTCTTTATGTAATGGATGGACATCCAAGGGGGAGTGTTTTGAATTATTGGAATCTTTATTAATTAGTGGAGGCTCCACTAATTATGGATTTATGTGAATTATTATAAAAGATTTTTATGGATGTCCACCATTTAGTGGAGACACCACTAATTGAGATTAGTGGAAGATGATGTATGCCATGATGTATTCCACTGATTAGAACTCTATAAATAGAGCTATTCTCTAAACTTGTAATACACCATCATTTTGTGAAAGAAAGATTAGTGAAAGAAAGATTAGAGAAAGAATTGTGAGAGAAAGAAAGAGAGAAGTTTGAAGAGAAATTCTTGTGCAAAGAATAGTTAAAATTTTCTTAGTGTGTAGTGTGTAGATTTTATTCTAACACTACCCTAATTTTATAACAAAAACATGTTTTACTAATATTGGAAACAAAATTATCTAGAAAAATTTGACGTGTCCAAATAATTGATATCCACTAATGTTCACTTGGATATTTAATATCATCATGTGATATAGACTCTCCCATACACTGTTTAAGTATATGAATTGAATTTTTCAAACTATTTTATATTATGCAGTCCCTATCTCAAATGAAACCATTCCAAGTCAAACATACCATCACATTATTGGTCACCTATCTCTTATTATTTCCCCATTTTTTTAATTTTTAAAATATAATTTATTAAGATACTTATCATTCAAAATTATGATAAAAATCTTTAAATGAACATTTGTTATCCAAATTAGGATGTTATAGTATTGATGAGATAATAAATATTTAAGACCGTAATTAATATGATTATAGTAATAAAATTTTTAATTGATAACAATAATAATACTTCTTCCACCCCTTAATATAAGTCGTTAGATTTAATTTTACACATATTAAGATTCTTAAAAATAAGATGACTTTATATTTTTTCTTTATAAAACATTCCTATTTAAATATTTTGGAAACAAGAAAAGAGAGGATAGAGAAAGAGTGTAAAAGAGAATAATAAATAATGATAAAATTGTAAAAATAACTTCAAAATTTTCTTAAAAAGCCTCCAACGATTTATAATTTGGGATAGTAAAAATAATCTCTAACGACTTATATTATGAGATGGAGGAAGGATATGATAAACACTGTAAGTATCTTATGATTGTCTCATTGTCATCTATTTTCTGTGTTTTTTTAATAATCTAATTATTCGTACTTCATCCGATTATTTTAACAATATGCGATTTATCTTATACCCATAGTCATATAAATCTAAGTTTGCCGTGCTGCCACTCATTTTCTTTCACCATTACGCTACGGCTGTCTGTTGACTTTTCTGGTTGAAATAAATTTTTATGACATAAATGTATAGAAGAATAACAAATTTGGAGTTATACAATTTGAAGGTTCAAATTGCACAATAAATTGTGAGTATGACGTATAATGTTTTATATAATCATTATTATTTTATATTGAAATTATGTATTAAAATTTTAAAATAATATCATTTCGTTAAAAATAAAATTTATACACCAAACGATTTATATACTATCCAATTTCTTGTATTTTTAAAATCTTTTTTTTTTTATTAGTGTGAGGTTTCAGGCTTTCGGCTTGACTAATTCCCACGGGCCTAGAGAGCTGCTATGTAAAATTCCCTAATAATATTCGTGACGAAATTTGAATCGAGACCGCATAACTTATTGAGTATCAATATTTTTTAGCTGCTCATGTCTTGTGAACTAAAATCCTAATTATTAATTGACGCTTCCACATAGTGCATTTTTTTTAAGGTCAGATCCTGCCACCCTAGCAATTACAGTAAAATCAACGGATTTGGAACTGTCCACGTGGCCCAGAAGTTTGTTCGGTACTTCGGTACTCGTTATGTACTAGACTGACGGGTAAAGGCTCGGCTTGGAGCGGCTAGCAGATAGTACATTACAAGCCGAACGTCAACGTAACTTAAGCTTTGAGTTAGTTTCTAACTGTAGCTTCGGCTAGAGTTGTCAGACGTGGGGAATCCTTGATGGATCTGTTCTTCTTCATGCAAAGGGTGGCCCACATAGCGAAATCCACGGCACATGATCGACTATCGAAATTGCCTTGTTTTTTATGTCTAAACAAGCGAACGTGTTTGATTGTCCATTATCCATTATTGTGTTATGAGCCAGCCAATCCCTACCGTCTAAATTTCCGATCCCCACAAATTCTCCAAAAATTCCCTAAGCTCCATCTCATCTTATACTGCAGTAAAAAAAAAAATTACTGGGGGATTCAGAAAATTACGTGGACAAATAAAAAGACTCCAAATCTCATGGGTCAATTTTGTAGAAATGGGGTGAATAGAGTACCACCGCCAAGGGTGGGGCAGACGGCAGGCCGGGGGGTTGTGATAGACAGGAACACGTGATCCGCCGTAGATACAGCTCAGCGCCATGGCAGACGCCTCCACCTATAGCCATTGCGGAGGAGCGGAGAGAGGATACAATTTTGGTGTTTTCTGTAACGGTCATTTTGCTTAATGCATTGGTGAAATGATTGCTAGAGCAGGCCTGGAATCCTTCCTCGTGAAATTTTATTGGACATCATTCGAGATGATCTACACGGGACTACATACACCCAAACCAGCTCATTAAATCCATCTCCTTTTTTCAATTTTTTTCCAAAAATAAAAATTATTTTTATCATTAAAAAATATACAACACAATAACAAAAGTTGAATCTATAGATAATAGTGTCCATGATTTCATTACTTTGATTCTTAATTTTGCATTGTACATTTCGTTACTTACATTTTTTACCTGACCCCAATAAGTTCATTAGTTTAATTTTTGACCTTATATTACATATCTCACGATTTATATTATTTATAAGATTTTAAATAAAAAGTAGTGAAAATGGGACATTATTCAAAGAAATGATTTTTATCTTTTGTTTTACTACTTTTATCTAAAATTGATATGTCTATATTTTTATTTTTAAAATATTTAAAAATACCTATTTATTTTTTAAAACAAACTAATTTTCACTTTATCTAAATCTTATACTTTTTTGAATTATCATTAACTTCTTTATTTATAATGAGACTGTAGAAATTTACTTATAATCGAATATTCTCTTAAATATTTGTATGAAATTAAAAAATATTTAATTAAAAAATATTATAATACTTTTTTATTTATTTATTTACATGGAGTGTCCAGACCTTTGATCCGACTATTCCCCATGGGCCTGGAAGGCCACTATGTAAATCCCCCAGTATGTTCGCGGCGGAAATCGAACCAGCAATTAGGGAAAAATCAGGAAGATTGCTAGGCTGAAATCCTAACTCGCGCACAATCCGTGAACATATTATAATACTCTTCCCTGGCGTCTAAGCATCCTGTGTTAGAAAGACAAGAGGTCTTTTCAATGTACATCTTTTTCCTGCATTATATTAGAGGCAAAAAAAAAAATTGCATAGGAAAATATGAGTATCTTACATTTAAAAATTAGAGCCGTTAGAAAAAAAAAAAGAAATTATATCGTAGTATGCCTTTTTTTGAGGATATTAATTATACCATACTTATAATTTTATAAGTGATAAAATTATAATTCAATTATCTCTATGAAATTTAATTTTTATACTCTATTTAGATAAGCTCAAACCGGACAAAAACCAAAACCGTCGCTTGCGTCTGCAGCGTAAGCGGCCAAGTCAGCTTGTACAGTTTTGGTAGACGTTTTATTACATTTTCCGGCATAGAGAAATAAAATGTCAGTGTATTTACAAATAGAATAAATAAGGGACCCTTCTAACGGATATTTCAATCTTCTTAATATTTTTCCCCACGAAGGCCGACAGGTTGTATTCATCATTTTTTGTATTGTTTCTTAAATAAAAACAGTCAAACTTCGTCTTGAATGATATTCTTTGTGTGCGAATCTGTTGATTAATTTCTCAATTTCAATATATTTGGTAAATTATGAAATGCGTTTTAATAATTCAGTTTTGATTCCGTCTTAACTGAAGAGATAGTTAAGTCAGATTTGATTATGCGATTATCAACTTATAGTGTGAACCTATTGAAAAAGTCATGAATTACTGAATTATACCTTAAAATATCAAACTTTATCTTTTCTGTGTAGCATTTGATTATTAGTATAGAGTATAAGTTATGAGATTTGTTTGTTATGATAATTTACGAATTAAATATTGAAAATTGTTATTTTGATATTTAGGATTATGATGAGAGTTAGAGTATGATGACTCGTATAGGTTTTAATATGTTGACATTATTCATGACTCAACACAAATATTTAGTTATAGAAAAGTAACTCTTTTTTTGAAAAATATAGAGAAAGAACTCTTATAATCACACTTGACAAGAATTAATATACGTTTTGTTATAAAATAATTGTTATAAGCTGTTCTATTTTTTGAATTTAGAAAACTCATTGATGTAATAATTTAGTAAATAACTATAATGTAAGTGAAAAGAAAACAATAAATATATATTTAAAATTTTTAAATAATAAATATTTAAAAAAGTAATAATTATTTTAAGATGGAAATAATATACTATTCACATTTTTCTTTCAAACATATTAACGGGCAGGGCTGCCCAATCCAACTTGGATCTTAAAAGTTGGGCATTTTGATTCTTCGACCGTTATCAAAATGTGTTTGTAACTCTTGATGTGATTGTGGTGTTGTGAAAAAAAAAATCTAAGATAACATGGAGACGGATTATGTTATGCAATTTTTGAAAGGTTTGAATAAAGAATTTTCTAATGTAAAGAATAAAGTATTACTAACGACTCTATTACCTCCTATCAAGCAAGTATTTGGAATGACCGTCGAACATAAGCTAAAATCTCATGCATTTAGCACTTCCCTATATGATAGATTATGTTCCATCGAAGTACACCTACACATTCCAATAACTCAATGTCAATACATATTGGTTTTAGGAGCATGATCCATTCAGGTACTTCTAATAATTCAAATTTTAGAACTCAACGATCACATAATTCTAAAAATACTTCTAGAAGACCACAATGTACTTTATGCGAGTTTCTTGGATATACAGTAGACAAATGCTATAAAAAGCATGGCTATCCAATGGGATTCCAAACAAATTTTCAAACAACTCCTTGTGCAAATCACGTTCATTTGAATGTTCAAGAACCTCTTCAAAATGCTAAAGCTTCAGTCCCACTACCAACTTTTTTTGCCTTAATTTTAGATATGAAATTAACATCTGAACAATATACTAAGCTTCTCAACTTGCTACAACAAACATCTATCGCTACTGAGCCTACAATAAATCATGTTCCTAATCAAGCATCTATCCTTATAGCTAATTTTTAGTCTGATGATCATACTGGTAATGATACTTCTATGTTTAATGCTAGGATTTTAGATTCTGGAGCAAATGATCACATTGTTTGTCATCTTTTTCTTTTTCTTTCATATTCCCTTGTGTCAAATATATCAGTTAAATTGCCTAATGGTACTATCATTCTAGTTTCTTACCAAGGTACTGTTAAACTTAATTCCTGCATTACTCTCTATAATGTTCTATACGTACTTTTATTCTCTTATAATCTTGTTTCCTTAAGCCAATTAATGCATCATAACAATTGTTGTGCTATTTTTCATGGCACTTCTTGCATTCATTAGGATCTTATGAATTGAAAAATGATTGGTTTAGCTAAAGTTCACTATTGGCTTTACCATTTCTCCTCAACTTTTCCAGTCACCTACAATCAAGCTACTTCAGTTCTTATAGTGTCTTCTTCCTCTTCAACAATAGCCTCTGAGTCTGCCCTTTGGCATTACAGATTAGGACATCTACTTGTTAAAGGTTTACAACTACTGGATGGCTGCCTTAACACCAAAATACAACTTCCTCTTTAATGTTGTACTATTTGTCCCAAGCAAAAAAGGCAACCATTTCCCTTAAGTAGTTCTATTACATTTCATCCTTTTGATGTACTTCATGTTGATTTTTTGGGGGCCTTATAAAACTGCTACAATTATGTTATTTTCTCACTATTGTTGATGATCATACTAAGTATATATCGGTATATCTAATGAAAAATAAACGAGAAGCCAGCAATATTCTGCAAACTTTTTGTACCTTTGCTTTCACTCAATTTGCTCTTCATGTCAAGGTCATTAGAATTGATAATGGCATATAATTTCATATGCCTTCATTTTACACATGAAAATGGATCGTTCATCAACTATCATGTGTTGAAACCCCCTAACAAAATGGAATTGTGGAATGCAAACATCAACATATTCTTGTTGTGGTTCACAATCTAAAATTCTAATCCACTTTACCATATTCTTGTTGGGGTTTTTGCATTAAACATGCAGTTTTTCTTATCAATATAACCCGTACTCCTCTATTACAAAATTCTAATCCTCATAAACAACTATTTTATTCTCTTCCAAAGTACTCTTCACTTAAGGTTTTTGGCTGCCTAGCTTATGTTAGCACTTTAACACATGCTCATACTAAGTTTGGTCCTTACAACCCTCCTTGTGTTTTTCTCGGATATCCTCCCCATACCAAAGGCTATATTCTTTTAGAGTTAAAGAGTAAACAAATTTTTGTTTCACGTAATGTTCACTTCGTTGAGTCTATATTTCCTTCTCACACTGATGCATCCTTTTGTTTGTTGAAATTTATGCCCTCTAAACTAGATTTCTGATGTAATTATCGAATTTATTACTAAAAGAATTCATTCGCAAAAATTTATTTGTGAATTTACACTTTATTTGTGCACGATTTAAGTTTGAAAAAGACCCATTGTGTTTAAGTAAGTGATCTATATGAATGGTGGTTTTTCACAATAAGGTATGTATCACGGATTACTTAACACATAAATGTTTGTTCTTAACCTATTGATGAGAATGAGAATCTCTTCATATTTAGGTTATAGTATTATGAATTCCAAATAGGGAATGACTTACCTTTAGCCAGTGGGTAGTCCACTCACTTTATAGCATGAGCGTGTTTCGAATACGTAAAACATGAGTTGTAATAGTAGTTTCTAAAAGTACTATTTAGAAGAAACTCAAACTATTACTGTTATAATATAGGCTAATACTCTACCGCTTGAGTTGAGTTGGTGGTTTGACGAAATTGGAAACATGTACTTTAATATGTTGTAGTTGAGGTTCTATTGTAGAGCCGATATACTTGTATGTTGAGTATATGTGACTAGTTAGTTAAGATAGACTTGTACAAAATAGCTTCTGTGCTATATTGCCCCTTATGACTATTTGAATGATCTAAATATCCAAGGCCCTGGGGACACATGACTTGGATGTTTGTTTTAGAGTAACCCCCTTGGAAAGTAGAAACATTTTAAGAGTCGTAGATCATTAGACTAAAGGTCTAAGGATGGTAAATATCTTTTAGAGAGATGTTAGTACACTCTTCTTCTCTAATTGTACGGCGATACGTAGAGGGGTATTTTAGTCATTATACCTGTAGGTTGGAGACTTTACTAATGCAGTATTGTCCTTGGGGTCAATATTTTCTTATGGTGATATTAGAAAATATTTAAAATGTAAAATACAACTATTTTTATAGCTGAGGTATTTTAATCACTTTAGTAGTCAATACGATGTGTCTTTTGGTCCTCGGAATAGCCTATAAGTCCTGATGGTTTTGGGTTGAGAGATTGATCTTATATTAAATGGATTTTATTTTATTCAAATAGTCTGATTTATTTATTGAGTTGGAATAAAATAAAAAGGTCCAAAAAATGAGAATTATATATTGGCCCATTTGAGTTATTTAATTAATTTAATTATTGAACTTGTATTAGTTTATGAATAATTAAATTAAATTAAAGGTTAAACCCAATGAACTGGGCCAAGACTTGAGATTTATATTAGTCCATTGAGTTATTTAATTAATTTAATTATTGGACTTCTATTAGCTTAGGAATAATTAAATTAAATTAAAAAACTTAATCCAATAAACTGGGCTATAGATCCAAAGGCCTGTTTAATGGCTTAAAATGACGTGGGCCTTAGGATTTCTATTTGATTTTTGAATACTCGAATAAAAACCTATGATTAAGGTTATTAAGGTTAGCGATAGAGGTTCACAGAAGCATGTTGGTTTTTCTTCCTTCAAGCCTCATGTCTTCTCTCTTCTCTCTTGGGTGTGCTCTCTGTGCTTTGTAAAGAGCAAGAACAGAAACACGTCTTTCTCTTGATTAATGCTCAGTAGCATTCAGTCAGAGAAAGGAAGATCATACTCTTCATCCACTGCTTTCACCAGGCATTTCAGGCGGGTTATATTCTGATAGCCAAGAGGATTCGCGTTGATGCCCAGAAGAAGCCGTCGGCTTGCGGGACAACAGCCTAAAGAATCAATCTCAGAACCAGAATCAATTCAGACTGAGGCGTCGGCACCCCCTAAACCGGTGAGGAAACGTAGAGGTAAACAGTTTCCATGCGATACTCTGTTTTCGGTTTTGTTCTATAGCATGCTTCGGTTTCTTTGTTTTTGCCATATTAACGTACAAATCTTCCATCTCTCCTTGTAGCTCTTAGTTCTTCTCCTCCTTGTAACCCTTTCTCCTCTAAATCTCCTTCTACCTATACCACTTATGCGTCTACTATTCCTTTACATTGTTCTCTTAGGATTCCTTCCAAACATTCTTTTCTCTAAGTGCATTGCAACAACGTTCTCCTTGTTCTGGCTCTACACCACATGCACTCCAAATGTATTACTACTTCCATTTCACAATATAAGTCATTTTACAAAATTTTATAAATATTTATTACTTTTTTTTCAACTCTACCCCTCTCTACAATCTTTTTCTTTCCACTAATTATGAATCAACTCTCTCCAATTATCAAAGTAGATAAAGACTTAATTAGGAGAATTTTTGAAAGTTTAGTTTTAAAATCGTGTGAAATTTAGAACCCTTAATTCTTATGCACAAGTCTAAAATGACTTATATTGTGAAATGGAGGTAATATCTCATAATCTATTAACTCCAAACTCCAAAATTTATGCTTTAAATGTGTTAGCATAGGTTGAACCACACAATTTTTCTGAAGCTGTTCAACGTGATCATCGGCGTAAAGCCATGAAAAGCAAGCTTCATGCTTTGGCTATTAATCATACTTGGGATATAGTTTCCTTACTTCCTGGAAAACAGGCTATTGGCTGCAAATGGTTTTATAGGATTAAACACCGCTCTAATATCATGATAAAAATGAAATCACAAAATTTATGAAAGCTTCTTCTTATTCATTGAAATAAAACAGAACTGTACAAAGAATATATATACACACACATGAATTAAGAAAACTTTCATAAGTTTAGAAACTCACCTGTTTAACCTATATAAAATGACTAAATTACAGCAAAGTTATAGCTTGTAAGCTTATCAAGACTGACAGATATCCATCACCAAATGTTAAAGATTTCTATAAGTTGTTGCTACATTATTTGTTCGCAATAGGCATCAAAGGGCTTGCTTGGTGGTTCAAACTAGTCATCACAAAATGTGGTCGTACTTATTTTCATGTTAAAATTCCTCATTACTTTTTTGTATATTTCAAATATTTTTATATTTTTTAATATTTTTACCAATGTTGACTTCTAGGGCTGGTTTGGGAGGTGAAAAGAGAAGAGAAGAGATGTGGAGAGAAAAATGTTATTTTCCTTCATTTATTAGAAGAAAAGAATAAAATTGAAGTGATGGAAAATCACTCTAACCTCCTAACTTGCGCGGCCATTTAAGTTCACATAAACGTTTGACACAATCATATAAATATTTTTTACGATTATATGAACATTTCACACGATTATATGAATATCAAAACGACGTCGTTCTACTAAAAAATTTTTTTTTACGCGGCCACATTTTCGAACGTTGAATTTTCACTGTTTTTTATCTGGATCGTAAAATCACCGCGCAAGTTGCCGTACACAACTTGCGCGGTCCCATATGCAAGCGAAAAAGAAATGGATGGATACCATTTTTTCTTAAACGACAATTTTATCCATTTTGGTCAAATTGGTCACCTAATAATATTCAACAAAGTTGTATTTCATCATTTTTGTACAGTTTCTTAAATGGTCAAACTTCATCTTTGTGTATACCACTTGATTAGAGGTACCACCTTTCTTCCCTATCCAAACGGTATTTACTTAAATAATACTTTAATTCTTCTTAATTAATAAATTTCTATCATATATTTCTTTTGATGATAAGTCCTACACTATTGTTAAATTTATATTTTCCTTTTCAATCTTTCTCCTCCGCACATCAAAACCCTCTCTCTCTTTCTCTCCAACCCACCGAGCCCAAAACCTAATCTCCCTTCCCCTTTTCCAAAAAATCTACATAACCACGCAGTGTTTTTTGGACTGAACTGAACTGGGCGGTTAGACCGTAAATCGATCTCCAAACCTATTTAATACTTTATTTTAAATTGTTTTCTTTCAAAATTGTTCTATTTTATTCAAACTGGATTGAACCGATCGGTCCAATCAAAAAATTATTGAACCGACCAATCGAACCAGATTAAACCGTTCTTTCTCTCTCTCTAGTTAGATAAGATAATATATTCATAAAAAAGAAACAAATTACATAGAGGGACAAGGACTAAATAGTCTATAATAATAGAGAAAATATTATAAATTTCTTCCAATTTCGTTATTTATGTCTTTATGAACTAAATTATACTATATTATTGATTAATCTTATTTTTTAAAATAATTACATTTTTAATTTTTAAATTATAATATTACCTATTCAATTACGGTTTAATTATGATCCAATTGTAATTGAATCATTAAATTAATATTCGATTTAGTTATGAAAACATTGTAGCCATGCCATGGACATGAAAATGGATTAGGTTTGGAGTTTGTCATGATACAAAGACAAATCTCATAAATTCACTTCACCTTTGATTTGTTTCTTCTCCAATGCAAATATGTAAAATCATTAACTTTCACTCTGAAATTTCTAAATAGATCTCAATGGCACTTAAATAAGAAAGAAATAGATTCTAAATGAAATACAAAATTAGCACCGAAGAAAGAAGAACAATTTTTTGTCATATGCATGAGATAGGTGAAATAAAGAAAAGCAATATTATATCCTTGTGTTTCATGCTTTTGTTACCAAAACCTTTTTTGTTGGGATGTAGAGGTTACATTCTGCCTCTGTTCATGGTGGATTTTATCTTTATGTATAAAAGATCTACAAGATAGGTTTCTAAATTAATGGAGTTGAACCCACTAAATATGTAATTAATATTTGATGAAATATTTTTAGATGACTAAAAGACTAAAATCATCATTTAAAAGAAAAACAATATCACTAGCATTATTATAATAATTTACAAATTAAGTATTTAACATTTTATTTTGATTTCTAATATTGTGGTGAAAGCTAAGGTATTGGTTTTGATCTCTTGACATTAGTCATCACTCAAAACAAATATTTCATTATGAAAAAGGAACATTTACCATCACAAGAATTAATACACTTTATGTTATAAAATAATTATCATTTAAAGTTTTTGTGCAAAAATTAAAGAAATTATTTCATTTTTTTAAAAATTAAAAACTAGTTAATGTGATAATTTAGTAAATTACTATAACGATATAAGTAGAAAAATAGTGGCTGTATTCTTGAAATTCTAAAATAATATATATTTAGAAAACAATTTTTTTTTCTAAAGCTAATAATTATTTCAAAACAAAAATAATATCTTAATCATAATTTTCTCTAAAAATTATTTGTATGATTTTTCTATAAGTATTTGTTTATTTCATAAGGGGCCCAATCAAGAGGCACTTTTCAAGCCTTGGTCTGCTAAATAATGGGCTCCCTAACACAATTTGGACTTTTAAGTTGGGTGCTAAATAATGTTGCCGCACTTGCGATTGTTTGGGCAAAAATTCACCTTAAATTAAAATTTCATCTAATTTTTAAAAAATAATAATATAAATAATTTTTATTTTTAAAAAATTATTATATAATCACAAAAAATTATACTCTCTCTTTTTAATCACATTTAATTTACATATTTAATATTTTTTTTTATATTTAAACAAATTTAAATTAATATACACCAGAAAGTCTTCCAAGTTTAACTCCTTTTATTCTCTTGGAAAGGAAAGAGAAAGGGAAGGATTAAAAGTAGGTTTCAATGCTAAATTCACATCCAAGCTCAAAGAGGTCATGCCATTTGCCAATACCTCAAATTTATGGAGCAAATACACAAAGATTGAATGAGATTTTCACACACATACTTCGAATTATCACTGCAAACCAGAAGATGGTAATTTGTTTAAGAGAGATTCAAATTCAATGAAAAGCGGCAGCTGCAGAAGAGATCTTCAATTCTTAACCAGAGATTTCAATGGACTTAACCTCTGGTTTCTTCTCCAGCACCACCACCTTAGGCAGAGTCACAGTGAGAACTCCATTTTCCATGCTAGCTTTCACATCGTCCACCTTTGTATTCTCCGGCAATCGGAATCGACGGAGAAATTTGCCGCTGCTCCTCTCAATGCGGTGCCACTTGTCATTCTTCTCCTCTTGTTCCTTGCTCCTCTCTCCACTGATCTGTAGAATCCTTCCCTCTTCCACCTCGACCTTTACTTCCTCCTTTTTCAGCCCCGGAAGATCAGCTTTGAAGACGTGGGCTTCTGGGGTCTCTTTCCAGTCGATTCTTGCATTGGCAAATGCAGAGGTTTCTCGAGCTGATGATGGCAAATTGGTGACGGAGGAGGTGAAGAATCCATCAAAGGGATCCCATACGTCGAGGGAGAAGGGATCAAACACATTGGTTCGTCGACCCCCGAAAAAGCTTGGAATCAGAGACATTTTTGCAGACAATCAAGGAAAACTTTAAATTCAAGAATGGGCTTGTAGAGGAATTCAATATAGCTCTGAATTGCCGAGTCTGATGAAAATGACGGGTTCAAGCTTCGACATTTATAGTCACAATAGAGGAGTCTGGAAAAAGGTAGAATTTTTAAATAAGGTAAAGATTGTTCTGGTATTTTCATGGACCCTCTTATCTTTAGTCTTCCCATGATCACTTTTGCTGGGTAACAGGGCAACAAGAAATGGCCGTCTGACCTTTCTCTAAGCTTCTACCATCTTCCTGGTCATTTTAGATGCTGGGCTCTTGAGTAGTTTTATGCTAGGTTGACATCAAATGCAGTCGTCATAATAGGGCTTGATTATTATAATTATTATTTTTTTTTGGGACTAAGTCGTTAAATTTGATATGAGTCATATGACCCTCCAAAGTCCGCCGAAGTCCAAAAATTAATACTGTTAATTATTTTCAAAATTTAATAATATTATCAATTAAAATAATTAATAGACTTTATATTTTCAGTGATATTCGAATCTAAATGTTCAAGATAGAATTTAAGAGACTTACCATCAAGACTATATTGATGGTTAGAGTTTGGAGTATTGAGAGAGAGAGAAATTTAAGAGACTTACCATTTCGATCGCTATGTTGATGGTTAGAGCTTAGAGTATTGAGAGAGCAGGCCAGATAAAAGTTAAAATTGAAAAAGATTTTTTTGAAATTTAAAAAAAAAAATTACTATAGAGGTTTCAAAATTGCTGAGATGGAAGACGAATCCATGATTGTTAGTATACCAAACTATTATAATGTATATAAAAAAATTATCAATAATAGACTAAACATTATACGTACTAGAAATTGAAGTTGTAATAGTAAATTTAAATTCGTCCCGTTCTATTATTTACTATTTTTTAAGTTTTCAACGGTCTACAATTTCAAGCATAACTAGGGTAATTGTTAGTAATCCCAATTAATAATATATACACTGAAGTCAGTAGGGCATATTTAGGCTAACTCTAGAAAAAGAGAAACTTTTTTTTCCCCTAGAATAAAATAGGTCTAATTTGAATAAGTTTTATTCGTACAACATTTAATTGAAATGTCATTTTCTCATAATGCCCTACATTATCTCTCTGTATATAAAATTTAAAATCAAATTGATTTTTTGTAAACCCAATTTAACAATAATGTATTTGGTGACTCATATCTTAAACTACTGCATTTCCTTACATGCATTTTACATAGGCTTATAATTGTAAATTCTTAATCTAGCAAGAAAATATAAAATGATTATATTTCGATTATATGCCGGAAAAGAAAAATCAGGAGAAATGAAAAAAAGAGGAAGGAAATAAGTAGAACATTCCTTAACGGGGAGTAAGGGGCGCATTTAACCTCGATTCGAGTAAAAACCTAGAAGAATTAAACTCAAGGTGAAGAACACATAAATATATCATTTAATGCGTAGATAATATTTTTTGAAATAAAAAGTTTTTAAGGTTGGTGTAATTAGAAGGGTTAACAATGTTAGTTAAGGATTAACTACAATTAATTTAGCCTAAGTAGAGTTTATTTATTGTTAAGATATAAGAACAAATTATTAAACTCTAAGAATGGTTTAGAAGAGGTTAATGATGGTTAGAAATGATGAATGAAGAGTTAAGAATCAATCAACCTTAATCATGATTAAGTTAGGGTTAGGTAAGAGTTAAACTAGTTTAGTTAACAAATTAGTTATGTTTAATACCTATTTAGGTCTTAAACTTGGTTAGAATGATAAGTCTATGATAAAAAAATGGTTAATTTTTTTTAAGGATTGCTTAATTAAGTTAAGAAGAATTAAGAGATGTTTATGGTATGTTTAGTGCAAGTTGAAGGTGGTTTACTAAAACACCTTAGTTTTATGGTATGAAAGGACTAAAATATCCTTAAGACTTTCTTTGAGTATTCTGGAGTCATTCATACCGTACGTGAGATCAGAACATGTTGAGTATTTTCTCAATCCCTCATAGGATAATTTATAAAAACGATAAGGAAGGATTTCTCTATAAATAGATCAGTGCTGTTTTGAAGAGAGGACACCAATTCATTGAACCTAGTAAAGATTTTTGAGCTTGAATTATTTTGTGAGGATTTCTAATTTTGTCCGTTCAAAAATTACATAGTAGAGTGTTAAGATTGTGAATGTAAATCTAATTGAGAGATCGAACCACGTTAAATTTTTGTATTCTATTTTATGAATTTATTTTTCTTTCATCATGAGAGAGAGAGAGAACAGCCAGGTTCTAGCTCATTTTATGCTATGCTAACCATGTTTATGTTAAAGAAGTCTGAACCCTATGTGAATTTTGAAGAGAGAAAAACAAGCTTAGTTGTCTAACTTTTGATAAAATTGTTTTGCTAGCTGATGTGTGGTGCTATTAATTGTTGGACGGTCTGTCGGGATGTTGTGTTGATGAAATTTGAATATGAACATGTTTTAGATGTTAGTAAGGGTTTATAATGTGTTTGGTAGGATTTAATATAAAAAAAATATGTAGAAATTAAATTGAAGAAGACTGCTCAGTGTTGTGATATCCAGAAACTCTGGTTGTATGTCCAACTGTTTGTCTAAGTAATTTGTACCAAATGGCAATCTTTTATGCAAGATTATAAAGTGGATTTCGTATATAAATGTCTTAGGAATATTTTGGGGTAAATTTGAAAGGATTTGGATACTGGTTAGAACAGGGAAAATGTTGACAACCGATTGTTTTGATTTTGTAAAATGACTTTTTGAATGTTCTTGTTGAGGTTTAAATATTTGTAAATATACTTTGGGATGTAAGAAAAGTCTCCATGTGCAGGTTTATGAATTTTGACACCTTTAAAATGGTGAAATAATTCTTGAAACACAAATGGTCAATCACAAAAGCAAAATTATGCCGTCTGTTTTTATGCTACGTTTCTTTTGTAATATGTAACCAAATTGTACCAATTTGATCTTCAAATTTTAGTTCATGATGTCTAATTGTGAATAAGACCATCATTTGTGTTAAAAGCCTTTAAAGTTTGTTTTGAAAAATTAAACAATACAGTAATGAGATAATTATAAAGCTGACTTAGTAGATTTATATTTTCCCTATTAGTTGTCTATTTAAGTTGAGTTTTGATACTAAAAATGAATTTAAGATATAAATATATATATATTTGTCTTTTTTAAATTCTATTGTTCCCTTCTTAATTTTTAAAAAACTTAAAACTAAATGAGAATCATTATAAAAATTAAAAATTTTAATTAAATTAAAATTTCAATTTAGTAAACCCACAAGAAGACACAGTAACTCAAATTAACTTGAACAAACGTCAAGTAATTTATTTGATATCACAAAGATAAGAAGAAACAGAAAATTCCAGAAACAAGCTTTTGCAGATACATCACACTGTCAAATCACAGTAAATTTAGAACCATTTTACATTGCAGAGACAATGAAGCCTTAGCCGGAGATATCAATGGCCTTAACATCAGCCTTCTTGACTTCCTCCTTAGGCACAGTCACAGTAAGCACTCCATTCTCCATGCCAGCCTTCACCTGATCCACCTTTGCATTCTCTGGCAACCTGAACCTGCGAAGGAACTTCCCGATGCTCCTCTCCACGCGGTGCCACTTATCGTTCTTGGCCTCTTGCTCTTTGCTCCTTTCTCCGCTGATTTGGAGGATTCTGCCATCTTCAACCTCAACCTTCACCTCTTCTTTCTTCAGTCCCGGAAGGTCGGCTTTAAAAATGTGAGCTTCTGGTGTCTCTTTCCAGTCGATTCTTGCATTGGCAAATGCAGATGTTTCCCTGGCTGATCTTGGAACATTAGCAATTGCAGGGCTGAAGAAATCTTCAAAGGGATCCCAAAGATCGAGAGAGAATGGATCGAATACGTTGGTTCTCCTACCACCAAAAAAGCTTGGAACGAGAGACATCTTCGCGAGGGGTATCTAAAATGCGGAATTCAAAGATTAAGAACAAATTTACTAGTAGAAGTGACTTTGATATCTTGATCGATGGGTGAGGAAACTGAAGGAGATTGGAGGTATTTATAGGTGGGAAAGGAGCATTCCAGTATCATCTCCATACGTGGAAAAGATGGAAGGTGAAAGTGAAAGAAAACTACAGCATGGGGAGATTCTGGTTCTTTCAAGAAACCTTTGGCTGCTTCTCTAATGCTCTACCAAGTTCCTTTACGTCTAGTGTTTGATAGGATCAATTATTGCAGGCCAAGAGAGACACGGATTAGTCTGATCTTCATATCCGGTCCAATTCTATTTGATGGGCCATTGAAAGTACCTTAGCTGAAAATATCAGGATATCATCAGCAGGAGATTGGGGAAAAAATAATGTAAAAGAAAAAATCATTGGAAGAAAAATCTTGATTTTCGTATATCATATCATATGCATTAAAAATCTATGAGATGACATATATATAAATATATCAGATTTATATAAATGTTTTGAAAGTTTGTGTTTCTTCTACTTCCACACGACCAAATATAGAAATACTGATGAAGCATGTTTTGTTGAAAAATGAGTTTTATTATACTATTTATGTTCAAACGAAATTAATATATTATTTGATTTGATACCAGATTTTATTTAAAATAAAATTTATAATATAATACAATAAAAAAGAATATACATGAATTAAGATTTTTTAAATTTAAATATATAAAAATAATATAGAGTCGTATATTAATTGTTTTTTCATAAAAGAAATAAAGGGAATTGATATTTGAGGAAAGTATTTAAAAATTTTTAAAGTAAACTTATGATATTTATAGAATTTTTAGAGTAAAAAAAGTGAATAAAACTATTGGAAGAATGTAAAAAGAAAAATAAATAAATTATGACGGACTGATTTAATCGGTCCATTAGTGTTCTCCGAACCAAGACAGATTGATTTGACCCGATACAAAATGACTTGCGAGACTGAATTGCAAGGCGGCCCGTCATAATGGGGCCGGGCCGGGACCGGTCCTTGGATCCGGCAGGCCGGCCCCGCCCATTTGCCTATTGCCTATGCTACTTTTGGTGGAGAACAGGGCAACAAGAAATGGCTGTCTGAGCTTCTTCCATCTTCCTGGTCATATCATTTTGGATGTCGGGCTCTTGAGTAGTTTTATGATAGGTTGGCATCAAATGCATTTGTCATAATAGGGCTCTTTTTTTTTTTTTTTCCTGGAATTGGAGGGGGGAGGGGGTGTTATTAAATTTAATAAGACTATTTTATTATAAAAATTCATCCGCTATAACTCCAAAGTCTACCAAATAACATTTTTAATTATTTTCAAATTCTAATAATATTATCAATTAAAATAATTAACAAATTTTATATTCGAATCTAAACGCTCAAGGTAGAGTTTAAGGGTATATTTGATAACTCAATTCAATACTTAAAATTGAATTAATTAAGTATTTATTTTATTAAATGTGCTTGAAAACGGTTGTTTAATTAATTAAGTGCGTTTGATAACAAATTTTTGTTATTACTTAATTGATTAAGATATACTGAAATCTTATTATAAATTTTAAGTGAATTAAAAGTTATTCAAGTCTGAAATTTGAATATGTTAAATATGCATATAACTATTAAAATTTCTTTATATTGAATCTAAATTATAATAAAATATAATATAAAAATAAATTATAATTAATTTAAACTCCAAATTTCAAATTTAATATTCACACTTTAATTTTTAAAATTCAATACTTAAATATTTAGATTTTAGTCTTAAAATTTCCGTTTTATAAAACGGGCCTTAAGAGACTTACCATCTTAATTACTATGTTGATGGTTAGAGTTTGGTGTATTAAGAACTTTAGTTATCAGACTATTCAAGAATTTGACGTTGGAAAGACTTACAAAAGGCCATATGATAAAATGATGATATTATAAATTAAAAGAGAGAGGAAGAGGGGTAAAATTTAAAATTTACAAAGGTTTTTTTAAAAAAAAATTAAAAATTTTAATATTAGGGTTTCAAAAATTTTGAGAGGATAGACAAACCGCACTCTTAAATCCATGCTTATACCAAACTATGATAATGTATATAAAAAAAATTATCACTAATAAACATTATATGAACTATAGGTTGAAGTTGTAATAGTAATTTAAATTCTTCCCCTTCTATTATTTACTATTTTTCAACTTTTCAACTGTCTACAATTTCAAGCATAATTAGGTTAATTGTTAGTAATCCCAATTAATAATATATACACTGAAGTCAGTAGGGCATATTTAGGCTAACTCTAGAAAAAGAGAAACCTTTTTCTTTTTTTTTTTACTAGAATAAAATAGGTCTAATTTGAATAAGTTTTATTCATAAAACATTTAATTGAAATGTCATTTTCTCAAAACACACTACATTATCTCCCTATATATGAAATTTAAAATCAAAATTATCTTTTACAAACCCAATTTAACTATAATATATTTGGTGACTCATATCTTAAACTATTGCATTTCCTCGACATGCATTTTACATAGACTTATAGTTGTAAATTCTTGATCAAGAAAGATAAAAATGATTATATATTTCGATTACATGTTAAAAAAGGGAAATTATAAGGAGATAGGAGAAAAAGGGGGAAAAAATAAGTAGAATATTCTTTAAGATGGAGTAAGGGGTAATTTCGACTTTGACTTGAGTAGAAACTAAAATGGTTAAACTCGAGGCAAAAGACACAAGAATGCACCATTTAATGTGTAGATCACATTTTTGAAATAAAAAGTTTTCAGGGTTGGTGTGATTAGAAGGATTAACCTTGATTAAACTTAATCAACCTTAATCATGGTTAAGTTAGGGTTAGGTAAGAATTAAACTAGTTTAGTTACTAAATTAGTTGTGTTTAATACCTATTTTGCTCTTAAGTTGGTTAGAATGATGAGTGTATGACAAACAATGTTAATTTCTATTAAGAATTGCTTAATTAAAGTAAGAATGATTAAGAGATATTTTATGGTATGTTTAGTGCAAATTGAAGGTATTTTACTAAAACACCCTTACTTTTATTGTGTGAAAGGACTAAAATACCTCTAATACTTTCTTTAAAACAACCTTGAGCATCCTAGAGTCTTCCATGCATGAGATCAATAAAAGTAGAGCAAAGCAAAAATAAAGAGAAGGAAGATCAAAGTTGTCGGCCAAGAACAAGAAGAGAGAAGGAGAAGGCTTCCAGCCAGGAAAAAAGGAAAAAGAGAAAGTTGAAGAACAGTCAGGTTCTAACTCCTTTTTCGACCATGTTTGTATCAAGGAAGGCTGAACTTTATGTGAATCTTAAAGGGCCGGGAGAGAAACAAACTAGGTGGCAACATTTTATGCAAGATTATAAAGTAAATTTCGTATATAACTATCTTAGGAACATTTTGGGATATATATGATAGGATTTGGATTAGTATAGGAAGTTATAAATTTAATATTAAAGACTCCAATGTTCTTGTTGAGGTTTAAATATTTGTAAATACATTTTGAAATGTAAGAAAAGTATTCATGTACAGGTTTGCAGATGTTGACACCTTTAAGATAATGAAATAATTCTTGAACACAAATGGCTAATCAAGAAAGTAAAATTAGAAACCATGTATAGACAATCTATTTAATCATGAGTTTCTCTTGTAATATGTAACTAAATTGAATTAATTTGGCCTCCAAATGTTATAGTTTATGATGTGTAATTTTGAGTAAGATCATCACTTGTTAAATATAGATATTTGTGCCAAATGTTAAGAGGCCTTTAGCCCAGACTCCTAAGGGAGGCAGTAGTGGAAAATTTTCCGCAATGAGCAAACGCCTGACGGAACAATGCTACGTGGAGGTAGAAGGTCCACAGGTCGTGAACTTCTTTTCCCGGAGAAGAAGCAGTGCCGTTATGAAATTTTTTTTGCAAAATTGGACTAGGGTTTATTTTCTTTATTAGTTATCCATTTGAGTTGAATTTTAACATTAAAAGTAAATTCAAAATTTGTACATAAAAATAGTATCCTCATTTACTGAATTTTGACATCAAAACTAGGATTTGTTGTTAATTTCAGTAATTTCTATTGTATAAGAAAAATGTATATAGTGCAGTGATGATGTTGAATTAGTTTTATTAATTAATTTGCCCATTGTACTGCATTTTTATAACCCTTCAACATATCTACTCTTGAGCATAAACCAGTGACACAACTAAAGGAGACAGGGGGGTGCTCCCAATTTTTTTAAAAAATATTATATTTTCTGTCTTTTTTAAATTCTATTCTTAATTTTTAAAAAAATTAAAATATTAATCTCTCATACATCATTTACTCTTATTTTAAATTTTTAATTCTATCCATAACATAAACAAAACAAAAAAAGACAGATACGATTGCCAAAATATATTTTCCTAATATTCACACTGAGATCATGTTTTTCTTTGCTGCTTTTCCCTTAAGACATCTTGTTTTCATCAAAATTCTTGAATTCTATTTTTTTTTAAATTTCTTTGAATCTGTTGTTGTTAAAATAGGGAGCCGATGCAAACGGGGATCGGCTTCACATCCGATAAACACAAACGATCCGATATGGTGAAACAGAAAATGGTGTCAGATCTTTTTGAATCAGGGACCGGATTCCTTGAACTTACTATAGAAAGGATTCAAGAAAGTCAACTGAAAATGGTCAATGGAATGACCTTTCTGGGAGAATAGAATGATACTTGTATTAACTTACTTAAAGGAAAGTATAGAAAATGTCTGATATTGAAATAAGATGAACAGAAGCTATAAACAAAACGGTAGAGAAAAAGCTAAAACAAAGCAGTAAGAAAGTTATAAAGAAACGAGATTCTAAACTAAAAAGCTGTAAATGACAATGAAGTATAAGAAATTGAAGTTGAACGTTGCTCGGATGATGAATTGTTGTCTTTTTTGGTTCTAGACACTACTTCCATTTTATACTTACTGCAAACGAGTCCTTAGCAAATCGTGGAGTTTCTTCCGGCCAAAAATGTTCCCAACATACATGAATATTTGCGCTAAAAGATCAAAAATCTATTTTTCTTCTTATCGGCGACTCCGTGATGCCGATGTTGACTATAACCATCGACTACTCGAAATTTTGATTTCATCGGCTCGTCTCAATTTATCAAATCAATATCGACTTAAAATAATCGTTGTATTGACTCAGTAAAATTAACGTCGTCAACAGAATCAAAAAAAAATTTAATTAAACTAAAATTCTCAATTTAATAAAAAAGACACAGTAACTCAAATTAACTTGAACACACTTCAAGTAGTAATTTATTTGATATCACAAATGATAAGAAGATACAGAAAATTTCAGAAACAAAGTTTTCCCTTCGCAGATATATCACACTGTCAAATCACGGTAAATTTAAAACCATTTTACATTGCAGGGACAAACGAGTTTGAAGCCTTAGCCAGAGATATCAATGGCCTTAACATCAGCCTTCTTGACTTCCTCCTTAGGCACAGTCACAGTAAGCACACCATTCTCCATGCCAGCCTTCACCTGATCCACCTTTGCATTCTCTGGCAACCTGAACCTGCGAAGGAACTTCCCGATGCTCCTCTCCACGCGGTGCCACTTATCAGTTCTTGGCCTCTTGCTCTTTGCTCCTTTCTCCGCTGATTTGGAGGATTCTGCCATCTTCAACCTCAACCTTCACCTCTTCTTTCTTCAGTCCCGGAAGGTCGGCTTTAAAAATGTGAGCTTCTGGTGTCTCTTTCCAGTCGATTCTTGCATTGGCAAATGCAGATGTTTCCCTGGCTGATCTTGGAACATTAGCAATTGCAGGGCTGAAGAAATCTTCAAAGGGATCCCAAAGATCGAGAGAGAATGGATCGAATACGTTGGTTCTCCTACCACCAAAAAAGCTTGGAACGAGAGACATCTTCGCGAGGGGTATCTAAAATGCGGAATTCAAAGATTAAGAACAAATTTACTAGTAGAAGTGACTTTGATATCTTGATCGATGGGTGAGGAAACTGAAGGAGATTGGAGGTATTTATAGGTGGGAAAGGAGCATTCCAGTATCATCTCCATACGTGGAAAAGATGGAAGGTGAAAGTGAAAGAAAACTGTAGCAAATAATCCATTAGGTAGATTCTGGTTCTTTCAAGAACCCTTTGGCTGCTTCTGTAATGCTCTACCAAGTTCCTTCGCATCTACTGTGAGCAATTAAGATCAATTATTGCAGGCCAAGAGAGCCTCACTTAAATTGGATTAGTTTGATTTTTCATATCGGCTCCAATTCTATTTGATGGGCCATCGAAAGTTTGTGTTTCTCCTACTTCCATTGGACAAAATATATAAATATTGATATGAATTATTAGAATTTTTATTAATTAGTGGAAGTTCCACTAATTATGGATTTATGTGAATTATTATAAAAGATTTTTATGAATGTCCACCATTTAGTGGAGACACCACTAATTGAGATTAGTGGAAGATGATGTATGCCATGATGTATTCCACTAATTAGAGCTCTATAAATAGAGTTATTCTCTAAACTTGTAACACACTATTATTTTTTGAAAGAAAGATTAGCGAAAGAAAGATTAAAGAAAGAATTGTGAGAGAAAGAGAGAGAGAAGTTTGAAAAGAAATTCTTGTGCAAAATAATTAGAATTTTATTAGTGTGTAGTGTAAAGATTTTATTCTAACACTATCTTAATTTTATAACACGTTATAAGCACGAGTCTCTATCGGTACAAAAGTCAGAAGACTAAGTACGAGTTTCTGCCGTTACCAAAATCAGAAGACAGGTACGCATTTATTGATCTCTATGGCTAATCTCGCTAAAATCGAATTTGTAACCCTTAATATTTCTGGAAAAAATTATATGTCATGGGTTCTCGATGCAGAAATGCATCTAAATGCTGAAGGCCTTAGTGAAACTATTCAAGCAAATAATAATGCATCTGCACAACACAAGGCTAAAGCTTTGATTTTTATTCGTCGTCATCTCGATGAAAATTTGAAAATGGAATATCTTATCGAAAAAGATCCATATGGCCTGTGGGTAAATTTAAAAGAAAGATTTGACCACCTGAAGATGGTCGTACTACCCACTACACGGTATGAATGGTTGCACCTGAGGTTGCAATATTTTAAAATCGTGAATGAATATAGCTCCGCAATGTATAAAATTACATCTCAATTAAAATTATGCGGAGAAAAAGTGATCGATGAAGATATGTTGGAGAAGACATTCTCCACCTTTCATGCCTCGAATATTATCCTGCAACGAACAATATCGAGAAAAGGGATATACAAAATTTACAGATTTAATTATCGCCCTCCTCATTGTAGAGAAGAATAATGAGTTATTATTGAGAAATCATGAAGCTGCACCAATCGGCTCAACAAAGACTCCCGAAAGTGAATGCTGTTGGCTCCAGCGAAGCCATCGTTATAGTCGTGGTCGTGGCCATGGTCGTGGCCGTGGTCGTGGTTATGGTCGCAGACACGCTCGATATTTCCCTTATCACAATCATAATCAAACTGTGAGAAATACTGGCCACCTGAAGTGGAATAGAAAAGATCATAAGGGAAAAGAAAAAGAAATTGAAGAAAAGCATGAGGATATATGTTATAGATATGGCATGAAAGGTCATTGGTCACGAACTGTCGTACGGCTAAGCATTTAGTTGAATTATATCAAGCTTCATTGAAAAATAAAAATGTAGAAGCAAATTTTTTTCAACATCCAATAAATGATACTGATGATGATGATATTGATCCTGAATATCTTAATATCAATATTACCAATATGGATGTATCGGATTTTTTTGAACACCCAGACGGTAGGGTAGACCATTTAATTGGTGATGACAGTGTCCAGAAGAACTAAAACCTCACCCTGATATTTTTGTATTTTCATTTTCATTATATTCTAATAATATTTACGTTTGCATATATATATTTGTGTTCAGATGACTGTTGTTAATGATGATGTATGCATTATTGATAGTGGAACTACACACACCATACTAAAAAATGAGAAATATTTCTCTGATCTGAAAATGGGAGAAATAAATATTTATACGATAAACGGTAGTGCAAATGTGATTGAGGGTTCCGGAAGAGCTAGTATATTGTTGCCTAAAGGAACAACAATTATTATTGATAAGGCACTATTTTTCTCAAAATTCAGAAGAAATTTATTGAGTTTTAAAGATATCCGCAGAAATGGGTATCATGTTGAAACAAATGAGGAAAATGGGATTGAGCATCTTTTTATTACTCAAATGCATTTGGGTAAGAAATCGGTATTAGAAAAACTGCCGTCTTTTTCTACTGGTCTATATTTTGTAAAAATATGTACAATTGAAATTCATCATCTAGTAAACCAAAAGTTTACTGATCATATTACTTTTAGCATTTGGTATGACCGGTTTGGTCATCCGGGATCTACCATGATGAGAAGAATCATTGACAATATACATGGTCGTCCTTTAAAAAATAAAAGGATATTAATATCAGAAAAATTCGCATGTACTGCATGTTCCCTAGGAAAATTAATTGTTAAACCATCACCAGTAAAAGTAGGAGCTGAAAGTCCTACATTTCTCGAACGGATTCACGAAGATATTTGTGGACCTATTGATCCACCATGTGGACCGTTCAAATATTTTATAGTCTTAATTGATGCATCATCCCGATGGTCACATGTATGTTTATTATCTACTCGCAACCTGACGTTTATGAGATTACTTGCTCAAATAATTAAATTACGAGCACAATTTCCTGACCATCACATTGAAAATATCCGTTTGGATAATGCTGGTGAATTTTCATCACATGCTTTTGATATATATTGCATGTCAATTGGGATTAATGTTGAACATCCTGTAGCTCATGTTCACACACAAATGGTCTTGCTGAATCTTTGATTAAACGATTACAATTAATTGCTAGATTATTATTAATGAAAATAAATCTCCCAACATCTGCCTGGGGACATGCTATTCTACATGCTGCAACACTTGTACGTATAAGACCAGCTAGTTATCATAAATTCTCTCCTTTGCAATTGGCTTTTGGGTCAGAATCAAATATTGCTCATTTAAGAATTTTTGGGTGTGCTTTATATATTCCAATTGCACCAAACCAACGTACAAAGATGGGTCATCAAAGAAGAGAGGAGATATACGTTGGATATGATTCTCCCTCTATTATCAGGTATGTTGAACCCTTGACGAGAGATGTATTCACGATGAAGATTTGTTGATTGTCATTTTGATGAATCATTATTCCCTAAATGAGGGGAGAACCAAAACAGCATAAAAAGGATCTTGCTTGGACAACATCATTAAATTATCTTGATCCGCGCACAAGCGTATGTGAACTTGAAGTTCAAAAGATAATTCATTTGCAAAACATTGCAAATCAAATGCCAAACGCTTTTGTTGACTCCAAAAGAGTTACAAAATCACATATTCCAACTATAAATGCTCCTATTCGAATTGAAGTTCCAGTAGAACAAAATATTATACCTATAGTCGCTGAGTCAAAAACACGCCGTAAGCGTGGCCGACCTCTTGGTTCTAAAGATAAAAATCCTCGAAAGAAAAGATGATTAAATGATCCAGAAAATCATATTGAAGAAAAGAATGATAAAGACCAAGAGAAAACTGATGACAAAGAACCAGAAGTTGATGAAAGTAACATTGAAATTTCTATCAATTATACCACTTCCGGTAGAAGTTGGAATCGGATAGAAACTGTTATTGATAATATATTTGCATACAATATATCTCTTGATGTTACACATGATAATGATGATCCCGAACCAATATCGGTTGATGAATGTCGGCATAGAAAAGATTGGTCGCAATGGAAAGATGCGATTCAATCGGAGTTAAATGCACTCGACAAAACGTGAAGTCTTCAGACCTGCAGTCCAAACACCAGAAGGTGTAAAACCTGTTGGCTACAAATGGATATTTGTGCGAAAGCGCAATGAAAATAGTGAAATCGTTCGATATAAAGCGCGATTAGTAGCCCAAGGTTTTTCACAAAGACCAGGTATTGATTATGATGAAATTTATTCTCCTGTTGTTGATGCTATTACACTCCGATATCTTATCAGTTTGGCAATACATGAAAAGATAGATATGCGCCTATTAGATGTTGTCACTGCTTACTTCTATTAGATGTTGTCACTGCTTACTTGTATGGAAATTTAGAAAATGATGTTTACATGAAAATCCCGAAGGATTTCATATGCTCGAAGCATATAAACATTATCCTCGTGAAAATTACTCCATCAAGTTGCGTAAATCATTATATGGCTCGAAGCAATCCGGGCGCATGTGGTTCACACGTCTTAGTGAATATTTATTGAAAGCGGGATTTAAAAATGACCAGGTATGTCCATGTGTTTTTATTAAGAAATCTGGTTCTAAATTTGTGATATTAGCTATATATGTTGATGATATTAATCTTATTGGAACTCCTGAAGAGTTCCAAGAAATAATTGATTATTTAAAAAGAGAATTCGAAATCAAGGATTTTGGTAAAACCAAATTTTGCCTTGGTTTACAAATTGAACATTTGGAGAGTGGAACATTTATTCATCAATCAACATATACAGCAAAAGTGCTAAAAAGATTTTACATGGACAAAGCACATCCATTGAGTATTCCAATGATCGTCCGATCATTAAATGTGGATAAAGATCCTTTCCGACCTCAAGAAAATGATGAAGAACTCTTTGGTCCTAAAGTACCATATCTCAGTGCAATTGGTGCATTGATGTATCTTGCTAATAATACACGACCTGATATTGCTTTTGCTGTCAATTTATTAGCAAGATTTAGTTCTTACCAACACGACGACATTGGAATGGAATTAAACAAGTCCTTCGATATCTCCAAAGTACAATTGATCTCGGATTATTTTATTCAAATAAAACCAATCCAACATTGATAGGTTATGCAGATGCTGGTTATTTATCTGATCCACATAAAGCACGTTCTCAAACAGGTTATCTATTTACATGTGGAAATACTGCTATATCATGGCGTTCTACGAAACAATCTATAGCAGTTACTTCTTCAAATCAGGCTGAAATTATAGCCATTCATGAAGCAAGTCGAGAATGTGTATGGCTAAGATTCATGATTCATTATATCCGAGAAAGTTGTGGATTATCATCAATCAAAGATATTCCAACTCCTCTTTATGAAGACAATGCAGCTTGCATAACTCAATTACGAGGAGGATATATTAAAGGAGATCGGACAAAACATATTTCACCAAAATTCTTCTTTACTCATGAACTCCGAAGAAATGTGAAATTGATGTGCTACAAATTCGATCATGTGATAACCTCGCAGATATTTTCACGAAGACTTTACCGACTGCAACATTTGAGAAGTTGAGATATACAATCAGTATGCGTTGGTTTAAAGATTTAAATGAATCATCTCATCAGGGGGAGTAATAAATAGATATATAGAATAGTGTATTCTTTTTCCTTCACTAGATTTTTTTTCCCACTGGGTTTTTATCTAGTAAGGTTTTAACGAGGCATATTCTTTATGTAATGGATGGACATCCAATGGGGAGTGTTATGAATTATTGGAATCTTTATTAATTAGTGGAGGCTCCACTAATTATGAATTTATGTGAATTATTATAGAAGATTTTTATGGATGTCCACCATTTAGTGGAGACACCACTAATTGAGATTAGTGGAAGATGATGTATGCCATGATGTAATCTACTAATTAGAACTCTATAAATAGAGCTATTCTCTAAGCTTGTAATACACCATCATTTTGTGAAAGAAAGATTAGAGAAAGAATTGTGAGAGAAAGAAAGAGAGAAGTTTGAAGAGAAATTCTTGTGCAAAGAATAGTTAGAATTTTCTTAGTGTGTAGTGTGTAGATTTTATTCTAACACTACCCTAATTTTATAATAATTAATTATTTTATAATATTTTAAAAATATATTAATTCTTTTAAAATTGTCTAATTTAAAATAATGAAAAAGTCAATATTTTTAGAAAGAGGTAGTGTCTGACTTGTGAGCTTAGGGATCATGACACACACACTCGAGGTGTCTAATGGAAGATCGGCCCATGCAGATATTTGAGTACTGAAACTGGGCTAAGATTTGATGGATACGTGTAGTTCTGCTGGAAGATTAGTATTAGGCTTTAAGTCTGGGCATGCCTTCCAAAAGTTGGGCTCCATTTGAATTCCATCCCATAAGTTGTGCTCTCTTTTGGCATGAAACAATGTGGATACAAACTACAAACGCCGTTGAAACTTGGGCCCATACACCCTATGACCTGAACAAAATTTTTTCTTTGCATTATTCCTAAAGCCCAGAAAACTCAAAAATGTAGTGGCTTCTTTAAGCACATCTGTAGCCGCTTGTTAGAGCCTATTTTTGAATTTTTGCGATATGATTTCACCGGCCATAATTCAGAACTTTTTCGATAGGCTTGTACTGTGAGTTGGGTCGTAGGATCGAATCTCGCTTAACTGTTTCATGTTCAATTAAAGTTAAACTGTTAAGATACATCTTGTTATTTATTAGGAATTGAATCTCACTCGATTGTTTTGTTATTAAAATTGAATTAAAATTAAACGATTGATTAATATCTCGTGAGATTAGATTGAAATTAAATTGTTAAGATATATGTTGCAGTTCACCTCATCTACTTAGATTGAAGATTGATCGCTAAACCGACTTGTAACAGAGCATTCTCCCAAGTTTTGTAATATGATAGGGACAAAAATCAAAAGTCAAATTTAATCAATTTAGCTATTACCTTGTTATGTTAATGCCACCAGCCCAAAACAGACAAACTGTGGCCGCTAAATAACTCTGCATGGGGCCTTTTCATCTACTTAGATTGAAGATTGATCGCTAAACCGACTTGTAATAGAGCATTCTCCCAAGTTTTGTAATATGATAGGGACAAAAATCAAAAGTCAAATTTAATCAATTTAGCTATTACCTTGTTATGTTAATGCCACCAGCCCAAAACAGCAAACTGTGGCCGCTAAATAACTCTGCATGGGGCCTTCTCATCTACTTAGATTGAAGATTGATCGCTAAACCGACTTGTAACAGAGCATTCTCCCAAGTTTTGTAATATGATAGGGACAAAAATCAAAAGTCAAATTTAATCAATTTAGCTATTACCTTGTTATGTTAATGCCACCAGCCCAAAACAGCAAACTGTGGCCGCTAAATAACTCTGCATGGGGCCTTCTCTGACTTATTTTACTACACATTTGTAGTGTAGAATCTTCAATCCTCCATCGAGTACGCAAAGAATGGAAGATAATTTTCTTCCATGATTAAGCAGCCTTCTACAAACAACCGTTCGATAATTAACATGTCAATTCATCTTTGTCCCACTTCTTGTATGAGTGCACGAGATTTTCTATTAAGGAATCCAATCTTTTTCACTTATCACTTGAAGCAACCTCGATTAGATTCCATTTAAACTATAAACAAAAACAGACAGCACAAGAGCTAGCAGCAATCAGATCAAAACAGACATGGGTTATCGATATCTCCACGACTCTCCAACTCTTTTTTCTACAAATTCATCACTAATTCCCGTTTATTTACGTGGTGTGATCTCCAAAATCAAGATTCCATACATTGTTTTATAATAAATCATATTGGAATCTTATCGTTTTCAGTGGTGTATACTGTATATCCTCCACTTGATTGGCTATATATAGCAGGAAGAAACAAAGCAATCTCGCTTGTGAAAGTGCAGAAAGTACCTTTCTAGCAATATTGTTTCTTGAGCAGCATCTCTTGCTTCGTTTTCTAGGGTTTATTTATACACTTTTATGGGTTCTTCTATGAAAATGTAAACATGTGTCTGAATGAAGCATAAGACTTGAACACTCAAAGCAATTATGGTAGTCAACTGTTTTGAGGAATAAAGCGTTTTGTTGCTTGTGATCAAGAAAAAATGAAGCATCCTTGTTGCAAAAATTTATTTTTAGATGCTAGGCTTAGGTTACCACGCTAAGCATCTTATCTTGTCTTAATGCATGCCCCTTATGATAAGATATATCAAATAAGAGGATTTGGAGAATGAAAAATATAAATTTGGATTAGCATATGTTCATTAATATTCCCCCCATTATATATATAATTTATCTCTAACTCTAAATTTTTTATTTCCTCTATATAGTAGTTATGAAGGTTGGAAGTTTCGCTTCTCCAACTTTCATACTTTGGATTTGTACAGTGGAGGGAGAAGAATGAGAAGTTTCTATGCATATATTGTACCATGTCATGGTGTCAATGGCGATGGCATTCAGTAACTGTAACTGATTTGATTTGTAACAAACAAGGCTGTGAGTTATTCCTTTCTTTATTGAAAATGGATCTCTTGTTTGCCCTTTGCGTTAGCAATAATTAAGAAATATTCTGCCTCATGATTTAATTAGGCAGTAGATATCTACTGGTGGTCGGATTAACAGCTTTTGTCTACCTTAGCCTTACGCTAATTTTATTTAATTTTAAACTCTTTTGATAAAATTAAAATTTAAAGATTGAATTTGAAATATAAAGTTTAAAATTTAAATTTAAATTAATTATAATTTATTTTTATATTATATTTTACTATAATTTAGATCAAACTATATGAAATATAACTCTTTAATACATGTAACTTATGTTGTCTAGGTCTATGCTAGAACTTCCACAAATAGTTAGCCATCTATTTCCTAAAATGTTTAAATTAAATGCACTTTTTTTTAAAAAAAAGACAAGGTAAAAATGTTTTACTTACTTTGGAAGAAAATGAAAAAGTGGGTAAATACTTTTGACAAATGGGTGCAAATCACCGACACAACAAATAGGCTATGGCTGCTTTAAATTTTTTGAACACCCTGTCCACAAACGAAAGAGATCGCCTTGACTTGTCATAGGTGGAGGGAAAATTCTTATATGGACCTGATTTATCATGGATAGGATGTTTTGAGTATTGTATTATGTACTTTGTGTGTTGTGCACTTTTAGAAAAATACAATATTTTAAAGTTTTGATCCACCGTAGATCCGATCCACATAAAAATTTTCTAGATGGAGAGTTTTAAAAAGTTTCATAATCACATGATTTAAGGTATTAAATTATTTTATTTTACGTGAAATTTAAAAAAAATAAAATCGAGAAATTTGCCTTAAAGTATTAAAAAAAAAATAGAAAAAGTTTAGCAGAAAGATCTTCTTCTTCTTCTTTTTTTTTTTTTTGCCATCTTCATTTATCCCTTTTGGTATGAATGTATTGACTAAATTTGCCAACTTTGCACCATAAATCTTGGGATGGATTTGGAAATATTAATAAAGTATCCACCACTTGCCAATATTTGATTAAGGATATAAACCTCCCAATAGGAAAAAGAACTCATACATACACGGGGTTAATAAGAAAAAATATAACCTATATTTGTTGTCTTGTCATGAACATATTTATATGGTGGGTGTAATGTCGTGTTCTTTATAGAATCATAGTAGTAAGCAACAGCTTAATCACAACTTATTATTTCCTTAACGTCTTATGTAACCAACAGTACTTCTTCAATCTTTTCACCACGAAAACGTCCCCCAACTAACAACAAAAGGATTCGAAGAAGACTTGTGTGTAAACATAGGAATTTTTGTCTTGCTTTTATAACATCATCCTACAACTTGCAGAAAGTTTGAAGAGACAACTCAGGGTGTTATAATTATTTTAATTTTAAAATTTTATATATTTTTATTTATGGAGAACGAATATATATTCACAATACATTATATTGTATCTTTTTTACCTCACTTTGAGTCTCGTTTGACGTTATATATTTAATAAGTTTTTATTTTATTTTTACAAATTCAACTCAAACAAGTTACTATCTACTTATATAATCCATCAAGTCATAGATGAACGATATGTAAAGGCAAAATTCTTAGAATCTCTTCAAATCTCTTCACTTGTTAAAAAACTTATGTCAAAAAATAAGACCGATGAAGTGAGACGGTTGATAGATAAAAAATATTAAAATATTATATTTTATTTGTTATATTTTTTTAATTAAGGGATAGTATAGGAATTAAAATTAATAATTTGAAAAGAAAAGAGTCAAAAAGTAGTAATAACCATATATGATAATTATAATTTAGTAGTATAGATTTGAAAAATTCTTAGATGCACTCGGTGCATGTGCATCGGATGTGTTTAGATAGTTGTATCTCGTGCAGATAATATTATATGCAATATTTGCTGCACAATTTTAGTTGTACGTAATACAATTATCTAAAATATCCGGTATACGTGTATTGAGTACACCTATAAATTTTCAGTATAGATTTAAATTATATGAGTGTAAATTTAATCATATCAATTAATATATTAGTAATAATTTTTTACATAATCAAAATCCTAAATATGGATCCTACTTCTCAATATATTAAATATATCAAACACTATGTTGAGTATATTTTTCATTAGCTTTGATATTAATTATAATCCCCCAATTGGAGGCAGCAAACTATCATGATTTCCATTTTGGTCCCTGATGTGGCATGGCAACAACTTTTGTGAGCATAAAGAACTTTTATATGCAAAACATTAATTAGAATATAGGAATAAAGGCTTTTGGCACTCTGTCCGTTCTACTAAAATTGATAAGTGTTAATTTGACACGATATTTTATGTAAAAATAAAAGTTAAAATATAATAATAATATAATATAATATAATAGAATAAAAATATAAATATATCACAATATTTTACGTTAAATATAAATATATAAAAATAATATATATAAAGTGTATTTAATTATTTTATAATAAATTATATAATAATTTTTGTAAATATAAAAAATTTTAAGATAATTTAAAATAATAAATAAGTAAATTTTATTGAGGGGAGGAGAACAATTCTTTAGCATCAATCAAGGGTTGGCATTGTTTGCAGAGTTGCAGAAGGAGGAGAAGAAGGAGAAGAAGAAGCCGCCAAGGAGAAAAGGACATTTTGTTCTACTACCAATGTATCATATCAGTGATTCGAATGATCAGTCTTCTTGTAACTTCTCCCTCTTCTGTTCTGCTGCCTTTGAAATTGATGGAGACTTAGCTGCTGGAGCCGACACAGTCAATAATCATTATAACAGACGAATAATTGAATTCTTTTCATTCCTGAACATGTTAGTAACCGTGACAAATCAGAAACTTAGAATTTAAAGATAAATTATATAAGAAAATATATATAGTATAAAATAATATTATAAATTTTAGAATTGAAATATATAATTAAAAAAATACTATAATAGAAGATAATATTATAATTTAAAAATAAATATCTAATAGGTCTCAGATTATGTTTCCTTTTATGGCCCAGGTATTTGGTTTTTTTTTTTTTTTTTACTTCATGGTAAATATGAGTAGTCCTGGAGTTAACCTACTAGTTTTTACTTTCAAATGATCTTATTTCTTTTCTTAGACAAAATTTGGCCACCGGCTTGGTATTTTTGGCAACAAGCTGTCCAACTAGGAGAATAAGGAAGTGTGTTTTCATGCAGAAAACAAGTATGAAATCAAGAAATGGGGGGGGGGGGCGTTGGGTTTGGTTGTTGAAGTGATTTTCTGAGGTTCTTTGCTTGTGTGGATCTCTTAATAGAAAAGAAATTCTTCTTTATGTTTTATTTGAGCCCACAATCCCAACATAAATAAATCAACAATCTTAACATTGTCCAAGTGATATTTGACCATTTACTTGTCAAGTATTCATTTTAATTAGATGGTTTTTTTTTTTCTTTCCTTTCAATCCAGACGATAATTTAACAATTTAGTATTAATAACGTAATTTTAAAAAAAATTATAAAAATCGAGATTTTGAACAACAATTTTGGTTGTGAAATAATTGAAATAACAATTCAGGATTCTGAGTTTATATCTTGAGACGCATAGTTTATTAGATCAAAAAGTTTTTAACGATATTTACGAAGTATTGTAATTGATAAAATAAAAAAAGAATTAACCACTTAAACCTTAACTTGAACACTGAATATCTATTTTGATATTTACTTGAGTATGATCAGGCTCGAATTTATATAATTATGAGTTTAGAATATGGACTCATAGTTTCAGAAATAATTAGACGAAACTCGAATACCTTAATTATAAAAAAATCTTTGATGACTTTAAAAAGAATTAAAAAATTGTTGTATTTTCTTTTTTTTTTTATATAAATATCAAATTGGGCCCATTTTAACCAGAAAGAAAATGCAGAAAGGATTGATATTTGTTTCATTAATCAACAAACCATGTGAGAATGCTGAGCAACTCAGTTAAAAAACTCATGCATCCACTGAGTACCAGAAGTCAGGTTCCCAGTACTTCCACAACATTATTGTATTTTTGTATAATATGTACGTGTGAAAGTGTTCAATATACTATGATTGCACCGACACATTTGTTTACGAATCGACTCCTTTGCAACATCATCATATTTCATCTGTTTTAAAATAATTATCGATTTTTAAAATTTTTTAATTATATTTTTTCACTTATAATTTTATAATATTTTATTATTTTTCCGTCTATATTTATCTATCACAATTAACTATTTTACACAATTTAAAAAAAATTAATTAATCTTTTAAATTTATACAACTTTATTTATACATTCTAAAAATACTTTTGAATTTAATATTCTCCACAACTATTTTCTTAGTATTCTATTTGTTCAATTATCTCTTTAAAGTTATTATATTTTCATTTTTTAAAGCTATTTAATACTCCTTTCATCCCTATTTATCTGTCACAGTTAATTATTTCACACAATTTAAGAAAAATTAGTTAGTATCTTAAATTCATACAATTTTATTTATACATTCAAAAAATACTCTTAAATTTAATATTTTCCATAATTATTTTCTTACTTTATTTGCTCAACTAGTTATTACACTTTCATTTTTCAAAACTATTTAATATAAAAGCATAATAATAAAATTAACATTAATTACACTTAAATTTTTTTAATATGACAGATATAAAGAGACACAAAATTTTTTCGATTGTGACAGATAAATAGGGATGGAGAGAGTACTTTTTACTTCATCATTAGACAATATAATCTTTTTACTTCATACTTTAATATTTGTGCAACTATTATTTCAAAACGGGAAGATTATTATTTTGTGAATCAAATTCTTGCTCTTGTCACCTTATAGGCTGCTAAAAAACCATTGGAATTGGTCATAACATCAAGTGGTATGCACGGAAAATAATGTTTAGAGTCCCAAAATCAAGATATCGAACAACCCATTTGTCCTTTGTTTTGTTCCCCTAAACAAGGATTTGATCATTTTGCTGCATGTTTGAAGGGTGTTTAGCAGAGATTTTGATGAAAAATCTTGAAGTTCTTGAAGCAAACAAAAAAATATATATAGTTTTTGGTGTAATTTACATTCGTTTCAAAACATTGTTGCCGGCTTTGGACAATATCATTTCCTTTGCCGCGTGAATTGGTTGAGTATTTGAAGTCAATGGACAATAAAATTTTATAATTTGTATTTTTCTTATTAAAGAGATACTCTATTCGTTTCAAAATACTTATTCATAAAATCTTTTGCACACAAATTATAGGTGTTAAAAACATACTATTCTCTCCGTCTCATAATATAAGTTGTTAGAGACTATTTTTATTATTCTAAATTATAAATTGTTGAGGACTTTTAAAGAAGATTCTAAAGTTATTTTTATATTTTTATCCTTATTTATTATTCTTTTTCCCTCTCTTTCTCTCTCCTCTCCTCTCTTATTTCTAAGACATTTAAATATGAGATATTTTAAGAAGAAAAACAAAGTCACCTTATTTTTAAAAATCTTAATATGTATGAAATTAAGTCAAACGACTTATATTATGGGACGGAAGGAGTACAATTTAGATAAAGTTCTTATTCTATCTATATTAAAAATATGATAGCTATTGGTTGGCGAAAATTCTTAAAAAAAAAGAGTTTTGAAAAGTTATATAATTGATTTAAAATAAATGAGAGTAAAATAAAAAAAATAATTATTAGTTATAAAAATATGTATATGAACATTTATTTTAAAATAAAATAAAAAATTTTATAAATAAATATTTTGAAATAAATGGAATATTTAGAAAACTCAACATGATTTGAAGGTCTTTGCACCTTATTATTATAAGTTTCTTGGTCCCAACAAATTACAGCCCTTGAAACTTCAAATTGGAGGTTTTCAAAGTAAAGCCAGCCAAGTGGAGCGGCTTAATTAGCTCCTAAAAGTTGTCGCTATTGACCAAGTGATCCTAGGGTTCGATTTTTATTATACATGTGCTTGTTCTTTTACATTTTAATAGTATACGGTTTAGTTTTTGACAAACGTGTAATAAAGTATAAGAAAATAAGACTTTTTTTTTTTATTTTTATAAAGAGGGAAGAGGAGCGGGAGAGGAAGGAAAGTGACAATTTTTACTTTTATTAAAAAAAATAAATAAAATTTATTTTTATTTTGTTTGATTAGACTATAATTATTGAACTTATCGAATATTTGTAAATAAAAACTCATTGGAATGCGATTAGTGTGCATTCTATTAATAGTCAATTCTAAGTTCAAATATAAATTTAGTCTCTATTATTAATTGACTTATTTTTTACTCATTTACGAATGTTTGAGTTTATTCAATTATTAAATATGAAGAAAATAGATAAATAGATAAAAATGTTCTTATTTTAATAAATTTAATGTTAAGAAATATTAAATCATGTTAGAAGGTGGACTGAAAACGTGTAATGGGGAAAGAATTAGAATATTCAAAAGAAGTAAATGATATTTATTTAACTAATTGCCCATAAAAAAACAAAAGATTATTCATTCCCCCAAATAAGAAATGGTCAATGAGTTTCAATCAACTTGATGCTTAAGTTATTTTCCTATCCATAAATGGTAAAGTTTGAACAAAAATATCTATGATACATTGACTAGTTTTCACAACAACTTTTTTTTTTTTTTTACTACTTGATATGATTTATTCTTTTTAATTACTAGCTTTTAATGTTTTGTCTCTATTTAGGCAGCCAAGTTAGAAAGTAGAATATCTCATTGAATCCTCACATGAATTGTTTGTTAATGTTGTTCTTTTCAATACAATTTTGGTGTACATAGATTTTTCTCTTTAAAATATACAAGGGAGATCAAGATGCAAACGTTTAGCAGATTTATTATCTAATAAGAAATATTTTTAAATAATTAAGTTATTACGTTATCATTAATTTTTTTTTCGTATTAATATATGAATGGAACAAGTATTTGAAATTTTGGTAAGTTATATAAAAAAATATTTTAAAAATAATTTTAAAATTACTTTAAATGCTCATTACGATGATATATGGAGTATGTAATTGCAACTTTTTTCTTTTTTTTTTTTTTTGGCTAAGTTGTGCATTTATTCAAATATAAATAAGTTACATGAAGGGATCAAGAGATCCATAGTAACAAGAAAGAGACCATACCCTAAAATTCGAAAATTCTACTACAGATCTGATCTATGTGAACTATGTACATTAAAAGATTATATTTCATGTAATAAAAATTATACGATGCAACTTCTTAATTTATGTGGTCAACAAATTTACGATTCATGTAATAATTTCCTCCTAACACCCGCAATGAATATAATACAATACAGAAAAAAAGATAGCAAACACCTAAAAATCAACTGCCTAACAATACAATGGCAACCTTTTTCGATGCCATTAATTTTTTGGTCAATGTCAAAAGCAATATCTCAAGGTAAGGTCTCGAGATCTTTTAGGCTACCTCCAAATTGAGGGAGTGGAGAAGAGATTAGTTGCATGGAGGGAAAAAAACATCAAGTGTTTATTGTATTTGAACTGTAGAAAGAAAGAAAATAAATAAAAAAAATTAGAAAATGAGTAATAATTTATATTTTTATTCATATATTTTAAGTAAACACACATATTAAGTGTAATTTAACCACTCAAAACCAATTCTTAAAGCTAATCAGTCTCCTCCTTTTTTACATTAAAATTGATCTCAATCCATTAATTTATCTTCTTGTTCTTCCCTCTCCCTTCACAAAATCTAATCCGAACACTTGTAAAACTCAATCCCTCTCCTCTCCTTTTCTTTACCTCAAAAAACAGATTTGGGCCCTCCAAAAATTTGTAAATCCTGTATTTCTCTTAGAAATTTTGATTTTTTAAAAACTCTTTTAAATTATACTCTTTGCCCGTGTCCTTAAATTTATTTTTTTCATATTTTATAATATTATCATTTTAATATATATATATATATATATATATATATATATTAATATAACTTACTCCTACTCTTTAGTACTCAGTTCTATATGTATTATCTCTCTATTCATTCATTCTGAATTGGGTATTTAGGAGTATATGTAAATAGGAAATGAATAGTACTTTCTAATAAAAGAAATAAAATTAAAAAAAAACACACATCTTATGGATATGCTCTTCATCGTGGATACTTTTTACATGTATTAAACTTGAAAAAATTGTATCGTACAATTTATATTATATAAAATATAATTTTTTAAAATAATACATTCAAATTGCGTGAACAAAAACCACGCTAAAATTTTTATTCCACAACACCCAAAAAATCAATAGAATCAAGAACTCATGCAGCCAAAACATTCTCCAATCTAGGGATGGAATCATTACTAGAACTTAAGTGGGTGGTTCTAATTCCTTACCCCAACTAAGGGTGAGTTTGGTTGGAGTGAAAGTGGAAAGGAAAAAATGAGGAGAAGTAAAATAGGAAGTAAATGTGTGATTTACTTAGTTTGGTTGAAGTGATTGGGGGGAGGGAGGAAGTATATGTGGAAAGGAATTGGATCCCTTCCACCTCAGATTTTTCTTCCTCTCCATTTTGGAGGGTTTGGAAAGTAAATAAGGGTTAAAAGACTCTCTTGTCGTAGGATATTTATTTTATTACAATTCTACTCTACTTTGCATTTTTTTTATGAATTAGCCTTAGAGGTATAATAATAATTCAATAATTATTTCCTTCCTATATACCTTACAACCAAATAATGTGAGGTAAATCATATTTACTTCCCTTCCACTCCAATCAAATAGGATGAAAGTAATTACATTTACTTTTCTTGATAAAAATAAAATGTTCCACCCCCACTCCCCTTTCTCCTTCCCCTCACCTCGCGAACCAAACTCACCCTAAATGAATCATATTATCATTGACCCACTATCTTTTTCACCTTTTTAATGAGAAAAAAAGTAATTATTGCATGAGAAATTGTTTATTTTAGTCCTATAAAATAACTGTTCATATAAAAGAAAAAAGTATGTGTCAGGAGCTGTCTAGTTGGAATTAGTCTTTTCAGACCTAAAATTAGAAGTTTCCCTTTGTTGTTTCCACCTAAATTATCTCTCTTCACTCTTTTTCTATTTTTAGGGGTTAAAAAAAACAATGTTCCCAAACTTTTAGGGTTATGTCACTTTTGACCCATTTACTTCTTTAGACAAATCCATTACTAACATGATGTCAAATTGGAGACTTTTAAAACGATATTGACTAGTGGTATATTCAATTAGCAAAGCTTAATTGGAATCAATGGAAGAGTAGGGAATTCTAATATGCAGGCCAAAATAGTAACGAGTTATTGTGAAATTTTCATTTTTCAAGCTAGTAATAATGAGAGGTACCTAATCTTAATGATAGAACCAATGGAGGTAGAACTAGAGATGGCATTCTCTCTTAAAACTTTTAAAATTTTAGAAAAAATTAAAAAAATTTAACCTATTTAGTCTATAAAATTTGAAATTTATAATAATTTTATTTATAATAATTTTTTCTATTATTATTATTCCTAATGAAATTATAATATGTCAAATAGTCTCTAACTTTTTTTTTCAGTATAAACTTTCAATCACAAAAAGTCACTCTAATTGTATGTGATTAATTGATATGTCTAATTTTTCTTTTAAAAAAAAATTACTTACAATGAGAGTGACTTCTTCGGACTAAAGTTTATATCAGAAAACATAGTTGGGAACAGGTTATAGTTTTATTAGAGACTATAATGAGAGAAAAAAATTATTAATAACAAAAATATTGCAAGTACCAAATTTTAGTGACTAAATAGATTGATTAATTTATCAATTAAAAAAATTATTTTAATTTTTACTTTTTGTCCCTCATAATTTTAAATTTTTATAATATTTATTTTTATGTAATTTACCCTTATAACCCTAAATTTCTTATTTCCTTACTGTCTAAGCCCCCCTTCCTTCCAAAATATAGCTTGGCCATTGTCTAGAAGAATACCATAATTACTAGAAAAAAATGAGTAAAATATAATCTATTTTATATCCTTTAATTTTTTTATAAATTCCCAAATAAACCATTTTTTTTAAACTAGTTTTGTTTTAAAAAAGTAAATATCATTTTGAAACAAGTGAAAATAACAGTAACAGTAATTACACTTGAAGAAGACAAAAACACAAATTTCTTTCATTATTTCTTGTGAAAAGAATAGAGACTTTAGGCAATCCGTTTATGGGCAAACTTAGGTCTAAAATTCCATTGCCCTTTTGAACAATACAGTCCATCCTTTTTTTACCACGATAAAAATAGAAATCATTCTTGAAATTTTTTTACTAAAAAGGACTCAATTGCATTAGCCAGTAAATATTTGCTTTATTTATCCTTTTTGATTTTATTAAGGTTAGGTAATCCGACGGCAGATGTACAGGTCCCTCCAAATTCAACGGCTACGATCCCTCTCCAAAGACAGTTTTGAAAATTCTAAGGAGAGCGTGTGAAAAAACTTTGACGAATTTTTACAGACAAACAAATCAGTAAACAGTAAAAAGACTGACGCCATTATTTTTATTTTTTTATTTGGGAATCTAACTGCCCGGAAAATATCTGACTGCTGCCCGTAAACAGACTCTTATACCTCCCTTCTCTGACACGGTCAGCTGCCCTCCCTCTATTCGGGCAGCTCCAAACTCCAACGCGCACATTTACACACATAAACACTCTCTTTCTCTCTCTCCTCCCCGAAGTCTCCGTCCATAGCATAAATATGTATATGTAAACACTTTTTATTTGCCAAATGCCGTCTGGGCTATCTAGCCAGCACCTCTAACCACCATTTCTCCCAGCATCACCACCACCTCTTACGGTGGTGCATGACTGAAGGTGGAGGAGCTTTCAACTCTCGTCACACTGGCTGTTTTTAGGTACATATATTAGTTGAAAAGAGAAGAACAGAGATGGGTCAGGGACTAAGTTGCAGGCCGAGTGATGAACATGGGCTGCTTACTGCAGTGCTGTTTGGGGATTTAGAAACTGTGGAGATTGTGTTGAAGAGAGATCCGAGTCTTATTCAACACAGTTCAGTGTATGATCGTAACTCTGCTCTGCATATAGCGGCTGCCAATGGCCAGATCGGGGTGGGTTCTTGGAATTATTTTTGGGTTTTTATTGAATTTTAGTGCTTTTTCTGTTTTTAATTGATCTCTCCTTCTCGCGGCTTTTCAGGTTCTTTCTATGCTTTTGAACCGATCTGCTAATCCAGATTTGCTGAATCGTCATAAACAGGTGAGAAAGTTCTCTTCTTTACTGCCTTTCCGTTTGGGTTGTTTGAGTCTAATTTTAGGTAAAAGACAGGCCTTTCTAGTTTCAGCAATTAAGTGCCAATGCGGAAAATGCTTTGCTTCAGCTTGATTTCCTGGTTGCGTTGCTTGTGTTGAGCGTTATTGATTCACTGATTGGTATTTGATTTTTGTCTTTGTGCATGATGCAGACTCCATTGATGTTGGCTGCAATGCACGGAAAGATCGCCTGCTTGGAAATACTAATTGAAGCTGGGGCTAATGTAAGCAAATTCCTCACCCTCCCCTTCTGTGTATACATCCTTTCTTTCTACTTTTGTTATCCAAGATGAAACATGAAAGGGAATTCCTGAGACTCACATTGGAAAATCGTCTCAGATTTTGATGTTTGATTCGCTTAATGGAAGAACCTGCCTGCATTATGCTGCCTATTATGGTCATTCTGATTGCCTAAAAGCAATTCTTTCTGCTGCCCGCACATCCCATATTGCTGTTTCTTGGTAAGCTTCTCTTCGACCGTTCTAGTTCTTTTGCTTCGTTATATTTTTGCGTCTGGCTTAGTTGGCTCATTTTCTGATTCTTTATTGTGCTGGAATTGTAGGGGATATGCGCGTTTTGTGAATATTAGAGATGGCAAAGGAGCAACCCCACTTCACTTGGCAGCTCGTCAAAGACGGCCTGAATGTGTTCATACATTATTAGACAATGGAGCTCTTGTTTGTGCTTCAACTGGTGGATACGGGTAAGTTATCTACTTACTGCCTTTTCCTCTCTTTGTTTGGACTAGTTTGTTCCTTACAGTGGTATCTTCTTTTGCGCAGCTTTCTAGGTAGCACCCCACTTCATTTGGCTGCAAGAGGAGGGTCTCTTGATTGTATCCGCGAATTGTTAGCCTGGGGTGCAGATCGACTTCAAAGAGATGCATCTGGGTATATCTATCTCTGTCCTTCTGTTTATCTTCTAGTAATAATAAATTGGAGAGCAATTAGAAAACGTATGGTTGATTTTCAAAAATCCATTGGGTACTTCTTGTATCCAATAGTTCAGTTGTTTGTAACTGGAAGTTTTCTTTTTCTGATGATAAAGAAGTCTTGTTAGGCTACCATGTACGGTTTGATTTATGGTATACACAGTTTACTTTGATTTCTTTAATCTTACGAACTTTCAGGTCTATTTTACTACTCAAATGGTTAAAAAAAAGGGCCAGCAAGTTTTAAGAATTTTCATTTCCATTGAATTTGCCCCGTGAAATCAGTTTTATGTATTTGCATAATTTCTTAATTGTGTGCTCGTATAATACAGCAGGCCCAATCCGTCAGCACTGGAAATTCCTTGTTTTCTTGAACTTTTAATGTAGTTCTGCTCGAGTTCAGTGCAAAAAGAAGCCAAGCATTTTCCATTGTCGTATATGTGTTTTAGTATATATTAATTTGGACAGTATAAACATAAACCTGTTCTCTCTTTTTATGCGAGTTTCTGAATGTTGTGGACATCTTGCAGGAGAATACCATATTCAGTTGCTTTAAGGCATAATCACGGAGCTTGTGCGGCATTATTGAATCCTTCATCTGCAGAGCCTCTTGTTTGGCCATCACCTCTGAAATTCATTAGCGAGCTTAATCAAGAGGCCAAAGTTTTGTTAGAGCATGCCTTAATGGAGGCAAATAGGGAGAGAGAAAAGAACATTTTAAAGGGGACAGCTTACAGCCTACCCTCTCCATCACATTCTGATACAGGAACTGAAGACAATATGTCTGAGGTAATGTTTTTGTCTGTCTTGTCAATGGGATGATTACAATTAAAGCATTTAGAGCGTTGTGATTCACAGCCAAGATAACACTTTAAACTCCTCTAGAAAAAAATCTTTGGAAATATTACTCAAATTGTTTCCAGTTAACTGCCATAATATAAGCTGAAGGAAGCAATAGTGGAACCTTTTTAAGCGTAATACGTTATTATCAGTTGTGTCCAGTTGTTTGAATTGCCCAACCAAATCCATGCCAAAGAACTAGAATGCAGTTTATTACTTCCATATTTTGTATTATAAAGTTGCTCTTCTTTTAGAGATGCTTTCATATTGGATCATCAGTTCATTGTTTGATTGTATTTAACTGGGAAAATTGTCTAATGCAGACTAGTGACACAGAGTTATGCGGCATATGCTTTGATCAAGTATGCACAATTGAGGTCCAAAACTGTGGCCACCAAATGTGTGCACAGTGTACATTAGCGTTGTGCTGCTATAATAAGCCCAATCCGATGACAGCATGCCCTACCGTGCCAGTTTGCCCATTTTGCAGAAGCAGCATTGTCCAACTGGTTGTTGCTAAGGTTAAAGCAGAAGACTCCACCGCAGATCAAGAACAAGATGTCAACTCTCCAAAACTGAAAAAGTCTAGGAGATCTTGGAACTTAAGCGAGGGAAGTAGCAGTTTCAAAGGGTTATCAGCTGTAAGCACAATTGGCAAAATGGTCGGACGTGGCTCGGGCAGGATTGCTCTTGACAACGAGTGGATTGATAAGCCCTTAGGTCTTGAATCTTGTTGATACATAAACAGAGTTAAATCTGAGAATCAAGAAATGCCAACTTGGTAATCAAGCATCATCCATGGATGGGTCCCGCGTGCATTGGGGTGGGTATATATACATAACTCTCCTCCTTCTGCTCTATAGATTTGGAAAATAAGCAAAGCAAAGTGGTTTTGCGGGTTTGGGTTGGTGAATATATATTGTTTGTGTGGGTCACCATTGTTGTGATATTTTGTTTCTCGAGCTTGAAGATGAAGAAGACTGGTGCTTGTTGAGGGCCTCTGTTAGTGACCTAAATAGAAAGAATTCTTTTCTTTTCCTCTTTCTCTTTAGTGAAATTCAATATTCTTCTTCCATTCTTCACTGCCTGCCCTAGTTGAGATTGAGATTGTTAATATACAAAAGACCTGTTGCTACATCACACTCATTTCTTCCCTCTCTCTTAAAAGTAAGTCAGCTTTTAGGTGTAAGATGTATCATTTCTTGCCATATTTATTATGTAAGAATCAAATGAAAGAAAAGGGCTTGTTCCGGTGCCTTTCATGTGAATGTGATGATGTCTTCCCCAATGTACAAATTATTTTCTGCAACATGATTAGGTTATATCCACCTATTATTATAAAGGGACAAGTAAGATATTCCAGAAAGGGACCAAAAAAAAAAAAAAAAGAACAAGTAAGATAAGGTTCCCAATAATTCTTGATTTTGCCTTGACGCTGCCATGTGGGTTAGATGGTTTCAGATTCTCAGCGTGGGGTGTCTTCTGCTATATTGCTATTAGTGACTAGTTTGCAAGTGTGTACTTGAGAAAAAGAAAAATGAAATATGGTGGGGTTATCCATGGGGCATGATCAGTGATGTAGGAAAAGGCATGTGAAGGGTAAGTGCCACCTACCATATTTTAGGGTCCCAAGCTTTCTTTTGCTTTTTGTCCTTTTACTCTGTTTTTTAACATAAATTTTAATATGAATTCAGTTTATTTATATATTAAAAAATTATATATATATATATATATATTATATAAAATTATATCACATATTTTTAATGTAAATGAATCTAGTCTTCGTAAGAATGTCTCTTTCTTGAATTGCCTTGTGAGACTAGGAGCTTGGATCAAACACGGCTTGCCCTGTGTGGCAGTAGCTTGCATGGACTTATTCAACTTTGGATTTCAGGTCAATTTTCTCGAATTAAAATGATAGTTCAATTGATATAACGTCAAATATCATGTTATATGTATTATAGTAAATCTTGATGTTGATTTATATATTTATTTCCAAAGATTTTGTGTAATACAAAAATTGTTATATAAGTGAACTAAACTCTCAGACATTTATTTCAAATTCTGTAACTTTGTATATGAAAGTAGAATGTAAATCTAATTACTTGATAAAATGTGGTACTTTAATACATTAAACTACCAGCATTAACCGATATCCACTTGAGTCCACCATCATTTTGCTTTCTAGGTTCATCAATTCACCCAAAGGGTAATCAATTTTTGTCTTCTTTAACTTGACATCGGGATGTGGTTGACTTCTTTCTTTTGTCCCACAGGCTCTTGGAGAGCTCCTCCTCATTAGGACAACTTGCTTCTGTAGTCTATTTTATCGTGTTTTGGCTTTTCTAACATTTAATGGAATTTGGATCATTTGACTAATTGCATTAATTAATAAAGTCTAGACGAATCAATTTCTTGACATTGTAAGAGACCCTTTTTAATATTGGGTACATAGATTGCTTAGTAAGGTTAAATGGTACTAGTTCCAACCCCAAGAACTTAGGTTTAATTTGTCACTCTATGAAAGGCAATGATGAAAGTTATTAACGTGGTAAAAAACGTAGTACTTTTTACTTGCTAGAAATTCTAGTGTGATCTCATTCGTGCATAAAAAATGAGAAACATATATGTCCGAGGAACCTATTGAAGTTTTTGTTTTTCTTTCGTGATGCCACCATGTTCGATTCTTTTCTTTCGCATCTGCGTTCAGTCAAAACCCAGATAATGATTGTGAAAATTACTCTTATAAATCCAACTTGGAAAAAAAGATATCTAATCCTAAAGACTAAACATTAATTTTCTGAAGTGTACATTTGAACCGAAAGGGTAGAAAAATCACATGAACTTAAAGACGTGTGACATACGACGGGCAGATAAGTCATCAAAACAAATTAAGCTAATGTTTCAAATCTAGGCAACCACACGAATGCTGTAAAATATCTATGGAGCTATCAGAGGAATAGAGTGTATCCTTGTCATCTGCCAAAAGAAACGGTTTAATGAATAGTGTATCCTATCTGGTTGGCCTAGCGACTGGAGTTGATGTGATTTATGTGAAGACTAATTAAGGTTTAATTGAAGTAATGGGGTAGTTAGGTGGGTGCTAGTTCATGTTTTCAAGTTTTGATTGGCGATTGAATTGGTCAAAAAATCAGAAAAAGAAAGAAGAGAAAGGTTCCCATGTTCATCCATGGCTTTTTGACTTGGTTTTTCTAAGCTATAGCATGACTTAGACGGGTTCCTACGAGACTAGTCTTTTTTTATATTTTCATACAAGGAGGGAAAAAGACTATCACTAAATTTATACTTCCATATAAGGAGGGAAACAGAAGCATTATAAGTAATAAATTGGCAGACTCAGTAGTCAAAAGAGACTGAATTTTTATTAATGAAAGTCCACAATTCATGTTTGTGATTGCGGCTATTGAGGTTCTGGTTGGCAAACCTGATGAAAAATGAAATTTTTTTGTAAATTTAGAAGACATGAGCGACAAGTTTATAAGAGAAAAAGGAAGAGATCATAAGATTTTGAAAAGAGAACGTTCTATATAGCAGCAGGTGGCCTAACCACAAATGCATGGAAACAGCATTGGAACACCCTGCTCGTTGCCGAGTCCTAATCCATTGCTGTGTCTCCTATTAACATCTGAACCAGACCATGGACTTGACTGCGGAGGAGCAATATGGCCATTTACGAACAGTGAGTTTGGTTCTCGGTCAGGCTGAGTAAGGGCGATTTCATCAGGTCCATATATGGGAGAGCTGTGGCTCCTTCTATGTTCATGAGCTGCTCTTCTTTCCACTGCAAGGAACTGGCCAAGGGATGGGGTATTTTTTGTTGTACTCTCAGCATCAGTAGTATTTGTTGGGCACAAGGAGAAACACCATGTTTTGGACCTATAGTTCTTCTGGCCTACTATGACACCAGGATTTGAAGGTCCTCGTATCGATCTTCTTGAGAGATTTACAATTCTAGGAACACCAATAAGGCTTCCCAGGGTAGCGCTGCTGTCATGAAAGAATGATCCTGTAGACTGAAGATACAGCTGCATTAATAATGAATTCACATGTTTTTGCAAGTTTAAGCATAATTTATGTAACATGTAACCAATGTTAAGACAACCGGATCGATTTCAACAAGAGGACACTTAAATTTTATGCATTATGATAGTTATTAACCCAGTGTCGTCCCAGTATATTCATTCACACACTGAAAGGGAATGAATTAGCTCAAAGTAGTGTCAGTTTGGGGCGTGTTCTGGAATATTCAAGAGTGAATTAGACCACACAATTGGGATCTTGCTTGCGACTAGCACGGTAAGTAGACTTCACATCCACAAATATAGAGTTCTTCATTTTCTTTTATTGCTTAGAACTCCTTATTTCACACCCAAAATAATAGTAGCCTAATACACAGCTCAAAGCAACGAATCTTCCCATGGATTACCACAGAACTTCTACCAGGCAAACACACTCTGATATCAAGGTACAGGCAATAACGGGGATTACCCTTTTGCCCTTATGAGGTATAATGATACTATAGACTTCAATGATCATTGATACCATGGAACCAACAAAATCATTTTAGATCACAAATTACACTGAATAATTTTTACCTTTTTTTTTTTTGTTGAAATAATGCCCTCCATGTTAAGTGGTATAATAGTTAGAAACACCATATTATACAATATTTTGCAGTAGTTACTAAATGCATTTGCAATAGTTTAATCCTCAAGTACATTTACTAAATGCCATATTTGCATATGCACACCGTTTTGGCATCATAAAACTTCCAATTTACATTCTAAGCTAGCAATGGTCCTCTCCTAGAAGGCATAATCAATGATTTCGAAGGTAACTTTTAAAGCATAACTATTTGATTCCATATTTGGTAACTGAAAGACGATCAACTCTTGACAATACATGATCATCATTTTGAAGAGTATTGAATAAAAGATGGCAAATTGAACCAAACTGAAGGATTGGATGAAAGTCATTTACCAAACGGTATCGAGAGAGTCTAAATTACATCTAGACATTTGCATAAGACAGTCCCTAATGACGTTAGTTCTCATGAAAAAAGTTCAAGAGTGGCAGGTGGGTACGATATTCGTACTTGATAGATTATTTCAATTAGAGGAGAGTATATCTAACTTTATCATCCAAATTTAGTTCCCACTGGCCAGTGAAACCAGTTCACAGTCTTCAGACAGCAATGTGAACGTCTTACAGTAGTGCACTACTACCGAAGGGGCTAGGTTGTATGGCTACAGCAGTATTCATTGAATACATCGCTGTTTTTCTGGTTGTTCAACTTTTTTTCAACAAAGCATTTGATTTCTGGCCTACAATCATCACCTACCATTGATCATTTCTGTTGAAGGACACAAAGATAATTCTTCCAGCTAAGGCTAAGATTTAGCAGATAATTCATAAATGGGAACATTCAGAATAGACAAAGACAAGAAGATAATTATACACGCCAATGATATTAGAATGCAGGTTCAGCACAGTCTCAAAAGTTTCATTTCAAAGAACACATAATTGGTTGTTGCATTACTCAATTTTAATGCTTAGTGTTACCAAGTAAGAAACTCCGGAAAAACACAAAAACAAAAAATATTGGTAGCTGGATTCTTCAGTAAAGAACAAAGAGAAGGCATATCAGCTAATGCAGATAGCAATATCTCCATTATTGTGGTCTAACTATAGGGGAAGTATCAATTGAAGCAAAATCTAGCGCAGTGGCTTTGCTTCCATGTCATTGTGGATATGTTCACTGACCTCTGTGTCCAAATCCGATGAAGAATCTGTTGAGGAACTAGGAGAACTACTCAGCAAAGTGTTAAATGACGTCGAACCAGAAAAATTACGGTTTCTCACCAAGCCAACTCTCACATTCAGAGGTTGCAAACCAAGAGGCCATCCTTCTTCCTGCAATTTCACATCCGTCAGAAAAGTGGGTTCAGAACCTAAGAGGAGGACAATGTGATGAAGAGACATTGACCCATAAAGCACAGGAAAAAGAAACACAATTTCATTTCAGATGATTGATCCATAACCGGATGGACACAGGCTAGACAGAAATCCAAAACAACATACAGAAGGACAAATAATACACCTGTTGAGCCATAGCCAAGCCACCCAAGTACTTCCCACTAGTGTTTGTTCGATCGATAGTACACTTCAAGAAAACAGAACGTCTATGAGGTCACCTAGGGACCTCAAAGTTAACTCGTAGGTATCAGTCAAAACAAGATAGAAACAATCACGTCCTCTTGGTCATTTCATAGAACACTTGAGCTGCAGTGAAGACAGCTTCATCTAAAGAAGAAGGACCCTTTACATGCAGTTCTTGAACATGGCATGCTTAGTGAGAGAATGTATAAAACAACAAGTGACAGCATAAGAGTCAAAAAGGGTGACCAGGATTCACTATTCCTAGGCACTGTTCTCTCTCCATCTGCTGTACCTTGGTTTTGTTGACGGAAAATATGAAACAGAATAATTACATATCTGTAAAAGAATAAAGCACCAACAACAAAAGTCCATAGATGAGCGCAAAAGCTGTCAATTTTTAAGAAGACAGGCGTGGATTTAATAGAGGGTTTAAGATTCTAACTGGCTTAATTCATTACTGGTTGCTGCAGCATGAATGGTAGTAAATTAGTCTATACCTCTGGCATTGCATGCCTTCTTGAATTAACAGACCTCTTTGCTTCCTCTGCTCCATATTGTAAATAGCAATTAAATTGCCCCGACGTAATAGTAAAAGACGAATTATAAATGATGATGTTCTCGTAAAATTATGGTCGAGTATGATTTTTAATTTTATATTGTATATCTATTCATTTATTTTTTCAAATTTTAAATTTGAATAGTAAAAATATTCGTAATGAAATATTATTTAAAAATAATAATTAAATTCTTCTCTTGGTTCAAATGGTAAAAACAAATTAGTTATATATCAAGTTTTAGCTTTCAACTTTTTGAATTTATGTATTCAATTAGCTTTCCAACTTGATAAAGGTCATTGACAAAGCAGTACTAATGTTGAAAGAAGATGACTAATACTAATAACACCACACTGGCCAAGACTAGAAAGAAGATGGAAATAAGGATCAAGGAAAGCAAATGGTCAATTTTGGTGGCTAAAATAGCAGTCATTTTGAAGTCTTTTCATGAGACAAAAGTAAATGGGAAAACTATTTCTCATATATTATCAATCTTGGAATCCATAATATGATCATAGTGTGGTCACTACCCATCATGGTGTTTGAGTCAAAGCATTGGCTAAAATTATTAGTAGCCAAATAATGGGATCAGGTTGCTTAAGCTGCGTATGATAATTTACGTATTTATTTGAATATATTTATATAATTATATAAATATTTCACACAATTATATAAATATTAAAACGATATCGTTTTGATCATTCAAAATGATATAATTTTATTATAAAAAAATTTATACACGATCATCTTTTCAGACGTTAAATTTTCATTCTTTTTTATTTGAATCATAAAATGATCATGCAAGTTGCAGGTCCAGATGCAAATAATGCCCATTTTTAGAAACATTTGCACAATTTATACAATTATATTTGATAATTAGTGTACCGAACTAGCCAATGGTGGGCCTCGAGTACAATACTCCATGGTGTGAGGAGTGAAGGGATCCTATAAATGCGGTAGGAATGAAGGGTGTGTTAATGGCACCGTTGAAAAAAATAATATTACGTAATTTAAATTTTAAGAAAGTAAATTAAATATAATTTTAGATATATTATTTTATTTTTAAAAAAATTTCAATTTTTTTTTGTATTTCTAAATATTTTTTATATTATTGTTCAATTTAATTATATAAATTTTATTTTAGTTTATTTGATATTCTAATTATTTTTAATATTAAGTTCAAATTCTAATATTGATGCAATGTAACATTTGATTATTATTAAATTAAAGTATGTATAAAAATCTAATAATTTTTCTTCTCATGTAATTAATCTAATTATAATATGACTTTTTAATAAAAATTTTATAATTATTTTAGTTAAAGTATAGAGCTTTTTGAATTAAAAAATATTTTATAATTAGGAATATATAAATTTTTAATACACTATTAGGTTGAGAGAAATATGAGAGGAGAAATGATTAGTAAGGAAGAAGACAATAAATCAGCTAAAAGATGTAGATAAGAATGTCTTCTTACTAATCTTTATTTTTTTAGTTTTTAATGTTTTAATATTAAAATCTTGTAAAAAAAAAATCACAATATCAACTCTCACTAAGATTTATTTTTTTTAGATATGAAGAATCAGATTATTTTTTCAAAATAAAAATAATAAATCAAACATTAAAATTTAAAAATAAAAGATGTGATTATTTTTTTTAACTCACTTTTTTAAACAATCAAATATAGAAAATAAGGATTTTTCACTTTTGCTTGTGTGTACTGCCAATCGGGCAAAGGGAAGAAAGTCTCCTATGTCCTTGAGGGCACCACTTGGATGGTCCACGGGCCTCCCGTCGTTTTCCAGATTACGGCCCATATGGCTCAGCTTTTTGACCTTGTGTATTAATTATTTTGCGACTTCTAAAGCTTGTGTTATGGCCCATGGGTCTATTATGGGCAAAGGGACATGATTCTTTTTCCTTTAACCTTTTCACTTGTAGAAAACGACATATGAATTGTATATAAATTTATTTATTTAAAATGAGTATTTTTAATCAAGTAATTTATTGTATTATTATTTTACAAATTTTATTTTTATTTTTAAAATATTTATATTGTCAGATACATAAAGAACAAATAAATATAAATACTCACTCAATAAATAACAAACTTTCTTTATCTAATAAGAAATACTTTATTAATTAAGTAATACTTTGCCCCTCTCTGAAATTGATTTTCTTGTCTCAATATTTCCGTTAGAAGGATATTACACTATGAAATTAACACTAGTTTTAATTTACTTATTAAGTTGATATCCCGTGCGTTGTACGGATTATTATATTATTAAGATTTAATATATTAATATTAAATATATATATTATTAATTAACTTAATTAATTAGTTAATTAATTAAGATTTTAAATGAATTTAAATAATATCTAAAGAATTACATATTTTAATATATTTTTTATTAATTAATTAATATTTTAAATAATTTTAAATATAATTTTTATTTTTCTTTTAAAAAAATTTTGTTTAAATATTTGTCATGTTATGATACTTTCACATATCGAAACGGTAAATTTTTTTTGACTTTATATATATATATATATATATATATATATATATATATATATATATATATATATATATATATCGTGCTATTAATTTGCAATATGAACCACTTGGCCTACTTGAAATCTGTTTTCCTATTTGCCCATGGTCATAATTTTGGGCTGGCATTGCTTCTTCTGGGCCTTGACTGTTAGGGATTATATTCTGAAGCCCGTAATCCGTAACCTGTCATCAACAGTCAGATCCAAATCGAAAAAGCCCACATAGCAGACAATGTTTTTTAACCCAGAGTAAGGTCTGTGGATATAATTACCGAGAGGTAAAATATTATCTATTGGAAAATGTTGTGACGCTAGATATCGACAGAATAATTTTTGTGAATGTAAATAGTAAATATTTCAGTTAAAATGGTAGATATTTTTTAAAAATTATAAATAATAAATTGAGAAGGGCTAAATCTACACCTCTTTAACTTGAATCCATACCTATAAGTATTAATATTTATCAATTAGACAAAGATATCATTTCTTACTCTTACTTCCAATTAACTGTGCTACTATTTTTTATATAGATTAATTATTTTAAAAATAAATAAAAATAACAACTAATTAATAAAATTTGAATATTTATTAATTATATTTTTTTATCTTAATCTGTGCCCTCAATGGTCTCTGTTTTTTTCTTTTAATTTTTGATAAATCTTCTATTTTATCAATATTTTTAATTTATTAATAAAATATATAGTTTTAAGAATAAATAAATTAATAGTTTTTTTTAATCAAATAGAACCTTACATTATATTTATTATATACTTTCATAAGTTTCATAAAATATGAAAGAGAAATGAGAAGAAATAGAACTTTTAATATATGAATTTCAATTCTTATACAAGTTATTATTTTTTTAACAATTTAATTCATACATAATTTTATGTACTTAAATTAGTTTGATGTTTACTCAAAATGATTTTGTTTAAAAGTTGAAAACAAAAGAAAAATGAAATAAGATTTTAAAATTAGAAGAAGAGAAGAACACTTTTGTCTAATTAATAGATAAGAGGATAAGAACACTTTTGTCTAATTAATAGATAATACTCTCCCCGTCCCATAATATAAGTCATTTGACTTAATTTCACACATATTAAAATTCTTAAAAATAAGGTGATTTTATATTTTTTCTTCCTAAAATACCCCTATTTAAATGTCTTGGAAATAAGAGAAGGGATGAGAGAGGAAGAGAGGGAAAGAGAACAATAAATAAGGATAAAAATATAAAAATAACTTTAAGACCTTCTTGAAAAGTTCCCAACGACTTATAATTTGGGACAACAAAAGTAGTCTCAAACAACTTATATTATAGGATGGAGGGAGTAATTGATAGGTGTGTAGATTTAGGTTAGAAGAGTGTGGATTTAATCCCCCCTAATAAATTTTATGACTTTAATTATACCTTATCAAAAAAATTAATAAATTTAAAACTTAATACACAACAGCCATGAATTTTAACAAAATTTAAATTACAAATTACAATTTGTATCTGATTAACTCTATTAAATCTACACAAATTATTGTTTTACTAAATATTCATTAGATATAAATTTCATGAATTATAAATTATATATTTAACTGTTAATTTATCAAGGTTTAAGAAAAGAGTATAAGGGTCTTTAACCTATAAGACATTTCTTGCAAGCAACCGTGCAAAAGACACACATATAGGACATACTTAAAGAAGAATTTGAGGAGAATTTGTTTGAATTAAAAAAAAAATTAAAACATATCGGGCCAGCGTAAGACTAATGAGTAATATGATATTTTGTAAATAAATGATAATTTTGTAGACAATAAAATTACTTAAGTTAATTTTTTAAACTTAATTAAAATTTTATCTAAATTGAGTAGCAATTTAAGTACATTCCATGTTTATGGTTTGGTGATTCCAAAGACACTTTCAGAATGTAGGCTTCATGCCAAAGCATAAAAATACACAGACCAAAAAGAGATATTCAATTATCTCTCCAAAAGAGTTGTAATCTTTTGGCCTTGAGAGTTGAGGGTAGCAATCATCACACCATATCTTTGGGTTTTATAATTCAATTTTGTATCCCCCCCCCCCACACCCTCCCCCCCCCCTTTGTGACATATTATATGGTACTATATATGGGCATTATCATGTTCCAAGTATCTTATTTGGTAATCCGGATTCATGTAGGGGACCAAAAATATACCACAATGCCCTCGAGAAGACCAAAATATTATGGATACAATTGTGATGCACCCGTATCACAGAATATTACTTAGATTATATTAGATTATATTAGAGAATTATTGTGGAATACATACTATCTCAACTCTCTATTGAGGGGATGATTGAGATATATTATTAATATAGTATGCGACAATTTAAATTTGTATATTTTACACTTCTTATAGAAGATCAGGGACTTAGGGTAACATAAATATATAGTTAAATTTGCATAATTGTTTAATAACATAGATTGAATTTGAAGAAAAATTAAACGATTTAAAATAAATTATATATATTTATCAAATGGCGATTACGCAGCATTGAATCTGTCAATCATAATTACTTGTATATAACTTACCTTAATTTGTATTAGAGACTAAACTGGGGATATAGGGGTGACCCTATTTTTTTTTTTTTTAATTTTGTATTTATCTTTAAAAAATAATTTTTAAAAAAAGATCTATTTAAATTTTTAAAAAAATTATAATATTATTAACTAATATATCTTTTGGTATGGTTTACTTCCTGACCTCAAATTTTTATTCTGTCCCTAGTTTGTACTAACTAACCCTGTATGAGTTTCCAAATCCATTTGCAGGCTTTCGAAGTTCAAGAAGCTGCTAGAAATCAACACCTATATTTTTCATAATTTATAAGTCTAGAAATCCAACATGATTGTCAAATTAATCTTGGATCTTAGGTTTGCATGCCCTAGTGTTTGAGAGATGCCATAGTCGAGGACATCTCTTGGACAAACCATTATCAATGGTCAAAACAGCCATCGAACAACAAAGCAATGTGTGCTCCTTGTGCCCCCGCAAGGTGTACAAGAGAAACCCCAAAATTTTTAATTTCATGCATGCTGTTTAGGCAATAGCAATTAGCCTATGTTTGGTTAGCGGAGGGGAGAGGGGGAGAGGAAGGAGGAAGGGGAGAGACACCGTTACTTTTACTAAGGGAAGTAATAATATTTATTTTTATTTTATTTGATACGAAAAGAAGAAGGGTTAGAAGAAGAGGAAAGAAGAGAAAAATAATTAATGTTTACTTCTACATTTATTTCTTCTCCTTATTTATTTTCACAAAAGAGTCCAACCAAATATAGCATTAGTTTAACAATAAAAAATTATTTCTTCTCCTCATTTACTTTCAAAAAAGAGTTCAATCAAATATAGCCTTAGTCTAGCAGTAAAAAAAAATTAAAAATTACTGCTTACTCCTACAGGATCTCTGATATACTCCAGCCCGTGTTCAACGATTCCTTGACAACCGCTGCTTTATCTCCTATGGTAAACATTGAATTGAAAATAAGTCAACTACATCACAATGTAAACAATTTCATCAGCCGGCCACCAATGTGGGACAAATTCTGAGAGAGCCTGCAGAGAAAGAACCTATCTTAACTTTGCATTTGTTGAGAAAATTGTCTCTTCTTGTTTTGTTTTTTGGCAGTTTCTTTAACTTCTTCGACATGAAGGTCTTAATTTTTACATTTAAAGGGCAAAAAAAAAAAAAAAAAATCTTCCTTAGATTAACTTTTGAGGAACAATGACCATGGGATGAGTTGTATCATGTGATAAAAGGTAAAAAAGTGTCATGAAAAGTTATGAGTGCTTGGGGAGCAAGACTTAAAAATTGAACCTCTACTACACTAGACTAATTAATATATTGTTGACAAAGAAAAGTAAGCCTTGAAGTTAGGGACACTATCATTTACTGTTTGATGAATTTCATGCATAGGATAGCAAGAATATCCTTCCTTGTACTCTTCATCTTATAGGCAAAACTAAATCTACAATGAAGGATTTTTGTGTCTGATTTACAAAAGTCAGAGGACTGCTGCTTTGTCCAAACCTTGTAAGGCAATCAACCGATCGATGCCTATCATTTGATAGCCCAAAGAATTACATGAATCAGTTTTGAAATAAAAAGTTTTCTTTTGAGAAGCTGAAAAATCCATGCAATTCATGGCAGTATCCTATATTATAAGCACTTGAATCATGAACCACAGTTTAGAAGTTTGATCTCTTGCAGCAATATGGATCTGTTCTTGGTTAAAGCACCACCAAATGTAAAGGACTACATACTGATCTAAAGCATAGAGATGAAGAAGACTAATGAAAATATAATAATAGATGAATCGACATTCTCTGGAAGGGAGAAGATTATCCACTTTGATCTAATTCATGAGTTTGACCTCGATCTTTGCTTACAAATTATCAAATAGCACGGGATCATATGATGAGGCTTTCTTTCCTAACCTTCTTGATCTTGTTGCCAAAATCAGCAAGTAGAGCAGGAGGAAACAGTGATTCGATTTCATTTGACAGATCAAGGAAAACCCTTCTGCGAGACCCTTTCTTGTTGGTAGATGGAAGTGTCTTGGGCTTCCTTGGAGGAGCAGGACAAACAAGTGGGATTTTGTGGTCCATTGACGTTGGAGTTTTGCAGCCATCCTCCTCCTCCTCCTCCTCCTCCTCATCAACCATGGCATCTCTTGCAGATGGCAGTTTCACCTTCAAAGAAGAAACTTCAAGTAATTCTTGTCCCTGTTGGGCTTCTCGTTCTTCATCATCTTCATCATGTTGAGAAACTCTTTCGTCTTCTTGCGGTGCAATTCTGCAGGCGGCTTGAAATTCTAGCGAGGGTCTAAAGAAGAAGCTGTTGCACTCCTTTTCCATGGCGAATTGTAAATCTTTCTGAGAGAGAAAAACAGGAGGAGAATCAGGAAGGCCCATGAAGGTGGAGAAGGAATTGAATTGGGAGTACATGCACAGTAGGCCAGAAATACAAAGGGAACGGTAAGTAATTAGGTATTGCAAGGAATAAGGAGCACCTGGAAGAAACAGAAGCTAAGAACAACAAGTACTCCAAAAAGCAAGAACTTGTGATACCTAAGAGAGAAAAAGAAGGTTGATATAGAAATGGATATTCAAGATTACAATGATCAAAGCCTCCTCCACTTTTGCAATTGTTTAGTGGACTTGTTTGGATTTTAGCCTTTTCCAATGTTCTGGATGAGAGATATAGAGAAGAGAAGAGAAGATGGGGGTCATTCATACCCCTTCGGCGAAGGATCCAATGAAAATTGTAGCAGCATCTCTCCCCTTATGGGGTTGTTTGGCCGGGGGGGGGGTTGGACTTCTTGATCTCTTTTCCTTCTTTGTGAAAAAAAGAACACCTAAAGGGAAAATTTGGGTCAGATATTAACAAATATGATCTGGTTGCTTTTGTGATACTGCAAGCTTTTGATGCATCTAGATCTAGGCACGTGCTTTGTTGCATGGATAGCACCCTATTGTCAACTATATAGAAGCTCCCCCTTTTTTTTAACCATCTGGTGGTAGCAAAATAGTTTGGTAAAAAGGCTTAGTTCTTATTCTCATCCTTATCGAATAACTGTCATTTTTTAATAATTCGAGAGCTACTACATTTGTAAAGTTTTAAGGAAAAAAAAAGATTAAATTACTCTTATAATTAGAGATGAGTTAAATTTATATCCCTAAACTATAATTGTCTTGTGGAGAAATTATTACCTTTTAATTCTTTTATTCTTAAGTCATTAGTTTTTTAATTCATAAAGTATCTTTTTAATTAAAAAATATCTATTGGATATTTTTTTTTTCTGTATTATGGGTTTTATTTTTAAATTCCTAAACTATCTTTTTTAATCAGAAAAAACATATATTAGATTTTTTTTTTCTCTTTCTACATTATGGGGAAAAAATCTCAAAACTACAAAGGATGGTTTTTTTTTTTTTTTATTAAAAAGATCGTTTATGAATTAAAAAATTAATGAATTGAAAATAAAAGAATCAAATAGTAATAATGACTATACAAGATAATTATATTTTAACAATGTAGATTTAGGTTCTAGAGGTGTAAATTTACTATTTTGCCCCTCCCTTATAATTATTATAAATTGTTCGATTTATTTGGAAAAAAAATCAATTGAAATAAAAAGTAATAAATTTATTTTTTGTTTTATAAAATGACAGATAATTATTATAAAAAAAAAAAAAAGAAAATCTTCGAAAGTGATAGTTATCTGAGAATGCGGGAATTATAAGGTTAGCCACGGTTATCGCCTCACATAATCTTTCCCCAACAGAAGACGAAAACACTATTTTTCCTAAAGGGTAATTTTTTTTAACCATAAAGGGTAATTTTTTTAAAAAATAAAATAAAATGACCACAAGATTCTGATCTTTCTAAGTCATAGTTAAAGGAATAGCCTTTCTAATTGCAAAGAGGACTGGGAAAACGAAGAAATTGAGAAAATGCATATTCAAATGTGAAGTGAGATTCATTCACTGACTCAAAGAAAGTCTAATTGGCTTTTAGAAAGCTACAATAGAGAGGAGTAGTATCTAATAACATCATCCTCCCCCAACAGCCACTAACTAGCCATAAGCATTGGATGCCCTTTTTAACTTGACCAAAATTGTCAAAAGATCTTTAAACATATGAAATTTCTTGGTTAGATTTACTCCTTGACATGTGCTTCTCCTTTTTTGTTCTCTTTTCTTCAATTGACTTTTTCCAAGAGTCATAATCCTAGTTTTATCTTTATAATAATTTATTTAATTAAAGTAATTTTGGATATTTCTGTCCCAACTTTTACACCGTGGTATTTAAAATTGTAATTATAGTTTAAATTAAATATTTCACAATAAAAAAAGACGTCTATGGTTGTACTTAAGATGTATTTGAATTAGTTGAACTTCTCTCACTATATATATGACGCACACATAAATTTTAAGTAATCAATCAAAATTTTTCTATCGTTCAATCATTTATGCATCGATAAAGAATTTCACTCACTAAAAAAATTACGTAATCAATTCAATTATCATATGTGATCATGAATATGTGGATAGAATTTGGTAAGTAAATTGAAGTTACTATTATTTATTAAATTAGTTACATATAAATTACCGTCCACATTTAACACTAATATTTACAAAATTTCTCTCTCATTAAGGCTAAAAAAGAGATGATCCTAACCCCCATTATGGATATGATATTAAAAAATAAAAGGGAAAAAAACATGTATGGCTGATGATTATACATAATGGATTAGTTGAAACCAATCCATTGACAAGAGCAACCTCACTCCCACGGGCATAAATAAGCCACCACCAGATCCCATATTTCTCTTAAACAATCCAACAAACATCTGCCCTGCATTGTATGATAGATCTACTAAATAATTAGGCTGGCGTTGGCTATGACATTGGATCATATGCCCTTCACATGACCCCACTGCAGAGAGCATGTTTATATGTTCTGAAGTGGGCAACAAGATGCATTATTCCCATTTGCCTCTGCTACCCTGCCCTGCCCTGCCCTCCCCTCCCATCTTAGGATTCCCGCGTTGAAAATGGCGGGCTCTGGAAGGTACTTTCTCTGTCTTGAGCCTTGACTTCTTTAGCTTGAGGCCTCTATCTTCAATCTGTTGAATCTTTTATTTATACCACCCAATAGATATACAGTAGTTTTCCCATTGCTGGCCTGCTAAAGTTCTAATGGCAACTGTTCACACATCATTTCCTTCATCATCTCTAGGATATGATGCCTATTCTGTGAAGTCTCAGGGACCCAATGCCGATTGCTTGGATTTCACCATCAAAAACCCAATACACATGACTCATAAGAAGACTTGGACTCGGCTTGTACAACAATCTCTCCCCCAATAAACTTACCAAGTTTTGAATTAATAAGATTCTTATATAGTTTCGAAATATATGATATGGTAATAAAAAATTAATTTATAAATGATGATACATGATTTATCTTTTTTTTATAGAGTTTTGATGAAAGAGATGTTGGTACCGGATCTCTATTCAAGATTACTTCTAAATTAACCTTTAAAAAATTTATGCATATTTTTATTTGTGTCCATTATTGAATGGGGTAGTTGATCAAAAGAAGCCAAAGTACAAAGAATTTAATGACAGTCTAATTTTTTAACCTACTACTAGTAGTAGATGGAGAAGTACTGAATATGAAGATAGATGCCTCCAGTTGAGACCAAAGATCTTCAAACTATCGGCTTTTGGAGGGTCTAATCAGTAATTAAATTTCTCTCTTTACAATTGAAATGGGCTGCTGGAATATTCTCGTAACTACTACTCTTGAACTTTTAACCTCCACATACATAAGGAAACACAATGGCTGCCCCCGCGTCAGCTCAGTTGATTCTTGTGTAGCAAATTTGTTCTAAGGTGTAAGGTTTTGACTTTCCATAGTCGCAGTGTGAAATTTTTAATTTTTTTTTGAAAAAAAAATATCTTTTATTACCTTGCATATTACTTTTAATAAAATAGTCAAATAATCACAACGAAAAATAATAAGATAATAATTTATGTGAAAATTTTTAAAATCGAAAAAAAATTACAACCGTTGTCAAAAGATAATTGAAAAAAATATTCATTATGTGAAAAATTATTACAATTATATAATATCAAATATAATATTTTTCTCACACCTTGAACCTAAGAAAAATACCTAGAGAGTATTTAGAAAATTTTTCCAAACCCTCATAATTTTTCTGAAGCTTTACACTCTACACCGAAAGCTTCTCTTGGGATTATGATATTATGCATTCAGGACATGCTTATTTATAGGCATGCCAGAGGTATCAGCCTCCAGCTTTAATCAATGCAAGTGGAGTGGTTGTCTAACCACTCTACTTCAATTACTTCAGCAGACACCCCATACTTTATTTGATTCAACATATAGACAATCCATACTTTATTTAATTCAGCTGCTACTAAGACATTGTCTAATACCGATAATAAAAAGTATTATCATACCTTACCATAAAGAGTATATCCACTTGAAATTAATATCAATTTAAAAAGTTTCACCCTAACCCATGTCGACAATTATGGTGCAATTTCTATACTAATTTTTCAGAAATTCATTAGCCATCAACATTCCTTATTCCACTACACACCTTACATAATCATTAGCCAATACCCGTGTGCAAATTTGTGGATATGCTACCAATCATACATCCTCTTTCATGGCATCTTCAGTGGTAGCAATCATGCCATGAGGACATATATTTGTCTTTAAAACAATTCATCATCTCCCCCTGTTTGCGAAACGATATTAGTAACATTATCTTTTTCTTTGGAGTTATTGGCCGAATCAACTCCACCCTTCTTGCAATTTTTCTTGATGTGACCCGTTTGTCCACATTTTCAGCACACAATTTTCTTTACAGAGTTTTTTTTTCCATGCTCACAAACAGTAAATATTGAGTTTTCTGAAGGTCTGCTTTCTCATTTTAATCTTCTTTCTTCAGAAATTAATTTACTCGTCACCTCTGAGTAAATTACAATTTCCTTCTCATACATTAAAATAGAATGCATGTATTTGTAAGTAGATGGAAGAGACAAGGTGAGTTACAAAACTTTATCCTCATCATTTATTTTAACTCCGAGAGTCTTTAATTCAGAAATAAGCCCATTTAGGACACTCAAATGATCTAAAATTTTTGTACCTTTATCCATTTGCAATGTATAAAATTGCTCCTTCAAATAGAGCATATTTGAAATACTTTTGGTTTGGTACAATTCTTCAAACTTATCCCAGATCTCATTTATTATAAACAATCTAACCACATTAGCAAGAATATTATTTGTTAAATATTAAACTAGCAGCTCACATATCTAACTCCTCCCAATCCTTATCGCTCATTGTGAACTTTCTTGAGTCTCCACTATTATCACCGACACTTCTAAATCTTTTCTACTAGTCAAAGGGATCGGCCTCCCCTTCAAGACTTTGTATAATCCAGACTGGATTAACAAATCCTTGACTTGTACTTGCCATAAATTAATTTTGCCATTAAATTTCTCAACATCAAATTTAGTTGCTGATATTTTTTCTATGCTTTTAGTATAAAACACATACTAAAATTTCACCGCACCAAAGGTGCTTGTAGGCTTAATATACAAAGTAAATAATAATCTAACTTATTTTCTGATGTGGATGGTCCACCTTAATGGCAACCACAGAGCATACGATAAGTAGATATTAATACCCCAATAAAGTTCTGACACCAATTATTGGAAAAAAAATATCCCCTATTACTCCACAGATTACCTTTAATAAAATAATCAAGTAATTATAGAGAAAAATAACAAGATAATGATTTACATGAAAAACTCCAAAATCAAAGAAAAACCACTATCATTGTCAAAAGACAATTGAGAAAAATATTTATTATGTGAAAAATTATTACAATCACACACTATTAAATACAATATTTTTCTCACATCCCAAACCCCAAAAAAATATCTAAAAAGTACTCAGAGAATTTTTCCAAACCCTTACAATTTTTTTGAAGCTTTACACTCTACACTCTACACCGAGAGCTTCTCTTGGAATTATGATATTATGCATTCAAGGCATGCCTAGAGGCATCAGCCTCCAACTTCAATCAATGCAAGTGGAGTAGTTGTCCAACCACTTTACTTCAATCACTCCAGCAGACAGCCCATACTTTATTTGATTCAACATACAGACAATTCATATTTTGTTTGATTCAGCTAACACTTTTATGGAGGTGAGTCCCTGTAGGCAGCGATTACTTCATGTCTGAGAGTCGCTGAGTCATCGTAATTTAATTTTTCACACACTTTAAGACTGGGTGTGGAGGCCCGGTGGGCATTTGCCTTTTTGTCCCAAGAAAACACGATGGCTCGTTGGGTGGTGTTTTTGTCAAGTTGGGAACTTTTTGCTTTGCTTGTTTCATATTTCAAGTGTCTAAATTTTATCTAACTATTTATGAGATCTGCCCATTAATCCAACAATGACTTCAAGTCGTAGTTCCTCTTTTTAAGCCTATCTCCATTTTTCCTCTTTTAAATGGATCTCCATTTTCTTTCTCACCCCTTTGCCTATTGATTTTCTCTATTTAAGGTTGCGGGTTGTTGTAAAGGACAGAACTTTTGTCCAAGAAGATGACAACCTACACTGATCAAATTATCACATTTACTAACATTTGTTTATTTTAGATCAAATCAATTTTTATTCCTAGGTCGCATCGTGCTTAGAACCATTTCACCTATGTTCTTTTACATGGTCCTAGCTCTATCCTTTATTTTTTTTTTTTAAGAAATTTTTTTTGGGGCTAAGTATGGTCCTAGCTCAATCATTTAGAGTATGTTTAGATTGAAAGATTTAGAAAAAAAAAAGAAAAATTAATTTAGGTGTTTAAATTGAATTTTATAGTGGAGAAGGAAAGGAAGGAAAGGGAAAATAGAGTAACTAAAATTGTCCAATTTGATTTTTGTTCAAAAAAGAAGTAAACGGCGGAAAAGGAAACCATTCTAAAAAATATTCATCTATCGATTAAAATATTTATTAATTATATAATATAATAAATACTCGATCATGGTCTATTTTCTTTTTCCTCTGACTACTCTTCCATTTTCTCTCAATCCAAACATAGGCCAAAGTAGATAATTGGCATGTGAACTTCAAAGAATAAACAAAGGAAAAGATAAAGAGAGTAAAACTACAGGGAGCAGTGAATTAGAAATAATGCATGTGGGGTGTGAGACTTATAAGCCAAGAAAAGTGGACACACACTCTCATGAGACATAATTGACTCTCATGCTCATGCTTAATCATTTTGTTTCCCATCTTCCCTTAGCAATCATCTTTCCAATCTCACTGCATTGCAGTCCAAATGCCCATTCTTAATTTCAATTACTTTTGCCACAATTTTTCCACTCCTATCAGCAAATCATAATTGTCTACACCAATCACCCAAAATCTTCTTGTATCAAAAGAAAAAGAAAAATTGATGAAGTTCAGCCAAGAAAAGCTAGGGAAAACTACAAACAACATATGGTGCCTAACTTTGTCTATTTTCTTTAGAAAGAAATAGGTAACTATATTATGATGTATTTAGATTGGAATTTTTCCTTTAGTTTTTTTTTTTAATGAGAAGAAATTTAAATTCTAAAAATGAAAATATATCAGGTTAAAGAGTAAGAATATAATTTTTTTTGGTAAGTATATGATATATTTGTTTAGAAATTGTGAATTATTCGGATTTATTTATTTATTGTAAAATGATTTTTTGACTTTATTTTTATTTAAAAGTCTAATCCAAATGCAGCTTGGTGTACTTGGACAGTATTCTATGTGAGAAAAATCAGTTTGAGTTAAGAAATGATTTAAATAAAAAATATATATATAGTGCTATATCGGAGAATATAATATTTCATGAGTAGATAATAGTTTTTTATATTTGAAAACAATTTTTGAAAATTGATAATTACTTCCATTGAAATGTTTTTCTAAATTTTTCTTTTAAAAAAAATATAGCAACAGTTTGCAATGCCCATTTACTCTTCAAACATGGGTATTAATTTGGGCTTTATGGGCCGAGTTTTTTTATTTGGGTTTGAAAATTAGGCCCAAATTCATAATGGGCTCAGTCAGTCGATTTTACGCCAACCAGAGATACTTCATAATCCAAAAAGTACCCTCCAAATTCATAATGGAAGAAGTTTGACAATCATAAAAAGTAGGGTTAAATGTAACAACACCCTTTAAAACTGCATACTTTTATAATTATATCTCTCACATTTAAAATTTAATAATAATATTTTTTAAAAATTTAAATTCTTTCAAATATATCTCTCATATTTAAAATTCAGAAATAATACTATTCTTAAATTTAAATCTTTTCAAATATACCCCTCATATTTAAAAGGATATAATTATAACATGTTCATTATTATTAAGGGCAAATTGGTAATATCACATTTTGTCTTTTCTAACTAATAAACGTTTCTTAGCCAAGTGAAAAAATTACTCTCTTTCTATAAATCTCACAAATATTGAAAATTATAATAAAAACTATTAGCAGAAAGGAATTTATTATAATCAAAATTGCTCCTAGGGGAATTATAAGAATGGAGCAATTTTTTTATTCTCACAAAAAAAAAAAAAAAATTATTTGGAGAAGACAAAAGTTGATATTACTAATTTACCCTTAATAATAATGAATATATTACAATCACATCCTTATATACGGTCAAATATAAAGCATTCTGTTAAATTTTTGATAGAAGAGTATATTTGAAAAGATTTAAATTTAAGAAGGGTACTATTGCTAATTTTTAAATGTAATGGTATATTTGAAATGATAAGAATGGTAATATTGTTGAATTTTAAACATAAGGGGTATATTTGAAAGAATTTAAATTTAAAAGGGTACTATTATTAAATTTTAAATGTGATGGGTATAATTGTAAAAGTGTGCATTTTGAAGGGCATTTTTGCCTTTAACCCTATAAAGTAATTACCTAGAAAAAATTAGGTATTTAAGAAAGCTTTTTATTTTTTCAAAAAATATATTTTACAAATCTCTAATTTGGGCATGTTTTCATTGAAAGAAAGAGAATGAAAAAAAAAAAAAGAGAAGTAAAAGCAGAAAGGAAAAGAAATGAGATAAAAGGAGATTAATACTTATTTATATTGTTTGGTTAAATATAAAAGGAAAAAAAGAAAAAATATATATAGCATTTAGAGAATTGAAGGAAAAGGAAAAAAAAAAAAGATACTATTTAAATTTATATTTTTATTCACTAATTTGATATAATAATATTAAATATATTTATGAATAATATTTTAATCTATTTATTAAAAATTTATTAAATAAAAATTTCTCTCCTTTTATTTTCATGCACTTTTGGACAAAAAAGAAATTAAAATTTTTATATTAAATCTAATACCTCAAATTTTCTCTTATTCCTCTTTTTTATAAAAAATTAATTTAAACACTTAAAATTCAAACATTCCATCTCCATTTCCCTTTTTCTTCCTTTTTTTTTTTCCCTCACAATCCAAATAGGTTGTAACAAAATATACTCTTAGTAAACTTTTATAAATATAATTTGTGCTCAGAATTTTTTTTTTTAATTTATAACATTGTACCGGATTAAAAAATTGTAAATTGAGTTGAAATTATAAATATCACAAATCATTGGCATATCATATTTTTAAACTTCAAGTCACTTTTTTATTACTTAGAAAAAAAAGTAAAAAAAAAAAGTCACTTTTTTATTTAAAAAAAAAAAAAAGGAATTCGTTGAGGTAACTGTTCTCTTCGCGGTGCAAGATTGGTGGAGAAAAGAACCGAGCCCGAGGCGTCCACACCTGATCAACACGTGTCACGTAAAAACAGCACAAAAGAAAAATGATTGAACGGCCAAGATTTATTAAAGAAAGAAACGCGGACTGGCATTCAAATACCTGGTCGCATTTGCATGCGAAATTCAGGTGGACTAGGACGTTTGATTCGAACTTCACTTCCCATATAAATTGCTTCTCATTCCTCTCTTCTCTCTTTTGTTCTACTACGGAAGGCGCCACTCCACTCAAGAATAGCAACCCACCACCCCAAAAGGACTTCCTAGGTAATGCCCACAATCCCCTTCTCTTCTTTTTCATTGAATAATTAATGTGATGTTTGTAAAGATCGAGTCTTGAATGATTTTGGGCTTGATCACTATAATGTCAGTTTTGTCCTATTAGATTTCACTGTTGATATTGTGGTGAAGGGGCTATGTGATTAGACTTTTAAGGTGTTTTGCCAATTTGATTTCTTGATGGTGAAATGTTGATGCTTTAAGAATTTGACCTTACAATCTCTTTTTCGCTTCACATTGTTTGATTGCATGAGATCTCTTGCTGTGGGAAAATGCAAATGTTACTTTGTTTGGATTGAATTTATGAAACATCTTAATCAAAATGGTGTGGAACAATAATTTACCTCAAGATGGGCTGCGGTAATTTTGTTCTTTCACAAGCCTTTCTGGGTTGTTCTTATTTCCCAATCTTTTGGAAAATGATATCACATTGTAACTTTTGTCTAAATTGTAATCACAAACATAATGTGATTCTTTATATTGACATTTCGAAAGTTCTATATGAGAAATGGAGGGATGGCAATGGTTGTGTTGTGAAACATGCAATTGCATTAAGCCGAACGCAACCAGTTTTCTGCTTTGTTTTCTTTTCTCTATTCAGCTAAGCAGCATAGATATGCAATCTTTTTATTGTCTTCTGTCTGTGGAATTTATGTAAGGACTTGATGGTTAATATGAGATAATGTTCATTATTCTTTTGAAAATTTTAGTGTAGAAGCTTAATATTGTACTGCCTAGCATTGAGCTGCCCATAATACCTTCCATTTCTCTTGTACCGTGGGTGATGAGTTGATTTTGGATTTCTATAGATTTATATGCCAAACCTCCATGTCTGTAGACAGTTTTGACATGCAAAAGGTACTTACCTTATGGAAGTAGTGGAAGCGGGAAAGGGAGAAAAAAAATGAAAAAATAAAATAATTTAATTGGGCCTTATTCTTCAGAGGCCATCTCCTTCCTGTTCAGGGTTACTACTGTCACTGAGCAATATTAGTTTTAATAATTTCCTTAACCTCAACAACATTGAAAGACTGCTACCTTATAAGTAATTAGGTTGGGATGAGTGTCCTCCTCATCCCCTATTCTGCTCAGCTAATGTGCTTCTAGGAGAAAGTCCATAAATAAAATAAGGTAGGATTTACTGTCATCTTGCACTGATGCTATGATTTGTCACTAAGCAAGAAATTTAGATCATACATATTAAAGAGTTCAGTACTGAAGAATGCTGCTGTAGAATAGGGCTAAGAGATCTGTTACAAGACATTATCTGCATGATAAAATTCATGTCAAAAGCGAATGAGGGCTATCACTTCTTGGGGAGATCTTTTTCAAGTCATGCAAGGGGAGAGAGCAAGGTGAGCAAGAAAGGTTAAGTCTATACAAAACTTTAAAGTATATGAACTCCTGAATATGAGCTCATGGCCATTCACAATGGAAATAGCTTTTCCATTTGTTTTAGCTTTATGCATATTCCAGGGGCATGCCTCGAGGCAATAGTTAGGTTGCTCCAATGTGAGTCAAAGGAGGTGGGAACCTTATGCATTCAGTTTCTGCCCTTTCTGGTTTTTCTGTTGTACTTGTGATATGTTTTAATTTGAGGCCATTAACATTTCCCAGCTGTGGATAGAAGATGGCCGAAGCTGAGGATATTCAGCCACTTGTCTGTGACAATGGAACAGGAATGGTTAAGGTACCAATTAGAGCAATTCTCTTTGAAATTCGAACAAAAATTGTTTTTCTAGGTTTAAATTTGATAATGATGCCTATGCTTCATCTTTCTTCTTCTGTTGTGCTGACTATAGGCAGGATTTGCTGGAGATGATGCTCCAAGGGCTGTTTTCCCCAGTATTGTTGGACGCCCACGTCATGCCGGTGTTATGGTAGGCATGGGCCAGAAGGATGCATATGTTGGGGATGAAGCTCAATCCAAGCGAGGTATCCTGACACTGAAGTACCCAATTGAGCACGGTATAGTCAGCAACTGGGATGACATGGAGAAAATTTGGCATCACACATTCTATAATGAACTTCGTGTGGCTCCAGAGGAGCACCCAGTTTTACTCACAGAAGCGCCTCTCAACCCAAAGGCTAACCGTGAGAAAATGACGCAAATCATGTTCGAGACATTTAATGCTCCCGCCATGTATGTTGCCATTCAAGCTGTTTTATCCCTCTATGCCAGTGGTCGTACAACTGGTAAGGATCAATGTCTGTTGTTTTGTCATTAGAGTTTCAAAATGAAGTTTATGATGTAAATACTTGTAGTGCATACTGTAGGATTGATGGAATTCTTTTACATTTATTTATTTTCCCCTTTGAAGTCGAACATGTCTTCAATACCCAGAACTAATTAGTATAAATTTCATTTGAGCTTCAGCCTTCAGCAATTGGAGAAGTACTGCCTGTTTATTTTAACTTCATGTCCAATAATTTTCATGAATTTCTGTGGATATAGAAATGCTAGGTACCTTTCTAAAGTAATTCTCAGTGATTCCCTGATCAAGTTTTAGTAGGCGGTTTACCAAATAAAAAGGTCTATAGCTTCTTGATTTTCTTAATTTCCATTCTGAAAACACTGGAATTTTTTTAAATTTTGGAAGACTATCATCTTTCAATCTCATCAGGGAATTTTATACTGAATGGAGCACAAAAGCTGAGCCCTCCTCCCACTTGAATGTTTTTCTATGGGTTGTATCAGATGGTTATTATTCTATTACCTGTGTTTTCGAGATATGAAAGTGCCTTGGTTTAGTTTACACGTTAATGCTGATATGAATATGCTGTTATCTGTTTGCTGCAGGAATTGTTCTGGATTCTGGAGATGGTGTCAGTCATACTGTCCCCATTTATGAGGGATATGCTCTGCCACATGCCATTTTACGTCTTGATTTAGCTGGTCGTGACCTCACTGAATATCTTGTGAAAATTTTAACAGAGCGTGGCTACACCTTTTCCACCTCAGCTGAAAAGGAAATTGTGAGGGACGTGAAGGAGAAACTTGCATACATTGCTCTTGATTTTGAGCAGGAGTTAGAAGCTGCCAAGACTAACTCTTCGGTGGAGAAGAGCTACGAGTTACCAGATGGGCAGGTGATCACAATTGGGAATGAGCGTTTCCGATGCCCAGAAGTCCTTTTCCAGCCTGCATTCATCGGAATGGAGGCTGCAGGCATTCACGAAACTACATATAACTCAATTATGAAGTGTGATGTGGATATCAGAAAGGATCTTTATGGAAACATTGTCCTCAGCGGTGGTTCAACCATGTTCTCAGGTATTGCAGACAGAATGAGCAAAGAAATCACTGCTTTGGCCCCTAGCAGCATGAAAATCAAGGTGGTAGCTCCACCTGAGAGGAAGTATAGTGTTTGGATTGGAGGCTCCATTTTGGCATCTCTAAGCACATTCCAGCAGGTGAGCTTTTCGAATATTCAAGTGAAAAATTATGTCTTCCTGCTGCATGCATTGTCTCATGATTTCTGTTTACTTATTCCATTATTCCTCACATATCCTCCTTTCCATTTGACGTTTGAAACCTTAGTTTGTCCATTACAACTCATTTACATGTATTATCTAATAGCATAGTGCTGCTGTTTTATGGCAATCACAAAGTGAAGATTGTATGTAATATTGACTAGGGTATGTTTCTACTTGAATTGCAGATGTGGATTGCAAAGCAGGAGTACGATGAAGCTGGTCCTTCTATTGTCCACAGGAAATGCTTCTAATCTTTAGGATGAGAAAAGAAAGATGTCTGGCCTTCTCTTTTTGGAAATTCACTTGCTGCTTGCAAGTCCTTTCAATTTTCCTTCTTTATTAGTCTTGAGAACAATAACCAATACATTACTTTCGAATCTGCAGAAAGTAGGATTTCTCAATCTCACTTCTGCCTGAATAATTGTGTATGTTTCCCTTCCATTCTAATTCAAAGTTATTAGCTCTTTTGTCTTGGTACTACCTTCTTTTGTCCGGCTGAAATTTCAATACCTATGTTTGAATGTGTATGTGCTAATACAAGTCTTAGTGGAGTAGGTTGCAAAATATTATCTCACACATAAAAATATCCCTCTTGAATTTAAGTCTTTTATTTTGTATTGGAAAGAGTGTTTCACATCTCGACCAAGTAGGACTTTCTTTTTTTTTTCTTTAAATTTTTTTTTGACCGTATAAAAACAAAAAGCGTTAACAACTATGACTGTAACACATCTTATTATATAGTATTTGAACTTTTTATAAGAAACGTCATTATAAATAAAGAACAATAATAGAGATTTGAATCTACGAAATAGTCATACTAAACTATTCAACAACAAGTTAAGAACGACCATAAGATTTATACCTAAAAACATGAGGGACAACACAAGACTGGAGACAAATGTATGCAGCGTTGGGTAGTTATAGGAAATATCGGCCAATGTGCTTGGTGGGGTGAGTGATTAACCAAAAAGTCGTTTGAAAAGTAAGACTAAAACGCGTTTTGTTCTACTGAAAACGTGCTTTGCTCTAACTTTTGTAGCTGTCTTGTGCATTTGTCTTTGTCTTTATTTGGGCATTTCAATTAAAAAACCAGAGAAATCGAATCTCAGACCACCCCTTTGATTGGAATATAGGGTATCATATCTCAGCTTTTCCAACTTTATATGGAAAATATAGCACATTGTGAAAGTCGTGATTTCAGGATAAGATTCCAAATTGGTCCGTTGAGGAAAAAGAAAGAGGGATATTTTTTCTCTTTTAAAACGGTATTAATATAATAAAAAACTAATTATAAATACTATCTTAATCTAATTTACATTTATTATTAGAGATTATTATTTTTAATTATTTTTTCAAGTTTTTATATAATTATATAAGAGTAGAAAAAATAATAAAAGATATAAATTTAGTAAATAATTATTTTTTAATATTAAAAGCATTTGAATTAATAACTTTATTTTATGGTTATCGTTATCTTAACATCATCACTAATATATAGATATTTTTTTTTTAAAAAAATATTATTTTACATCAGGTTACCCCAGCTTTCTTCTCTTTTTGACATCTTTGCATATTCACTCATTAGGTTGATTAAAAAAATTAAAAGACCCATAACTTCTCCCATAATAACCCTTTGAAGATCTCATGGTCCTCGTGTCCATCTCAATTGTCAAAATAGTGTCCTATTATAAAATATTAATGTATATGGATTCGGAAAAATAATGTGATAATTTAATTAATTATATTTTTATTATTTTTTGTATTTAAAAAATAATATATTTTGACTATTAAAAAATTACGATTTTAAATTTTTTCTTAAAATTTTGTATTGAATTTGGTTAAAAAGTTACTTTATTTGCTTTTTAATATATGTTACTTTTGAAGAATTTACAAATATTAAAAAATTTTAACATTTATATAATTTTTAGAGTAAAACTTGAATAATTCTTATTTAAAATTATATTTTTAAAATATAATTATTACTAAAGTTTATGAAGAAACAATTAATGTGGTCAAAAAGTCAACAAAGGCTCAAAAGAATAATACTAGGATTAAAAAAATTCCACGACATCTCACTTCAGTCTATCTGTGACAGTGACACTTACGGGTTACGGCAGCTCAAAAGGCTTTGTGCCACCTCCGGTCAAAGATCAACCCATTACTACAAGAACGCAACTGAAAAGCCTCGCCGGAATTTGAAATCTTCCTTTCCAAGGTGTCACCGAGTTTCTTTCGTCAATGGAAGTGCTGAGCCCATCACACCTGACGGGCCGAACTGAAGGTCTCTTTCCTGGGTTCTCACAGCCGGCGACTTTCCGAAACGGGTTTGGCCGGAGGAGCCGTAAAGCAACTTGTCACTCACCGGAAATTGTGGAAGAAGGTGGTGGGAAAGTATATGTTGCAGTTGGCAAGTCAGTTGACAAAGCTGTTGCTTTGCTTCAGTGGGCCTTTGGAACCTTTGTTAACTCGGAAATTTGTATTCTTCACGTTCATCAACCGTCTCCCTTAATTCCCACCCTATGTAGGTTTCTCTCCATCTCTGTGTAGTGTAAATCATATGAGAATGAGTTATTTACATCTGTATGGCTATATATGAGTTGGGCACGTTTTCTTGTTAATGGGCATGCGTTTTTTTTTTTTTTTTAATAATTATTATTTTATGGATTCTGATACGATTGAAATTCTAGGTTCTTTTGCGAGATTCTGAAATGGCTCCCACTTCAATGGTCGTGTTCTAATTGGTTTTATTATTCTAGATAAAGGAAATTTAGTGATTTTAATGCTGTGTGGGTTGGGAGGAAACTTTCTTTTTCCCACTAAATTGTTTTTATTTAGCTTTTCACTAAGCGCTGGCCTTTGGGGAATCTTGGATTAGTTAAATGGAGTATCTATGAATCCTTTCTGTGCAAATGGATGATTGTTGCTTTTTCTTCATTGCAGTGGGAAGATTGCCGGCAAGTCAAGCCAATGCTGAAGTGGTGGCTGCATTTCGAAACGAAGAGCGGGAAGTGACAAGGAAACTTCTAAAGAATTGCTTGAGCATATGTAGTAAAGCAAAGGTGTTCTTTCTTTCTAACTGGTCTACTGAGTTCAGTGCATGCATGTAACTATAATAACTTCACTCTTATCAACTATTAATGGTAGTCAATAAACAAAGGAATCCTTTTTTATTGTGTCATAGTTTGTTCTTTTCCTAAACTGCAATAGATAATAGGCAAAATCAATAGTTAATGGCTAAGAGTTTGATAAGAAACCAAAATTTTAAGTTCCATTAATGTGTCCAAATTCCTCTCATTTCTAGTTCAAGAATAGAATCCATATTCTTTGAACTACTCTGCCCAGGTTCTTGAATCTATCTCGAGTCTTCCACTACACAACAAATTATTACTGCAAAGATCCACCAAAATAAATGGTCCTTTCTAGGTAGAAATCCATGTATTTTTTAATTTTTATACTATAAATCTTTCCATTTGACTTGGGAAGTTCTTTATGTTATCTTGACATCCTTTGTTGATCAGGGAAGAGTCCCAACTTTAGATTGAAGAGCATCCTGCAATAAGTTAGCTAAGGCATTTCATCTGATCTTTCATTACACCATAATGACCACTGCATCCAGTTCATTGTCCCAAATGTGGCCTACTTGTGTTGATTCTTGCCAGAAAGTACTTTGCAGGTCAAAGCAAGCATTATTACCGCTGAAGCTGATCAAGTCCAAAAGGAAATTGTTAATCTTGTAAGCACATGGGATATTAAGAAGCTGGTTATTGGAGCAGTTCCAGAGTATGCCACTCCCTCTCCTCCCCTTAAGTTGATTGTACTCAAGCTTCTCCTAAACTGGCATTCCTTCTGTTAGTGAACGTCATATTTGTTGTTATTAATTGCCAGCTATGACCTTTATAGCTATAATTTCTTGACAACAACTTCAAAATATTCATGACAACGTATTTGAGCAAACAACCTTATGTATATATTATGCATGCACCTGTATCAACATGATGTCATGTAATTATCAATTTCTTGGACAAGTGTGAAAATACTCTTATTTTAATCAGTTAGACTGTGAATAAAAATTACCAACTTTGACCTCTATGAGAATCATGGAGATTGGATTTTTAAAATAATGAAAATTGGTGCAAAATCTTCACTCTACCTTAGTGGACTGGGGGGCAATCTTGTACATAACTGGGATCTACTCAAGGCTCTTTGACATCTTCATGTGTTCTATACATTTACCATTATCTTTGATTCTGTTTGCTTTGTGCTTTATAGTTTTATTTGCATAATTCCTAATCTTCTTTGCTATACACAACACAGTTGCACGAAGTTGAAAAAGAGCTCTAGCAAAGCAAGTTATGCTGCCAAAATGGCTCCTTCTTTCTGTGAGATATGGTTTGTCAACAAAGGGAAATTGGTCTGGAAAAGGCAAATTTTGGAATGCTCAAGCTCTGTTCAACAAATAAGCCACCAGGGATCCAACCTAAGATCTTGGTCTTTGCAGTCCTGTGAGAGTGATGTTATTGTCCCTGCGGAAGGCACACATTGCAGCTCAGCTAGATATTTTACTGGTTCTGAAACGAGAAATCATTCTCAGAGGGAAGGATTTGGTGCTGAACTGCCATCATTGCCTACTTTACAAAGTAGATGTAATCCAAGCTCTTCTTGTTTATCTAGTCTTTCTAGCTTAAGCTTTAGTTCTGGATGTACTTCCTCAGAAGCAAGAGCATCTTCAGATTCTGGTAATAGAAATGAGGAAGAGGACCTGTATGAACAGCTTGTGGAAGTCATTGAAGAAGCTGAATACTCTAGGAATGAAGCACTAACAGAACATTTGATGTGCAGAAAATTGGAAGTTGAAGCTGTTGAAGCTATCAATCAGGTGACTAGATTTTGCCTTTTTTTTCCTTTCCCTTTTCTTTTCTTGTTTTCTATCATATGAGAACCTTCATTTACAATACCAGAAACCATTTAACTCACAGAACTTCTGTGTTCAATCATATTGAAAAAGTTTCTCTAATTAATAGACATAGTAATTTCATTAGTTGCCTAGGAATAAAATGATGCAACAGAAAAAGGGAACAGATTAATGGACTGACTATCCTTCTGTAGTTACTGATGTCTTATGTTCAGAATGATAGGGCACATGTTTCCAACAGTTAGTTATTGCATAGCAGTTCTAGTCAAAGTAAAAGCCAGGATTTGGGCAATAATTCTTTTCCAACTATGTGAACTAAATTTAAAATTTTATTATGTGGGCAACAAATGGATTCCTCTTATCTGAGAAACAACTCTTCTGTTGGAGCTCTTTCAACTGATCTCAACTGAAGATGCTCTTTCGATTTCTAGTTGATCCTACGTTAACACAAGCAAGAATGGGGACTTCTGCTATGTCTTGATTCTTTATCTATATTTTCAACTGCAAAGTGATTGTTTAGACACATCTATTCATGTTTCATTCAGATATGCTGACTTGCATAGTTTATCTGCTTTAGGTCAAAGCTTTTGAAGTTGCCCATGCACGTGAAGTCAAACTCAGAAAAGAAGTTGAAGATGGATTGAGGATGATATTGCAGGAGCAAGAAGAACTCCTAGAAGAAAGAGAGGAGATAACTAACGAGCTGCATAAGGCCATGAGAAATATAGCTGTCTTAGATAGTCGTGCACAGGAAGCAAACCGCCGGTGCAATGAAGTTGCCGGAGAATTAAAGCTTATTCAAGCTTCCATAGCAACTTTACAACAGGAGAAGCAGAAAATTCAGCGGCAGAAAACAGAAGCTGTGATGTGGCTTGATCACTGGAAAAATCGTGGACGAAGTGATGTTGCAAAAGTTAATGGATTCATCCAACTAGCTGGTCATTCTGTTGAGGATTCTGTTGAGTTGGCAGAATTTTCAGTGTCAGATTTGCAGTCTGCAACATGCAACTTTTCAGAGAGTTTCAAGATTGGAAGAGGAGCATATGGTGATGTGTACAAGGGAGAAATGTTGCAAAGAACAGTCGCCATAAAGAAGCTGCATCACAATATACAAAGACAACCAGAATTTCTTCATGAGGTCAACCTCTCTCAATCTCTCTGCTTGTGTATCTGTGCTTTATTCCTTTTTTTTTTTTTTTTTTATGGTGGGGATGCTCCAATTTTGTAATTTTGTTAGTTACATTTTTTTTCTTTAATTCTGGTGTCTTTTTGTCCAGCATTTTTAGTTAATTCCTAGATGCTGAACTAGATCTCATATTCATTAGATTCTGGTTTCTTGAGTTGTGTGATCAGTGTTGAATAGCATTATAGTGTTTGCAGGCTCAAATTCTTGGCAGACTACGCCATCCTCATATGGTAACATTAATTGGTGTATGTCCTGAAGCCTGGTCCCTTGTTTATGACTACATACCTGGTGGGAGCCTCCAAGATCGCCTTTTCTGTAGAAGTAACATCTATCCATTGGACTGGAAGTTCAGAGCACGGATTATTGCTGAAATTGCTAGTGGTCTTTTGTTTCTGCACTCTTTGAATCCTGAAACAATAGTCCATGGTGATTTGAAACCTAACAATATCCTTCTTGATTCTGACAACAATTGCAAAATTTGTGATTTTGGGATTTATAGGCTACTCCCGGAGCAAAATCTACGCTGCCCAAGCTTCCGACGCTATTCTGAGACAAAAAGCGTTTTCCCTTATGCAGATCCAGAATACCATAGAAGTGGAATCCTGACTCCTAAGTCTGATATTTACTCATTTGGACTAATCATACTTCAGTTGCTCACTGGGAGAAGTCCAGTTGGACTTGCCTATGAAGTACGGAAGGCAATATCATGTGGCAAAATAACATCCATCATGGATTCATCTGCTGGAGAATGGTCTATGTTTGTTGCAAGGAGATTGGCAGAACTGGGGTTGCAGTGCTGCGAACTGAACAGTAAGGATAGGCCTGAGCTGACACCAACTCTTGTAAGGGAACTGGAGCATCTACATGCCTTGGAGGATAGACCGGTGCCATCCTTTTTCTTGTGTCCAATTCTTCAGGTAAGTTACTTTTTCTAGTGTGATTGATTTCATATGACAGAGCTGTTGCATGATAATCACCTAAGTCAGCAATCAACACTAGCATTTATAGACTGAATAACATCAAGAGGCGTTTTTAGTATTTCCAGTTGGATCAAGGTAGTATTCTTTCAGGGGTTAAATTAATTCTTCAGTTATTTTGTTTGATTTTTCTGTTTCCTGGGATGAAGTTTCTGCTCTCAATCACCTTAAAGGGAAATGCTTTGTATTTTAAACGAGTCTAAATTCTTTAATTTCAATAGAAATGGGATAATAAGCTTTTGTTAGATTTCTATTATGTGAAGATATCATCACTTAACTTCATGAAAGGTTAACCTGATGTTGTTTAAATGCAGGAGATAATGCATAACCCTCAAGTGGCTGCAGATGGGTTCACCTATGAAGGCGAAGCCTTGCGTGGGTGGTTAGAAAATGGCCGGGAGACTTCTCCAATGACCAATCTGAGATTAAGTAATTTGACGCTGACCCCAAATCATGCACTGAGACTTGCTATTCAGGAGTGGCTGTGTAAATCCTAAGCGTCCATTTGTAATTTATATTCCATTTTTATACTTGGACATGTACAGACGTGTATATATATAGGTCTGCATGTGTAATTTTGGCTACCTCTTAGGTCATGGTTTTTCTCTATTCTAATACTTAGAAATGGAGATGCTTGCGGAAAGAAGTGGTGGAAACTTCCTTCTCATGTGACTATGGTTATTGGTCAATGCAGATAAGTGGAATGTAAGAAAAGCGCATAGAATACCAGCTTCATTGATTGAACTTAATAAATATCTGAGGGAGTTTTTTACTTGCGTTGCACCATTTGTTTACCATTCTTGATATCTAAACTAATTATTCTAAATGCAGCTTCGCAACCTTAATGGGATTATTACTAAAGATGATTCTTCCTGGCATGATATCTGAAGAAGAAAAAGAACAGCAGCTCTCTATCAGCAACCAGTAGGTTGGTCATCAAGTAATGAATCATTGTTGCTTAGCACTTATTCAACCAACTGCAGACTACACATATTGAAAAGCATTATATGCAGCATGGTTTGGTAAAGAATGATATGATTATAGCGCATAGTAGACTGTTATCAACAGAGAACATAACCATGACTGCTACACACCAGAAGCTTGAAAACGAAATCTTTGAATAACTAGCATCGGCTTGTTCAACCAACTTCAATCAATTCTACTTCCACAAGAAGTGGTACATAAAGATTACTTAAGTAACTCTGCTGCTTCCACATAATGCTCAACATGCCTGCAGGATGCGATCCGTAGTAGAAAGCAAGGAGACACTTGCTATGTGCTCAGTGTGGTTAAAGGGATGGTCATCATCCATGGAGATGGAGATCCTTGATTTGCTGTTCTTCTCACAAAGAAGATTTGACTCCTCTGTGTCTGTGCAATCCCATTCATCGAAGTCCTCTGTGAGAACTTCTCTTTTAGGAGCCATGTTTTCTTTGAAACTTGTCCGAGCACTCTCGTTTCCAATCATCTGCTTGCCAATAGAATCGTCCCAAGAGATTAAACTCTGCATTTCATTGTTAAATTCTGAACTTTCATTCTCACGCTTGGTCTGCTGTGATTTTCCTTCCTGCGATCTGGTGAAAGATAGATTCTTGAAGGCTGAAAAGTTATCTTCCTGGTTTCCATGCTCATTAAACTGAGAATTACATTTATCAAATGCTTTCAGTGATGGTTCCTGTAGAATTCCTTGGTTAGAATCAGTCCTAGTGTGGAAGCTGCCAAACCCTTCAATGCCTCTTGTTACTGTCCGAGCTCTGTTCCTCTCTTCTTTGAGAAGTGGCCTATTTTCAAGCAGCTTCAGTATCCTCTCAGATTTCCTCCTGACAGTCAGCCCCCAATTGAATCTGGCATTTACAGATACAAAATCTGTGAAAACACTGGAAATGAGAATTTCAACGACCAGAAAAAGCTGGGAGATTGGACAAATACCCTCTCTCATCAACATGTTGAAAGCTTCCTATTTCTGTAATGACATCTTTGTCACTTTGAAACTCCTCTGCGAAACTCTCAGGTCCATGTGTTAACGAGTGCTCTAACACAATCAGAGCCTTGTACGAGACCCACCAATTCTTTCTATCAAAACTCACAAATCTGAACCGCAAATCACCAAAAAGCTATAGTGAGCAAGCCACACACCAAGCTATCATGACACGTGAAAAATACCAAAACATAAATCACAGGACATGAAATCCAAGAAACCTCTTATGTAGGATCTCGACAATCCTCCAGTAATCATCAATTTCAAAAGCAGCCCTCGATATTATTTTCAAGGTACGCGTCTCCGGCGGTCCCGGATTTCCATTGGTAGCATCTTCAGCCAACCTTCACACCAAAAAAACATCTTCAAAATCCAAGGCCTGAAACCACAGCCATAAAAGCAGATATGATGAATTCAGCCAAACAGAAAACTTACAACTGAGCTGGAGTAACATCAGTCAAGGCCAGTCTGGCAGTTTTGATCTTCTCCTTGAGGAAGAAAGAAGCCTGTTTCTTGAATTCATGGAAGAATGGAGACCCCATATTGCCTCTGCTGCCGCCCAAAATTGACATAATCTTGAAAGAAAAACAAGTTGAACATGAAAAAAAATAGTAATAATTTCTTTCAAGATAGTAGTTATCAGCACAAGCAAAGGAGCTTAACTAATCCATGACGTAGTCAATATAAGCAAACAACACCTACCCTTTAATCTACTCAAGTGGGAAATGCATATGCAATCACAAGAAATGAGCGTTAAAGAAAAGGGACACTTGGTGGCCGATCTGAACTGGGGTGAAAAATTCAATGTCGACTATAAAAAGAACCGATTTTTTTTGTTTGGTCTGAATGAAAGTTGGACGTTCCAAGCTGAAACGAAGTCTACAAAGTTTGGGAGAGTTCTACGATAATGGTTTTGTAATGGAATGGATTGACCTAAAGCGAGCTTGGTTTAAAGAAATGCTTGAGTCAGCATCTCAGATCGGCACCGGACTGTGCACTGGACACTACAGCGGGCTTTCCGGTTTAAATTTTGAAACACTTGCCGTTGATTGTTCCAGGTAGCATTTTGCTATTTCCAGGATAATTTAAAATCCCCCCGCCCCCCCTTTTTAGTATTTCTTTTTTGAAATAAAAAACTATTTTTTTTTAGTATTTCAAGGATTGGTCTTTGCTAAACTGCAATTCATTTACTCCAAAGTCTTGGACCATTCCCTTATTGGGTTTTTTTTTAAATTATAATCAAATATTCATGAATATTAGTACGATTTTTTTTATCCATGAATATAATCAAGACACATTTAGAAAATTATTCACTAATAAAACACGATATTTATGTGATAAGATAGTAGTTAGTTGATAAAAATTAGGCAAGAATTTTCAAATTCAATCTAAATTTTCTTTATATGTCTTTATATATAACGAATAAATAAATTTAAAATTAGAGAAAAAAAATGGGGCAAAAAGTCGAAAGAATAGTTCCCTAGTGCTCACTTATCATAAAGCAAAGTCATAAGGCAATCCATAAAATTTTATTTTATTATAATTTAACGTAAAGTGTTTAAATTATACTGAATTTAATTTTTATCTTTGTCTGTATTACTTGGACATGTAAAATACAAAATACAAAATAGAGGCAAACAAAATATATGTCTTGCCACTTACAAATTAATTTTTAAAGTAATTTAGCATCAACAAGGTTGAATTCTTTAGCATTTGTCGTGATATGTATGGATTTTATTTTGCCAATTTAAGTTATTGTTCCCATAATATTATTTATTTGTTCATGTCACAATCGTTGAACTTTAATAACAATTCAAACGACAGAAAAAATATATAAAAGAACAAGTCAAATCCTCCCCCCCACCCCCCCCCCCCACCCCAAAAAAAAAAAAGTTATTCCCTGCATATGTAATATGAAAGACCAAATACCAAGAGTTATAAATTCACTCAATGCCCAAGGTGGCTTTCAAATTGCAATTTATTTATTTTTTTTTTTCAAACTTTATGTCAAGAGAAAAAAATATATATATGAATCGAACTTCAAACTTTATATATCTCAACTAATTAAATTATTATTTTACTTATATTATAATTATTAGTGGAATGCATGTTTTCGGTTTTTTTTTTTCTAAATCTTTATAAATTACATCGATGGATTCAAGCCTAATAAACTCTTATACATACATACATATATATATATATATATATATATATATATATATATTTGGGGGTGATGGAAGCATATAGTCAATTAGGTGCAGGAAGCTTCTTTTTTGGGTTAGATATGATTGAATTTCAATGATCTTGAAACAAAATACTGCCTATAAGAAGTCACAGCCTAACAAAGTGGTCTAAATGCATCATATTAAACCTAAACCATCTTCTTTTTTTTTTCTTTTTTTAATTTTGTGCATACCAAAGAAGTCTCAAGTGTAAGTTTCACTCCCACTTGGAAAACTTCGGTTTTGGTAGGCAAAATGGATGGACAAGACCATTGTTTTCTCTTTCTAGTTTTGTAGAAAACCATGAGTATTTTTTTTTATATAATTAAGATAATTTGTTATAGATAGACTATTATATCTATAGTAATTTTTTAAAAAAAAAACTACACTTCATAAACTTAGAGTGTTACTCTGTAAAACTCGCACTTTATAAAAATTTTTTATTTATGAAGATATTTTAGAATTTGTTAAGGGTTGAATTCTAACATAATAAAAATTAAAATTCTATTTGGTTAATATTTTAAGTAAGGATTTGAGTTGAACTATTTAAGGGTTGGAGAAACCCTATGATTTAGTAAATTTGTGAAAAACATCCTTATTTTCCAATAGGTAGACACAAAAAGAAAGAGAGAGTTCAACTAGGATTTGAAGGAAAGAACATTGTAGGCCGTTATAATTTTCAAACGTCGATATTAAGAGGTAAGTAGGAATGAATCTCTTCTATTTTCTTCTATGAATAATAGAATGAAAACGTTATTTTTGGTGAAGAATTCCCGAATAAAGTGTGGTATTTTCTCAAAGTATAAATTTTAATGATTGGTTAACGTATGTGGTGTATTCCGGTGTTTGTGTTCTCTATATTATAGAAAAAAATCGAACCAACCCAACCCATAAACAGCTATAGATACATGGTTCCTTGTGAATGTACTTGATGAACTCTGTACATGATAGATCTATTTATGTTTCTTTGAATATGATACCTCTAAGGTGGGTTAAACCTTTTTGGAATAATGCTAATATTGAATTCGTCTTTTTTGAATTAATACAACGTGAAGTTTTAATCTTTTTGGACCGTTAAGGCCTAATTAAACCTTTTTGGATTTTCCTTCTAATTGAAAGTTAATTCAGTTAGAAGAAGGTAACTATTATATGAATTTGTGTGAATGAATATCTCTATATGTTCCCATGTTTATTTATTGTTTATTGCTTTGAATGTATGTATGTATCATATCTTTCTATTTCTTAAATTCTAATTATTTTGTTTATAAGAAAAAAAGAAAGAAGATTTTCCTTTTAAAAAAAATCTATTTATAAAAAAAAAAAAAAGAGAGAGAGAGAGAGAGAAGGAAGACGCTTCCTGAAATTCGAGGGACTAGAACACGAAAATTCCACCACTATTGAGGCCTTTGTTTGAAAGGAAATGTTTTTTATGTCAGATAATTGTGGGGTGCACTTCCTACCCTAGGGTTGTCCCCATGTTTTAAAAGTTTTATACAAATAAGATATATATGTATAATATTAATTTCTGTTATGTTAGTTAGTATTAATTTTTGTAGTGATATTATTTGGTATATTTTTAAATGATTAAAATTTCATACGTGTTGAAAGTAATTTGAAATCTATTGAATTATTTATGTAACAAAAATTTAAATATTTTTTAGTGTGCTATAAGAATATATATATATATATATATATATATATATATATAATTTAAATATTTGACAATGGTTGTTACTTTTTTGTAAATATGATTATTAATGGTGTATAAATATATGTATATTATATAAAGGTATAATAAAACTTTATTCGGGAAAGTGATTCATTACTACTTATTAAGCATATAGTTAGCTCACTTTTTAATATTTTTTCCTTTTAAATTTTAACGGTGATTAGTGGTACAGAGGCTTTTTCTATTAAGATTGTGTTTGACGTATAGCACGAAATCAAAATTCAAAATTTTGTTCAGTGACTTATGTTATCTTATTTGTTTTAAATTCCACTTATGTTATTTTAGTACTCGATGACGCAAGTGTAAGAATTAACTTTTGTCTTTTATGTATTAAGTCAAATAAATTGTACATGGGTTGATATAATTTTTTTGTGTAGATTTAATTATAAAATTATTTAGTTACTATTTTTTAAAGAATACTTTTTAATATTTAAATTTTGATATAATGTTTCGTATTATTGAAAAACGTAATATGATCATGTCACATCCTGTGAGCAAAGGGCGTAACATACTCACTGTGTTATCTTTGACTTAATTTTTTACTGTCCCTTTTCTTATCCTAACAACAAAAAGCTTTTGTAAAAGGTTTATGCTACTTTGGTTTACAAAAGAGGATTAACGTTGTTCTACTTTCACGTCAACTTTGGCGATTACAAAGTTGATGCAATTATTTTAGGACTTAAGAAAATTGGAAACAAACCCTCCTATACAAGCTACGTTGTTCATGACAAGATAGTGATTAGCAAAGAGATTTTAATTTTGATCTATATGCCTTCACTTAATATATAAAAATGATAAATTTATTATGAATTATTAGAATCTTTATTAATTAGTGGAGGCTCCACTAATTATGGATTTATGTGAATTATTAGAAGATTTTTATGGATGTCCACCATTTAGTGAAGACACCACTAATTAAGATTAATGGAAGATGATGTATGCCATGATGTAATTCACTAATTAGAACTCTATAAATAGAGTTATTCTCTAAGCTTGTAATACACCATTATTTTGTGAAAGAAAGATTAGAGAAAATTGTGAGAGAAATTCTTGTGCAAAATAGTTAGAGTTTTATTAGTGTGTAGTGTGAAGATTTTATTTTAACACTACCCTAATTTTATAACACGTTATCAGCACGAGTCTCTACCGGTACAAAAGCCAGAAGATTAAGCACGAGTTTCTGCCGTTACCAAAGCCAGAAGACAGGTACGCATTTATTGATTTCTATGGCTAACATCGTGAAACTCGAATTTGTAGCCCTTGATATTTCTGGAAAAAATTATATGTCATGAGTTCTCGATGCAGAAATGCATCTAAATGCTGAAGGCCTTAGTGAAACTATTCAAGCAAATAATAGTGCATCTCGCACAACACAAGGCTAAAGCTTTGATTTTTATTCGTCGTCATCTCGATGAAAATTTGAAAATGGAATATCTTACCGAAAAAGATCCATATGGCCTGTGGGTAAATTTAAAAGAAAGATTTGACCACCTGAAGATGGTCGTACTACCTATTGCACGGTATGAATGGTTGCACCTAAGGTTGCAAGATTTTAAAACCGTGAATGAATATAGCTCCGCAATGTATAAAATTACATTTCAATTAAAATTATGCGGAGAAAAAGTGACTGATGAAGATATGTTGAAACGAATGAGGAAAATGGGATTGAGCATCTTTTTATTACTCAAATGCATTTGGGTAAGAAATCGGTATTAGAAAAACTGCCATCTTTTTCTACTGGTCTATATTTTGTAAAAATACATACAATTGAAATTCATCATCTAGTAAACCAGAAGTTTACTGATCCTATTACTTTTAGCATTTGGCATAACTGGTTGGGTCATCCGGGATCTACCATGATGAGAAGAATCATTGAGAATACACATGGTCATCCTTTAAAAAATAAAAAGATATTAACATCAGAAAAATTCGCATGTACTGCATGTTCCCTAGGAAAATTAATTGTTAAACCATCACCAGTAAAAGTAGGAGCTGAAAGTCCTACATTTCTCGAACGGATTCACGGAGATATTTGTGGACCTATTGATCCACCATGTGGACCGTTCAAATATTTTATGGTCTTAATTGATGCATCATCCCGATGGTCACATGTATGTTTATTATCTACTCGCAACCTGGCGTTTGCGAGATTACTTGCTCAAATAATTAAATTACGAGCACAATTTCCGGACCATCACATTAAAAATATCCGTTTGGATAATGCTGGTGAATTTTCATCACATGCTTTTGATGCATATTGCATGTCAATTGGGATTAATGTTGAACATCTTGTAGCTCATGTTCACACACAAAATGGTCTTGCTGAATCTTTGATTAAACGATTACAATTAATTGCTAGACCATTATTAATGAAAACAAATCTCCCAACATCTGCCTGGGGACATGCTATTCTACATGTTGCAACACTTGTACGTATAAGACCAGCTAGTTATCATAAATTCTCTTTTTTGCAATTGGCTTTTGGGTCAGAACCAAATATTGCTCATTTAAGAATTTTTTGGTGTGCTGTATATATTCCAATTGCACCAAACCAACGTACAAAGATGGGTCCTCAAAGAAGAAAGGGGATATACGTTGGATATGATTCTCCCTCTATTATCAGGTATGTTGAACCCCCGACGGAGATGTATTCACGAGCAAGATTTGTCGATTGTCATTTTGATGAATCATTATTCCCTAAATTAGGGGGAGAACCAAAACAGCATAAAAAGGATCTTGCTTGGACAACATCATTAAATTATCTTGATCCGCGCACAAGCGCACGTGAACTTGAAGTTCAAAAGATAATTCATTTGTAAAGCATTGCAAATCAAATGCCAGACGCTTTTGTTGACTCCAGAAGAATTACAAAATCGCATATTCCAACTATAAATGCTCCTATTCGAATTGAAGTTCCAGTAGAACAAAATATTATACCTATAGTCAGCTGAGTCAAAAACACGCCGTAAGCGTGGCCGACCTCTTGGTTCTAAAGATAAAAATCCTCGAAAGAAAAGAGGATTAAATGATCCGAAGATCATATTGAAGAAAAGAATGATAAAGACCAAGAGAGAACTCGATGACAAATAACCAGAAGTTGATGAAAGTAACACCGAAATTTCTATCAATTATACCACTTCCAGTAGAAGTTGGAATCGGATAGAAACTGTTATTGATAATATATTTGCATACAATATATCTCTTGATGTTACACAGGATAATGATGATCCCGAACAAATATCGATTGATGAATGTCGGCATAGAAAAGATTGGCTGCAATGGAAAGATGCGATTCAATCGGAGTTAAATGCACCGGCAAAACGTGAAGTCTTCGGACTGCAGTCTGAACACCGAAGGTGTAAAACCCGTTGGCTACAAATGGATATTTGTGCGAAAGCGTAATGAAAAGAGTGAAATCGTTCGATATAAAGCGCGATTAGTAGCCCAAGGTTTTTCACAAAGACCAGGTATTGATTATGATGAAACTTATTCTCCTATTGTTGATGCTATTACACTCCGATATATTATCAGTTTGGCAGTACATGAAAAGATAGATATGCGCCTATTAGATGTTGTCACTGCTTACTTGTATGGAAATTTAGAAAATGATATTTACATGAAAATCCTCGAAGGATTTCATATGCCTGAAGCATATAAACATTATCCTCGTGAAAATTACTCCATCAAGTTGCAGAAATCATTATATGACCTAAAGCAATCTGGGCGCATGTGGTTCACACGTCTTAGTGAATATTTATTGAAAGCGGGATTTAAAAATGACCAGGTATGTCCATGCGTTTTTATTAAGAAATCTGGTTCTAAATTTGTGATATTAGTTATATATGTTGATGATATTAATCTTATTGGAACTCCTGAAGAGCTCCAAGAAACAATTGATTATTTAAAAAGAGAATTCGAAATCAAGGATTTTGATAAAACCAAATTTTGCTTTGGTTTACAAATTGAACATCTGGAGAGTGGAACATTTATTCATCAATCAACATATACAGCAAAAGTGCTAAAAAGATTTTACATGGACAAAGCACATCCATTGAGTATTCCAATGATCGTCCGATCATTAAATGTGGATAAAGATCCTTTCCGACCTCAAGAAAATGATGAAGAACTCCTTGGTCCTGAAGTACCATATCTCAGTGCAATTGGTGCATTGATGTATCTTGCTAATAACACACGGCCTGATATTGCTTTTGCTGTCAATTTATTAGCAAGATTTAGTTCTTCACCAACACGACGACATTGAAATGGAATTAAACAAGTCATTCGATATCTCCAAGGTACAATTGATCTCGAATTATTTTATTCAAATAAAACCAGTCCAACATTAATAGGTTATGCAGATGCTGGTTATTTATCTGATCCACATAAAGCACATTCTCAAACGGGCTATCTATTTACATGTGGAAATACTGCTATATCATGGCGTTCTACGAAACAATCTATAGCAGCTACTTCTTCAAATCATGCTGAAATTATAGCCATTCATGAAGCAAGTCGAGAATGTGTATGGTTAAGATCCATTATTCATTATATCCGAGAAAGTTGTGGATTATCATCAATCAAAGGTATTCCAACTCCTCTTTATGAAGACAATGCAGCTTGCATAACTCAATTACGAGGAGGATATATTAAAGGAGATCGGACAAAACATATTTCACCAAAATTCTTCTTTACTCATGAACTCCAGAAGAAAGGTGAAATTGATGTGCTACAAATTCGGTCATGTGATAACCTCGCAAATATTTTCACGAAGACTTTACCGACTGCAACATTTGAAAAGTTGAGATATAAAATCGGTATGCGTCGGTTTAAAGATTTAAAGGAATCATCTCATCATGGGGAGTAATAAATAGACATATAGAATAGTGTACTCTTTTTCCCTCACTAGATTTTTTTTCCCACTGGGTTTTTATCTTGTAAGGTTTTAACGAGGCATATTCTTTATGTAATGGATGGACATCCAAGGGGGAGTATTATGAATTATTGGAATCTTTATTAATTAGTGGAGGCTCCACTAATTATGGATTTATGTGAATTATTAGAAGATTTTTATGGATGTCCACCATTTAGTGGAGACACCACTAATTAAGATTAATGGAAGATGATGTATGCCATGATGTAATCCACTAATTAGAGCTCTATAAATAGAGCTATTCTCTAAGCTTGTAATACACCATTATTTTGTGAAAGAAATATTAGAGAAAATTGTGAGAGAAAAGAAAGAGAGAAATTCTTGTGCAAAATAGTTAGTGTTTTATTAGTGTGTAGTGTGAAGATTTTATTCTAACACTACCCTAATTTTATAACAAAATTGTCTTAATTCTCTTGGTATGTCAATTTTTAAAATTATTTTTAGACGAAAAAAAATATAGCAAGATTGTTAACTTGTCATTTGTTCCATATTACACAAATCATGTATTCCCCTCGTTCTAATTAAATAATTATATTTTACTTTAAATAAAATTTAAAAAAATCTTTTTTTATAACTCAAGTTGCGCGACTATTCCTAGAGTCACCTTTTCATTTAACTATACGTTTGGTTGGGGTGAAAAAAGGAAGGAAAGGTGGGGAGGATATAAATCTAGATATAAGTGAGTGATTTACATAGTTTAATTAAAAAGGAAAGATTGAAAGAAAGTAAATTAGGAAAATGAGCTTTCCTCCTCCACATTAATAAAATAATCTGTCTAAATTTGGACGGATTATGACATAAATCATCATTTACTTCCCTTCTATCCTAACCAAATAAAATTAAAGTAAATTATATTTACTCTCATTGATAGAAGTAAAAGTCCCCCTCTTCCTTCCCTTCTTTCTTCGTGAACCAAATATAGTGTAAATGAAAGTAAATTATATTTACTCCACTTAATATAAGTAAAAGTTCCCGTCTCCCTTCCCTCCTCCCTTCGTGAAACAAGCGTAGTGTAAATCTCATTGGCAAATTGTTAAATTTAGTCCTTAAACTTTTTATATTTAGCAAAATTGGTCCATCTTCTTTGTTTTCAAATTATTAAATCCTTATCTTTTTTATTTTGGCAAATTAAGTTCTTCAGATCAATTTTTGACAAGTCAACTAGTTAACTCCGGCATTAACATAGAAGGGCAAATTTGTCATTGTACTGAACATCTAATTTAAGAAATAGATAAATTGTTATGTTTAGTCTTTGAACTTTTTTTTTAAGGCATGATTGGTCCTTTTTTTTTCAAATTTTTAGGTCCCTTATCTTTTTTTTTACACATTAGGTCCTTCCGACCACTTTTGGTAGGCCAACTCTAAAAGTTATTCAAAATTTTAAAAATGAAATAATATTATAATTGAGTAAAATAATAAATAGGAAAAGTGTAATTGATATAAGATTGATTTTATAAAATAATAAATATAAAAAGTTTTTAAAAGTAATAATTATTTTAAAATAAAAAGTACATTTTTAATCTAACTTTTATCATCTCAAATTAAGTATGTAGTTTTATTTTTTTTTAGCTTGACATTAATGGATATAATGTAAGCAAACGAGGAGCTAGGACTAGGGACGAAACTAGAAACATTGTATTGAGAGGAAGGTAAACTAAGAGGTTAATGTTGTACTTTTTAAAAAAAAAAATTGGGGGAGGGGGCGAAATGTTAAAATTTAAAGGATTTTTTTTTAATTTAAAAAATTTTTAGGGTAATTTTAAAAAATTTTAAAAATATGGGAGGCGGGGGTGGATCCATCTATGGTTAGGACTCAACTAGTCCTAGATAGGGTAGGTGACGATGTCTTCCTAGGGCATAGGATGTTCTAATGTATAATCTATTCTTAATAAATGAAAGTAAATATATCTTCTTATATTCTATTTATACTATATAATAAGAAATATCTATAACTAACAAACTTATCGTATTATGAAAAATTGGTTAATTTAGAGTTGGCCCGCCGGCGTCGGAAGTGGTCGGAAGGACTTAATATACAAAAAAAAAAAAGATAAGGGATCTAAAAGGAAAAAAAAAAAAAGAGGGACAAAAAAAAGTTCAAGGACTAATCAAATGACAAATTTGTCCTTCTATATTTTTTAAAAAGAAGGACCAAGTAGAAATCTTGGTGAATCTTAGGTTTCAGAGTGAGATTCGAACCCCTCACTTAATATTCAAATGTTGCTTTACTTTATCAAAAGAATTATCTCTTACTAATAAAATTTTAAAGAATTTTTGACTATTTGAAATTTATCACTTTACTCCTACTAATTCAAAAACGTAGTAGCGGAGAGCTACCACAGATCTCAAGAGTCCAATGGACAGTCCTTGATTTCAAGCCCAAGCTCCAGCAGATTCTGTCACACCAACACAACTGTTCTAGCAAATTTTGACTAAACTTGTTTCTCAAGCCCAATAAGGAGGAACAAGAAAACCAAAACAATGGCGCACCAGGACCCCGTGGTGGGGAGGAGAGGTGGTTGTCTGCTGGGTTGTTTTGTGCTCTGCATTTGCTGCTGTTTCCGTTGGCATGATGAGAACCAAGAATATCTGGGGGGGACTGTAAGAGTTCAGAAACAGCTATCTCTCATTTCATATGATGCAGGAAAGCATGGGATAGGCTTAGGCTGCTCATAAATTTAGCCAAGAAAACACAACACGCAGGAGAGAAGAAATGGTGTACTAAAGACAAAATGACAGGTTTTCCCATTTTGACTCTCACTGGCCAACCTGATACCCATAGCCGGATACTACTCATTCATACCCACCTACATCTCCTCCTTACCCGACATACCTGCATTTGCATTTACTTCTGGCGAAATTATAGAATGAGATCGGTTAGTAGTTAGACAGGTGATGATGATCAATATTGATGATCGTACTCCAACCCATTACAACTCCTTCCCAGCCAGCAAAGGCTGACCCCATCCAAACACGAACCATTTCGTGGTGCTGTCTACGGCCGCGTAACGAAACCCGCAACCTTGGGTATGGGATTCCCAATTTTGCCTCATGGGTGGCTTATAATTTCTCCAATATTATTAAATACAGATCTCATTGGTCGGTTTTCTTACCTGGTCTTTAAGGAACTCAAATAAAAAAAATTGCATGTCTTAAATTGAATATTTTCGTCTTTTTAATTAATAATTGTTAAAAAAGTTAGTGTGTAAAAATTTAAAATAAGTATTTATTTATTAAAATCTTAATATTTTGATCCATGTTTATACTTTAAATAATAATAAGAGAAAATATTGACTTGTCTTCTACGTATATGATTATCCAAATAATTTGATTGAATGTGGACTCACTTTCATTTTAAATGTTAAGGCAAAGGGTTTCAAAATCGGACCCACTGAATTTTGTCCCTGGTTGACTCGGAAAATTCCCCCACCCTCGTTACAAAAATGCTTTTTGGGTTAATTGTAGTTGCAAAAAACAAAATAAGTGTCAACAAAACTCAAGTGCTTAGATTCATTGTTCCGTCTCATTTCACTATCGCCACCCAAAAAGCACATGCCATACCTGGTTTGCTTTCTTTTCCCCTTTCCATTGGGGAGTCAAATGCACATGATCAAACCAGGACATTTTACTATTCAAGCTTTTTGGCTTCTCCATTTTAGGTTAAAAACACTTGGCCGCCAAGTTTCATGTAACACATCTTGGCCAAGGATAAGAATGGATAGCTAAAAGTCCTTCAAAGCATAATTTAATTAGTCATAAATTTATTAATCTGTTACTGAAGGATTGATTGACAAACTCTAAGAATAGTCAAATGAAATTTGTACACTTGAATTATATAAATAATAATAATAAAAAAAAAGATTGTCAAGGAGTAAAAGAATGGTGGATTCTTTTTCCTCCTTTTGGCACACAAGACACAAGCTATTGAATCTCTTGACTAATTTAAACCAAAATGTACCCGTTGGGAGCTTCTTAGAGTAACAAGATTCAAAGTTGTGACTTTGAATGGCAAATACATAGCTCAACTGCTCAAGTACCTGACTTCATATTTTGTTTAGCCCATGGAGAACCCATACAAAGCAAAACTAGAAACAAAGCCTACCACTTCTTCGAGTATCTTCTTGTTCTTGAGGAATATTGATTCCTATTATTTTAGATACTTTGAGGTTCAAGCTCTAATTTTCAGATATTTGATGGTCAAAATATTGGATTTATGTACAAAAGGATGAAAAGCAAGGATTAGCATATGATAGTATTGAACTTCGATGGCAAATATGGAAGTAAATCTATACCTTAAGTCCACCGAAAACTTGTCTTTTAGGATGTCATTTTATTAGCAAAATTACACTTCTTTCTGACGATTTATAATGGACAAGAAGCAGCAGCTTGTACACCTTTACAATCTTCACCATCCCCACTACATTGCACAATTAAGTCTCTCTGATTCCAGAGCTTAACTGGACTGGGATAGGGGTGGATAAGAAAAGAACATCAAAAATGGATTCCTGGATGACTCTGTTTTCTTTTTATATTTTGCCTTTTGAATGTCACTATTTTCTTTAGTTTGTCATATGATCCTATTTATACACATGATCTCCAAATCCTTCCCTCCAAAGAAATGACAATAATGGAAACATCATCGTGGTAGCGGCGTCTATCCCCTTGTGGAATTTCAAGCAGTTCATGAAAATCCATACCTGAAACGAATGACAAACAAGCTCATTATAATATTGCTTCCTAATGTATTTCTTGCTGATCAAAATTGAACATTTCTTGATAAGATAAGAAGTACCAGCTTTCTTTGCAGCACGAAATAGCAGTTCCTCAACCAGATGCTGTGCAGGATCCCCTTCTGGGGACCAAGATATGAAAAGTTCAACTTCAGATATGGCTTCCTCATTTGTGAAATATTGATACAGTCCATCTGAGGACAATATCAAAAATCTGTCTCTCGGCCCTAATTTGTGATGGTAGAGTGATGGGAGACAATTGATATACGGGGAAGTGCCAACGTAGTCTATTCTGAACATCTCAAGTAGCGCATCGTTCCATTTAGGCTGCAGGTAACAAATATAGAGTAAATAGAACATCCAAAGCCAGAGATGAGTGAATCAACAAATAAAGCTAGAGTTCAGATAAAAGTAGGATCCAGTAATAAGTTCCATATCATCATTTTTGCAGAGATGTGTTTAGGATTAATCCACTACCTTAACAGAAAATGGCATCTCATACTCTCAAGTCAAAGAAGTCTGGTAAACTATGTCACAGATAATCCCAACATAATCAATCTAGAAAGGTAGAGCGTTCAATCACCCCCTCTTTTTGAGTGGTCTCCACAAATCCGTAAAGAACTACAAAATCCAGATATGTTGCAAGTATAAAGCAATAAAGTTATTTTGTTCCTTTTTCTTGGCCTAGATATGAAATGTTAGCAGCCAATAAACTGAGATTCTATCTGATGTTACACATACTCTTGGAATGAAGTCAAATGCAGCCATATGTGAGCTATGGAATATTTCGAGAGAAACAAGTACTCAATGTTAGAAAATATGATACAAAAGCAACTACCAGACACTAAGCTTTATCTTTCTGAAATATCACTAGGATGCAAACAATAAGCCTTTCCCAGAATATGCCTCCATTGAGAAAAGATTACTTGTTTTTCTCTATCTTAAAAAGGCTGGTATAAAGGCATAAACTTTGTTCTTACTATTCTTTTGATATGAACTCAATAGGCGAATTTTCCATAACCAATTGAAGAATCTACTTTTCTCAAGTTCAAAAGAATAAAAAATGCCTTTCATTCTATTCCCACAAAAACCTCTTTCAGATGTTTGACTTGCATGAGTCAGAAGCGACATATTTTGCAGTACCTGTTTCAGAAAACCAGCACCAAAAGCCCTAGTGACCTTGAGTGAACCTTTCACGCGATCATTTGTCACAGCAGAAGCATCATCAGGATGTTCACCTCTAATTCTTTGAACTTCCTGGACAACATCAAGCAACATAAAGAATTTAATCATTTATGATGACACAAATAAACTGTATGATCAAAACTGATCAGCCAAAGAAAGCAATCCAGGAAGAAGGAAGTATAGTGTTTACCTCTTCCACAGAGGTGCTATGATCCACGCTCAGCTGAAAAGCAGTTAAACTTGGTATTCCAGTTCTATCACCATCAAAACCCTCAAGATCATGCAATGTCTCTTCATTAATCCTCTCCAAATCTTGGCTCCAAAGATCAGGCTCTTTCATCTGGGCCAAAACTGCCCGACTATCACCAACATTCATCACATACACATCCTCTCCCTTCATTAACATCACAAGAACACAAGAGCCCATCAATGCCAACTCAGGGTTTTCCACAACCATCTTGTCTGCAAGATCCAAATAGGCCTCTTCAGTTTTCTTCAGTGCTTGAGAAAGAGCTTTCAACACATCCGAATGATTCACGAATCCATTCGAGCTGTTTCTATTCAGTTGCTCTTTTAACCTTCGATCAAGCTCCAGTCTTTCCCTATCAAATTCACACCTCCACTTCTTGTGGTTCTCTTCCCATTTCTTGGCAACTCCTCTATACTTGCTCCTCGAATTTTTCCTACTCTTTTTACTAGACCGTGAATCAAAATTCATATCTTCACTTCCTGGATAAGTTTCTTGGTCTACACCTCTAGAACAACCATCCTTAGTCCTATCCCTGGATACCTGTTCACTACCATTCCGATTTGCATCCTCCATCCCCAAATTCAAATTCTCAACAGCAGCTGAGTAATTGTTATTCGTGGAATCAAACTTATCATCCCATAACAACCCCTTGAGCTCCTTATGGACAGCTGGATACAAATTGGACAACAAATAGTCCGGAGCGTCAGGGCCATTAAATCCATCATAAATTCCCACAAACACCCACCCGTGCTCCTCAGAAACAACAACATGAACCCGATCCTCCCCAGCTTTTCCTTGAGCCCACTGGAGATTCTGGCTTTCCAATGAATCATCATCATCTAAGCTACCTTCACTACTTAAATTAACACTACTAATTGTCAATTCATTCTGTTTCTCAGAACCCATAATCCAGTCATTCTCTTTCATTGAAACGACACCTTTGATCGGGGCAACAATGGAATTCTGACCTCTACTTATAGTCTTTGACAAAGCTCTCTGCAAGGCCCGAATCAGCGACCCTTTTCTTGATCTGCGCCGGAAGGCGAAACCGCCATGGGAGAAGCTCCTCTGGAACTGATCAGAGCTGCCCTTCTCAAGGGGACCGGAAAACAGGCCACGATCAAGAGGGCCCGACATGAACCCCCTTTCAATCGGGCCAGACATAAAGCCACGTTCAATCGGGCCGGAACTAGGAATAAGTCCCGATATTGTCAACGGGCCGGAGTTGATGCTAGAATTTCTGGGGATGGGTTGGAGGGGAATAGAAGCGAAGGAAGTTGAGCTCTCGAAGGCAGCAGCCGCTGAGGCCCTGTCAATGCTATTGTAAGAATAGAGGTCCACCAAGGCGGTGGAAAGCGGCGTAGAGGTGTTGGCACTGACAGAAGCGCCGGAGATGGACTTAAAAGTCGTCGTTGAAGTTGAGGTCTCCTCCGAGTAGACCTTGGAGGAGGACAATCTAGTTGGTACATAGCAGAAGGAGTGACCCAGATCATCTAAAGGGTCTGATATCACCGCTGCTAAATCTTTTCTCCTCCGAGCTTCATAAGCTCCATCGCCGCCGCCGGTGAAACACACACCAATCTTTCCAATTCCATTACCCATTTTTCTCCAAAAAAAATGAATAAATTAATAAAAGGGATGAACAAATATATAGTCACAGAGAGAGATAGAGAGAGTTGTATTGGTTTTCATCAAAACTTCATTGTTGAAAATGGCGTGAGAAAACAGAGAGAAGCTGCAGAGAAGAAGAGATGAAGTACAGAGAGAGAGAGAGAGAAAGGGAGGCGTTGACTTTTGGGTGGGTGTGTTTGAAAGTGTAATAAAAACAGAGTAGTACTGTACTACCTTACTTTTCGCATTTGATTTTTATTTATTTTTTTCGAAACCTTTTTTTTTTTAATAAATGCTTTTAATTGTGGGAGTGGGGGGACGTTGACTGGCAGGGGCTAAGTTTCAGTTTCTATAAGCTCGAGGGGTTTAATGATATAAATACTTGAAACTTTGAAAATAAAAAGAAATGAATAATAAAAATAAAATTCTGCTAAGGTCTTGAATTGCTGTCCAACATACCTGCAGGTTTGAGCTCGTGAGCACGTGTTTTTCATTTTTTGTTTGGGTAATCCTAATTTCTTTTCCTCATTCAATATTCCATAGTTTAATTAGAAAACTATTATTCTTTATTGGACCTAAAGTATAAAGACAGGGTCAAGAGTAAGAGTAGTGTTGTATTCAAATGTTATTATACTCTATAAAATAAATAGATATTATATATAATTGAATATATTTATGAACTTTTTATATTTAAATATTTAAATTCAAATCAATTAAAAATTTGAAAGAAATGCAACTATTTCATAATTTAATTAATTTTTTTATTAGACCTAAATTGACCCTAATTTAAGAGTGTGAATTTCATATCCTCTAAAGACATAAGCATGTGGGTTTAATTTGAAGGATGTTTTAGGATCGTGATACTAAATAATAATAATAATAATAATAATAATAATAATAATAATAATAATAATAATAATAATACAAAAAACCACATGCTTGTGTCTTTAGAGAATATAAAGAATATTTTATATCCTCTAAAGACACCATCACATTAATGAGGGATTTCCAAGAAAATATTTTTTGGAATTAAAATATTTTTTTCTAAATGTTAATCTTCTATTGAAAAATTATTTTTTAAAATCGTAGAAGGATAAGAAGTCCTTTCTATGTAATAATATGTTTTTTTGAGGTAAATATGAGATTCGATGATTAATAAGAGAGAACAAATATAATGTATTGTGAATATATAAAAATTTTTAAGAAATAAAAATTATTTAAATTAAAAATAATTTCTTCTAATTCAACAAGACTCGTGAGAGGGCACGTATTTCACATGCCAAATGCGCGAGTGAAGTTAGAAGTGCGCTGAAGGTTGCCGGGGCCCTCGTATATTGCGGTAATGATCGAAAAGTCAAAGAGAAATGCCCCAATAAATGGACCTGGGAAAGTGTGCCACGATCACCGTTGGATCAAGAGAATGACTGTTCGATAAAAACGATAATAGCTCGACACGTGGCGGCGCTGAATTGCCACCCTATTTGATCTATGTAGCCGCTTTGTCAACCTTAGATTTCCCAAGCTTTTCTTTTCACCTTCACCTCCGCCTTTTCCATTTTCTTTTTCTAAAGCTAAAGAAAAAAAAAAAAAGCGATAATAAAACAGATCAACAACTCTCTCTAAATTTGGTCACATGAAGTTATCGGGCAAAATATTTACTATAATCACAATTAATATACTATAAACGATACTTTCTTAGGTGACAATCGTATCATTTTTAAATTGACGAATCGTGTCAATTTAGAATAATTATACACGACAGGTCAATTCAAACATGACCTAATTAATAAACATGTCATATCGTGTTAATTCATTTATTTTTATGTCGTATTATAAAGTATTATAAAATTAGTTGACACGATATAATACGATTAAATATAAAAATTAAATAGATAATTACTAAATTCGTCAACTCGAATATTTACTAAACTCGCTAATTTATCCACTCATTACACAAAAAATTTTAAAAAATCAAATCAAATCATATAAAATTAAAAAATAATAATAATAAAACAATCTATAAAGTCATAAATAACCAATAAAAGATCAAATCATCTAACTAAATATATCAATAAATTCATAAGATTTAATCTTAAAAATCTAAATAAATATAATTTTGCAACAAATTTGAATTGTTCAAGAAATTATTTTCTCTACTTAAAAGTCATTGTAATATTATTATTATAGATATTAAATAATAATTAATTAAGAATGATTCATTTACCATATATCAAACAAATAGTCACATTAACATCATTTATTTTTCTTAAGAGGTCTAATATAATTAAACAAAATAGACACAAAATAATTTAATTAATTCATATAATAAAATTTAATTCAATTAATTCATACCAAAAAAAATCAATTATCTAATTTTCTATAGTGAAATTTATAGGGTATTGCAAAAAGTATTAACTATAATTTTTTTTTTAAAAAAAGTTAAACGGGTTCACGGGTTGAAACGAGTTGAACCCGTTTATAATCCGAATATATTTAAAGTTAAACGGATCGATCTGTTTCTATCCGAACTTGCAAAACTCCAATCATAACCCGTTATAACCGTGTCGTTTTCGTATCGTGTTCAATATTGCCACCTCTACTTCATTACAACTAAATTGATTTAAATATCATTTTAGAATATATAAAAAATTAGTATTTAAAAAAAATTTAATATATTTTATATCATAAAATAATCAATATATTACAAATATTTCACAATATAAGTCGTTTTAAACTTGTGCATAAGAATTAAGAGTCTTAAATTTCACACAATTTTAAAACTAAATTTTCAAAAATACTCATAATTAAGTCTTTATCTACTTTGATAATTAGAGAGATTTGTGTTATAATTAGTAAAAGAAGAGAGATTGTAAGAAGGAGTAGAGTTGAAAAAAAAGTAATAAATATTTATAAAATTTTATAAAACGACTTATATTGTGAAAAAAAAATTCAAATCCAAAACGACTTATATTATGAAACGAATGTAGTATCTTTTATGTATTTAAATTTGATATAAAATATGATAGAATTTATATATTTTTATTATATTATAATTTTTATCTTTGCATAAGATCTTGTATTAATTTAATTGGAACGAAGTGAGTAACAAATGTTAGAAATTTAGAAAATTGTCCTTCATTCCCTTGTATTTTTCCTCTTGGTTTTTTTTTTCCTTTAAAATAGAAAATAATTATTTCAACAAAAAAAAGAATTACAACTAGCAATAGATGGATTAGTTCTATATTTATTTTTGTGTGGTGGGGTGGTTGCAAAGCTACTAAATATACCCCATTTATTATAGCTTTAGTGTTTTAGGTGGCTTTGCTAATACTACTAGTATATGCATGTTGACTTTTAAAACAAGAGAGAGAGAGAGAGAGAGAGAGAGATTTTCAGAAAAATACAAAAATCAAGAAAACTCTACTGTGGATTTGGTGGGGCCCACTGAATGAAGTAAGAACGCAGTTAAGTTATCCCTTGAGTGAGTGAGAGGGACACATTACCTGGTTTAAAACTTTTCTAAAAAGTCAGACATTTTTAATGAATTTGTTGTGTGTAATTATTACTCCTTTCGTTTTAAATATTTATTCATAAAATTTTTTGTATATAAATTAAAAATATTAAAAATAATATAATAATTTAGATAAAATTTTTATTTTATCTATATTAAAAATATGATAGTTATTGATTGATAAAAATTTTTAAAAAGTAAAAAAAAAATTTAAAAATTATACACTTAATTTAAAATAAATAAAGAAAAATAAGAAGAAATTAATCATTCATTTTAAAAATATTGTACGTAAATAAGTACGATTTTCATGCATCATCTTCAACAGCTCCAATTTCGGTTTCTTTTGAAGTAGTCAGTTGCAGTAATTAACTTATCATTAAATACATCAAAGTTGTCAAATTGCAGTAAATGGAGTTGTAAAATGTCACACTTTGACTTTGAGATTATCATTTTTATTCAATTTATTGAATGTTCTAGGCCTCTTCCTCCTCCTTGTGATTGTCTACATCTTTGAGTAGTGATGTTTGGAAAAATGGATTTTCATACCAGCTGCATAAATTCATATTTTTATTAGAAATATTTTTGTATTTTTTAAAAATTTTTATTATTAAAAAAAATCACAATCACTATCTAAAAATGAGCACGTGGCGTGAACTTACTTCTATAATTAGCTAAACTAATTAAATGGTGTTTTAGACTTTGAATGGAGAGTCATATCAATGGTAGATATGACCCAAAAAGGGGTATGACAAAAAATCCGATTCAACGGATGGTGATCGGTCACAATTAGCTGAACTAAACTAGCAAAAGCATAAGAAACCGGAGAAAAAACCAGCTGGTCATCTGGTCTTTGCCTTGCCTTCACTCTTGATCTATTTTTCCTTTCGAGTTAATTTGATATGACCACTCGGGCCGACCCAACAAATAAAAGAAAGAATCAATAGACATCCATTTTCAAATAATTGCTATTCTAAATTTTTGTATAAAATTTTAAAAAGTTATTGCATATTTTAAATTATAAGGTAAAAAGACCATGTATTTATTCCTTTCAAGAAATTTAAAAATTAATTAATATAATAATCTTGTTAAACATTATAATAAAATAAGGATATAAATCATTAATATTTTAAAGTAACAAATAATTTAAAGCAAAAATAATTTTTTAAAACAATATTTATTTGATATCATAGGTATAGTACTAAACTTACAACTATAAAATTATTACAGTCGTAAACTTTTTAATACTTATATTAGTATTATAAAAAGAATGAAAGAGACGGATTATTTAGTGATTTCTGAATATTATACTCGAGATTTTTAAAGACAAATATCTTGACTCAATAATACTTCTTGATGAACGTAAGATAGTTTTGCAGTAAAAATTATATATTAATTAGTTGAGTTATATATATATATATATTATCCAAACAACATCATAGAATAGGAGGAAGTGAGGAAGAAAAGGATAAAGGAAAAGTAAGAGATAGACAACATCTCCAATATGATGTTGTTTGGATTAACAAATAAAAAAATGGGTGACAAAGAGAACCTAGGCAGGCTGTTATTAAATTTAACAAATGGGGAGATCACAAAAAATTTCCACTTCCATAATTATATCCCCATTTGAGAATTCAAAGCCATCATCATTCAATATTTGCAAGTGGAGAACCCTCCTAAGCCACCTTCTCCACAATCTATTTGCTGACCCACCCCAACCCCTGTTTTTGCCCTTATGTCTTTGTTTTAAAGGTGCCCATAATTCTTAGTGATATGTGTCATACTAAGTCTTGATTTATTATTTTTTTTCATGTGTCATTGTATTGGATCTTTTGGAAGAAAAATTCTTACTAATTAGGTACCCTTCTATTCACCAAAGCATGATTTGTGACCTTTTTTTTTTTTTTTTTTGAGTGTCTTAGATGAAGGCTTTTCAAAGTGAAACACCATTGTCATGAGAAAGGGGGGAAATTATGGAAAAAGAAGTCTCCTTGATGAGATTGTATGCAATTAGATGGACAAGTGTTTTGGTAATAAAAGTTGTAATTCCTTGACGACTAAGATGTTCGACAATTAGTATTTTGTTATGTTATTTATCTTATAATATTAGAGATATAAGTTTAATATTGATTTTTTTTTATTATTAGAAGTAAGGGTAAATTTTTATAAAAAAACATAATTAGTCTGAAGAAAAAAGAGTTTTTAATTTGTTTATATCCCGATGGAATAGTTGCAAATTGATCCGGAGTAAGAGAAAATCCTCCATTTTGACAAGAAATTGTGCAAAATGTTGGAGGATTCCAAAATCTTGTGCTAATGGCCTCAAAATTTCAAGTAACTTCTAGAAGGGCAAAAAAACAAAAGACAAAAATATTGTAACCATTATACCTTTATCCTTAATAATAATTTCAAAGCAAATATTTATCCTTGCTAGTTTTCAACACTTTCCAAAGGACTTTTTGTACATCTAAAAATTTACTTTGATTTTGATGACAAAAGAATCCCTTAAAAGTCATACTCGAGAAGGATAGTTACGATTTAAACTGATTCTCTTATAATATTTTATTTAACAATATATTTATTTGGAGCAAAAAGAAAGAAGAAAAATGGAAAGGATATAAATCTAAACGTAAATGAACGCTTTATATCATTTAGTTAAAAAGAAAAGATGAAGATGAAGTAAATTAGGAATGAGAGAACCTTCCCTCCATGTCAATAAAACATCCCTTCAAATTTAGACGAATCAAAACGTAAATTATTATTTACTTTTCTTCTACTTCAATCAAATAAAATGAAAATAAATTATATTTATTGCCCCTAATAGAAGTAAATGTTTTTCTCCCTTTTCGATCCCTTTCCTCTTCCCTTCTTTCTTTATAAACCGAACATAATATAATAAAATTAAAAGAAGAAAAAAATTGAGTATATTTTTTTTGGAGAAGCCATTCTTGTCTAGATAGAAAGTTTGACAAGACTCTTACTTGTTTATTAATAAAAATAAGTTACAAGGAGGGGGGCATAACAACCTCATCTATAATCATTTTGTATAAGTTTGAGAGTAGATATTTTTTATATGGGAAAAAATGAAAAACATTGAAAGAGGATGCACTCAATTGCTTAGGCTTTCCTCCACCCACAATGGGACGGATTTATTTGTCATATTATTTGGCAAGATCTGGAAAGTGGTTTTCTCCTATTACAAAGGTGGACTTTAGAACTCTGCTGGCACCACTTTTGTTGACCTCTTATGCTGTCCACTTCAGCCAAATAATCACAGATGTTAGCCTACCCTTTAAGCTTTCTCCCCATTTTTGATATATTTGTACCGCCCAAAATGGAAGATGGCAACATGGAAACATGTCAATTCTATTTGCACAATTGTCCATTTTCTCATTCTCATTGCACATTGAATCATATCATATAGTTTCTGATTCTTGACGTGAACAAAGGGAAGACACACTTTTGCACTCATGGCTTCGGTTCTCTTGCGTTAGCAGTCTACCCCATCACTTATGATCATTCTGGAAAATAACTAAGCACATAGGTCTTCTTCTGCGTACATATTTGACATCTGTCCTCAAAAAGGACGAGACTCGAAAATTCTCTTATTTAAGTAATATTAAATTAAAGTTTGAAATTTATGAATAATTTTCTTATTAGTTGTCATGTTATAAGATATTTTAATAAATGACGTGTAGTTTTTAAGTATGGATTAGGATAATCCATTCTATAAGGAAGACCAAGGGCTGCAGCTTTCATGAAATGGAGGAAGAAAATAAGGTTGTCTCATCTACTATGAAGAATGATTTAGTGTAATATATTATGCATTCAAAGTTATTTTTAAATTAATAAATGGGTGTATGTTTAAGATTAAAGAAAAATAAAAATATTAATGAAATTTCCTTTTGCTAATCCATAAGTATAATTAATAATGCCTTTTCTTTTCTTTGTCAAGGCATATAATCATGCTTACAATTATGATTGACTGTTCTTAAAATTGTAATATTTTAAATATGATAGAAGTTCATTTTTAAATATGTGTTATTTTAATTTAATAGTATTTGATATAAGTCAATTAATGAGGTAGTGATTTAAAGATTGAAATTATTTGAATACTTACAAATTATAAGCCAATCGTATTAACAAAAATTTACCTGCTTAATTTTGTCTATGATCCTCTCGATCGACCTCAATGTGGTAATTTTTCTTCAAAATTTGTTATATAAAAACACAAAAAATAAAAATAAAAATTATTATTAGGGATATTTGTAAGTAATTATAAGAGGATATTATTTTATATGATGATTTATGAAAATGTGAAGATCGATATTGGAGAATGGCATGCTAATTGCTAGCCACCAAGCAAACACAATCCAGAGTTTTTGACTCTACAAAATCATGGCCATCATCGTCGCTGTCTATGGCCGTCAGCACCCCCACCACCACCCATTACCGCCTGCAACCACACCCACTACAGCACACACACACACACTCACACAACACTATAGAGATATATATATATATCATCTTCATGAGTTCATTGTTTATATTCACGCCACTGTCACCCCATCCATATTTTTGTTTTCACCTTATTAATTCTTCCATTTCTGCTGCTTCCTGAGCTCAGAAAACCCATTATATGGAAAAACAAATCGAACTGAATTTCCCTCACGTTCGTCTCTGTTGAAGAGTGGACAAAAACTAAGTTAGATAATTTCAACTAATTATAATCCCACCATTTCCATTCTTTCCTTCCTTAGTTGCTGAGAAAAATGATTCTAAACATTTACCGGTCTCTCTCATTCCCTTTTCTTCCATTTCTTCGATCCAAACATATAGTGTACTGATCCAAGGAACCATACACGGTTGATTGAAATCTTTGCTAAAGCAAATTATAAAAATCTTTTGAATTCTAGTGGAAAACGGAGGAAATCAAAACTCGGACGCCAAGTTTGACATTTTTGCAATATAGCTAGCAGTAGCTCTCAGACTCTTACCAAGAATGGATCGAAAACAATGTATCTTAATGCAGATCTCCGACCAGATACTAGGCTGAACTGAAGCTCATCCAGACCACATTTTTGTTCTTCAATAGTTTCCCTAAGCAACAGTTACTCGACCACCAATAAGTTTAAAGATTTGAGTCATAATTCTACTTACTGAGAATTTACGGTGTAAATAAAGAGATATATTTGTTTAAATATATAAAATTAAGGATGAAATTAAAAATATAGATAATATTATGAATATATTATAATTTTTTAAAAATGAAAATTATTTAAGTTATTATTATTCTAAATTAAATTGAATTTTAAGTTGGTAAATTGTCGATTGATCCAATAAACTTACGAATGCTATCAAAACATTCGAATTAAGCCTAAGAATGCCTAGAAAGCACTATTAAAATTAATTTAATATATTATAAATTGATTAAAATAAATGAAAACCAGTCAAGATCTTTTACTGTAATTTCGATTAGATCATGTAAACTAGACCGGTACCAACCAAAAACAATGTCAATATAATGACCAATTATAGACATATATTGAAAATAGTATGGATTAAAAGAAGGAAGGTAGTAGATTCAAAATTAGCTTTTGATTAGTCAATTTCCAGAACTCAAAAATTCATAAAATAAACTATGGCATAGACTTTTTCAATACATTTTTTTAAAATTTTTGAATCATAAAATAAAATAATACTATATAGCTTTGACATGGAACGGGAATATTGAAATGGACTTCGTGAATTATCTGCTTCTGCAAGAAGCTTTGAGTTTGACATGACTTACTTAGATGTTTCTACTATTCTTACATTTCATGCATAGAGAAAGCGATGCTCCCCATTTATAATTTTATTTTTTTATTGGTATAAATATGAATGCATCATTGAAACATATATGTATAATAATAAAAATAACTTTAACAATTCTTCATAAAGAGTCTCGTCAAAATTTTAAATTAATTTAATATTAAATAAATCTTGAATTTTGTATAGAATATAACTTGAAAAACACGACAAGTTTAGTAAAGTTGTGTACTTTCATTAAGACAGTATTTAAAAAATAAAATAAATTGAGTTTGATTTATACTATATGTATATTATTTTTGTTTTAAAATAATTATTATATTTGAGAATTTTAGACATTAAAACAAAGTTTCCGAATACGACAAATTATTTTGGGACGGAGGTCGTATGTCCTTTGTAACCGATAATTGTTGAAGAGAAAAAGAGACCAAAATGGCTTATTGTTGAATGTGCACTTGATAGAGCTTCTTTCTTTTCATACTTATTCATTGAAAAAAAGGTCTTTATGTTCCCACAACAAAGGCTATCATGAATGTTCTTTACACTGTTTTTTTTTTCTTGGGCATCAAATTACAATGTGAAAACGAGTGTGCAAATAGTTCGATAAGACCCAACTTTTGCTTTTGAAAAAACGTTGTCACACAAATCATAATATATATGATATAACCATTTAAAACTTATAATTTACAAATGTTAGATTATCTAAATATTTTCTTTTAAGTACATTTAGTATCAGGGAAGTAACCAAAACCTTAAAATTGGAAAATACGTTGTATTGATGGGATAATATTATAATTTTTAAAAAAATATAGGAAATAAAATATAATTTTTTTTTAATTTTTTTAATTTTTTAAAGATAAAGTATATAATTTTAAAAAATCCTAGGGGGGCGGAGGTAGCACCTGCCTCCCTTCAAATCCGTATTTGCTTAGTATTTATAACTAATTTATGATATATATATGTAACACGATTGCTTACTATTAGAGTAGTAATTCAAGTTGTTTGAATTATAACTTTTATTTTGAACAAACTTCGAATATTCTAGTACATTATTTTCAATACTTTTTAATACATTGCTAAAATACAGTACATATTTACTGATTTAAGAGATATTTAACTAATCTTATTTATGTATGTTTAGAATATACAATATTAAATAAAAGTAAATTAAATATTTATTAAATCAATAGACACGTGTTGCTCTCAAAACCTCCTTTTACTCAGCAAATATATATTAACACAACTATTTAATGCATGTTGCCAATTGAAAATTCTCTCCCTTTGCTTCAAGAGGCATACTATTAACAAGTTGAGAAACGTATCAAATTTATGACAAACTTTTACCAATAAAATATGGTTAAAATCTACTCAGCATGACTAAGATAACACAAGTTCTTTAGAGGATTTATTCTTGTATCACTAACCTTAAAGAAAGTATGGAAATTAAAATAAATAATTGTTTGTTAATAGTGAGAGAGAAATATATAAGATATCAATAAATAAACATTGCATTTTCTTGTATTCTAATCTCCAAAAGGGCAAACTTTTGCAAGTATGATGCTTGGAAGTTTTCAAGATAGATTCTTGGTCTCTTTTATATTGACTAATAGGCCTACAATTTCATGTGCAAACAAAATGGGCTGCCAAAAACTCTCACAATTGGAATTTTTGGATGGAGGCCCATATTCCCTACAGTTTGTTTTACAGTAGTGGCTCACTGATGTTCCAGCCCAAAATAGAAATAATAGCCAAATGGGCCTCTTTTTGTGCGTGAGTTGGCAATAAAATTGTAATGAATGGACTTATCGTCATTTTCGGATATTCTTCTCCGAATAAAAAGATGGTTAGATCTCACCGTACACCGCTGTGATGCAGTGGCCAGTGAAAATTGGACGGTAGTGATCTGTAAGGACCATCAGCCTTTGGAGACCGGAGGCAGGCGGCATCAGCTTTGCGGAACAAAACCAAAATATCTTTTCGTCTTTTTCTTTTTCTTTTTAATCTTTCTATTCCCTACACATTTGTCGATCACTTTTTGGCAATAATCACGTACGGACACCCGCGAATTATAGCCTACGAAAGTGCCATTAGAATCCAAACAGGATTAGCTGTATGCATTACACAACCTCCTTCCAGTCTTTGTTTCTCATGTGACCACGATATTGGCTCTCAGAAAATGACACTCTCAACCCCTCCGAAATTTTCAGAACTCCGAGTCGTGGAGGATGAGTTATAGCTGATACAAGAATAATAGGACAAAATTTGAATATTTAAATTAAAAAAAAAATGACACTCTCTGCCACCCACTCCGGCCGGAATAGTACCTCAGGTGAATGTGCTTTTAGACTTCCAAACGTGTGGACAATATAGTGACGCATACCTCTAATAATTCTGCAAGACTTGTAGTGCATCTACCTTTAATAATTCCAAGAGAAATGCCATCTATGCACGCCCTTTAGGACTTCTAAAAGAGAGTTAGCCTTGAAAAGTGTATCTAATGAATTGTCCCGACACAGGCTCAAGAGCCCTTTCACCTCTTCTACTGGACACATTGACAAGAGCGGCCTCCATCTCAAGGAAAAACACCTTCTAGGCATGGAGGGTAACCGGGGCATCGACAAGTAAAGTCCCTTTCACCCTGGAAATGAACAAGGATGAAAAGACGCGAGATTTTTCTATGAATTATAGCTATGAGACACAAATTTGGTTGATTTAGAAAGTGCAATCACTATAATGATTTTGCTTTACTTTAGGAAAGTTAGCAGATTTAAAGGCGTTAACAATTGCATCATCACAGGGGAATAGTTATGACACGCAGTGAGAGACTCTTAAGCTTTTTCTTCTTCAATGAGACGATGAAGAAAGTGAGAATGTAAAGGAAATAGAGTACAGAAATGCCAGACGACATTCAAAGAATGGAACCACAATTTTCTGCCATCAACAATTGTACAACACCCCTATCATCATCATCATCACAGATATATTTATATAACAAGAGAGAAAAATTCAGAAGAATCCAAAGATTTTTACAGTTACAACAACAGCAACAATGGAAAATCAAGAAAACAAAAGAACCTAGTTCTAAAGAAAACGTAATTTAGTGTTCTTGGCCTAATTATTACTAAGAAGCACAGAATTAATATCTTTTCCTCGTTGAATCCATGAAGGAAAATGGCTGCTTTTGAAGCCCTTAAGATGATTTTGCCGTGTAAAAAATTCAGGAAAAAATGGAGGAATAAATTAGAGTAGTTCCAAAACAATCAATGTCATACCAAGAGATAAAATCCTATACACCACAAACCCAAAAAAATCCTCAACAAGCCATTCTCCGCCGCAGCTGCAGATCTCATCTCTAACCCCGGTGGGGTAGATAAGTGACTAGCCGGACCGTCAAGCCCCGGTGATTTTGCAGGCGAGAGAGAAATATCTGGTGGCTGAGCTCCAATGGTTCCACCACTAGGCTTATTCGCCTCAATTGGATTACTTCCAAAGTACTCCCTCGGCAATAATACCTTTGATATCCCAAAAATTGCCACCGGGTTTTGATCAAACACTGTTTGTGTCACCGTCGCCTGAACAATCCCACTATCAATTGCCACCGAACCATTAACTCTCGATATATTGAGTGTAAAGCTTCCCGCTCCCATGGATTCCGTGGCCAATGTGGGGTACATCGGGTTTACAATTGACTCGAGTGAGCCCAACGGGTAATATGAATGCAACACGTGAAATCTCAGCACCACTGCTTTGCGTTCTGCTGGTAAAGATTGGAACTTTAACCGAGATGGCAAGTCAGAGAAGGCTTCATCTGTTGGGACGAAAAGTGTGATCCCAGCTCCGCCTTCAGCTTTTTCAAACTCTTCTTCTACACCCGAGGCAGTTAGCATCGACGCCGCCACATTGAAGTCGTGGCCGTCAATGAGGGCTTTGGTGATGTTTAGTCCTAATGGAGGTCGAGTTTCGGAGGCCATGAGGTTGATGTCAGACGGAATAAGGAAGGAATTAACAGCAAAAATTGAGATATTGTAGGGAAGCGTTTTGATAAGGGACAGAATGGTGGCGTTGGAGGTAGAAGAGTGGATGGTGATGGTGTTGGAAATGGGGTTGCGCGTGATGTTGACAGTGCCGGAGTTGCTAGAGGCACGGCCAGTTGTCTGAAAGAGGGTAGTGACGAGCTTCCCGTTGGGTGGAATAAGGCGGAGATCAGACCAAGAGAGGTATTGAAGGAGGACATGGTTGCGGAGGATGTCGGCGAGGTTAATCGAGGATGAGGATGACGGAGAGGGAGAGAAGTGGTGGTTATTTAGATCGGAGGTGCGAACGAAGGTATTGGGAACCGCGAGAAGCGTAATAGAGGTGCGGCGGCTGAGATCGGCGGACACGGAGGTGTTGGTTAAGAGGTTGCTGAAGTCGGAGAGATCAGAATAGGAAGACAAGAGATCGGTGATATCAATGGCGCAAATGGGCATATAACATTGTGAGAAAATGAGGAAATAGAGGAATGTTACGGGGATAAAATGGGAAAAGGAAAATCTGGTAGCCATTTTCTTTCCCGGTAGCATTGGGCTGAGAAGCGAAGGCGAGAGAGACGAAGAGTGATGGGAAGGGGAGTAAGAAGCTAAGGTATGACTGTGCTACTAGCCTGGGACGGGCTACGGGGGTAAGGGGTTGGGTTGGGTGATGATGCGGTGTTGACGGTGCATGATGGAGCATGATAGTGTCTAGAAGCATAAAATATGTACGTAGATAATGGATATTCTTGGACCACTGTGAGTTTCTTGGGTAAGTAAAAACCTTACTGATTTTTTTTTTTTCTTCTTTCTTTTCACGTGGATAGGGGAATTGCTACGTGATGAAGTTGTTTTTTTATATATATAAATATCTAATACTTCTTTCGTTCCATAATATAAATAATTAAAAATAATTTTTATTATTTTAAATTATAAATTATTTAAAAATTTTTAAAATTATTTTTATATTTTTATCCTTATTTATTATTCTCTTTTTCGTTTTTTCTCTCTTTATTCTCTTGTTTTCAAGACATTTAAATAAGAATATTTTTAAAAAAATATAAAATCACTTTATTTTTAAAAATTTTAATATGGATGAAATTAAGTCATTTTACCCCATAATATAAGTCGTTTGATTTAATTTAATACATATTAAGATTCTTAAAAATAAAGTAAATTTATATTTTTTTCTTAAAAATATCTATATTTAAATATCTTAAAAATAATAAAAGAGTGGAGAGAGAAAGAGAGGGAAATAGAATAATAAATAAAGTTAAAAAATATAAAAATAATTTTAAAATCTTTTTAAAAAATTTTCAACAATTTATAATTTAAGATAATAAAAATAATTTTTAATTATTTATATTATGAAAAGAATATATTTCTTTAATACTTTAAATATTCAACTTAGGTCGCATGCTTAGTGTCTTTGTGCGTATTCGAACCCACTGTGTAATGTCTAATCATCTCTTTACCTTACCAATTACACTACGAGGGGCATAGCCCCATAAATTTATAGTTATATAATGTGAAGCTTCAACTAGAAGCTGCATAGTTCATATGGAAAGAGAAAAAAATAATGAATAAATATTCATGATTAACAATGATAGAAGTACAATCTCTGTTCATTAAAAAAGAAAAAATGTAATGACGCCCTTCTGCATCTCCTGTCGTCGACTTCACAGTGGTATGCATGAGAGGCCTAACTAGAAGCTGCGTAATGTATATATATATATATATATATATATATATATATATATATATATATATATATATATATATATATATAACGATTAAATTGAAATGAATTTTAATAAATATAATAAAAATTTATTAAATATATAAAGTCAGATAGAATTTAAAATAATATTTAAAAAAAATATATTGTGAGTATATAATATTTTTTTAAAAATAAATATTTAAATATTTTAAATTAAAATAAATTTTGAATTGAAATGAATTTGCAATCCAAACTTACCCCTAGAAGGAGAAAAAAATAATGAAAAAAAAATTCATCATTAAGAGAGAGAGGATGGGACATAATTTAATAAATAACTATTTTCATCACATAATACAAATCGTTTAATTTTATTTTATACATATTAAAATTCTTAAAAAATAAGCTGATTTTATATTTTTTCTTTATAAAGCACCTCTATTTAAATGTTTTGGAAACAAGAGAAGAGAGTAGAGAGAAAAAGAAGAAAAGAGAACAATAAATAAGGATAAAAATATAAAAATAACTTTAAAACCTCATTGAAAAATTATAAATAATTTATAATTTGAGATAGTAAAAATAATTTCTAATAATTTATATTATGAGATGGAGGGAGTAATATTTATACAGCGTGAAGCGTCAACTAGAAGCTACATACTGCATATAGAGGGAGAAAAACAAATAATGAACTCATGATTAACAATGATAGAAACACAAGCCTCAGTGCTTCACTCATTAGAAAAAAAAAAAAAGGAGAAAAAGATGTTACAACACACTTAAGAGGTCAATTATAAGCTGCATGGTGCATATATGGAGGGTTCGAACATATGACTTTTCAGTGTCCATAAATTTGAGGGCGTGATTAAAAATTTTAGTAGCACTTACAATTAATTATTTGATCGTCGTTTTCGCTGAGCTAAAATATATATCTCAAGTTAAGAACCGATTCTCATATACTATTTATACTTTTCATTTCAATCTCATGTGAAATTGGGGTTAACATGACTTCATGTAAGAGATTAATTTTTATAACTCTTCAAACTACTAAGGCAATTCGTGAGAGTACAAACTCCATTTATAGTTTTACATGTACGTGTAAGTAGATCAGAATTAAATTGAAATGAGTTTTGTAAAAAAAAAATATTAAATATGTGAAATCAAGTAAAATTTAAAGAGAGAGAATATAATATTTTGTAAGTAGATGACAAATTTTGAGAAATAAAAAATATATTTAAATTAAAATAAAAATAAAGTCGTAGTATTCATTAAGTGATTAGAGTGCTAATCATATGTTTTAACAGAAATGGGAGTCATTTTATTGCATTAACAGATATTAACCAAATTACATCTCTTATGCAAAGTAATAAATTGTACCGATTATCAAAGTTTGTAAACGATTAATGAATTTTAATTTGATTTAATCGAATGAATTCATATCATTTGAGTAAGAATTGAGTTTGAACTTAGACACTTAGAGTGTAAGATTGGGATTTTATTAAATTAAGTTGATATGAGTTTTATTGAAAATAATAAAAAATTACTATTCAATATGTGGGGTTAAAGAGAGAAGATGATGAGTTGTGACTATATGACAGTTTTTAAAAAAACAAGAATAATTTAAGTTATTATTAATTTTAAATTAAAATGAAAAAATAAAATTACAATCTAAATACACCCTTGGTATTCATCTTAATTATCACTTCAGGTGCAAGAGAAAAGAAGGGAAGACTATATATGCGTATTTAAAAAAAATTAAATGCAAAAAAATAGAATAAATTCATCTATGTTATAAAATTAGGGTAGTGTTAGAATAAAATCTTCACACTACACACTAATAAAACTCTAACTATTTTGCACAAGAATTTCTCTCTTTCTTTTCTCTCACAATTTTCTCTAATCTTTCTTTCACTAATCTTTCTTTCACAAAATAATGGTGTGTTACAAGCTTAGAGAATAGCTCTATTTATAGAGCTCTAATTAGTGGATTACATCATGGCATACATCATCTTCCACTAATCTTAATTAGTGGTGTCTCCACTAAATTGTGGACATCCATAAAAATCTTCTAATAATTCACATAAATCCATAATTAGTGGAGCCTCCACTAATTAATAAAGATTCCAATAATTCATAATACTCCCCCTTGGATGTCCATCCATTACATAAAGAATATGCCTCGTTAAAACCATACTAGATAAAAACCCAGTGGGAAAAAAATATAGTGAAGGAAAAAGAGTACACTATTCTATATGTCCATTTATTACTCCTCTTGATGAGATGATTCCTTTAAATCTTTAAACCGACGCATACCGATTTTATATCTCAACTTTTCAAATGTTGCAGTCGGTAAAGTCTTCGTGAAAATATCTGCGAGGTTATCACATGACCGAATTTGTAGCACATCAATTTCACCTTTCTTCTGGAGTTCATGAGTAAAGAAGAATTTTGGTGAAATATGTTTTGTCCGATCTCCTTTAATATATCCTCCTCGTAATTGAGCTATGCAAGCTGCATTGTCTTCATAAAGAGGAGTTGGAATACCTTTGATTGATGATAATCCACAACTTTCTCGGATATAATGAATCATGGATCTTAGCCATACACATTCTCGACTTGCTTCATGAATGGCTATAATTTCGAGCATGATTTGAAGAAGTAGTCTGCTATAGATTGTTTCGTAGAACGCCATGATATAGCGAGTATTTCCACATGTAAATAGATAGCCCGTTTGAGAACGTGCTTTATGTGGATCAGATAAATAACCAACGATCTCGCATAACCTATCAATGTTGGACTGGTTTTATTTGAATAAAATAATCCGAGATCAATTGTACCTTGGAGATATCGAAGGACTTGTTTAATTCCATTCCAATGTCGTCGTATTGGTGAAGAACTAAATCTTGCTAATAAATTGACAAGAAAAGCAATATCGAGTCGTGTATTATTAGCAAGATACATCAATGCACCAATTGCACTGAGATATGGTACTTCAGGACCAATGAGTTCTTCATCATTTTCTTGAGGTCGGAAAGGATCTTTATCCACATTTAATGATCGCACGATCATTAGAATACTCAATGGATGTGCTTTGTCCATGTAAAATCTTTTTAGCACTTTTGTTGTATATGTTGATTGATGAATAAATGTTCCACTCTCCAAATGTTCAATTTGTAAACCAAGGCAAAATTTGGTTTTACCAAAATCATTGATTTCGAATTCTCTTTTTAAATAATCAATTGTTTCTTGGAGCTCTTCAGGAGTTCCAATAAGATTAATATCATCAACATATATAGCTAATATCACAAATTTAGAACCAGATTTCTTAATAAAAACGCATGGACATACCTGGTCATTTTTAAATCCCGTTTCAATAAATATTCATTAAGACGTGTAAACCACATGCGCCAGATTGCTTCAGGCCATATAATGATTTCTGCAACTTGATGGAGTAATTTTCACGAGGATAATGTTTATATGCTTGAGCATATGAAATCCTTCGAGGATTTTCATGTAAACATCATTTTCTAAATTTCCATACAAGTAAGCAAGTGACAACATCTAATAGGCGCATATCTATCTTTTCATGTACTCGCTAAACCGATAAGATATCGGAGTGTAATAGCATCAACAACAGGAGAATAAGTTTCATCATAATCAATACCTGGTCTTTGTGAAAAACCTCGGGCTACTAATCGCGCTTTATATCGAACGATTTTACTCTTTTCATTGCGCTTTCGCACAAATATCCATTTGTAGCCAACAGGTTTTATACCTTACGGTGTTCGGACTCGCAGTCCGAAGACTTCACGTTTTGCCGGTGCATTTAACTCCGATTGAATCGCATCTTTCCATTGCAACCAATCTCTTCTATGCCGACATTCATCAATCGATATTGGTTCAGGATCATCATTATCCTGTGTAACATCAAGAGATATATTGTATGCAAATATATTATCAATAACAGTTTGTATCCGATTCCAACTTCTACCTGAAGTGGTATAATTGATAGAAATTTCAGTGTTACTTTCATCAACTTCCGGTTCTTTGTCATCGGTTCTCTCTTGGTCTTTATCATTCTTTTATTCAATATGATCTTCTGGATCATTTAATCCTCTTTTCTTTCGAGGATTTTTATCTTTAGAACCAAGAGGTCGGCCACGCTTCCGGCGTGTTTTTGACTCAGCAGACTATAGATATAATATTTTGTTCTCACTGGAACTTCAATTCGAATAGGAGCATTTATAGCTGGAATATGCGATTTTGTAACTCTTCCGGAGTCAACAAAAGCGTCCGGCATTTGATTTGCAATGCTTTGCAAATGAATTATCTTTTGAACTTCAAGTTCATATGCGCTTGTGCGCGGATCAAGATAATTTAATGATGTTGTCCAAGCAAGATCCTTTTTATGTCTGTTTTGGTTCTCCCCTAATTTAGGGAATAATGATTCATCAAAATGACAATCAACAAATCTTGTCGTGAATACATCTCCTGTCGGGGTTCAACATACCCGATAATAGAGGGAGAATCATATCCAACGTATATCCCCTTTCTTCTTTGAGGACCCATCTTTGTACGTTGGTTTTGTGCAATTGGAATATATACAAGACACCCAAAAATTCTTAAATGAGCAATATTTGGTTCCGACCCAAAAGCCAATTGCAAAGGACAGAATTTATGATAACTAGTCTGGTCTTATACGTACAAGTGTTGCAAGCATGTAGAAAAGCATGTCCTCAGTGCAGATGTTGGGAGATTTGTTTTCATTAATAATGGTCTAGCAATTAATTGTAATCGTTTAATCAAAGATTCAAGAAGACCATTCTGTGTGTGAACATGAGCTACAGGATGTTCAACATTAATCCCAATTGACATGCAATATGCATCAAAATCATGTGATGAAAATTCACCAACATTATCCAAACGGATATTTTTAATGTGATGGTCCTGAAATTGTGCTCGTAATTTAATTATTTGAGCAAGTAATCTCGCAAACGCCAGAGTTGCGAGTAGATAATAAACATACATGTGACCATCGGGATGATGCATCAATTAAGACCATAAAATATTTGAACGGTCCACATGGTGGATCAATAGGTCCACAAATATCTCCGTGAATCCATTCGAGAAATGTAGGACTTTCAGCTCCTACTTTTACCGGTGATGGTTTAACAATTAATTTTCCTAGGGAACATGCAAGTACATGCGAATTTTTCTAATGTTAATATCCTTTTATTTTTTAAAGGATGACCATGTGTATTCTCAATGATTCTTCTCATCATGGTAGATCCTGGATGACCCAACCGGTCATGCCAAATGCTAAAAGTAATAGGATCAGTAAACTTCGGTTTACTAGATGATGAATTTCAATTGTACGTATTTTTACAAAATATAGACCAGTAGAAAAAGACGGCAGCTTTTCTAATACCGATTTCTTACCCAAATGCATTTGAGTAATAAAAAGATGCTCAATCCCATTTTCCTCATTTGTTTCAACATGATACCCATTTCTACTGGATATCTTTAAAACTCAATAAATTTCTTCCGGATTTTGAGGAAAATAGTGCCTTATCAATAATAATTGTTGTTCCTTTAGGCAACAATATACTAGCTCTTCCGGAGCCCTCAATTACATTTGCACTACCGTTTATCGTATAAATATTTATTTCTCCCATTTTGAGATCGGAAAAATATTTCTCATTTTTTAGTATGGTGTGTGTAGTTTCACTATCAATAATGCATACATCATCATTAATAACAACCATCCGAACACAAATATATATATGTAAACGTAAATATTATTAGAATAGAATGAAAATGAAAATACAAAAATATCGAGGTGAGGCTTTAGTTCTTTTGGACACCGCCATCACCAATTAAATGGTCTATCCTACCGTCCGGGTGTTCAAAAAATCCGATACATCCATATGGGTAATATTGATATTAAGATCTTCAGGATCACTATCGTCATCCTCAGCATTATTTATTGGATGTTGAGAAAAATTTGCTTCCACATTTTTATTTTTCAATGAAACTTGATACAATTCAACTAAATGCTTAGCCGTACGACGCTTTCGTGACCAATGACCTTTCATGCCACATCTATAACATATATCCTCATGCTTTTCTTCAATTTCTTTTTCTTTTCCCTTTTGATCTTTTCTGCTCCACTTCGGTGGCAGTATTTCTCACGCTTGATTATAATTGTGATAAGGGAAATATCGAGCGTGTCTACGACCATAACCACGACCACGGTCACGCGCCACGGCCACGACCACGACTATAACGATGGCTTTCGCTGGAGCCAACAGCATTCACTTCGGGAGTGCTCGTAGAGCCGCTTGGTCCGGCTTCATGATTTCTCAATAATAACTCATTATTTTTCTCTGCAATGAGGAGGGCGATGAATTAAATCAGTAAATTTTGTATACCCCTTTTCTCGATATTGTTGTCGCAGGACAATATTCGAGGCATGAAAGATGGAGAATGTCTTCTCCAACATATCTTCATCAGTCACTTTTTCTCCGCATAATTTTAATTGAGATGTAATTTTATACATTGCGGAGCTATATTCATTCACGATTTTAAAATCTTGCAACCTCGAGTGCAACCATTCATACCGTGCGATGAGGTAGTACGACCATCTTCGAGTGGTCAAATCTTTCTTTTAAATTTACCCATAGGCCATATGGATCTTTTTCGGTAAGATATTCCATTTTCAAATTTTCATCGAGATGACGACGAATAAAAATCAAAGCTTTAGCCTTGTGTTGTGCAGATGCACTATTATTTGCTTGAATAGTTTCACTAAGGCCTTCAGCATTTAGATGCATTTCGCATCGAGAACCCATGACATATAATTTTTTCCGTAAATATCAAGGGCTACAAATTCGAGTTTCACGATGTTAGCCATAGAGATCAATAAATGCGTACTGTCTTCTCGGCTTTGTAACGGCGTAAACTCGTGCTTAGTCTTCCGGCTTTTGTACCGGTAGAGACTCGTGCTGATAACGTGTTATAAAATTAGGGTAGTGTTAGAATAAAATCTTCACACTACACACTAATAAAACTCTAACTATTTTGCACAAGAATTTCTCTCTTTCTTTTCTCTCACAATTTTCTCTAATCTTTCTTTCACTAATCTTTCTTTCACAAAATAATGGTGTGTTACAAGCTTAGAGAATAGCTCTATTTATAGAGCTCTAATTAGTGGATTACATCATGGCATACATCATCTTCTACTAATCTTAATTAGTGGTGTCTCCACTAAATGGTGGACATCCATAAAAATCTTCTAATAATTCACATAAATCTATAATTAGTGGAGCCTCCACTAATTAATAAAGATTCCAATAATTCATAATAATATACTAATATATATTCTTTATTAAAGGAAAAATATTACTATCAATTATTTTTTCTATCTCATTTTTTTTCCTTTTTGACAGCCCACTGAGCTAATTGGGCCTAGCCTGTTTAGCTTCCCAAACGACTTCAGCCCAATGAATATTTGTTTCTGGATTACCAAATGGAAGTAACGGAGACCCATATTTTAGATTACAAACCCAGAAGTAATAGCTGAGCCCAGTTGATAGTGTTATGAAATTCCAAAATAATTATCATTATTATATAAATATCATCAATTAACAAGAGTTAACATTTATAGACTTCTTAGAAAAAAAATTAAATTATTTTTATTATAAATTATAAATTAATTAATATTATAATTTAATAAAATAATATATAATAAGAGAACAACTGAAAAAAAATTATTTATTTATTATTTTAAAATAAATAAAGATTTCAAAAAATACTGATATCCGTACAATATCGTCTTTCTCCAATACAACATATGTTGTTTTCTTTTAATACTAAAAATATATTTACAATTATATTAAAATGTTTATAGTTTTATATTTTCATCTTCCGATGAGCCAATTCTAGAATTAAAGAAATGGAGAGGTTTTGCCATCTGTATTGGTTGGAATATTGATACAGTAAAAGCTGGATGTACATAGAAAATTTGCATTCAAAAAGTCTAGCCTCTTAAAATCAATGGGATAAAGGGAAGGGAGAATTTGATAAGTTGATTGAGTCAATCAATTTTGCAATTAATCTGGTTGGAAACTCTCGAGTCAAAAGGAGTAAGGAAGACGTCAACGTTAAACAAAGTCCAAAGCCAAAGCTAAAGGTTGGTAATAGTTCGGAGGTTGATTCATTTTAATGCGACTATGTTCGTTCACACAAGTCACGGTCTATTTAAAGATTGTGAATCCAATTTTTTTTTTTAATAAATTGAAAGACAACGAATATAAAATTGTAAATTTAACGTGATAGTTGGGATGATAAATTATCTCTTATGGATTGACTGTGACTGATTTATATTGCTGAGCTGTGTAGTTATAATGTCGAATTTAAATCTGATCTAGTCGAAGATTAATTTCTCGATAAAAAGTATTTTTAATTAATTGAATTACTATTTTGTTATTTTTATCCATTAGTCTATTTTAGAATTTTCGGATTTTTATTTTTATTTTTGGTTTGATTGGAGGTATCCTATCGCGGTGTTTATCATATACTCCCTCCGTCCCTATTTATCTGTTATAGATGAAAAATTTTGGTGTCTTTTTTTATTTGTCATATTGAAAAAAGTTAGGTGTCATTAATGTTAATTTTACTACTATATTCTTGTATTAAATAATTTTGGAAAATGACAGTGTAATAATTTTAGAGAGAAAATTGAGCAAACAAAGTAAGAAAATAGTTGTGGAGAATATTAAATTTAAGGGTACTTTTGAAATGTATAAACAAAGTTGTATGAATTTAAGAGACTAACTAATTTTTTTTAAATTGGGTAAAGTAATTAACTCTGATAGATAGATAGGGACGAGAGGAGTACTTTGTATTAATCTATAGAAATCAATTACTTCTATTTAAGTTTTCTTGAAATTCCATCTTTCACATTTTACAAGCAGTCTAGCATCATGTATCCAAAACTTTGCTTTCAATTTGAGTTAAAGAGAGGTAATGTTATTTGAATTATTCGCACTTCTTTTTTGTTGGATTTAGTCTTAGAAGAAGAACAAATAGGTCTTGAACTCTAATTTTTCATCTTAAAAAAAGGTTGTATGAAATTCGATTTGTTGCTAAACCGATCGTTTTCTTTTCTGAAGAAGCTAAACAATCGAATAAAAAAAATTATCATATTATAATTACACAAAAAATTTATTTTAATTTAAAGCAAAAAATAATAATTAATGAATTCTTCGTAATTTTTATGACACGATTTGAACAAAAATTTATTAGAAAAAAATATCACGAAATTAACCTCAAGAAAAATCTAGTGGCAAACCCTACCACCTCCTTTTCAGGTTTGAATTCAGGCTTTGCGGTCCGGAGAAATTGCTAGGTCCAAAAGATGGAACCTTTACTTGACTTGTGACTTCTATAATTTGCCATTCCGCGTTGCACCCTTTTAACTTTCTTTCTTTTTTCCTTTCTTTTCCCTTCTTCTTGCTTCTTCATTTTGTTTACAAAAGAGAGAGAGAGAAAATTTGCTAACCATTCTAATCAAAATTTGACTTCTAAATTTAAGATTTTTATTGCTAGTCTTTGTGACCAAATTAGACAGATTTTCAACAACCCTTCCTTCCAGACTTTAGTTTTATAGGGTACAAGGTTTAGGAAGCTAATGATTCTTGAATATACAGAGACATCCCACCATGGAAAAAAAAAACATCTGGTCCATGCCCTTAATGACATCTAACCTTCTGTGACTTATAAATCCTCATTCATTATTCTTCTTTCTTGTCTAAATTTTGGGTGCTTGTGGTCCTTGCAAGTTCTTTGCCCACAATCTTGAAATGACAACTTCAAAATTTAAAACAATCTCCCAATCAAGATTGGGGGAAATATATATATATATATATATATAGTGTGTGTATATATATATATATAGAGAGAGAGATGGCCTTTGCTTATATAGATAACCAACTCACCAAGATAATTTGCCCTTGACAACTTAAAAGCTATCTACCTTTAATTGAAAATGTTCCAAAAGATAAGGTTTCTCATCAAAACAGCTTTATGTTTTATCATACACCTTTTGCAAACACAACAACCATTCTAGGCCTCTAAATAATGCCCCCATTGGTACCATTTTTATTTGTTCTTGAACTAAATCTGTAGAAATACTCATATTTCTTGCATAAATTTTTGTACGCAAAAGTATTTTAATCGTTGTTATGTTACTTAATATTTGAATGTCGAAAATTCTAATATGAATCATATTCACATGAATCACATGTATTAAGAAATTACATTTTATATAATAAAAATTATACGATACAATTCACATGAAAAAAAACACACAACATTGGCGTTTAGACATGTATATTGTCACCTTCATTTGAGGTCAAGGACAGAAAACAGAGTACAAAGAATAGAACCAAGAGAACTAACGGTTGTTAATCTGATCTCTTTCCCATAACTATCGTATAATTCTTTTAAATACTAACAAGTTGGTAATCTAATCCAATCCTTCAAGTTTACTTCATTGACTCATTCTTTGTTGGCGCCTTCCGCCTACAAAGGTTTTATACTAATACTACAATAAAAAAAGTGCTTAAACATTATAATAATTAAAGAAATCGCATATTCTCATTTTTAAACCTTACTAAACTATTAATGATAATTTAATTAATTACAAACACTTCTTACTATATAATTAGTATTAGATTTAATTCATATTCTTATGTCTAGTTAGTGAAATACCTCTTATTAAGTTGATAGTTTCTGATTAAGTTGCTATGTATAGTTCAATATTAAAGTTAAGAGGATTCAGTATTGCACAATTTATACATACTAATCACAATATTATATATATTTTCAAAATAAAATATCATTAAATATTTAATTAACATGAATAATTTATTTTACATCATTCGATTTTTTCAAAAAGAATATTTTTTATCTTATAATAGTGCAGGATTTTTATAATAAAATCTTTTATTTTTTTTTAAAAAAATATGTAAGTAACGTTCCATCATGAGCACTTTAACACTTCTACTTTAAGATAAAAGATATAAATTGTGAGATATATAATATAGAATTAAAAATCAAACTCACGAGATTTGTCGTTTTTCTGGGTGGTCGTAACAATCACTTCAAGCGGTGAAAGAACAAAAGATGTGCTCCAAGTCCTTGGGCTTTTGAACAGAATCCAACTCATAATTTGTTGCTGTGCTACCTTTTGTCATTGTGTCATATGTCTTACAGGTAAAAAAAAAAAAGAAGCATATATAAAGAGTGGTTGACGGGTGGAAGGGCGCCCAAAATGGTTGGCTCCTGCCTGTTATGGTCGTTTTCTTGAAAGTTTGAAGTGGGCTAAGAACGGACCAACTTCTTATTCTTCATCTACTTCTTCCTCTTCTTTCTTCTCCTTGTAGTATTCGTCAAAGCAACAGAACACAATCTCCTATTTGTTATAAATTAGAGTCTTGAAAAGCTACTGTTTCATTCAGATTTTATAAATAGATTGGTCCAAGTCTTCTCTTCTCGCTGTTCCTCCCTCTTGCAAAGCCGCCACAAGTTGGAATCTCTTGCATGCACACAGAGTATATCTTTGTTGTTCATCTCTTTCAGCAACGCAGTTTTCTGGTACAGAGTCAGAGGTAGCAAAAATTTCTTTATTAATTAAGTTTGCTCTTGTGTTGAGAGATTGTTGCAAAGGTTGTGATGGGAGGGGGGAGGAAGATTAAGTGTTTCATCAATTTTCAGTTATTTTTTCCCCACTTATCCCCCTTTTCTTCTGGGATATCATTTTGTTTTGCTGTAGGAGTCATTTATTTGAGAGGAAACCATTTTTTCTTTCTTCTTTGCTGGTGCAAAAATTTTTTCTTGAGGATGATTTTTTTTGTCTGCTTCTCTTTTTTTTCTTTTAATTTGTTGAATCTTAAAACTGCATAGTCAGATTATTATCAAACATCTTTAATTTGATCGGCTCTAAATTTTGATTCTGTTGGAGCTTATGTTGAAAGCTCCTCATGTCTATGGTAACTACATATCTATCCAAGCATAAATACCTGTTTTAACTGTTGGTATAATGTTGTAGACAACTGGCTACAGACAAGTAGAAATCTGAATGGGTAGAGACTAAAGTAAAGGTCACAATATGTAATTGTTGGAATTGACGACTCTGGATTTTCTCCTTGATGCTTTTAGCTTGAGGACTAGCTCTGTCTTCTGTATTTCTTCTTCATTTCTCTATCATGTTCACATGGTGTTTGATTTTTGTTTCGTCTGTCATCTTAAAAGATGAGTTTTAGTCAATCTTGAGTTTTTTCTGTAAAGCTCATGATTTAGCAATTGAAATGACTTTCACACGCTATTTCTTTCGATGTTTTAGCAGGTTAGACAGGATAGAGGTGGAACTCGATTACTGAGCAGATTGAGAGTGCTCATAATATGGGAAAGAATATATACATTCAGCATCCTGATGATAAACTTGAGGATATTAATCCAAGTTGCATGTGGGGGATTATACATGCCATTGACTATCATCATTGGCGTTATAATGTCAAGAGGATGCTTCCTTACAGAAAGAATCAAGGAAGACGTGCCAAGGGTAAGTTGCTATACTTGCAAGTATCCTTATTTCTGATGTTGTATTGAAGTATTTGATGAGGCAGGTGGTAACTGGTACGACTACCCCATATCTTCATTATTACTATAGTTAACACCTGCTATGTGGAGTGTTATGGTATACAGTAATCTGTCCAGAAACAAGATTATTTCAGCCAACCTTTCATCTATCTATACAGTTGTCTTAACGAAATGTTGAAGAGGTGAAACCAATGAACATTCCGTAGATTTTCAGCTCGACTCTTTTAATCTTGGTGACATTGTTTTGAATTCTCGTCCTAAATATACAATGACTTAGGACTTGAGGAAATATTATTCCTAGTACTGTGGAACTTAATGTACAAACTAAAATATGTCTTTCAGAATTAGTAGCACTGGAATGCTGCTCTTTTGTAGGTTGCATTCACCTTCAAGATTGCTTCCGGTAGCATTCTCCTGGAAATTTCTTGAAGATATGCCATGAGTTTCATGTATTTTAATTGTTAGACTTCTCATTGCTATCATTCTTTTTATATTACATCTTTGCTTCTTCCACAAATGGATTTAGGTTCCTTCTGTTTCTGCTATGGAAGGGTGAACTAAATTTGATTTTGGAATTGGAAGAAGAGGTCTGCATTTCATATTCAAAGAATCCTTTACTCAACATGTCCTCATTATATCGAAGGCCAATTATTAAATTGCTAAAGTGAGTTTATGGTTGATGCACTAAAACATTGTGATACATAATCTTAACTTGCCTGATTTGTGTGTTCAATAATTTGTCTCCTTGTCTGCTACTCAAAACCAGTAAATGGAATATAGCTGAAGAACTGATCTTTCAAAACCGCAAAGTAGATCTTACTGAATAATGCAAAACCGGAAGAATGTATCTCCGTCAGAGTGTCTGATCACTTGTCTGTTCTTGCTGTCGATTAGTGGTATGGTTCAGCAGAATTCTTAACATGGAATTTTGATGTCTATGCCATGCACATTGATCCAGTTTTCCACAGAATATGTGGTTTTAGTGTTCTCTCTGTGTCTTATAAAACTGGCCCCTTTTTAACATAGGCCATGGAAGTCCCAAAGAAAGAGCACTTGACCATGCTTCTGGTGAACTGCAAATGCTTTTACATGAAGAGGAGAGAACTTCCCCTGTAAGTTTCAAATCTGCCTATGCTTTCCTGCCATGGTGTTAAAAATTCGCCATCTGAGTGACAGCTAATATTGCTGTAAATCTCAGGTTAATCAATGTACTAAAGAACCTACGTCAATCACTAAAAGATCTCTGAAAGCTCGTATCAAATCATTGATTGCTGATCAGACGCACAAGGGAGGGACCGACAAACACCATGGTTCAAGATCTTCTCCATCTGGATTGCAGCGGACTTATTCGTTCCACCATCTCGAACCTCCATGTAGTGAAATATGCACCGACTGGGAACATCCAATTATTCTCTTCCCTGACAATGAGGACACGGGCAGAAGCAAACGTCAGGATCCAACAAAAATGAATGATGCAGAAATGCGAGATGCAGATAGGGAAAAATTCAATAAATGGAGTAATAAAAATGCTTCAAAAAGCAAACTCAAGGAGCATACTGATGTTCTAGAAATGTTCAATGTAAAAAAGGAGTTATTTCTTGAAACCTCAAAAATTGCAGATGATGGCATCAGGAAACTCTCATGCACATTGCCTGCTTCCAAAGTGAAATCAAGATTAACTAAGTCCGGATCATTTCCCCTTGGTGATTTGTCACAGAGAAGAAGCCTTGGTCCCCGTAAACTCAAGCATAAGCAGAATGAAATTTGGTCTGCCCCACGAGAAGAGAAATTTCCCATTGGTACTCAAATGCCAGTAGAGGTACTAAATTATTCAAAGAATCTTTTATCGAGATCAGGGCCTTCTGCAGACAATAGTAGCAGCACCAGGCTAGGTCGAGCATTAAGCCTTATTTTACTGAGTACAATTGAATCAGATAAAGAAGGGCATGGAGATTTTGTTGCGCCTTTAAAAGAAAGCAAGCAAGCAGTTCAATTCGAAGGCATGAGAGGTAAGAATAAAGTTGACTCCTCTCTTCCAGTCCTTGGTGAAGTTTCTAATAGACGAGACTCGTCCACAATAGAAAAAGATTTTGCTAAGAGCTCTGCAGAGAGTACAATCAGTAGAGATGGTGATGAAAGTTCCTGCAGAAGTCATGAAAGAGACAATGTTGACTACAGAAATTCCCACGAAAGAAGTTCTTCTCTAAATGAATCACTGGACAAGTATGCTTTGCTGTTTGAGAATAATTTTGGAAAGGAGGTGAAATTACATTCTTCTAAGAGCTTAAGGTTGAGTAACGAAAATGAGATGAGATCAGGCAAGAGTGCTCCCGCTCTCTTCACGAGGATCCGGTCTCTGTCTCAAGTTGATGACTTCTATTCTTCTCTTCAGAATGTGGTACAAGGTGATGCTAATTTTGCAGATTGGCTTGCCGAGGAGACCAGTTCGTTTATTAAATGTGATACTCAGAGTGAGTCAAAACCTACACACTTCTCTACAAACACAGAAGAATATGCAAACCCTGATGACATTCAAGAGCCAGGACACCAAAATGAGACACTAGAAAGAAGTGATGGTACCCAGCCAGTTGATATTTCAGCTGAATCTGGAGAAAATATTACTGGCGAACGTGGTGCTAGGATGGAAGATCTTCCTGAACAACTTACCGTTGGTGAAAGTAGTTCCTACAGGGATCAAGAAACTAATAACGTGGAAATTACCAACGACAAATTTCTGGAACCATGTCCAAGTTCTGCCAGCGAGGATGTTTTCCAAGATGAAGCATCTAGTTTCGTGGAGTTTGAATCTGCAGAAGGTAATCAATCATATCCTTTAAATAATTGCATCTTGTTTCTGATGAATGTGAGTTTGTGATTTTAATATTATTCAAATGCCTTAAGGCTTTAAACATGATTGTCCCCTGCATGGCTAATTACCCTTGTGATTATATCTTGATGATGAGTTGGGCTCTGTAACAGCAGCCATTTTAATGATGTGCCCTTATAGAAAGAATATTGTTTCTTGTACATATCACCAGTCCTTAGAAATCAGGGCTTTAGAATAATTCTGCAACTCTTTGGAATGGTTCTGAGAGGAATTTGATTGTTTTCTCTTGGTCTAGGTTTGGAGAGTATAAGTGACCATATTGATGTGGACTCTTCAATCAACTGGGAGAATGGAATCGACAGAGGTTCATCATCATTGCTCAGTAGCATGCCAAATTTGGAAAATATTGCCATTCCTGATTATATGATGGACCTGGAGAAGAATAAACCTGATAAGAAGGATGACACTGATCTTGACTACGTGAGAGATCTCCTTGAACATTCAGGCTTCACTAAGGATGCCTTCCAATGGGGATGTTTCTGTTTGGATCAGCCACTAAATCCTTCTGTGTTTGAGGAAATGGAAGCTTATTGGCATCAAGAACTAGAATGCCCTAAAGAAGACTTATGGAGTTGTTATCGTCACCAGCTCCTATTTGAGTTGGTTAATGAGGAATTAGCTCGTTTATACGATAGGTCATCCACATATTATCCGAAGGCCTTGTCTTCTAGCTGTCATATTCGTCCACTTCCCACAGGGAATCATCTTGTTGAGGACATTTGCAGCAGTGTTAGTTCACTGATGGGCTTAAAACCAGAGCAAATGCAATCACTGGACTCTATTGTTGATCTAGACTTGAAGAAAAATGATGGTTGGATGAACCTGCAGTTGGAAAGCGAGTGTGTGGCATTGGAGCTTGAGGATATGATCTTTGATGAACTTTTGGAAGAACTTGTATGTTTTTGATATGCAATTCTTTGGGGTACTCTTCACTTCTGTACATTGAAATTTTGCTGTAACACTATTGTTTGTATATACAAAAGAAGGTATGTGGCATTCATATGTAGTCTGGTGTGAAATATAGAAGAATGAAAATTTGAGTGACCAAAACAGTCACTGAGTTAGTTTCTTCATGCTTTATATTTCTCTGGAAAAGGCAGAAAAATCTTCTACTTTTTCCTATAATGAGGCAGAAATTTACAAGACTGAGGTTTAAGGGATGAATTGCATCACAAAACAATCGTTGTTTAATTACTACTAAAATGACAATTACCGTTTAACTATAACTCTCGTAAATGTATAGTTTCACAATATAAGTTCTTCCAATAAAGTCTAAAAGTGATAAAGTAAATAAGATGCCGTGGATGGCGGAATAATCAAAATTCTTTATATGGCTCCATCCTAGGTACAGGCATTAGCCATTATCTTCATGGTCAAAGGATGCAGCCATTGAGATGTCAAAAATGGCTCAAGTGGCCAAAAATCCAGAAGAATCACCCCATTTAGATAAATATGAATGATTAAATATCAAGAAGATCGTTTTATTTATAAGATAACAACTTGTTCTAATGATAAAAAAGTTATTATTTGAACCGTAAATTTTTTCCCCGTGCCCTTCTCCACATCTTTTCTGTCCCTCCCTCCCTTCTAAAAAAAATAATTAAATATCTTGACTAATAATTCAAAAGTTATAATATAGAGTTGTTTTCAAGCCATCGTAGTATTTTTGAAACAGGAAAACTTTCCAAGATCTTGATTCGTAGTACATTTACTAAAGCAATTATAGTGCTCCATCGTGGGGTTGAGCACTCAATTTGTATTAGAACCATTCTTTTCTATTCCTAAAAGTAAAAGCAGACCTCTAAAAGGTGAAGAACTAAGAATCCATTCTTGTCTGCTCTCAAATCACACTTTGATGGTACAGATTCACTTATTTGACCCCCTTCTCTTTGCATGTATCTTACCTAAGAACATTAGCTAGGTTAATTTTAGATATTAATCATTAAAAGTAGGTTTTTATCAAACTTTAATATAAAAATTGTCAAGTTTTCAACTTCGCTGGTGTAATTTTCCATACCAGTTTGGGATTTGAAAAATGGAGAGAATTTTTTGACAGATTTTTTAGGAAAAGAAAGGGAGAGAAGTGGGGGATGGAGGATCACTCTAACCCCCATAGATAATCCTCTCTCCACAAAAGTGGAGAGAAAGGGATGGATTTCAGCAATGATTTAAATAAATTTTTAAAATGATAAATCTACTTATTTTACTCTAAAACTAATAATTTAAGACGAAAAAGTTACGTAATAAGATTATTTTAGTAACTTCATTTTTATCTTTCTTTTTTTTTTTTGCAAACTCCTAAATTAAAAAAAAAACACTTCTTTTCTTTTTTCTACTAAACTCTCAAACAAAGTTAGATATAATTTATTTTACCTCCCTTTCTTTTCTTTTCTTCCACAATTTAAAATTTCTCTTATTTCCTTTTCTCACCTAAACACCCAAATTAGCCTAAAAGAATTTTCAAATAAGTATTGGACATGACGGACCATGTAAGGATATTTATTTTTATAGGAAAATGGAGAGGGTATATGCTAAGGGAAACAAATAATGAGAACACAATTATTTTATCGAAAATTTTGTGATTTTTTTGGGGTTGAAATTGGTATTTATTTATCAGATAACAAGTTAGTAGTGGGACGAAATAATTTATAATAACAAAAAAATCATAATTTTATATAAATAAAATACACAAAACAAAAAATAAAATAATTAAACAACAAGATCTTTTGTAACTGTTAAATCAACATCCGCGAATAACTTTGGCACGGCCCCCTAAATCAGCATCCGCGAATAATTCGGAGACAACAAGGAGATCAAATTCTGTGATTGGTAACCAGGAGTAGACACACATATTGTGTAGGTGGGGCCAAGGCCCCCCTATTTTTTGAATTTTTTATTAATTATATCATATTAAATATAGATTACAAAATATTTATATTCTTAATTTCTCTTAATTTTTTTTAATAATTCTTACTAATTATAATATATTAAATTATCAATTATTACTAGTAATAATATGATATAATAAATAAAAAATAATAAACAAGTCTTTGTGTGGTTCCAAATTTTGACCTCCCAAAAAAACTTGTGCTGCGGCCGCCCTCGTTGGTAACACTAACAAGATGATCATAATTCATAAGCATCTTTCTTCCCTAGCACTATAAATAGGAGCCAACCGCTTCCCAAAGAAACTCAAGCGTGTGCTTTGATCATTTACATATCCACTTCCACAAGCTTTTCTGATATTCCCTTCTTGAAAAAAAAAAAATGTCTTGCTGTGGTGGAAACTGTGGCTGTGGCTCAGACTGCAAATGCGGCAGTGGCTGTGGAGGGTAATTCAAAATTTTCTCCAGAATTATACTTCTTTTTGCACATAAGATTGAATAATCTACTCACAAAATATCTTAATCTTCTCTTTGAATGAGTTCTCTGCAGATGTGGGATGTACCCAGATGTGGAGAAGAGCGCAGCTGTTATCCTCACTGAAGGGGTTGGACATCCCGTGAAGCCGTACGTACAAATTTCACTATGTATCTCAATGTTTTTGTTTGGTTATGATCCTTTTGATTTGGGATTAATTAAGTGCATGGATTGTAATTCAGAAGCTTGGATTGATTTTTTACTTATTGCTCTTGCAGCTATTCTGAGGGAGCTAAGATGAGCTTTGGAGCTGAAGGAGGGCATGCCTGCAACTGTGGTCCAAACTGCAAATGCAGCCCTTGCAACTGTTGATCGAAGTATGAAAGATCGACCAACCAAAGAAGCTATATATGGTTTGGTTTGTGGCTATAAAAGTGTGATAAATTTTGCAATAAGACAGCCTAGACTTCTGCAAATCTATGTAATGGTTTGCTGATGTCTTATACGGCTGTTTTCTCTTGTGTCGGTGTAAGCAAACATCCGCTGTTTGTTCTAACTTCTAAATATATGCAGAATTGATATACTCTGCTAGAAGGATACATGGAACAAATACATTAATATATTTCCTTCTGTTATGAAATCTTTGATCTGAAACCTTTCTACAATCTAAAACACTCAGCTAAACTTCTTATTTTTCTCTTCTTCAACCCATGCTTTTCCAGCAGAATTGGCTAATTAGATGCAAAATTACGATACTGTAACATGCTTAGATGATCAACAACTTAATAAACACACCGTCTTTGATCAGAATCCACTGTTATCAAATTCATTTACTAAAAAAAGATGTAACGCCTCTCGTACCACTGGTCCTCTGTTGATCGGAAAAGTAAATTATAATTTGATATTCAATAACTTTTAAAGAGAAGAGATTCGAAACGTATAACTTTATAAGAATTTAACTTTCATCGACTCTTTCAAACCATTAAACAACTCGCCGGGTAATTCACTTTTAGTAAATATGGCAAAATAGTGTCAATTAACACATACTGTTTGGACTCTCCATGCAATTCACAGCCAAAAAATTTACTGGGGTATGTTCAGAATCCTTCAAGAAATCCCCGAAGAGATGAAGTTTTGTATATCCAAAGAGTAAATACGGATGAACATTATCCTTTCTATTTGTTATCAAAGAATTAAGCAATATTTACTTTCTTTTGGTCTGAGGCTCTGAGCTATGAATCCGGTCTTTTGCTTGTTGAATTTAAGGAACTGTAGAATGAAGCTAAGCAAGAAATGCAGTACCAAACAGCCACATGACATCCCCCACCCTGACAAAAGAGAACCAAGAACGACAACAAACTGTACCTTTCCCACAACCTTTTGTGGTGCAGAATCAGACGGACTCATCACCATTCTTTTCCACCCCGAAAAAGCAGCGACGGAGTTGGGAGGTTGGCCCAAAATTTTCTAAAAACTTATAATTAACTTTAAAAATTTTAAAATTTTTTAAACTTTAATTTTTTATAAATTATGATATTATTTTTTTAATATATCTTATTGTATAACTTATTCTTTTAATCTCAAATCTCTAATTTTAAAAGTAACAAAGCATGGCGGAACCTGCAAGAGAAAAGGAAGAGGAATGAGCATGTCGAGCTTCAAATCATACTCGCTGGTCTACATTCAATAATCAGACAAAAGTCGCACACTCTCTCACATCCACCACAGAAATGATGGATATTATTGGTGCCAAAAGGAAAAGAGAATCTCTTTTTTTTTACCTCAAAAGGTGGAATTTGGGATTACATAATACACTGTACAAGCAATACAATTATAATAATTACATAAATATCACCTACAATTAAATAAATACAATTTTAATTTGTAAAAATAATCAAAAATATTACTCACAATTCAATAAAAAAATAATAATTTAATGAATAAAGTCTAATACGTAAAAATGATATTAATCTATTAAAAAAATTTTAACACAGGATTACTTTTACCGTTCAATTTTCAAATGGAAATTGTGCTACTGTGTTTTTTCCATACACGTGTAAATTTTTGCATCCTAGAATAGAGTGATCGGTTCTTAATTGCTGACACACACTCATTGTTGTTGACTTTGTTGGTGGTGGGTATTGTTTTATTATATTCCTTCGTTTTTATTTATTTATCAAAGATTAATTATTTTATATAATTTAAAAAAATATTTTTAAATTTAATATTTTCGACAATTATTTTCTTATTTTATTTGTTCAACTCTCCTTACAGTTATTATACTTTTTATTTTTAAAATTATTTAATACAAAAGTATAATAGTAAAATTAACATTAATGACACCTAATTTTTTTTAATGTGACAGATAAAAAAAGAGACTAAAATCTTTTAATTGTGACAAATAAATAAGGACGGAGAGAGTAAGTGCTGTGAACCCAACAATTTCCAAAGTATTGGACATCATGTAAGCGAATGGGGCATTCTTCCTGCCTATATTTTCTTGTTCAATTAGTACTATCATGAACAAAAAAGAAAAAGAACATAAAAACTTAATTAAAAAAAACTGCTGATGGAGACATGTGATGTTTGATACAAATCCTAATATTTTAGGAGGGTTCATTTCCAATAATCTCTCATTTTGCTCTTCCACGGTTGGAATTTCTACAATCATAAAAAATAATAATAAATTTTACATTCAGAAAATCAATTTTAATTTCAATTATACTCAATTTTCTAATGTAATGGTTTGATTAAAAATATTTAATATATTATTGAATATCAAATCCAAGTAATGATCAACTTTAGAAAAGTACGAATGTGTATGATTGAAATTGAAATTCAATTTCCGAAGTAAATTTGAGGGAGGAGTATGATTATCACAATCTTAACTTTTGGGGGCAAAATTGAAAGTGAACCAGTTTTGGAGGGGAAAAAGGGAAAGGAAAAAGTTTTTGTGACAGACATGTACAAAGCATACAGAAGGCTTAATTGTACATTTAATCCTTAAATTATTTCTTTTTGATATAGTTGGTTTCTAAACTTTATTTTTAACTTTTTAGATTATTGATTTTTTTTTTGCATAATTGGTCTCTAAACTTTACTTTTAACTTTTTTGGTCTCTTAATATTTTTACTTCGACATACTTGGTCCTTTAAAAATATTATTATTTATCCACTCTAAATGAATTCAAATTTACTTTAACGCAATCTATTCAATTTGAATAATGATAAGTTGATAATAAAATATTTTTCTTTTTTTTTAATATATGAAATTATAAAGATATTATTATTTTTAAGAATAACTATAAAACTATTGTAAAATCATTTTCTATCTCTACAAATTTTAATAAAATTTAAGACTATAATATTAAACTAAACAATCACATTTATTTTATTAGTCATTGATTATCAAAATATATACTTATTAAACATTTTTTAGTATAATAATTTTATATTTTATTTTTTTCACATTACTGTAGAATTTCATTACAAAACTAACCAAAATATAAAACTATCATTATTGTAATAATTAAAAATTGATCTTTTATATGACATTTTTTATTTTAATTTTTATTGTAATAGACTATTATATAAAACTACATTTTAATTATGTATATTTATATTATTATATATGAGTTAAAACTTTATATATTTTTTAAATTATTTTCAACCAGCACGAACTTATATTTTATATTAGAGTCAAGTTCGAGCTTGACATTTGTGAGTTTGGTTAGGTTAAGCTCAAGCCAAATTTTTTAGGTTAGGTCTAACTTGAACTTAACCAAATTGATTGTTCTACTTGTCATGTATTTATTTAATTTTTCTTTAATATACAGATATAAATGTGTCAATAAATTTCAAATTCTCCATAAAATTAATAGTCTGACTAATGAAAATTTAGCAAAAGAACCAAGTGTGTCAAAGTAAACATGTTAAGGGACCAAAAAAGTTAAAATAAAGTTTAGCGACCAACCATGTCAAAAGAAATAGTTCAGGGACTGAATATGAAATTAAGCCCATAGAGAATTGTTCTATGAATCTCATATTGAAGGAAGCATAGTATTCTACTCCACCAGTAAAAACTGGGGTTATTATTTTGGGTTCTGATATTGCAAAGCTAAGAAGGATTCAAAGAACTAAGATTTGCATCAATGGATAATAGCGATTGGTGAACTGGGGATGGCAAATCGTTGACAAGGCTTGTGTGCACGTTACTGCTAATTGGTACTCGTTTGCAAAAGGTTGTCAACCCTCTTGCTTCCCAGCTGCGTTATATGTTAGAAACAGGGTACCTACGAGCACAAACAGACAACTCAACTGAATTGAACAAGCACCGCCTATACCCGATCAGGGCTCTAACAAACGCAATTATCAAATATCAACAATGCCGACAAGGCCACACAGTCCAAATGTAATATAACTAGATAGAATTCAAACTTAATAAATAAGTCAGTAGTATACCTGAGAGACTTGCTCGCGGTTCTACCAGAACGTACCTAGCGCTGGCACTCCTCTGGACAAGCTGCACCGCAACGTACTGCACTGTTGACCGAATTACCAGTGTAATACTGGCTTGCCTTCAAGAAGTTATTCGCCCCACTCCGGTGCGATGGGTATAGCGACTCTTCTTGCAGGATAAGACGATCTCAGATCACTGTTGTCGCACACCAACTTTGATCACCTCGAAAATCCCCTCAGTTTACCGGTCCCGATAAGTCAAAAAATTATGGATAGTGGAGAGAGAACTGAAGCGGCGAATTTTCTCGCAAGAAGCAAAAAAGCACGAAAAGGGGTTTTTCCTAATGGCGGCTCTGTTCCCCCTTTTAATCTCGCCTTAGGAAAATTAAAACCCAATTCGGATTAGGAAGCCCTAATTCCTTACCAGATTTTATGTTTCCTATTCCTTTTCAAGTTAGAGTTAATTGGGCCAAATAAAAATAGAGGATCGTGAAAACATGGGCCAAGCCCGAGCCGGGCCGGGCGAGCGGCGCGCGTGTGTGGCATCCTCCATACCTTGGGCTTTTCTATTAAGTCTATAGAAAAGCCTTTTAGTATATAAAGGCTTCCACACTCCTCTATTTTTCCCATGTGGGACTCATGTCTAACATGAGTTCCCAAATGGTTAAACACCCAACTTTAACAACATTTAATTATGGATTCCCACCATGAAAATGGCTTCTACCACAATCAAAATAATCTCTAACATGTCAAGAACAATTCTCATTAATTATTTTAAGCTAACTAATCATGAGTTAAAAATTATTAATTCCCAAAGTTGCCATTTTCAACAATCCCCCACAAACCCATAGTTAAAGACTATTCAGGATTTACACAATCTACTTTCGATAATGGTACCTTCCGGTTTGAACCACTGCCTAAGTTATCCAACTTATGCCCCCACAGGAACAAATGGACTTAAGCCTTGAATGTGATGGTGTCCATTGGTAACAACAGACTATCGGCTATGGAGATAATCTTTAGGGTTGACACGTTATGGCCATGTATCTTGATCTTGTCTCATGAGTATATTCAGAGAAAACCCAATTCCCTTTAGTTGCGGCCACACAACAACACTCACATAATTGGCGATCTTCAAGGATGTACTGCTAGTATCCTGTCTAAAAGACTTGATCCCATTCAGAGTCAAAACTCTTACTAATTGTAGTAACCGCACCACAGGCTTTCAGTGAAAGGATCTAGATACAAAAGTATCAGAATTGGTGCCAGATTCACTCAAACAGCTTGTTTATACGACATTGAACTGCCTTGTGGGATCTCCACTTGGTCAGTTGGGTTGCCACTGTAAGTGAATCATTTCTGGGTTATCAGTCTCATTCTCAACCTGGATTTAAGGAATAATGATGTTTCAAGTCCCTTAGTTAGGGGGTCTGCAATGTTATCTTTGGATCCAACAAAGTCAACAGACACCACCCTTTCAGACACTAACTCTCTTATAGACTTAAGTCTAACTTGGATGTGTCTCTTAGTTTTTTTATTATACTTGGTACTCTTTATCTTTGCAATTGTGGTTTGACTGTCACAATGCACAGATATAGCAGTAACGAACTTGCTGATCATTGGCAAAGAGGACAATAGTCCATACAGCCATTCAGCTTCCGTTCTAGTAGTATCCAAGGCACATAACTCAGCCTCAAAAGTTGATCGAGTTATCAATGTCTGTTTACAAGACTTCCAGGTGACTGCTCCGCCACCTAATGTAAACACATATCCAGTGCAACCATTGCTACCAGAGTTCTTGGCTATCCAACTTGCATCACTATACCCTTCAAGTACAGTAGGGAATTTCCCATAATGCAGCCCAAGGGAAACTGTTCCCTTCAAGTACCGTAGTACTCTATCCAAGGCCTCCCAATGAGTCCGATTTGGACAACTTGTATATCTTGCCAGCTTAGATACAGAAAATGAAATATCTGGTCTTGAGCCATTCACAAGATATTGCAAGCTCCCAATAATTTGAGAATATCTTAATTGAGACACAGAAACTCCACTTTCATTCTTGAACAAAGCTACATAAGGGTCACTTGGAGTTTTAGCAATTCTACAATTTTGATACCCATATTTCTCAAGAACACTCTCAACATAGTGCGTTTGAGAAATGGTTATCCCCTCAGTTGAGCGAATCAACTTTAGGCCAAGAATCACATTTGCTACTCCCATATCCTTCATTTCAAACTTAATTTTCAAAAATGATTTAGTCTCATTAATTATCTCAATATTGGACCCAAATAGCAAAATGTCATCCACATATAGGCATAGAATAATACAAGTATTACCTTTAATCTTACAGTAAACACACTTGTTATTCTCATTTATGTTGAAGCCAAATGATAAAATCGTTTTATCAAATTTTTCATGCCACTGTTTAGGTGCTTGTTTTAGACCATATAGGGATTTAACAAGTTTTCAAACTTTCCATTCATTTTCTTTGGCTACAAATCCCTCAGGTTGATCCATATATATCTCTTGTTCAAGATCACCATGAAGAAAAGCTATCTTCACATCCATTTGGTGGATGGTGAGACCATATATGGAAGCCAATGCAATTAGCACTCGGATTGTAGTCAAACGAGCAACAGGAGAGTATGTATCAAAATAGTCTATTCCCTCTTTCTGTCTAAACCCTTTGGCAACTAATTTGGCTTTATACTTATCTATGGTCCCATTTGGTTTAAGTTTCTTCTTAAACATCCATTTACATCCAATTGTACTGTACCCAGGAGGGAGATCTACTAATTCCCATGTCCCATTGGAGACAATGGAATCCATCTCACTCTTGACAGCTCCTTTCCAATGCCCTGCTTCTGAGGAAGCCATAGCTGCTTGAAAATTCAAATGGTCGTCCTCAACATTGTAAGTGACAAAGTCACTTCCAAAGTCCTTGACAACCTTAGCTCTCTTACTCCTTCTAGGTTCTTCCAATTCCTCAATTTGAGTATTGGGACTATTTGGACCTGCCCCACATCTTTCATCCTTTCCACATGATCAGGAAAGGAATCAGATGTTAAGGCTGAATCTAAAGTAGAAACATCTTGAGGCAAACCAGTTTTCATGGGAAACACATTCTCAAAGAATGTAACATCACGGTATTGAATGATAGTGTTACAATCTATACCAGGTATTTCGGACTTAATTACCAAAAACCTCATGGCATAGTTTGTTTCCATATAACCAATAAAGATGGCATTAACAGTCTTTGGTCCTAACTTCTTCCTTTTATGTTCAGGGATTAGAACTTTTGCAAGACAACCCAACACACGGAAGTATTTTAAGTTAGGTTTCTTACCTTTCCAGATTTCAAATGGAGTTACCTCTTTATATTTATGAGGGACTCTGTTCAGAATATGGCAAGCTTAATTCAAAGCCTCACCCCACATATACTTAGGCAATCCAGAATTCAAAAGTAAACTGTTGATCATATCTTTAAATATTCTATTTTTCCGTTCAGCAATCCCATTAGACTGGGGAGAATAAGGGGGGTGTCTCCTCATGAATTATGCCATTGCTTTGGCAATATTCAACAAATAGATTAGACCAATACTCTCCACCTCTATCAGATCTTAACCTTTTAAGTTTCTTGCCAGTTTGAGTTTCAGCTTCATTTTTAAATATGAGAAACTTTTCAAGTGCTTCATCTTTATGTTTAAGTAAATAAACATAGCAATATTTACTACAATTGTCAATAAAAGTAATGAAGTATTTCTTATGATCCCTAGTCAACAAGCCATTGAATTCACAAATGTCTGTGTGAACTAAATCAAGTATTTCTGAATCCCTTTCAATTGAATGATAAGGTTTCCTGGTTGTTTTAGCTTCTACACACACTTGACATTTATTTTTCTTATCAATTGAATGTTTAGGGATCAAGTCTAAATTCATCATTCTTTTAACAGAATCTAAATTTAAATGTCCAAGTTTACTATGCCAAACATCAGTGGATTCAATGATGTGCACCATAGGATAAACAGAATTCTCAATAGAAGAAGCTTTATTCAAATCAGAAGTAAAATATTCGACTCTTAATTTAAATAAACCATCTGACAAATAACATTTGCCAACAAAAGAATTGTAGTGCATAATCACTACTTTATTACATTTGAAAGTAAATGCATAACCCTCTCTAACTAAACATGAACCACTAAGAATATTCCTACGAACTGTTGGAACATGTTGCACCCTATGAAGAGAAAGAATACGCCCTGAAGGAAACTTCAAGTCCACGCGTCCAATCCCCAACACATTGGCTATAGTTGAGTTCCCTATCTTCACAATTTTTTCTTTAATAGGCTGGTAAGACACAAAAAGCAATTTATCAGCATAAACGTGCACATTTGCTCCAGTATCAACCAGCCATTCAAGTGGCTCATAAATAGTAAAGACTTCGGGTTAACGAAACATACCTTTCATCATCATTGGAAGTAGTGATGTCAGTCTCAGCCTCAATGGTACAAACCTCAGCAAGGTGAGTACTCAAATCAGCTTCCGCTTGACTAGTATCCTCTATCACCACATTGACTTGTGCTTCAAAATTTGATCCTTGTTTGACTTTGGGCTTTTTAGACGGACAGTCCTTAGCCCAATGTCTAACCTGACCACAATTCCAGCAAGGTTTGTTCGCTTTCGGTTTCTTCTTGGCCTTACCTTTTGTCTTGTTTATGTTTTTAGAGTTTGAGTTAACCCCCACATTCCTCTGATTATTGCTCTTCTTCCCAGTAGTCACCATATGGACATTAGACTCCACAGGTACAATATGACTATTCTTTCTATGTTGCTCCTCAATGGATATTGATTTTATCAGATCGTTTAGAGAAATCTTCTCCGTCTTGTATTTGAGGGACATACCAAAGTCCTCCCAAGATTTAGGAAATTTCTCTATCATTTACATCACTTGAAACTTCTCAGGAAGTTCCATATCCGATTTATGAAGAGAATGAATAATCAATTGCAACTCTTGAGTCTGTTCAGTCACAGACTTGCCCTCAACCATCTGAAATTTCAGGAATTTGGAGACATAATACCTTTCCAGACCTTGATCCTCAGTATTATATTTCCTATCCAACTCATCCCATAGCAACTTTACTGTGTATGACTCAGAACAGTAGACATCAAAGAGAGCATTTGTCAATACTGACAGTATTGCCCCTCTGCCTACATTGTTCCATTCATCCCACGCAGCAATCTCAGCTACTCTAGGATGTCTTTCAGTTGGTATAGGCCTGTCTACCTGCACTACTGACAATAAGCTCCTCATGGTCAACCAAATTTTCATGCATTGTTGCCAACGCTTGAAATTCTGCCCTGGACCAAACTTGTTCGGCAGACCATTCAAGTCAACCAAAGGCTTATACGCAGCAGATGCAGTACCTGATGAACTAGCCATTGCACACAAACAGATAATTGCAGAATAACTTCTTGAAGACTATTAGAAACAGGGTACCTACGAGCATAGACAGATAATTCAACTGAATTGAATAAGCATCGCCTATACCAGACCAGGGCTCTTACAAACGCAATTATCAAATATCAACAATGCCGGCAAGGCCACACAGTCCAAATGTAATATAACTAGATAGAATTCAAACTTAATAAATAAGTCAGTAGTATACCTGAGAGACTTGCTCGCGGTTCTACCAGAACGTACCTAGTGCTGGTACTCCTCTGGACAAGCTATGCCGCAACGTACTGCATTGCTGACCGAATCACCAGTGTAATACTGGCTTACCTTCAAGAAGTTATTCGCCCCACTCCGGTGCGATGGGTACAGCGACTCTTTTTGCAGGATAAGACGGTCTCAGATCACTGTTGACGCACACCAATTGTGATCACCTTGAAAATCCCCTCAATTCACCGGTCCCGATAAGTCAAAAAATTATGGATCGTGGAGAGAGAACCGAAGCGGCGAATTTTTTCGCAAGAAGCAAAAAAGCACGAAAAGGGGTTTTTCCGAATGGCGGCTCTGTTCCCCCTTTTAATCTCGCCTTAGGAAAATTAAAACTCAATTCGGATTAAGAAGCCCTAATTCCTTACCAGATTTTATGTTTCCTATTCCTTTTCAAGTTAGAGTTAATTGGGCCAAATAAAAATAGAGGATCGTGAAAACATGGGCCAAGCCCGAGCCGGGCCGGGCCGCCGGGCGAGCGGCGCGCGTGTGTGGCATCCTCCATACCTTGGGCTTTTCTATTAAATCTATAGAAAAGCCTTTTAGTATATAAAGGCTTCCACACTCCTCTATTTTTCCCACATGAGACTCATGTCTAACATGAGTTCCCAAATGGTTAAACATCCAACTTTAACAACATTTAATTATGGATTCCTACCATGAAAATGGCTTCTACCACAATCAAAACAATCTCTAACATGTCAAGAATAATTCCCATTAATTGTTTTAGGCTAACTAATCATGAGTTAAAAATTATTAACTCCCAAAGTTACCATTTTCAACATTATAAAGAGAAGCCAAGAACTCCACATATGCACAGGACTGTAGTATTCTTTGATCACTTGTGTTTCTGAATTTTGCTCAATCGTCATTTGAAGGGGAAAAAATGTCTTGCTGTGGTGGAAATTGCAACTGTGGTTCAAGCTGCAGCTGCGGCAGTGGGTAAATTTTTGGCTTTTGGTGTCCAGGAATCTTTTGATAACTAAGTACTGTGTTATAATTTCAAACCCATTCTTTCTTTTTGTCTGAATTTGTAAAACTGACAGATGCAAGATGTACCCTAGTATGGAGAAGGCCACCACTGTTAGCATCATTGTTGAAGGAATTTCACCAATGAAGACGTACACATGAATTACAATTATGATACTTTTAGATAGGAAAAAAACATAGATGAAAATTTGATTATCCATGTTGTTTTGTTTTGTTGCTGATGTAGATATGCTGAGGGAGATGAGAAGAAGTATGGAGCTGAAGGAAGCTATGCCTACAAGTGTGGATCAAGCTGCAGTTGCAATCCTTGCACCTGTTAATGAAAGAATGGATGATATCCCAAATGGAGAAGCTATGCTTTAGGGGGGGTGGTGGGGTTGGGGTTTGTTGTTTTTTGTCTTGAATCTATGTTATAAAGCTTGTAATAAGACACAACCTTGATTTCTGCACATTTATTTTGGATTTGTTTGATGTCGGATGGTTATTTTCTGCTGGTTCCCTATGAAAATGTTGGTCGAGTTTGTGTTGTTCTTGTTCTAATTTTGTTGGACTGCCTTCGTATGTTTGTTTGAAGCATGCAAGTTATGGGAGAAAGCATTAATAAAATTTCTCGAGTTGTCAAATAGTGATGGATTCAGACCAGTGTTTTTGATGAATTCATTTCACTTCCTTATAGATGATGGTGATTTACATTACATGAAAAATTGCATTTTGCAATGAAAAATTTGCGACGACTGCATGACCGTCATTAATTGCGATGAATTTGCGACGGCTCGATAATAAATTTAATATTTTAAAATTTTCAAAGAAACCATCACAAAATCTTCGCTAATTACGATAGATTTGTGACGGAATTTTATAATTATAAATTAAAACTAGATAATTAAAAAACTCTTGCAAATTGCGATGAATTTGTGACGCCTTGATAATAAATTTAATTTTTTAAAATTTTCAAAGAAACTGTTACAAAATCCTCACAAATTGCAACAAATTAGTGACGAAATGTTGTAATTATATATTAAAATTAAATAATTTAAAAAAATCATTGCAAAACCGTCGCAAATTAGCGATGATTTAGCGACGACTTTTTGTAATTATACTTAATACTAAATAATAAAAAAAGTCGTCACAAAACCCTTGCTAATTACGACGGATTTGCGACGGTTCGATAATAAATTTAATTTTTAAAATTTTTTTAAAAGAACTGTTTCAAAACTCTCACAAATTAGCGACGATTTAGCTAAAAGCCGTCGCAAAACCTTCACTAATTGAAATGAATTTGCGACGGCTTAATAATAAATTTACTTTTTTAAAATTTTTAAAAGAACCGTCGCAAAGCCCTTGCAACTTAATGACGGTTTTGCGAGAGCTCGATAATAAATTTAATTTTTTAAAGATTTTTAAAAAAACGTCGCAAAATCATCGCAAATTAGCGACGGCTTTGCGACAGCTCGATACTAAATTTATTTTTTAAAGATTTTTTAAAAAAATCATCGCAAAACCCTCGCTAATTGCGATGGCTTGATAATAAATTTAATTTTTTAAAGATTTTTAAAAGAACCGTCACAAAACCCTCGCAAATTAGTGACACCCTTTTTAGCTATAGACAAAAACCGCAACGGTTTTGCGACGGTTTTTGGCCATCACAAAAAGTAATTTTTCCTGTAGTGTCAGGCAATTAATCTTAATGTATATTCTAATTGTGAAGAAGAGATTGAGTTGTCATAAGATATTATTTTAATAAATTTTTATTATTTTTTTTGCTTGAAGACTTATAATATTTGGTGGTCTAGATTTTTGAGTTGTAATAGTGAATGTGTTAGATTTTATTAATAACATCATATTACTCTTTGTATGGTTAAGATTCATTTGGTCGTAATGAGTATAATTTAGTCAGTTTACAATAAATTTTAATTTTTTTCTTTTTTGAGATTGAATTTTGATGGTTTAGATACTCTTAGATTAGAAAACATGTGATTTAGATTTGGTGCGTCTCTGTCGCTTCCCCTTCCCCTATTTTTTGAACTTCCCCTACCTTTGTCTATCTGGATCCCTCTTCCATGGCCCCTTCCCCTTCCTCTTTTATCCCCTCTATCTTCAACCCAGAAGTATTCTTGTTTCACTTGGATATTCATGAGTAATGAATTCATGGAAAAATCTTTAGTAACTCCTCACTGAGCTTTCCATTTGCTTTTGCTTTCCTTTCCTTTCCTTAACTTTCCTTGTTTACTTTTTAGCTTATATATATAGAAAATCTACAGGTTACTGACAATTTTTGCTATTTTGGTTCGTGTTCTTTGGTCATAGCTGAAGATTTTTTTGTTCATTTGTGCTGGTAATATAAAGATTACATCTTCTTGATCCATAATCTAACCTATTTGCTGTTTTTCTCTGCAAAGTATAATAAAATGGCAAATTTTCTTTTCAAATTTTGCCATATCATAATTTGTTTCTATTGAACTCACCACCATACTTGTAGTAGTTGTTTTTCGTGCAATTTAAATCAAGGACCCATTTGTTTTCGGTGATTGTTAAGTTCAAGTAACACAATTGCTTGTTGGGTACAGATGTATGTCAATATTAGTTTTAAGAACTTTCAATGTACGCTGTGTGCAAAACAGTAGCCTTCCTTGGATACTTCCAAAAAAGGCATTTGGTCTTGATTGGAAATTTGACTGATACAATTGGTGGTGCCATTAGGGTAAATTTATGACATTTTTTTAAAAAACCATAATGCAGCTAGATTTCTAGCTTAGAAAGCTAAAATCTTTGTTGCCTTTCGGAGGGAGCTGATGTTACATCTCTATTTATTGGTCTTGCTGCTGTGGTTAGTCTACTATTTCTTTCACTTTCAATAGCTGATAAGTGTGTTCATAAAAAAGATAACTGCTAATACTCCTGTGCATTCTTTAGGTGGAACTAATTTTACTACTTTTAGGTTCAGTTGCACTTATTCAGTTCTTCAGCGAGAAACTCCATTTTGCTAAGGTTTGTATTGCTTTCTCTAGATTTCTAGAATCAAGTGGCCGTGGAAACTATTTCCAAGAAGCACATGATAATAGGGCTTATTGGTGCATCATTGAATAGTAATTTTTAAATATGTTGTATCTATACATTTCTACTCTCTTTGATGATTATCCTAGCACGAGCTCTTGAATTTAAAGGAAATTGCTGCTGAAACTGACATGTACACCTAAAAGGAGGTTCTGCAAGATAAATTTATGTATGAAATCATCTTTGACTCTCTATTTATTATCAAATGTGTCACTTTGTATCACTCACAATTAATGGGATACTGTACTTTGCTTGACATGCATAAAACTGCCATATGATAGAACCAAATTGTTGTGCTTCTTTGGTTGTAAATAACATGGTCCTTTTATTTCTTTCACATGTCTTGGTTGTTTAAATTGACAATTTGCATCTAGTATCTTGCTGATCAACATGATATCCTATTATATTGGAACTAAAACATCTTGTTGATTTGTTTATATTGTACTACTCATCCGTATTGTACTGGTGATCAACATTTTGCTTATTCAAACCCACATTTTTTTGAAGTTTTGCTATGAAAAACCTTTCTTCAATGTTAAAGTTTTAGTATGTATCCTTTCTCTATCTTTTTGATAGGATAGGAAGAAAACTCTGCAGTAGGTTGATGAGCTTTTGACCATAAAAGTGGCACCTAAGGAACTTGCAGATAATATTATTAAGGTAAGTTGCACAAAACTTGATTACCAAAAAAATGCATCTTTATGCAAGAATTACCATATGCTATTTTTTTATCTGGAGTTCTCCTGCTATTGTTCTTGCATTCTTTTTTGTATCTCAAAATAATGTCTGACTCTTTAGCATATGGTTGAGTGTCTAATCGATTGCATTGGCAACTCAACAAATTGGAAAGGCCTTTCTACCAATGACTTTCACTAGCAAGGCTTTACTTGTAGCAATGGAGTCAAACGTAGCATTGTAACAAAAGCAGAATTAGTTGTGAAACCAAACCAAAAAACCAATTTAGTTCCTAGAGCTGAAGTTCAAACAAAATCCCTTTCTGGAAGTTCAAGACCACTATCACCATATCCTAATATAAGTTCTTTCATTTTTCCTCCTATTCCAGGTTTACTACAAACTTGTAGTAAAAGTAAAGAATGTAATTAGCATGGCTTGAATCCAATATGTCTTAAAAGGGTAAACCATTTCAAATAACACTGCAGATAAAGGAGTCCACTTTGGTTGATCACAGGAATGAGGACAAAGAGGTTTGTTGATAATTTTTGCTATTTTAATTCGTGTTCTTTGGTTGTAGCTAAAGATTTTTCTGTTTCTTTGTGCTGGTAATATAAAGATTACATCTTCTTGATCCATAATCTAACTTATTTGCTGTTTTTTTTGCAAAGTACAATAAAATGACGAATTTTCTTTTCAAGTTTTGCCATATCATAATTTATTTCTATTGAATTTACCATACTTGTGAGAGTTGTTTTTCATGAAATTTAAATCAAGAACCCATTTGTTTTTAGTGATTGTTGAGTTCAAGTAACATGATTGCTTGATGGCTACAGATGTCAATTGCATATTACCTTCCAATTATTGAATGTGTATATTGTTTAGCCTGCGTTTGTTGGGTCTGGAAAAAGTTCCTCTACACTGCAGGCTAGGAAAGGGAAAATTGGGGCCTTGCAGCTGCTACTAAAGTTGAGCCTGTTCCTTGACTTTGTAGATATATTTTATCTGTATACCCGATGATATTAGAAACCCCATTTGGACTCCTCCGGGAGGTTATGGTGTTAATTTAGATTGAATTATTTTGAAGAGAACTCATTAAGAGAGTCAAGAAAGAGTGACTCCTTATGTGATCTATCTTGATCATGTCAACACAGACATAGTTGTGGCTATTAGGGGGCTTACTTTTGCTAAAGAAAGTGATTTTTTAGTCTTATTTGATAACAAACTTGGATAGATATAGTTTGATGGTGGATATATGTCTATAACGCTACTTAAGGCAGCTAAATAGGTTTTTGAAAAGGACTTTGAGATTCTGAGGAATTTATTAGAGGGGGATCCAGATGATCATGAAAACTTGATCTACTAGACAAATTATTTTGTTTGAAAATTTCTTGTTGTATTATTTATCATTCAGTTTTTCTAATAAAATCAAGCATAAGTTTTATGTTTGATCATATATATAAGGAGGTGGTCTGACTAGAAATGAATGTTTGCATATACTATCTCTTATAAAATGAAGCCTATGCTTCTGAATTATTTCTTTTTTGGTTACCTCTAGTTATGCATATGTTGATTTCAAAATTTTCTTTGTTTTGCAATTCTCTTCTCTTATTGTTCTTGTGCTTCCTTATGGTCTAATAAAACAATGTCCTTCCTAAACAAATTCTAATATTACAAAAATTATACATTTCAAACTATTAATTACTGTTGTTATAGTTAATATTTATCTACAAATTTTACTAATAACAAAATTATATAAATTATAGTTAAAGACTGTCAAAATTTTCACGCTTAGCGAGAAGATATCAACTAGTCTTCTTCTAAAGCCTCTAAAGCACTAATGATAGGCCATGTAGGAGGTTGATAAAGCGAAATGAATCAGTAGCTTATTATGCAATTCAATATTAAGGTTTATCTTTTACACCATCAGAATAACTAGTTAGCATAGCACTCCTTGTTGGGGTTGGTGACCAATGTAATTGCGTGATGATCACTCGATTTCTAAGTAGCAATTGACGATACCAGCTTTGTACTACTAGTGGCCATCACAACCAAAATTTTAGGGACTTGCGAAGCCAATTTGCGTAGTGATAGAGTTGATGGTCGATGTTACTGTACAATGGCCTAATATTTAAATAGCTGATTGATGTTATCGACCATGGCATTGATATGCCAAGGAGTCATGGGTGAACTGCTAGGCATTTGCAATGCCAAGGCTTGCCTAGTGCTGAGGCTAGTAAATGAACTTGCAACACGATGACTAACTTGTTGTGGTATGAATGACGTTTTCAACTTTAGCCGTGGCGAGCTATAGGGACATAGATTAGTATTAGCAATGTTGGATCAAACGAAAAACAAACTAAGTGTTTTGAAGAATAAAGTGAGTATGAAGGAATACATGTACAGAGCTATATGCTCAAAACCTAGAGCCTCCTTTATTCACTTAAATTCCCTATCGCCATTATAAATGAGAAGGTTTAGCTTATTTACAGGCAAGCCAAAATCTCGAGTGTGTTCTAGAGAATTTTCACAAAGTCTCATGGAACACATGCTTCTAGCTAGAATCTTCCCAAAATTCTATACTAGCCTATAACATTACACAATGTTGCATGTACAATTCTATATAGATTCTATACTAGCCTAGAACATTCCATAATGTTCTAGTCTATCTTAAACTCTTTATGTACAATTCTATACCCTTCTATAATGTACAACATGTAAAATTCTGTGCCCTTCCACAATTGTATAAAGTTAGCCTAAAAGTCTTTAGAATGCTGCACGAAATTCCCATGGTTAACCTGTTGAGTTAAACAAACATAAAGGAAAACAAATAGAAAAAAACTTAAAATATGAGAATACTTTTATATAAGACTTACAATGATTGTTAGTCGTGAAACACACATAACAATGGAGAATATTATGGAGGCAAGACCGCAAAATAGCTTCTTTTTATGCTCATGGAGAACAAGTAGTGAAATGATCACAACTGTTGCAAAAACAGTGAGGATAAGAGTAAAGAGTGCCATTATCTTCACTTTCTCCTCCTTTAGGAATATCAGCACATAGATGGACTCAACTGCACCTTTTGTGCCATTGATTGTAGGCACAAACAGGTTGTTCGGTGACACGAAAGGGAAACCATACCTATCAATCCATCAAGAATATATATATATATATATATATATATATATATATATATATATATATATATATTTGCACAGAAATACTGTCACTTTAAGAAAATCAAGTCTCACAATTTTTACAGCAGACTAGACATTAATCTATAACAATCTTTTTTTAACAAGAAACAGTTGCAGCCAATCACATAATATTTATCTATTTTTTACTAGATGAAGTAACCATTCCCTAAATATGAATTACAAGTTTGTCTAAAAAATAATTGCTGGGGCAATTACGTTATGCTGAAGAGCTATCAATATATAACACAAGTACAAGGTCATACAAGTAAAAGCTTTGGTCTTACCAAATAACAAAATATTTAACTTAAACAGCTTCAAAACATGGAAATTCGGAACCTAGTGATGGATTCAAAGCAGTGTTTTTGATTGAGTTCATTTCAGTTCCTTGTGGATGATGTTGATTTAGATAATTAATCTTCTTCCAAAGCCTCTAAACAAACTAATGATAATTGACCTTGTAGGAGACTGATAAGATAACACTTTTGTTCATGGTATAGGCAACCAATCTTCTTACAAAGTCTCTAAAGCACTGATGATAATTGACGTATACCTTGTATGAGGTAAATAAGATAACACTTTTATTCAAGCTATGTATAAATCAATAGCTTATTATACAATTTAGTACTAAAGTCTATCTTTTACATGAGAAGGCTTATGGTAGCCAATAAAAATAAAATATGTGGGAAGTGAATGCCAACTCAACTTATTCTTGTGAAAAGTAAATACCAACTCAATTCAAAATAAATGAGTTGAGTTGTCATCCACTTTTCAAGGTTAAATTAGCATTCACTTCCCACATATTTTATTTTTATTAGTGGGATAGTAACTTATGTATCATACATAAGTTACTAGCCTACCACCATAAACCTTCTCCTTCTACACCATCAAAATGACTGGTTAGCATAGCATTCCTCGTTCGAGTTGGTGACCAATGTCATTGCATGATGACTCGATTTTTTAAGTAGCAATTGATAATACCAGCTTTGTACTACTAGAGGCCCTTACAACCAAAATTTCGGGGACTTGTAAAGCTAAGGATTAGCCTAGTGTTGGAGTTGATGACCGACGTTACTTTACAATGACTCGGTATTTAAATAGCGATTGACATTACCAATGCACTTGCAAAGCCAAGGCTTGCCTAGTGCTAAGGTTGGTAACCAAATTTGTGGCATGATGACTAGCTTGTTGTGGTGTGAATGACGTTTTCATCTTTAGCCATAGTGAGCTATGGGGACACATGTTGGTATTAGCAATCTCAAAGACTAATTAAAAAGATTTGTTAGTTCAACCTTATCCAAAGCAACATAAATATTAGATTGAACGTAAACCAAATTAAGTGTTTTGAAGGATAGAATGACTATGTAGGAATATTTGCAGAAAACTATATGCTCACAATCCTAGAGCCTCTCTTCATTGCATAATGTTTTAGTATATCCTAAACTCTTCATGTACAATTTTATATCCTCCCACAATGTACATCTTTTCATGCACTTCTACAATTGTATAAAGTTAGCCTAGTCTTTCGAACTGCTGTACAAAATTTCTGTGGTTAACCACTCGAGGTTCTACTTGTTTGTATACCATTCTTGTAAGATGCCAATTCATAAGCATGGCCTGTCTAGAACCTTCTAGACTTGTCCTTTATGGGCTCGTGCTAGTTTGTTCGCGTTGGTGCTCGTTTGGCCCCAGTCTAGGCACTCATCTATCTAGTTCCTAGTCTACTTTGGAACTTTACAAAATCATCTACCTCGGACACTCATGCCCTATGTTTGGGCATTGACTCTTTGTGTCCCGACTGTGCCAAAACCTTTAGAACCTCTTAGATAGCGTCATTCTGGTTCCATCGTTTCCTTTAGGCATCCATTGTCTTGTTGGGCACTTGTCTACCCTTTGAACACTTATCGTCCTATTGGCTCTTGTGGGTGCCTGTTGGCCCTTTAGGTACTCGGTATCTGACTGTTGATGTTTATTTCTACCTTCGAACACCTGCTGGTGCATGTTGTTCCTTGGAGTGCTGGCTTGTTTAGGGGTTGTTTTAGTGTGGGTCATGACATTAGGACAGTGATGGTAGAGTAACATGTTATTTAAGCAATAATAATAAAACAATTAAAAGTAAGAAAAAAATTAAAGAGCACAAAAAATTTATGTAATTCTATTAATTCAATCTATATTAAATTATTGAGATCTTTGTATCTAACTTTATAGTTGTATATTTATACTATAATTCAATTGAATTGGTTTGGTTCGCTTAAAAATACAAAAAAAAAAAAAAAGGTAAGTTTTCGGATAGAATTTCAAAAATTTTGAGTTGGGCCATAATAATTCAAGACAATTTTACTACTTTATTTGTTTTAAAATACTTGTTAATGAAATATTTTGTACACAGATTAAAAGTGTTGAAAACAATACTACAATTTGGAGAAAATTCCTATTCTACTCATATTAAAAATATGATAACTATTAGTTGGTGAAAATTCCCAAGAAGTAAGAAGAAAAAAAATTTTGAAAAGTTTTGCAGTTAATTTAGAATAAATGAGGATAAAATAGAAAGAAATTAATCATTAATTTTATAAATATATATATAGAATAAGTATTTCGAAATAAAAAAATTATGAACAAATATTTTGAAACAGAGGAAGTATAACATTTCCTAGATTGATGGAGTATCAAAATGAATCTCTTTTGTTTGTTGATAGTTTTTGACATTTTCCCCAAGCAAGAAATTTGTGAAACTGGCTTTTTTGCTAGTTTATTGCAAGTGGAATCCCATAAAACAAAAGTTGATTTGCTTTCGATACCAAAATTTTGCATAATCCACAAGCGTAAGCACAAAACGCTGCTATCAAGACCTTGTGCACAACAATGCAACGTTGACAAAGGAAGCATCGCCGTGGCATCCTAAGATTGATTACAAGTTCCTAATCGGCTGAGGGCCTCAAATCCTTGTTTGGAAGAATGGTTGGTGCTAATTCTAGCACTATCAAGTTAAAGGGACCACGAAAGACTTAAAAGACTTTTCAATGTATTTGAGATCATGTTAGTCTCCGAGGTTGGAGCAAGCTTCATGCCTCCTCTTCTGTTAATTGCAATTACCACTGATTAAAATGCAGATGGTGGCATTTTGAATATGTCATGGGACATTTCAATTACAAGAAAGTGTTATAAAATTTGCATTCTTTTTAATGATTCATTTACTTAACTATTAAGTTATTATCTTCCGTCTCTATTTATCTATCACAACTGAAAAGTTTTGGTATCCCTTTTATTTGTCACATTGAAAAAATTTATGTGCCATTAATTTTAATTTTACTGTTATACCCTTATATTAAATAGTTTTGAAAACTAAAAATTTTAGAGAGAGAATTGAGCAAACAAAGCAAAAAAATAATTGTAGAGAATATTAAATGTAAGAGTGCTTTTGGAATGTATAAATAAAATTGTATGAATTTAAGAAATTAACTAATTTTTCTTAAATTGTGTGAAGTAGTTAATTGTGACAAATAAATAGAGATGATGAGTAGCTTATAATTAGGTTGGCGTATCTAGAGTCAAAAATTGATGAAATGGATGCCCCAAACGAATTGCCAGCCGTGGGAAGTTTTGGGTCTAGTCATGATATTAGAGGCTAAAAAGGATCCAATTTAAATTTCTATGAAGATAACTACTTCTATGGAGGAATTGGTTCAGATGTACATGGATGAGATTATTCAGTTACACGAAGTGCTAGTAAATATCGTATCAGCTAGGGACACCAGGTTTGTATTGCGATTTTGAAAAAGTTTTAGCAAGGCAATGGGAACGACTATCACTCTCAACACTGCGTTTCATCCTTAGACCGATGGACAATCAGAGCGGACGATTTAGACTCTAGAGGATATGCTTCGAGCATGCGTTTTGGATTTTAAAGGTAGTTGGTGGAATTTTCGTATAATAACATCTATCAGGCTAGCAATAGTCTGGCTTCGTATGAGGCTCTTTATGGTTGAAAGTGTAGGTCACCGGTATGTTGCGATGATGTGGGTGAAAAAGTTATAACTGGTTTAGAATTGGTGCAATTAGCATATGAGAAGGTGTAAGTGATCCGGGAAAGATTAAAAGTAACTTAGGATTGTCAAAAAAGTTGGGCAGATAGCAAGTGGAGGACTTTAGAGTTTCAATGTGGAGACAAGGTGTACTTAAAGATCTCTCCTACCAAAGGTATGATGAGGCTTGGCAAAAGTGGGAAGTCAAGTCTGCGGTATATAGGACCATATGAGATACTTGAGAGAATTGGTGAATTAGCTTACCGGTTAGCGTTGCCACAGGCATTGTCGAAAATTCATAGCGTATTCCATGTATCTCAGTTGAGGAAGCATGTGTCGGATTTGAGTTACGTGTTGGAGGTATCGCCTTTGCAAGTGCGGGAAGATTTGACTTATGATGAGGTGCCGATAAGGATTGTGGGTAGGAAGTTGCAGGTTTTAAGGCGAAGAACCATTTCGTATGTCAAGGTGCAATGATCAAATCACTCAGAACGTGAAGCAATTTGGGAATTGGAAGAGAAAGCTCGTCAGAAGTACTCGTATTTGTTCGATGGCTCAGGTGTGTAAGATCCGAGGATGAAATTTTTCATAAGGAGGGTGGAATATGAGCCCCCAACTCAGCTCATTATTGGGCCTTTCTTTTTATAGATGTGTTGGTAGGCTTAGCCCATGTATTTAGGGGTTATTTTAATATATGGGGCTAGTTTTGGGGTTATTTTGCAATTAGATTGGTAAGAAGGTCATTAGTCTAATAAGAAAGATTAGTACGTTCTGGGGCTAATGTCGTTGTTTTCTGGCAAACAAGAACCTTCTATAAGAGACATCTTTGGAGAGAGGGGAAATCAGCGAGAGAGAAGAACCCGGTGAAAAGATTATGCCAGAGGTCTCGAATCTAGGTAAGTTCTTCGATATTCGTGCTTTGGTTCGGGTTAATTTATGTCTAGGGCTTGATTATTGTCGAATTGGGGATAAGGGTTTGATTCGGAGATTAGCTAGAAGTGTGGCAATTGATTATATTTTGGATTCTTGTAGGCGATTAGATACTCCAGTTGTGGATTGTGGATTGATTGGTCTTTGAATTTATCTGGTAAAGAATTTATGATTTTTCTAAGTTTTCTGACTTCCTGATTTTTGAATATCAAATTATGAACCTTTTGTCAATGAATGTTATTTTCGTATTACTAATCGGATTGAGCATGATGTATGTTTAATGCTTTAAGTATTGTGGTTGTGTGGATGAAATTGTGCAAAATGAATTCTGTTTTGAGTCAGTATTGTGTTATGGAAATTGATTGATGTTTGAGTTGGTTTTGGGGGAATTCTTAATCTCTGTTATAAGACCCTTGGCTATGGAGATATAATACATAATTTTCAATTATAAAGCCTTTGCTAGGGGGATACAATATCTAGTTTCAATTTAGACCCTTCTCCTAACGGGATATAATAGTTAAAAGCTGATATCAGTAAACCGAAACCTTACACTCAAACATGTCTCAGATTCTATAATATGTTATGATTCTGTTATATTTTGGGTGTGTGCGAGTTTAATTATGCTTTGTTAAAAACTTTGTAGTTGGTTGCTTTCGCTTTTCTTGCTTTTTGGTTAGGGTATTGTGATCCTTGAAAAACCCAAAAAACTAGCCAAATTGTACCCTATTCTGCTCTGAATTTCGGAATCATTTTGTCAGTCCCGAGCAAAGTCGGTGCCGGCTTTGGCTCCATTACCCTTACCCGGCGCTAGTTTCTCGCTGACGCACTCAACGGCAGGCTTCCCTAACCCAGCACTGGGTCCTCTCTGTTCGGTTCCAGTGTCGATTTTTCTTCTATTTAGGCGTTTGTTGTTCCTTTGATATGTTTGACATTATTTTCATTGAATAAACAACACCGGTTTGATATTCAGGTGTCAGTTATGCCCCATTCGATTCAGTACTGGGTAACGCTAAAAATTCATTGTTCCTTCTTTCCTCCTCTTATTTCCTTGTATGAGTTTTCGAGATCTTCATATTGTGTGACCAACCCACTAAGAAGATGTTCTGAAACCCCATAAGTTGGGTACTACAATAATTTGAAAGCTATTTTGAACAATATTTTTATAAATGTATATGTATATGTAGCATGCTCAATCTCAAAAAAGCTATAATTTCCTTACTGAGCTAGTGATGTCACCCCTTTTTTATTATCATTTTTTCAGGACATCAGTTAGACGAAGAGGAGTTAGACGAGTGGTTTGAGGAAGACTTAGTGTAATAGTTGTTTGAAGGTTTCTGAACCTCCCATTTTACTTTCAACTTTTCGATAGTAGAATGATGATAGATTTTGTTAATGTTAAAGTGAGAACGTTTCTCAGGTTATATTGTGATTGAAATTTGAGAAATTTGTATTTTGAGATTCGATTATAATTTGGATTGGTTAAACAATTTTGGGAGTTATCCATTATGTTCTGTTATGAGTTCGGTATTCTAGTTTTAGGGTGCTGTCAGATTATCCTCAGATTCGGGATGTGACACTTTTATTCATGATATAGGCAATTAATCTTCTTCCAAAACCTCTAAAGCACTGATGATATTGACATAGGCCTTGTAGAAGGCTAATAAAATAACACTTTTATTCATGCTATGCAAGGAATAAGTCAATAGCTTATTATGCAATTTAATACTAAGGTCTATTTTCTACACCATCAAGATGACTGGTTAGCATAGCACTCCTTGTATGAGTTGGTGACCTACGTCATTGCACACTGACTTTTAAGTAGCCATTGTAGACATTAGCTTGTACTACTAACTAGGGGCTTCACAACCAAGATTTCGAAGACTTGCAAAGCCAAGACTTAGTCTAGTACTGGAGTTGATGACCGACATTGCTTTACAATGACTTAATATTTAAACACTGATTGACATTAACAGCCTTGACATTGGTATGACAAGGAGACATGGATGAATTGCTAGGCACTTGCAAAGCCAAGGCTTGCTAGTGCTAAGGTTGGTAACTGAATTTGTAGCACGATGACTAGTTTGTTGTGGTGTGAATGACATTCCCAGCCTTAGACATGGTGAGCTATGGGGACACATGTTAGTATTAGCAATCTCAAAGACTAAATAAAAAGATTTGCTAGTTCAGCCATATCCCAAGCAACAGAAATGTTAGATTGAACGTAAAACAAATTAAGTGTTTTGAAGGATAGAATGACTATGAAGGAATACTTGTAGAGAACTATATACTCACAACCCTAGAGCCTCTCTTCATTACATAATGTTTTAGTATATCCTAAACTCTTTACATACAATTTTATATCCTTTCACAATGTACAACTTTTCATGTACAATTCTATGCCCTTCCATAATTGTATAAAGTTAGCTTAAAGCCTTTCGGACTACTGTACAAAATTTTTGTGATTAACCACTTTAGGTTCTACCAGCTTCTAGGCTGTTCTTGCATGGGTACACTCTCCTTTATGCCTATTCATTAGCCTCGCCCATCTGGAAACTTCTAGACTTGTGTTTTATAGTCTCATGCTGGTTTGTTTGCCTCGGCACTCATCTAGCTCCAGTTTATGTGCTTATCTATCTAGTTCCTAGTCATCTTTGGAACTTTCCAAAGTCACCTACCTTGGACACACATGGCCTATGTTTGGGACATTGACTCTTTATATCCTAACTATGCCAAAACCTTCCAGAACTTCTTAGATAGTGCCAATTTGATTCGGTCGTTTCCTTTAGGCATCCGTTTTCTTGTTGGGCACTTGCCTACCCTTTCGACACTTGTCGTCCTGTTAGCTCTTGCAGGTGCCCGTTGGCCCTTTAGGCACTAGGCTTCAGTCTGTTGATGTTCTTTTATACCTTTGGACACCTACTGGCGCATGTTGTTCCTTGGGGTGCTAGCTTGTTTAGGAGTTGTTTTATTGTGGATCGTCACATTAGGACAGTGATGGTAGAGTAACATGTTATTTAACAATAATAATAAAAAGTAAGAAAAAAAAATAAAGAGTACATAAAATAAATTTATGTAGTTCTACTAATATAACCTATATTTACAAGGAATTTTTTTTTTATTTCTTTATAAGAAAAAACTATGGAGATTTTTATATCTAACTTTATAACTGCATATTTATACTATAATTCAATTAAACTGGTTTGATTCGTCCAAAAATACATGAGAAACAAAATGTAAGTTTTCGGGTAGAGCTTCAAAAATTTTAAGTCGGACCGTAATACCTCAAAACAACCATTTTAACATTTCTTAGATTGATGGATTATCAAAATGAATCTCTTTTGTCTGTTGATAGTTTTTATCATTTTCCCCAAGCAAGAAATTTGTGAAACTGACTTTTTTGCTAGTTTATTGCAAGTGGAATCCCATAAAACGAAAGCTGATTTGCTTTCGATGCCAAAATTCTGCATAATCCACAAGCGTAAGCACAAAATGCTGCTATCAAGACCTTGTGCACATCAATGCAACGTTGACAAAGGAAGCATCGCCGTGGCATCCTAAGATTGATTACAAGTTCCTAACCGGTTGAGGGCCTCAAATCCTTGTTTGGAAGAATGGTTGGTGCTAATTCTAGCACTATCAAGTTAAAGGGACCATGAAAGACTTAAAAGACTTTTCAATGTATTTGAGATCATGTTAGTCTCTGAGGTCGGAGCAAGCTTCATGCCTCCTCCTCTGTTAATTGCAATTATCACTGATTAAAATGCAGATGGTGACTTTTTGAATATGTCATGGGACATTTCAATTCCAAGAAAGTGTTATAAAATTTGCATTCTTTTTAATGATTCATTTACTTAACTATTAAGTTATTATCCTCTGTCTCTATTTATCTATCACAATTGAAAAGTTTTGGTATCCCTTTTATTTGTCACATTGAAAAAATTTATGTGTCATTAATGTTAATTTTACTGTTATACTCTTGTATTAAATAGTTTTGAAAAGTAAAAATTTTAGAGAGAGAATTGAGCAAATAAAACAAAAAAATAATTATAGAGAATATTAAATATAATAGTACTTTTGGAATGTATAAATAAAATTGTATGAATTTAAGAAATTAACTAATTTTTCTTAAATTGTGTGAAGTAGTTAATTGTGACAAATAAATAGAGAGGATGTGTAACTTATAATTAGGTCGGCGCATCTAGGGTCAAAAGTTGATGAAATGGATGCCCCAAACGAATTGCCAGCCGTGGAAAGTTTTGGGTCTAGTCCTGATATTAGAGGCTAAGAGGGATCCAATTTAAATTTCTATGGACTAACATTTGGCACGATGAATAATGGTAATTTAGTCCAAGAAGGCAAATCGCTTTCAGGGCTTGTGTGGAAACTACGCATTCCGACGAAATCTGCTAATTGGAACACGTCTGCAGAAGATAGCGATCCTCTTGGCATTTGCTTCCCTGTTGCATTATATATTGAAGACAACTACTCCACAAGGAACTCGTACTCGAGCGTGCTTTGATTTTTTGCATTTGAATAGCCAATCTAAGCTTTGCTCAAATTTCTCTTGTTTATCTACACAAAAGATGTCTTGCTGTGGGGGAAACTGTAACTGTGGCTCAGGCTGCAGCTGCGGCAGCGGGTAAATTCTTCACCAAGTTTGGTTTTTTTCTTCACCATGACTTGTTGAAAGCTTAGTATTGTGTGTAACTCTAAATGGCTTCTTTCTTTTTCTTGATTTTTATGTGACTGACAGATGCAAGAACTATCCTGATGTGGAGAAGGCAGCCACAACTGCCATCATCATCGAAGGGGTTGCACCGGTGAAGATGTATGTGTGAAGTAGACAGTATTATTAATAGGAAAAGCCATAGATGAAAACCTATCTGTATTAAATTCTGGTTTGTTGCTGATGCAGGCTATCTGAGGGATCTGAGAAGAGCACTGGAGCTGAAGGAGGACATGCCTGCAAGTGTGGATCAAATTGCACTTGCAACCCTTGCACCTGTTGATGGAATCTGGAATGACTCCCCCAAAGCAGTTCTGGTGTAATATTATTTGTAGGGGGAAAGATGCGATTTTTAGTCTTTGAAAGTATGTAAAATAGCTTGAAGAAATAAGACCGCACATGATGTTCTCTTATGCACTGTAAACTTCCTTTCTGTTGGTTTGAACTTTGAAGCTGCCCAGCTTCAGAGGGTCAATTTGGTGGATGCTTGGGATTTTATTGGAGCAAATGCATTAATAGAGTTTTTAATTTCGGACTTGTTTAACAAAATTAAATTTTAGATTATGATTGGTTGGGCTCTCTAGTAGAAGTAAATAAAGAGGAGAAGTAAATAGAGATATAAGTAGGGGGAAGTAAATCACGAGAGAAAATAAAAAAGTGTAATTCATGACAATATTAACTATATTTTTTATATTAAAAAATTTAATAAAATAAATAATAATAGATAAAATAGTAAACTAAATTAATTATTTTATCTCTTTTTCTTTTTTCTTTCCTCTCTTCTTCCCTTCATATCAAACAAAATAAAAGTAAATGCTATTACTTCTTAGTAGAAATAAAGGTGCCTCTCTCATTCCCTCTTCCCTCTCCCTCCGCGAACCAAACATAGGCTTTATAGATTGAAATTTTTTAAATATTTAAATATTGAATTCTAAAAATTAAAGTGTGGAAATTGCATTCTAAAATCTAAAGTATGAATTTGAAGTGTGAATTAATTATAATTTAGATTAAATATAAATAATAATAATTAGATGAATATTCAAACTTATATAAATTTTAATTTATTTAAAATTTATAATTAAATTTTAATACATTTTAAGCAATTAAAAAATAATAAAAATTTATTATTAAATATCTTATTTAATTAAATATTTAATATTAATTATTATTAAATATACTTAATAACATAAATAAATAATTTTAAATATTTAATTAAATTATCAAATAGCCATAGTTGAATTCTATTCTAATCTTCCCTGCTAAAAACTTCTCATAACTTAACGGCCAGGTTCTTAATTGCTTGTTGACATTCATTGCTCTTGACTTTATTGAAGGTGGCGTATTGTTACATTATAAGTGCTATCAGCCAAGAATTTTCAAAGTATTGGACATCATGTAAGCAAATGGGCATTCTTCATGCCTATTTTCTTGTTCAATTAGTACCATCATCCACAGATAGAAAAAGAGCAAAAAAAAAAAACTTAATTTTAAAAAATCTGCTGATGGAGACATGTGATGTTTGACACAATTCCTAATATTTTTGGAGGTTCCATTTCCAATAATCTCATTTGCCTTTCGATGGTTGGAGTTTCTGCAATCATATCTTCCATATAAAAAAAATATAGATTTTACATTTAGAAATTCCAAGTAATGATCAACTTTAGAAAAGTAAGAAGATGTATGATTGTGCTTGAAATTCGCTTTTCGAAGTAAAATTGAGAGTTCTAAAAACAAAGAGGAGTATGATTATCACAATCTTAACTTTTGGGGGCAAAATTGAAAGTGAACCAGCTTTGGAGGGGAAAAAAGGGAAAAGAAATTTTTTTTATGCCAGACATGTACCAAGCATAGAGAATTGTTCTATGAATCTCATATTGAAGGAAGCATAGTATTCTATGTTGACAAAATAAGGAGAATCAAAGGACAAACTAATCTAATAAACAAGGAAGACTACAAAATTTTACACGAGGAAACTTCACAAAATATTTTTCTCACTTAAAAGCTAAATGTTTCACAAAATATTTTTTCTAATGCTCTCTGCCACTCTTAAATCTTCAGACACCATTCAACCTCACTTCACTCGATTACATAGATAAAGCACTCTGAAGCCACCTATTTGTAGATGGCTAAATCGACATATTCGAGGCTTCCTAGAAACTTCATGCAATTTGTTGTAGGAGGTGGAGGCTTGCAAGTAGATAGTTGGTAATCTAGACCTTTCCTCTTGAGATATGCTAGAGCAAGTCCATGGCGGTGGAAGGTGCTGTAAAGTTTGCTGATTCTAGATTCTTCAGGGTAGCTTGATTTTTTCATTTGGCTGCAAGTTGCTTGCTATCTTCTAAAGCTTTCCCTGTGGCGATGGACTTGCTGCTGCAAAATTTGACTCTAGATTGTTAATTTCTTGCTATCTTCTAGAGCTTTCTCAATAGCAATGACAGTTATTGTCTTCTTAATACTCTCCCTCAATAACTGCTTTCTTATTGCTTCTCATGAAATCATATCAAGTTGCTGTTGAAATTCTTCTAACTTTATTCCATTGAGACATTTGGTAAAAATATATGCAATTTATTCTACGCTCTTCATATACTTCATTTCAATTTGACCACATAATACCTTTTTTCGCACAAAGTGATAGTGAACCTCCACGTGCTTTGTTCTTATATGGAATATAAGATTCTCTACTAAACGTATTATTGATTGATTATAACAGTATATATAGTTGTACTGCCTTATCCATTAGTTGGTGAAGATTATCCAAGAGTTGTAGTAGCCACAAGCATTCTTGAGCTGCCATTGTTGCAACATGATATTTTACCTCCGTACTAGATATTGACACGGTTAGTTGTCTTTTACTGCACCAAGAGATAACTCCAAATCTAAAAATGATAGCGTATTCAGTAGTAGATCGTTGTGTATCGTAGTCACAAGCATAGTCGGCATCATAATATCCTGTCACTTGAGATGTATCTATTTTTTTATACAGTAGGCTATAGTGTATAGTGTATTTTACATACCTTAGTATCTTTTTTACTGCATCAAAATGTGGCTTCTTTGGTATTTGTATGAATTTGCTTACAACTCCAACTGCATATGAAATATCTGGCCATATTAGTGTTAGGTATATTAAACTACCCACTAACTGTCGATATATTGTCCGTCTTCAAGTTCTTTGCCATCAGTTCAACATAATTGAACATCCATCTCTATTGGAGTAGAGAATAGTTTGCAATCAAGCATGCCATATTTTTGTAGAAGATTTTGTGCATACTTTTGTTAGCATAAAATATCCCATCATTCGTTTGTTCTACCTCTAAGCCAAGAAATTTTTTCAATTCTGTCAAGATTCAAGCGTGCCTGTCGGAGACAATACAAACATATCTTTCATACACCACATATCTCTGGAATAGTCTAAGAAACTATCCCCAACTCTCATTTGATTCATCATCGACAACAACAAAAGCCAGGGAAAAACGTGATTATTAGCATCCCAAGTGCTTGCAATTAACATGACACTCTTATATTCCCCTCTTAAATGGGTATCGTCGATTGAAATCATAGGACGACAATACTTAAATCTGTTGATTGCTGGTTTGAAAGCCCAAAATACGAACTTGAAAATATTTGTATCTTTGGCATTGATGTCGTGGTTTTTCCATTGTACTTTTGTATCGGGATTTGAATCCTACAATGCCAACATATACGCTAGTAGTACTCTGAAAGTAGAGGATCATGTGCCATATAGAAACTCAACAGTAGCCTTCTTAGAATACCATTATTTTCGATAAGAACATCCAACTTGGAATTTGTCATGTACAACCCTTAATATGATGCTGACACTTGTCTCGGAGTCATCTCTAATAAGGTACAATATGTGTTGTGCAATAAATTTATGGGATAAATTTCGATTGTTGTTGCATATGATCCTTTAGAGACAAGTGTGCTCGCCATTCCAAACCGCAATTTCCCATCGTCTAGTATTGGCTTTCTTAATGATTCGAACGTACCAAGCACATGGATTCTGTTCAGTGTTATTCCTGCAAGAGGCAGTCTAAATCGTACTCTTACTTTTAATAACAGTGAACTCGTAGCCCTTCTTTATGTGTCATAATCTCATAGCATGTACTGCTTCTGACTTATTCCGGAACCGCATTTTATGCCTTAACTCCTAATTTTCTATTGTCCATTCGTCAACACGCAGGTCATCATCGGCATAGAAAAAGTCACCTTTAGGTGCCCCGTGATTATATCTTGGAAACTTCTGTACGTATGCATATTTCTTCCCTGGACTGGTATCTGATGCACTGGTTCTGGTGGAGGATGAATTGATGTGTGTCGATGGCTTACGTTATCCTGGTCACTATCGCTACTGCTGTTGGTGTCATTCTGGCCCATGTCATCGGTGTCGATTCTATATTCTCCGTCTAAGGCTGGTGGTCTGTCGATGTCGGATGTTGGTCCTAGTGAGTCCATAACTGTAGCCCCATTAATTATTAGTTGCTCATCAGCTTGCCTTGTTTTTGGCTCATTTAGAGGATCAGCATTTGGGTAGCTCTGTAGGTGTGGCAATTGATTCTGAATGGTTGTTATTTCCAACCTCTCTTGTTGGAGTAGCAAATCTGTGTAGAAACAAGTATGGGGCATTTGTTAGGCAGGAATGACGTTGACGGTATGGAAATGCTAGTATCAGCTTGAGGAACTGTTGGCACGCTGTGTCGTACATCTAAAATGGGCTCTGTCTTTACATAAATATGTACTCCACCCTCCTTGAAAATGAAATGCAAAGTCCAAACGTTATCTATATCGCTATTATTCTGTAATGTAAGTAAGCCCCATTGAACACGGTCTCCATATACCCAAGGGTATCTCATGGATATATCCAATCTAAATGATGTGCTATTAATTCGCATGTATGAATAGATTTTGTCGACAATCATGCGGAACGATATTTTACGCTGTAAGACTCGCCTCTTTCTACACGGGACGGCAAAGCTTACTGAACCGCCTACTTCGTATGCGAGCATGAAATCCCAAAAGAAGCCAAGAGCTAGTGGTGTTTCAAGTGACATAATGGTGGTATTTGGAAAAAAAATGAAATTTAGTGTGACTATCCCTGGTGCATTTGTGTTTGGCAACTAGGTCTAGTAGTTTTTTTCCATGAGAATGAATGAAGTGGTTGCTAGATTGAATGGAGCTATATAGGCAAATAGGACGCTACTATGTTAATAGCGTCCTTTGATCCATGTCAAATCTGAAGTACACACAAATCTCGTGTATCTTGTTTCAAAGCGATAATCTTTTGTCCGAGGTAAAGAGGACGCAACCAACAATAGCGTCCTACTATGGGTACTTCCAAAAAAAGTAAGAGAATCTCTGGAAAAGCAAATGTGGTTGGAAAAATTTTCAGAAAGGCTGTAAGAGGACGCAACTGACGATAGCGTTCAATGTGATATGGAATCCAACTCTAGATACATCCGGGATCCATTTGCAGATACATCTGGAAAATGACTGACCATGGGACATCGAAGGACGCTACTACTAATAACGTCCTTCTTATAATTTCACGAATCTCTGCAAAAAATGAAAAGTGATAGTTTTTTATGTGAATATTTGAAAAAATGTTTAGGACGCTATCTTGAACAGTGTCCTAATATGCCTATAAAATTCCAAGCTTTTTATGACTGTCTAAAATTATGAATGTTCAAGACAGCGTTCTATATCTTGACAGTTTTTCTTTGACGCATGCGTTCGATGGCTCTCTTTTATGTTCTTAAAATGAATAAGATTTCTTTTTTTTAAACCACACGAGAGACTTGGACACTTGCGTCAAAGGCAGATTATCAAGGCATGCTTATAGTATAACTCCGTTGATGATTGTCTGCTATCAAGGGTGCTAAAAAATGTTTAGGTAATGCCTAACGTTTTATGCACAACAACTTGTAGTCTCTTTGTTAAGTTGCTTCTGCATCATTTTTTCAATATGCTTCGGCGCACAAAAAGGACGACTATAATTCGATTATACATCTTGATGACCAATTTGAGGCCTTTCTTCAATAAATTGAATATTTACAGCAGTTAATATTGATATAGGGATTGATCAGCAAAGTTTCAAGCTCATCAAAATCGCACTTCCCTTTTTGAAAAAGAGATGGAATGATACTCTAATTACGGGGGGAAACTTAAAGGTTTTCATAATTATTTTAAAATAATGTAATGTAAATATAATTAACATAAAAGTTATAACCACATGGTTCAATAATAGTGTTACACAATGCTGCACAAGAAGATGTTAGACGCTATTATGTCTAGCGTCTTTCTTAGTAGGACGCAATCAGTAATAGCGTCCTTCTTAGTAGGACGCTATTAACGATAGCGTCCTTCTTCATCCTATCATTTGAAAAAATATTTAGAACTGGTTCAGTTGTGCCCATAACGATCGTTTAAAAAAAGAAAAATAAGACAGTTAATAAAAAAGCCCATAACGATCGTTTGAAAAAAGAAAAATAAGAATATTATGATAAAAATGAATAAAAAGGTGCAAGTATTTTAAGTCAAAATACAGAAGCCTAACAAAAAGTTACTGTACATAGAATAAATGATATACAGAATAATAAGACAGTCCGAGGACAGAGTCTATGTGCCGCAGGGTCTGGGTTAGACAACGCATTTGGGCCTCGTATGTCTGTCTGCTGCATCATGTGCTTCCTCGACAGGTACAATGGGATCTCCCTGTTCTAGTACTACCGGATGATAATAACACGGTCGTCGCCCCTGCCACTAAACTCTAAATCCTGGCATATCCTGATCATCAATCACTGCACTCGGTGGTATGGACTCCGTAAGTAGAACCTGCACGGACGCCTGCATGACTAGCCCTAGTCCCATATCAGAAGTCTGCGTCACTATGTCTAGCCCCTAATCTGTAATACTGTCCACCTCATCCTCCATCGACGGTGAAAGGCAAGTAGTGCCAAAGATTAAGACATCTGGAGTCTGGGCGGCTGGCTCTCTAGATGGTCCCCAATCAAACTCCCCAGTTGGTCCAATTAGTAGTAATACGAGATCTGGTGCAACCTCGAATGCAACTGGTTCAATTGGGGCTGTACAGGCCTGCCTACCACCTCGACGCTGACACGGGATAGCCCGATCCTCAACCCGAGCCTGAGGGCCTCTAGTGGCTTCCTGCTACGGAATTGCGGGTACATCCGCTTCTGGAACAGGACGTGTAGCACAGCTAGTAGGGTCAAACCCGGCAGCAGTAAGAGAAAGAATGTACGTGTCCCTGATATGCTCGAAAGCCGCCCTCGAATATGAGTCAGCCGTAACTAAAGCCTCCGTGGCAATAGATATAGCTCTGTAAAGCCCATGTAACTATAATAGTTATACAAAAAATATATATATCAACATAAATCAAGTAAGAATGATAATGATAATCGATAGTAAAATACAGATTATTGAATAATGTACTTACCATGACTGTGTATCTCGAACCAATCATCTAGTAGCCGACGACCTCACCCCCTGGTGGGGACGGATTACCAATCCACCACCTAATCCTCAATCGGTACCAAGATGGATAGTCCAGCTCCACATCAATCCTGAGAGCCCCAAGTATGACTGTCTACTGTCATGAACCCCACAGTACTATAAACGATGAATGGTGATGAGCCCAATTAGTCGTGTGATTCTTCCGAGTACTAGTCACGTGTAACTCAGCATAATACTCACAGCTTTGAAGAGTGAGCTATAACATACCAAACTGTCGAAGCACAAGGTCAGGGTAGTGGAACTCTACAACGTCCCAATAAATGAGTGGAATCCGTGACCGCCAAATGTCTGAACCCTCCATGTATTTGAAGGCTTAAAATGGCAAAAATAATGAAACTGAAAGTATGTTAAGAAAACGAAAATTTTACCTTTGTGATGAAGTAACCCTCTTCGGATTGGTGTAGATGTTTGTATAAGGATATTTGAGACTAGTAGCTCACGTCCTTACAAACGTCTACTGCGTCTCATCCACGCAAAGCTTTCGATATTCCAAAATGGTGCATGTAGCACAGCCGGTGAAGGCTTGAAGTTTGGGTTTTGATTAACTTTTTTCAAAGTTGGAAAAATGGGTTTGGCTTCTGTGAATGTAAAATGAATTACGCAGAGATTTCTTTTCCTGCTTCTGTGAATTGAAAGCTAAAAAATAAAAAACCTTCACAAACGTCCGCTCCTCTGCAATCCATATACACACCCCGAGAGAGAATAATTTATCTGCGTGAAAACATCTTTCACGGAGAACAACACGGGATTCATCCCGTGTTGTCTTTTTTTAATTTAATTTAATTAATTAATTAAAAATTTTTTACAAATTTTATTTTACCTTGGTCTTATTCATTGGGCCCGATAAATAATTTATTCCTGGGCTTGAACACTTATAAATAATAAATCTCAATTATTTATTTTTTGAGTTTTATTAAATAGACCAATAAATAATAATAAGCCTAAATAGACCAAATAAAATTTCATACCTTTTATTTAGTTTCAGATTAATTTTCTAATTATTCAATCTGAACCTTAGACATTGAATAATTAATTAACCATTTAAACTAGATAAAATAAATACTCGCTTTCGGACATTTTATTTTATTCTAATTCAATAATAAATTAGACTAATAAAATAAAAACCTATAATTATCAAGACCAATTTCTTAACCAAAATCTTTCATGATTTAAGGGTCATTCCGGGGACCAAAAGACACATCGCTTTGGCAACTAAAATGATCAAAATACCCCTACTATATAAATAGTTATATTTTACATTTTAAATATTTTCTAATATTACCATAACAAAATATTGACCCTAAGGACAATTATGCGTTAGCAAAATCTTCGACCTATAGGTGTAATGACTAAAATACCCCTCTACGCATCGCCATGCAATTAGATAGGAAGAATGTACTAACGCATCTCTAATAGACATCTATATCCTTAGACCTCTAGTCCAATGATTCATGACTCCTGGAATATTTTTACGTTTCAAGAGAGTTACCCTAAAGTAAACATCCAAGTTATGCTCCACAGGACCCTAGATAATTAGATCATTTGAACAGTCACAAGGGGTGATATAGTGTAGAAGTTATCTTGTACAAGTCTGTCTTAACTAACTAGTCACATATACCCAATATACAAATATATTGGTTTTACGAAAAAACCTCAACTACAGTATATAAAAGTATATGTTTCTAACTTCGTTGGACTACTAACTCATACTCAAGCGGTAGAGTATTAGTCCACGCTATAGCAGTAGCAGTCTGGGTTTTTTTTATATGGTACTTTTAGAAATCACTATTATAGGTCATGTTTTACGTATTCGAAATACGCTCATGCTATGAAGTGAGTGGACTACTCGCTGACTAAAGGTAAGCCATTCCCCATTTGAAATTCATAACACAATAACCTATACATGATGATATTCCCATTCTCATTAATCGGTTAAGAACAAACATTTATGTGTTAAGTAACCCGTGATTCATACCTTAGTGTGAAAGACCACCATTCACATGGATCACTTACTTAAATACAATGGGTCATTTCCAAACAAAAAATTGTGCACAAATAAAATGTAAATTCACAAATAAATTTTGAGAATAAATTCTTTTATTAATAAATTCAATAATTACATCAGATAATCTAGACTAGAGGGCATATATTCCAACAGTATCTAGTTAGCATGAACTCTAGGTCTATGGCATCATACGGGCACCAAATAAACTGACACAATTTGAAAACGTTTAATTAAAACACTAAAATGACAGTAAAGTAATAAAAAAAAATCTTTCAGAAAATTTCAAATACTTACGTTATGGTCCTGTATTAAGTCTAACTGATCTCTGTATGTAACTAGAACTTACGTCGGCGTCCGATGTAGCCATAGCCACACGTTCCACCTCGCACCATACAGTGCAAATGGAGGTCTATGTCCTGGCTCAACCCTATCAAGGCATAGGACATGGATATGCTCCCAAGCCTATAACTACACAGAAAAATAATACAAGTTCATCAAATTTTAGTACGATTTTACTAGAGTCTAAAGCATCAAGAGTAATTAGAATAGAAAAAATAAAAATAAAAAATTTAACCTAAAGCAGAACCATAGAACCACAAATCTCCCTCGCGGCAGGGTCAGTTGCCTCGCAGAGGCATTTGTACATCCACGCTAGAGCCGTACTATCCCAGCTAAGTTGACCACAATAATATAAGTCCACAAGGAAAGATAGAAAACGAAGGGGCAGCAGATGACCTGATTTGTCCAACAGAATCATACTATCGATAAGAAAAAAAATGAATCCTCGTGCCCTATACTGCACCTGTGCATCGGAAGTATCATCTGGAAAAGGGAATGACAGGTGCTCCTTAAGGGCTGACTTCTCTTAGCCGGTCACCCCTAAACTGGGTATTTAGAGGTCGAAAGCCAAGAAACATATGTATCAAATCCATCCATATTGTCCAAGGGCGCCCGTAAACCTCTCCAATGATCGAGTCACCATCAACTCTAAGTCACCACAAAATCGCAACATCCCCTAGCGTGATGGTAGCCTCTCCTATCTGTAGATGGAAGGTATGTGTCTTGGGACGCCACCTCTCAACTAATGCAGTCATAAGGACATGATCTACATGAAGATGTCTAACTCTACACACTCTCCCGAAACCAGCTAGATCGATATAATCCATTACTCGAGGAGGGAATGGAATTAGCTCTCAAAAACGAGAATCGTAATGTCTAAACGCTAATGGTATCTCACAAGTCTCAGAATACCGTGACCAAATCAATAAAGATCGATGCCTATCCTGCCTAAATATCAAACCCTCGTAAATAGGTTCGGGGACAGTATCGCCACATACTCGATCCATCCTAAGGAATACAAGTATTAGTACTAATTTCTACATCCAGTCACTAATTATTTTAATTAAATAGCGTAAGACAATAATTTATTTACAGTCAAATTCTTTCTTAATTTTTTTTTACTAGACAAAAACTGGACATTCAAATTTGTATGAATGAAGTAATAAATATGGGATTGATGACGTAATTATATAACAATTTAGATTAATTAACTACTTTTAATATTGCACACCAATATATCAAAACAAAATAAAATACAAATAATTTCAAAATTACCTTTTGATGAATTGAAAAGATAGGGATGAACAACATTTTCAAAATACTTAGTAAATCGATGTTGATATAATAGTTTTTTTAAATGAATATAATAATTTTTTTAATGAATATATTTATTATAGAAATAATAAAGATGTATTGAAGAATAAAACTATATAATTATAAAGGACAAAATTAGCAATTAACTAATACATTTGTGGCTTTAGTACTCAAATATCACATTTAGGGAGAGTAAATGACGTTTTTTCTAATAACAAAAATCCAAATAAAATTGTAATAAACTTAGCAAAAAATATGTTATATTATCCTTTTATTTTTCCCAAACTAAACAAACAACATTTCATCAAACAAATAGAATAATGCCAAACACCAATACAAAAAAAAAAAAAAAACCAATTCCGCAACAAACAATGCCAAACTAATTCCGTAAAAATAGGATATTGCCTGAAGACACATTCACCATTCCTTCTCAACACACAATGCCAAACCAATCAACATTTAGGTAGGGTAAATGACATTTTTTCAAATAACAAAAATCCAAATAAAATTGTAATAAACTTAACAAAAAATATGTTATAGTATCCATTTATTATTCCTAAACCAAACAAACAACATTTCACCAAACAAATAGAATAATGCCAAACACCAATACCAAAAAAAAAAAAAAAAACAAAACAAAAATTTAACCAATTCCACAACAAACAACGCCAAACCAATCCCAAACTAATCCCGCAAAACAAGATACTGCCTCAACACACATTCACCATTCCGCCTCAACACACAATGCCAAACCAATCAACAAACAAGAAAATTAGAATTAGCAAAAAAAAAAAAAAAAGCATTCCAACAAGCCAAACAAATTCTGCAAAAACCACAACAATTCCCTTATTCCGCCACTACACACAATCACCATCATCACCAATTCTCACAAAACAAAATTCATACTACAAATCATCACTCAACTAAACAAAATTCACATCTCAAACCCATTAATTATCACCAACCAATGCCAATTGATTCATAAAAAAAGTTCAAAAATTTAGACCAAATACCTCACTACCTACAAAATACCAACCACAGGACTCTATCGCCAGAGCAACCTCGCCGAACTGGTGTCAGAGATGCCGAAAGAGACAGCGAACAGTTGACCGAAATCGATGGCCAATAGCGATTGAAAATGCTGAAAGAGACAACAAACAATCGCCGGAGGTCTGTGCGGTACCGGAGTTCGAGCGTCGCGGTGAAATGGGAGGAAGAAAGCTCGGTGAAAATGAAAAGTTGCAGAGACTGGAGGAAGACGATGAACAGGTAGGACACATTCGCTGATAGCTTCCTAACTTAATTAGAACGCTATCACGGAGAGCGTCCTAACTAAATTAGGACCCATTAGGACTCTCTCCGTGATAACGTTCTATTTTAATTAGGACGCTATCGACGAATGCGTCGAGGCCATTTTAGGACAGTTCCTCCGTGCAGGGGCCAGTTGAAGATGAATGGCCCCATTCGGGGCCATTCTGATCAATGGCCCTCTAGAAACTTCTAGACTTGTCCTTTACGGTCTCGTGCTGGTTTGTTCGTGTGGGCGCTCGTCTGGCCCTAGTCTAGGCGCTTGTCTATCTAGTTCCTAGTCTACTTTGGAACTTCTAAAGTCACGTACCTCGGACACTCATGCCCTACGTTAGGGCATTGACTCTTTGTGTCCCAACTGTGCCGAAACCTTCCAGAACCTCTTAAACAGTGCCAATTTGGTTCCGTCATTTCCTTTAGGCATCCGTTGTCCCGTTGGGCACTTGCCAACCCTTTGGGTACTTATCATCCTGTTTGTTCTTGCGAGTGCCTGTTGGCCCTTTAGGCATTCAATTTCTGTCTGTTGATGTTCGTTTCTACCTTCGGACACCTGCTGGCACTCGTTGTTCCTTTGGGTGCTGGCTTGTTTAGGGGTTGTTTTAGTGTGGATCATGACATTAGGATAGTGATGGTAGAGTAACATGTTATTTAAACAATAATAATAAAAAGAATTAAAAGTAAGAAAAAAAAATTAAAGAGCATATAAAATTTATGTAGTTCTATTAATGTAATCTATATTTAAAAGTAGGAAAAATTTTCATATTTCTTTATAAGAACAAACTATTGAGATTTTTATATCTAACTGTATAACTACAAATTTATATTATAATTCAATTAGACTGCTTTGGTTCGCTTAAAAAAAATGTAAGTTTTCGAATAGAGCTTCAAAAATTTTGAGTCGGGCCGTAAATACTTTGAGACAACCATTTTAACATTTCCTAGATTGATGGAGTATCAAAATGAATCTTTTTTGTTTGTTAGTTTTGGACATTTTCCCCAAGCAAGAAATTTGTGAAACTGACCTTTGTGTTAGTTTATTGCGAGTGGAATCCCATAAAACGGAAGCTAATTTGCTACCGATGCCAAAACTCTACATAAACCACAAGCGTAAGCACAAAATGCTACTATCAAGACCTTGTGCACATCAATACAACATTTACAAAGGAAGCATCGCCATGGCATCCCAAGATTGATTACAGGTTCGTAACCGGTTGAGGGCCTCAAATCCTTGTTTGGAAGAATAGTTGGTGCTAATTCTAGCACTATCAAGTTAAGGGACCACGAAAGACTTGAAGACTTTTCAACGTATTTGAGATTATGTTACTCTCTGAGGCCTGAGCAAGCTTCATGCCTCCTCCTCTGTTAATTGCAATTACTATAGATTAAAATGCAGATGGTGACTTTTGGAAGATGTCATGGGACATTTCAATTCCAAGAAACTTGTTTTATATTATCTCCGCTTCACAATATAAGTCGTTTTAGACTTGAAATTTTTTTTACAATATAAATTATTTTATAAAATTCTATAAGCATTTATTGTTTTTTTTTTCTATTCTATCTTTCTCTTCAATCTCTCTCTTTTTCATTAATTATGATCTAACTTTTTCCAATTATTAAAATTGACAAAGACTTAATTAAGAGTGTTTTTGAAAGTTTAATTTTAAAATTATCTAAAATCTAGAATTCTTAATTATTGTGTATAAATGTAAAACAACTTATATTGTGAGAAGAAGATAGTAAAATTTGCATTCTTTTTAACAATTCATTTACTCAACTTTTGAGCTATTACCTCAATGTTAATCAAGCTAGCTTTTAACTAGGTTGGCTCATCAAGAGTCAGATGTTGATGAAACGAATGTCCCAAAGGAATAGCCAGCCTGGAAAATTTTGGGTCATGCACCTAGTCCTGATATTAGAGGCTAAGAGGGATCCAAATTAAAGTTCTATGGAGTAACGTTTGGTGCAATGAATAATGGTAATTAAGTCCAAGAAGGCAAATCGCTTTCAGGGCTTGTGTGGAAACTACGCATTCCGACGAAATCTGCTAATTGGTACACGTCTGCAGAAGATAGCGATCCTCTTGGAACTTGCCACCCTGTTGCATTATATATAGAAGACTAACAACTCCCCAAGGAACTCGTGCTTGGGTGTGCTTTGATTTCTTGCATTTGAATATCCAATCTAAGCTTTCCTCAAATTTCTCGTGTATATCACAAAAGATGTCTAGCTGTGGGGGAAACTGTAACTGTGGCTCAAGCTGCAGCTGCGGCAGTGGGTAAATTCTTCACCATATTTGGTTTCTTTCTGCACCATGACTTGTTGAAAGCTTAGTATTGTGTAAATTCTAAATGGTATCTTTCGTTTTTTTTATTTATATGTAACTGACAGATGCAAGAACCACCCTGATGTGGAGAAGGCCGCCACAACTGCCATCATCATCGAAGGGGTTGCGCCGGTGAAGATGTATGTATTAATAGGAAAAGCCATAGATGAAAAACTGTGGGTATTAAATTCTAGTTTGTTGCTGATGCAGGAACTCTGAGGGATCTGAGAAGAGCACTGGAGCTGAAGGAGGACATGCCTGCAAGTGTGGATCCAACTGCACTTGCGACCCTTGCACCTGTTGATGGAATCTGGAATGACTCCCCCAAAGCAGTTCCCGGGAAAGATGTGACTTTTAATCTTTGAAAGTTTGTAAAATAGCTTGAAGAAATAAGACCACACGTGAGATCTGATAAATCATGTACTAGATTTGTCTCATATCCTGTGGTTTGTGATGTTCTTGTGAATGTTCTCTTGTGCCCTGTAAACTTCCTTTCTGTTGGTTTGGACTTTGAAGCTACTTAGCTTCAAAGTTTCAATTTGGAGGATGCTTGGGGTTTTGTTGGAGCAAATGCATTAATAGAGTTCCTAGTTTTCTTCAGTTCTGAATTCTCTGATTCCAATCTTCCCTTGCCAGAATCATAACGTTTCGAATTGAAAGTGAATCAATCAACAGTACTGAGAACATGATCAACAATCATTTAAAATGATCATCGCCTTTCTGTATACACCATTTGTGAAGAAAGAAATTAAGGGAATTTATATCTTCTCCTAATCACCACATTTTATCTGTGTCCCTTGAGTTCTGTAATCAGTTCATTTGGTCAGTTCACTCTCTTCTTCTGTAACCAGATCGATTTGTTGCAGAACATCCTATATTTTGTTTCCATTGAGACAAGTTGCTACTTTGATCAGGAATTACGTTCAAGAATCAAATAGAAGCCTTCCAGCTAGATTCCTACAATTACAAACAGAGTTACTCTTAAGTATCTGATACAAATTTGAAAAACTATTTGCTGATATCTTCCTTTTTATCTTTTGCAAATGCCGTCAAATTAGCTTAGCAGCACCTCTACGTTAGCAGTTGTCATTTGAGTCCCATGGCGGCCAAGATCAGCAGAAGAACTATTCATATTTGAAACGCCATAACAGCTGTCTTTCCTTGTAAAGGGACACTTTCTTGAATCAATAAATTGCTCTTGTTTACATCCACTAATCCAGGTCCTGAAAGCAACAACTTTAATTGATAATTTGTTTTCCTGTTAAAGTCAATTCCCTGATAAAGATATTTTCTGTCATGGACTAGAAAGGGTCCATGATGAGCCTGAATATTTAGGTATCAGAATAGTCTCAAAATGGGTCATTTCTCTTCAACCGATCTAAAAGAGTTTTAAAATAGTCTATTTCTCTTCAACCGACCTAGAAGAGTTCTAAAATGGTCTTGGCGCTATTGCTGTTAGCGTCGCTGTTGATGATAGCGTGCTGATGGGATTCAATTTGAATTAAGTGTGTCCTACTATTGCTGATAGCATTCAACCCGAATTGAGTCCTAATTAAAATAGGACGTTATCAATAATAGCGTACAAACTATTTCAGTGCTTGGGTTGGTTGAAGAGAAATGACCCCTTTTGGGGCCATTCTGATCAATTACCCTCTAAAATATAAATTATGATCTTACCTTTCTCTGCAGGCAGCAACTTGAAATCAGTAGTAGAGCTTGCAGAAGTCACCTTAGGTTGGTTGAGCATGAATGAATTATTAGTACTCTGATCCTGCCATTGAGGTACTAGCCAAGTTGAGTACTTGACTTATAGTAGATCCAGAAGACTAGGTTCAATCCCTGGTGTCCAAAAAACCACTCTTTATCTACCATATTGTAACTTAGGAGAGGCTCCTCTCCAGTTTTGGAAAATTTGGAGATCTTTCAGTCTTTCAAGAATAAAAAGGCACGTTATTAGCGTATTAGTGGTTAATGGCTAAGATTAGATTTTTTTTTTTTTAATCCTCCTTATCTCTTCCTATTTTTTCTCCAATCAACTCTACACTCGGTTAACTTCTGTTTAGTATGAAAAAAGAGGGGGAAAAAAAAAAACAAAACCAAATTATCTTATTAAAACTAAATATACAGAAGCAACTCTTGCCCAAGCAAGTCACAATACAAGAAGGAATCTTATGCAATTCGATTCGAACTTCACAGTATTTCTACTTTCAATTACTATAGACATCCTACATGATTCAAATTACACTGAAAATGAAAAAAATTATAATACTATTTGTTTATGTAGTCAGGAAGCCCAAGATTTTACTTCACATTTAATTGGCATAGACTCTAGTTATCCAACCAATTCTTTGCCCTTGGGTTATCAGGTTGATAAACTTTTTCAACATTTGTAAAATCTTTTATATTATTGACACAGGATCATGGAGTAGATTTTGGTCTACCTTCACGTTCTTTAAGTTATACTCAACTTTTACAGGTTCTTACTTTTATTAACTCTAAAAATATTTTGACCTTTTTAACGATGTTATCTTATTCATAATACTTTAGTAATGTTAATTACACATATGGGTTGCGGTTGATGCAATGCAGGAAACTATGAGTCAAAATTTGTCATTTATTCCTTCTCAAAATTCAAGTTATAGAACAAGAAATAAGGTTTATTTGATATAATATTTGTTCTCTTTCTATACAGTTCTTTCATTATATGAAATTTGTTGAAAATTTATACTAGTTTTCCTTAATTTAGGACACGCATTTTGGAGATGATCAAATTGGCGACTACGTATATGGTAGAAAAGATTGAGTTTCAAGTTTTGTATTGGTCACGAGCATTTCCAAACAAGCTCTTGAAGATTTCAAATTTCTATTTACATTTTGAAATAAGGATCACGCTATCTATCTTTGACTTTGATGTTTTGCATGAGTTTTGTATATTATCCTTTTTCACCAAAATTTTGTATATTATCCTCTTTCACCAAAAGACTATTCTTAATTTCAATTTCTATTTGCTTTGTTGGCATAGACATTTCTAAGTGAATATAGTGAAGGCATTTTAGCATAATACTTGGCAATACTTGAATAAATTATTTTTGCATTCTATTGACTTGGTAAAATTATGTGGAAAAAGAATAGTTCACCAAGAGATCTAGTAGTGCTTTGTAAGTTCTAATTTTTAAATTCAATAGCCCATGTCAGAGAATAAGCAAATACAATACATGCAAGGAAGCTAAATCACTAGCAGTTGGTGGTCAAACAATATACCATAACAATGGCGAAAGGTGGTCGAGAAAAATTCATCTCCAAGCCTGTTAGTTTTCTAATCTTCTGTAGCCTTTCTATCAACAATGCACTAATCAAGGACCATGATACTAACCCCACGTTCGAAAACAAGTTGATGTACAAATGCATGTAAACTAGAGGATAGAGTGCCAAATCAAGGAAACCATCATTCAGAACTTGCCCTAACAAAGCTTGCTGCCATTAGGCACGACAATGATATTCATGGTATTAAAATTATTATTACAAAAAGCAAACACCATATTGACTCTGCAGACTAAATTTATATAATAAAAGAGAAGTGTTATATGCAAAATCTTAAGATATCTACTCATAGCACTGTGAAACTTCCATTCTTGTGATTTATATTTTCTTTACTATTGTATAAAAAAAATAAAAATTCGAATTACCACCTTTTGAGCAATTTTTAAATTGTTGTCCAAACTTTGACTTATTTTCCATTCATTAGCTAAACTGTCAATTTTTTTTCTACTTTACTTTCTGTGTTTTTTAAATCTTCAATCAAATCACTAAAATTTTAATAAACAAGAATGCATCTCAAATTCTTGTATATATCAATGGAAGCTGAACTCAAAATCAAGAATGCTTATGTATATAGAGAAGATATTATTTTCGGACTAATGTACAAAATTTTTGTCGACCGAAAAAACCTCCCACAATTATTAATTAGAAAATATCTCCCCATATATACCATCCCTCATATCCAAATAAATCCAAATTTACATAATTTGTTTGGAGAGTATCTGTTGCAGCTCTGTTTCAAATTCATGCCTAACATTTCTGCCAAATGACTTTGTGTCTAAGAAATAACTCTCCCATAATGAGAGAGAGCATAACCTTAGGTGGCACCTACCAACATAATATCATCTTTAGCCTCCAATCTTATCAAGATGTTTTTGTCTAGCACAACATGAATTTACAATAGTGGGCTATCCAAAAAAGTTGTGCTCCTGGCAGAAGGCATATGAATTGAGATAAACTACTAGATCAATAGATGATCATACTCTTACTTTGGTTGGAACATCAGCTTGATTACTATACCATCAGACAAACCCTTGACTGGCCTCAAAGCCCGAACATTAGACATAAGTGGCAGTTTGGAGCTACCGTCCATTTGTATAGCATTATTCTTCGGCACTTCAAGCTAGCATACAACTTTCCCATCCCTTGAACTATTCTCTAAAGGTTTTGCAGAAATTCCTATTTGTGTCTATGAGTAAATTATCCCTCTGAATCTTTGTTCTGTGCTCAATTTCACATAATTTGTGTGTGATGGGTTAAGAAGGATATGGAAAATCTGAATATGCAAATTCAAATAGAACAGTGACTACCTAGTTTTACAGTCTGCGACTTTGTTTTAAGTAAGCACAAAAATATAAAAGCACCAATAAATAAATGAAAGAAAATACCTTCATCTAGCACTGATGTTTTTGCCTTGGAACCCGACTTATGGCTTTGATCAACTATGGGGATTGGTCTGACGAAGCTAAAAGAAATAGAGGATTCAAACTCTAGAGCTAAGAATCTTTTTTCATCTTCAACATAATTTGAATCATGTAGAATGTCTATAATAATTGAAAGCAGAACTCGTGTGAAGTTTGAATTGAATTGTAGAAGAATCCTTCTTGTCCTGTGACTTGCTTGGGCGTGAGGTGCTTCTGTAGATTTAGTTTTAATCAGATAATTTGGTTTTTTTTTTCCCCTCCTTTTTTTCAAACTAAAGAGAATTTAATGGAATGTAGAGTTGATTGGAGAAAAAAAAGGAAGAGACAAGGAGGATTTAAAAAAAAAAAAATTTACTAATCCTAGCCATTACACTAGTGTGTCTTTCTATTTTTGAAGGTTGGAAGATCTCTAGTTTTTTTAAAACTGGAGAGGAGCTTCTCTATTGTAACTCAATATAGGTGTGCAGTGAGGGCTTTCTATACAAGCGCAATTAGCCCCAAAAAAAAAAAATCATAACAAAATAAATCTAACAATGAAGAATGAAAAATAAAGTACAAGACACGAGAATTATTGTAATTGATCAAGGTGATCTACATACATAAGTGGAGACTCTTCAAAAACTTATAAATTCTAACCCCACCAAACAAATGAAAGCCTAATAATAGTCTAATTAACTAACCCGATTTACAAAAAATTGCATATCAATACTCTAGATAAGACTCCTATATATATGCTTCTAAAACTATCAAGTATTGATATGAACAAAATTTAACTTCATAATACAATAGGATTGTATTATTTAATTCATGTAGGACTATACAAAGCAATAGAAAAATAGAATTCCTAAGTTAGAATACAAAACAATTTCTTCAAATCTCCACATTGATTTGAATTCTAACTTCTCAAATGAATCTTCATGAGATAGCAAAAAGATTGCTCTATCTTCTCCATAGAAGCCAAAATTAACTCAAGAATTTAAAAGTAAGTTCCAACAGGATTCATACTTGACTTCAAAAAGAGGTCTAAGACAAATGACCAAAGAGTTTTTCTTCTCAACCACGCTAACCTTCTCAACAAGGAGATGCTCATGGTACCCATATAATATTTTAACATCTGAATTACTTAAACATGACGAAGCAAAATCTTTGATAGTAGATCTTTACAATAAATATAAACTTCTAAATATAATAGCTTTCATAATAACAAGAAAATCATTATCAACCTTCATAACTCCACCTGAAGCTTCAACTTTGCACCCAAAAGATTCAAGAGTGTACGTCCAAAGAAATGTGATTTTTCTTTAAATCGGGAACATGATAACCAGATTTTGAATCTAAAATCCACTCATATTCAAACTTTACTCTATTGTTAGTCACAAATGAAAGACTTTCTTCATTTACAACACCAAATCCAGCTTCAGTAGGTAATTTTTGTTTTCTTTTTTCTTTATTATTCAACCTCAAATATCTAGACTTTGATATGTCCCACTTTTTGACAATAATTGCATACCAAATTTTGATATTTCAACTTAACACTAATACTATCAAAATCAAAATTGTTTGTTTGAGAATAAAGCACTTCCCCAAAACTATTAATTGAATCTTTAATGATAGTATGATCATTTTTATCCCTAGGCTTCAAAGTAGATTTGATATTCTTAGACGAAATCATTTCTTTGCCATACATAAGGGTATCTCTAAAATACTTATAATAAGAAGGGAGAAGAGAACATAACAATAATATAGCTTGATCTTCATCATTAATGATGACATTTATTTTTGGATAAAAATATGTCAGTCATCCTTGAATTTTAACAAATTTTGCTTTTCACTATCGAACTTTAAAATATGTAATTTTATCTCTCGAACATTTGAAATATCTAAAATAACCCTTCCGTCAATTGACGTACCTGTTTTATGTGTATTTTCATCCACTTATAACCCTTACAATTTAGCACTAAGTTTTCTTTTAATTCTTATAAAGTAACTTCTATATATGATAGAAAAAAGACTATTGCGACTTGAGCATCTCTCATTTCTCATTTCAGATTTTTTTTTTTTTGGTACTTCATTTCCCATTTCAGATCTATTTTTCCTTTCTGTAGAGATGTCAATAAAATTGCTATTTATCAAGAACTGAATATGGATTTCTTTACTATTCATCGAGAATTGAATTTGATTTCTTTCCTTTTTTGCCTTATCTTTATGTATGAGTTTTATTTATTAAATGATGAAATTTGTGATTTTTATTGTATGGTTAAATCCGAAGATCTACAAAAGAGTAATATTAAGATTATTAAGCTACACAAGAGGCATGTAATTAGATCTTGAAATTACTGTCAATAAAATGAAAATTTTTTAAACGAAGACAGTGAGATTAAAGTTGAAGAACAGTAGTTTAGAAGTAGAAAATAGAGGAATAAGGACTAAAATCTGGTAACTTTGTATTGTACTTGGACTTTTACTGTTAGAAGAGTTATTTTTTAGATATTTCAAATATTTGAGAGTTAAAATCACTCATTTTAAAGTTTGAGAATGAAAATCAAAATTTGAAAAAGTTCAAAGGTGGTTGATTTATTTTGCCCTCTATTTTTTCCAAATCCATCAAAATAGAATCAAACTGATCAAGGTGCGAATGAATGGGAAGTACCTTCAATTATATGAATCAAATAGAGGTTTTGTTTTGAAAAAAGTCAATTCTCCACAATCTTTGTCATATACTATATCTGTTTCACAATATAAGTCGTTTTAAATTTAAAATTTTTTTTCACAATATAAATCATTTTACGAAGTTCTATAAATATTTATTATTTTTTTTTTCAACTCTATCCCTCCCTACAATCTCTCTCTTTCCACTAATTATGACACAACTCTCTATAATTACTAAAATAGATAAAGACTTAATTATTAGTATTTTTGAAAGTTTAATTTTAAAATTGTGTGAAATTTAGGACCCTTAATTCTTGTGCATAAGTCTAAAATGACTTATATTGTGAAATGGAGATAGTATAAAGCCTCTAATTTTTCCTAAAGACCCTTTGAAATTTTTTGGCTAATAATTTCCCATAGAACTTTATTCAAGAGACTTAAATGGAGGATTGAAAGGGCTTTCTCATCTACGTCATCAAACTCATCGTCCTTTATATTAAGAGGCTTGTTTGCCTTACCTAATAAAGTTTTCTGTACGCTATCGCGAGTTAATATTACACGCATCTTAACTTGTCATAATGCAAAGTTGACTTTGTGATCAAATTAAACTTCTCAATATCGAATTTCAATGTAGTCATAATTTCCAAATATTCAATCTTACAAACCTAAATCTCTGACACCACTTTGTTAGCAAAATAATTTTTAAAAAAACTTTGATAATAAAATAAATCTAACAATGAAGAAAAAGAAGTAAATTATGAGATATGAGAGTTAACTTGATTCGGTTGAGGTGAGTTCTGTCCACGGATAAAAAAAGTAATTTTTACTAACCAAACAAAGGAGTATAAAAATGAAAGACTCTCAAAAGATTTAAAAACTTAAACCCAAAAACATATGAAGCCTAACAATTAATTGTCTAATTGGCGCTCTAAAATCCAAGTCTGTAGACCATGAAAATGAATAATCAGGTCACTTTCAAGCAAATATAATAGGTTGTGGGGAAAAAAATTAGCAGAACCTAACTATTGGCGAAAAGCTTACCTACGCTAACCAAATTTTCAATGAGAGCAAGTAGCTCTACTGTTCAGGCGTGGAAGATCCTCAGTCTTACCAAGTGCACGCGGATCCGTACTGCATTTCAATAACTTGTCACTTTCTAATATTCAAAGTTCAAGAAGATGGAAAAGTCTATCGTTTCTCCTCCTTTGCACAACATATAGCAGCATAAGAACTCACATTTGAATCAGCAAGTGAAGTCAGTTCTCCCACTGCAATCCCTTTTTAACTAGAATATGTCATCCTGGGGAGGAATCTGCATTTGTGGTGCTGGCTGCAAGCATGAGACTGGCTGAAATGCATTTAGCAGTTAACTATTACACGCTATTCGATGTAATCTGCAGCAAATGTAGAATTAGATGCCAATAATAATGTAGGAACAACCTTAATACAGTATGCATTACGAAAAAATTGGCTCGAGAATCTTTTTGCTGATATGTAAGGGAGCATGAGATGGGGATGACCACATCCATGGTATCTGGAATTGCACCTGCGACCATGTATGTGCATTTCCTTAACAACTTCTACTAGAAAATCAATCTGAAACACAGATGTATGAACTGAAACTAATCACTGGTGACTTCATTTCAGCTACTCAGACTCAGAGGGGACTACCACGGGCCCTGCAGTTGAAGACAAATCCGCAGAAGGCAATGGTGATCCATGCTCCTACTAATGGCGGGGAAAGTTACTCGAATTAAGCAGTGCTTTATCGATAATAAAACTACAGTCCAGAATAAGAAAATGCAAGTCATTAGTATCCATTTTTGTATTGAAAATCTGGTAAGGAGATTAGGGAAGCTTGCTAGTTATATATAGCTTTCAGATAGCCATGGCTTCTTCGTATCCATTTCTGGAATTTGTCAGCCATGGCTTCAGTTGTATTTGTAAAACTATGTTTGTGCTATTATGTAACGGTGCAGTCTGATGCTGTGATGCATATGTAGAGTGTTATAATAATGGTTTCCGTGTGAAAGAAATTTCAATGTCGTTTCAGATGAATTCACCAATAATTTGACTTCAATCTCTCTTATTCTCGAACCACTACTAAAGAAATAGACTAATGCAAGATTGAATATAGTAAGTACATTTGTACAATCTGCTTGCTCCTTCCAAGATTCAAGTTCCATTCAACCAATGGGTGACTCTCACTCCATAAATTGAGCTTTTACTCTACTTGTTTATGTGGAGTTATATCCTCTTACAAAGTCAAAGATAGATGAAGATTGCTACTGCGTTGATAATACTAGCAGGGTAATCACATTATTTTTCAATCATGTATAAGATTATGATTTTAAACTTGACTATTTATTTTGAGAATAATAACAAAAAGAAAATTATGGATGATCTTGGTCTGCTTTCCAGGTTTTCAAAGAATCAATAAATGGTAATGGAAAAGTGAAAGAAGGGTACAAAAAAATATCAAAGAAAATAAAAGCAAAGCAAAATGAATCCATCTCACTTGTATCCGAGCTAAAGTTTGATATAAGACTAGTAGGATAATCATATCATTTTTGCCATCATGTATAAGATTATGGATTTAAATTTGACTTTGTTTCAAGAATAATAATAAAAAGAAAATTATGAATGACTCAGCCTGCTCGCCGAGTTTGATGAAGGGTTAAAAAAAATCGAAGAAAATAAAAGCAAAGCAAAATGAATCCACCCAATTGTATTCGGGCTAAAGTTTGATAAGACTTGTAGGTTAATTATATCATTTTTTTTTTCATCACTATAACATTATAAATTTAGACTTGACTATTTGTTTCAATAATAATAATAATAATAATAATAATAATAATAATAATAATAATAATAATAATAATAATAATAATAATAATAATAATAATAATAATAATAATAATAATAATAATAGAAAATTATGAATAATTTATGACGAATATAAAATTAAAATCTAAATATTTAAATGCTAAATTTTGAAAATTGAAGTAATTTAAAGTTTAAAAATTAATTATAATTTATTTGTATAATATATTTTATTACAATTTAGATTAAATATAAAATAATATTAATAATTAAATAAATATTTAATATTTTCAAACTTCATAAGTAACTTTTATTTTCACTTAAAATTTATAATAGAATTTCATTACGTTTTAAACAATTAAGTGATAATAAAAAAATTGTTATTAGACGCACTTAATTAATTAAATATTTAATATTATTTGTTTTTAAATATATTTAATAAAATAGGTATTTTATTATTTAATTTTAAATACTTAATTGAGTTACCAAATAGACCATTAATCTGCTTGTCAAGTTTCAATTATATGAATCAAATAGTGGTTTTATTTTAAATAAGGTTGTTCTTAACATTCTTTGTCATGTATAAGGCCTCTAATTTTTCTCAAAGACCCTTTAAAATCTTTTCGCTAATAACTTCACATAGAACTTTATTTGAGAGACTTAAACAGTTGGCTAGAAGAACTTTCTCATCATGTCATCAATCTCATCATCCTTCTAGGAGGCTTGTTTGTCGTACCTAATAAAGTTTTCTGTACGCCATCTCGAGTTAACACTGCACACATCTTAACCTACTGTAATGTAAAATTGACTTTGCGATCAAATTTTTAATTATCGAATTTCAACCTGGTCATAATTTTCAAAGATTCAATCTTATTAGTCCAAAAAAATGATAATAGAATAAATCTATTAATAAAGAATGAGAAGTAAAATTTAAGATACAAGAGTTAATGTGATTCGGTTGAAGTGACTTATATATGCGGACGGAAAAAAAAAATTTACTAACTAAACAAATAGTATAAAAGTGAAGATTCTCAAAAGATTTACAAACTTAAATCCTACCAAACAAATAAAGCCCAACAATAGTCTAATTGGCACTCTAAAATCCAAGTATGTAGACCGTGAAAATGAATAATCAAGTCACTTTCAACCAAATATAATAGGATTGAGAAAAAAATTAGCAGCTTACCAACGCTAATCAAATTTTCAATGAGGGCAAGTTGTTCAACTGTTCAGGCGTGGAAGATCCTCAGTCTTCCCAGGTGCACGCGGATCTATACTATTTTACTTGTCCCTTTCTAATATTCAAAGTTCAAGAAATGGAAAAGCCTATCGGTTCTCCTCCTTTGCACTATATATAGCAGCAAAGGAACTCACATTTGAATCAGCAAGTAAACTCAGTTCTTTCACTGCAAGCCCTTCTTAACTAGAATATGTCATCCTGGGGAGGAATCTGTATTTGTGGCGCTGGCTGCAAGCACGAGACTGGCTGCAGAGGGTAAATTTTTTACCTTTGATTCTGGCACTTCATTAATGATCTTTTACTTAGTTTTCTGCCCTGCCATGCATTTAGCAGTTAAACCTTACAAGATATTCGGCGTAGAACCACCTTAATAGAGAGTTAGATGCTAATAATACAGGAACAATCTTAATAGAGGAAGCATTTTTCTTGTCAGTAAACTTGCTGGAAAATCTATTTGCAGATATGTAAGGGAGCACGAGATGGATATGACCACTTCTGCAACCATTGCATCAGGAATTGCACCTGCGACCATGTATGTGCATTTCCTTAACAACTTCTACTAGCTAATCAATCTGAAACACAGATGTATGAACTGAAACTAATCACTGGTTACTTCATTTCAGCTACTCAGGCTCAGAGGGGACTAACAAGGGCCCGGCAGTTGAAAACAAATCCACAGAAGGCAATGGTGATCCATGCTCCTACTAATGGCATGGAAAGTTACTCGAATTAAGCAGTGCTTTATCCATAATAAAACTAGAGTCCAGAAAAAGAAAATGCAAGTCAGTAGTATCCGGTTTATGTATTGAATATCTAGTATGGAGATTAGGGAAGCTTGCTAGATATATATAGCTTTCAGATAGCCATGGGGCTTCAGTTGTATTTGTATAACTATGTTTGTGCTACTATGTAACGGCGCAGTCTGATGCTGTGATATATGCAAATGAAGAGTGTTATAATAATGGTTTCCGTGTGAAAGAAATTTTAGTGCCATTTCAGATGAATTCACCAATAATTTGACTTCAATCTCTATTATTTTCGTACTAATAAAGAAATTGGCTGATGCAAGATTGAAAATAGTAAGTACATTTGTACAATCCTTCCAAGATTCAAGTTCCATTCAACCAATGGGCGACTCTCACTCCATAAATTGAGCTTTTACTCTACTTGTTTATGTGGAATTATCCTCTTACAAAGTCAAAGTTAGAGGAAGATTGCTACCTCGCAAAATACTAGTAGGATAATCACATCATTTTTCGTTACGTATAAGATTGAGTTAAAATTTGATCGATAATAATAATTATAATAATTATGGATGACTTGGTCAGCTTGCCAAGTTTCAGATGAATCAATAAATTGTAATGGAAAAGTGAAGAAGGGTTTAAAAAAAAAAATCTAACAAAATAAAAGCAAAGCAAAATGAGTCCATCCCACTTGTAGTCGAGCTAAAGTTTGAGAAGACTGGTAGGATAATCATATCATTTTTCCTGTCATGTATAAGATTTTGAATTTAAATTTGACTTTGTTTCAAGAATCATAACAAAAAGAAAATTATGAAAGACTTGGTCTGCTTGCCAAGTTTCAAAAGAATCAATCAATGGTAATGGAAAAGTGAAGAAGGGGAAAAACAATGCCAAAATATAAAAGCAAAGCAAAATTAGTCCACCCCACTCGCTGTCAAGCTAAAGATTAAAATAATTAAATTGATGTCGATATTATTAGGTAGAATTCGAATTCAAATATTAAATAAGATTTGAGTTCAATTGATAAAATTATTTTAAAATTTAATTTTAATTAATTAATTAACAAATTCAAAAGTTCAAAATCATACTCAAATTAAAAGCTAAAAGAAGTAATCATGTCAATTGTTGTCATGTTGTGGCCTTTTTACTAGAAAAAGTCTTGTTTGATCTCCCTGACATTTACAGTTTATTTGGTTTGCAGAAAGAAAGGAAGAGGAGAAAAGGAACAAATACTTTACCTTTGCTTCCTTTTATCTAAGGAGAAGAGAGTGGGGAAGAAAATGAATTGTCAAATCACTTATTTGTTATCCTTCTCTCTCATATTTAATCTTTAAAATAAAAAATAAGATCAAATATAACTTTCTTTCACCTAACTCTTTTAATTTTTGATAAAAGAAATGCTGATATGAGAAAAATAATAGCTATATAATTTACTTTCATTCTATATTACACTCCAACAAATCATATAATAATATTTAAATTATGGCCTATTTGGTAACTTAAACTTGTTTGATAAAATTGAAATTTGAATATTTAAGTATTGAATTTTAAAAATTAAAATTAAAATTAAAATTAAAATTTTGAATTAATTATAATTTAATTTTACACTATGTTTTGTTTATTATAATTTAGTTTAAATATAAAAATATTAATAATTAGATAAATATTTAACATATTCAGATTTTAAATCTAACTTTCAATTCATTTAAAATTTATAATAAGATTTCAGTAAGTCTTAATTAATTAAATGATAAGAAAAATTCATTATCAAATGCATTTAATTAATTAATTATTTATTTAATTATTTAATATTATTCATTATCAAACGCACTTAATGAAATAAGTATTTAATTAATTAATTTTTAAGTATTTAGCTCATTTGATAAAATTAAAGTCTAAAAATTGAAATCTAAATATTAAAGTACTAAATTCTAAAAATTGAAATTTGAAGTTTGAATTAATTATAATTTATTTTTATATTATATTTTATTACAATTTAGATTAAATATAAAATAATATTACTAATTACGTATTTAACATATTCAAACTTCAGACTTGAGTTACTTTCATCTCATTTAGAGTTTATAATACGATATAAATATGTCGTAATCAATTAAATGACAATAAAAATCTATTATTAAACATATTTAATTAATTAAGCACTTATTTATATTTATTATCAAACACATTTAATAAAATAAGTATTTAATTAATTAGGTTATCAAACGGGCGTTACAAAACACTTAAATACATATTTTATTAAATTTATTTGATAACATATAATATTAAGTACTTAATTAATTAATTGTGTCTGATAACATATTTTTATTATCACTTAATTGATTAAGACGTATGGCTCATTTGATGAATCTGACACTTTAAGACTAATAGCTGAATATTTAAGTATTGGATTCTCTAACAATGGAAGTTTGAAGATTGAATTCTGAAACTTGAGGTTTATATTAATGATAATTTATTTTTATAATATATTTTATTATAAATTAAATTAAATATAAAAATATTAATAATTAAATGAGCATTTAACATATTCAAACTTCAAACTTAAATTACTTCCAATTCACTTAAATTTTATAATAAAATTTTAGTATGACTTAATCAATTAAGTGATAATAAAAAATCTGTTATCAAACATACTTAATCAATTAATCATTTAATATTATCCGTTATCAGATGTCCTTAATGAAATAAGTAATTAACTAATTAATTTTAAATGTTTGTTGAGGACTCATTTGATAAAATTAAATTTTGAATATTAAAATCTAAATATTTAAATAGTGAATTCTAAAAATTAGAGTTTGAAGACTAAATTCTGAAATCTGAACTCTAAATTAATTATAATTTATTTTACATTATATTTTATTACGGTTTAAATTAAATATAAAAGAATATTAATAATTAGATAAGTATTTAACATATTTAGACTCAACTTAAGTAACTTTTAATTCACTTAAAAATTATAACAAAATTTCAATACGTCCTAATCAATTAAGTGATAACAAAAATTTGTTATCAAATACACTTAATTAAATAAATAATTAATATTATTCATTATCAAATACATTTAATGAAATAAATACTTAATTGATTAACTTTAAGTAATTAATTAAAATCTTATTATAAAATTTAAGTAAATTAAAAATTATTTATATATTAAATACTCATATAATTATTAATATTCTTTTATATTTAATCTAAATTGTAATAATATATAATATAAAAAATGAATTATAACTAATTCAGATTTTATATTCATATTTCAAATTTTAGATTTGAGTCTTTACACTCTAGTTTTTAAAATTTAATATTTAAATATATAAATTTCAATATTCAAATTTTAGTTTTATCAATTTTCAGATTTCTTTCTTTCTTTCACAAAAATTAAATACAACATTAATACTACATTTATTTCACAATATAAGTCGTTTTAAACTTATAAATAAGAATTAAGGATCTATAAACTTCAGATAATTTTAAAATTAAAATTTAAAAAATATTTTTAATTAAAACTTTGTCTATTTTAGTATGTAAAAGGGTTGGTATTATCATTCACAACTATTAAGGAATACATCTTTGGTAAGTGAGAAAGGTTGTCGTGGCCGTGATAATTGTGGTACCTAAACACTGCCCCCGGTTTAGTACCTACCACTAAACGTTAATTTGAATTCCCTCCAAAGATGCGAGTCTTGGCTATCATACGAAACCAAAGCTTCATTGGAAAAATAGGCTTAAGAGTTTCCATCTGTTGCTGGTCTTCTCACTCTTACAATCAGTTTGGTCTCAGCTTTTGCACCCAAAGATCATGTTCTGATGGTAGTCTGAGTTCAGCTGATTCGGAGAAAGAAGGTGAAGGAGGAGAAGGGATGCAAGCAAAGAGCTTGAGTAGGAGAATTGAAAAGTTTGCAAGAGGAGAGTCCGTTGCCTCCGCCTTCCAGAGCTGGATGGGAGATGGCTTGCCTATTGGCAGGGGCGATATCTTTCATACTATCAACCGTTTACGCAAACTCAAAGCCAACAAACGCGCCCTTGAGGTTTGTGAATTTGTCTTTAGCTTCTGTCCTACTTTTTTGGTTGAGAGAATGCAGCGCACATGTTTGTTAAAAGGCTTTAAAGAGTCGTGCCGAAATTTGCGAAATTTTAAGTGGGTCATCTTTTTTTCTGCTTCTTATTCATTTGTTCAGGTAATGTTGCTGTTTGTTTACTTTATAAACGGAAATTTTATTTAATATGCAAATTTTACCATTTCTCTATTTGTATGCATTGCATTTGGCCTTTGGGACTGGAATTATGAAGTCTATACTTGGATTGGAATGGAAACTTTGTTTCCAAATCTTAATTCCAAGCTCTGGCTTTTGCATAATGATTCGCAGCCTAATTCCAAAGCTTTGGCTTCTGTGTATGATCTACTATGATTGAGAAAATTGAGTATATGGCTTGTTGAAATAAGATTAAAATTTCTCACCTTGACAGGTTATGGAATGGGTTATCAGGGAGAGGCCTTATAGGCCAAAGGAGCTAGATTACTCTTGTTTATTAGAGTTCACTGCTAAGCTTCATGGGATATCACAAGGTGAGAGCCTTTTCTCTCGTATACCACCTGAGTTTCAGAGTGAGTTGCTCTACAACAATCTTGTCCTGGCATGCTTGGAGAAAGGCTTGATAAAGCTTTCACTTGAATATATGAAGAAAATGAGAGAATTAGGTCATTCAATCTCATACTTGGTCTTCAATCGCCTCATTATTCTTCATTCTTCTCCTAGCCGTAAAAAGACTATCACAAAAATCCTAACTCAAATGAGAGCTGACAAGGTTGTTCCTCATGTGTCGACATATAACATCCTATTAAAGATAGAAGCTAATAACCACAACATGGAAGGCTTGGTAAAGATATTTAGTGATATGAAACGAGCAAAAGTTGAGCCAAATGAGATTACTTACTGCATCCTAGCAACTGCACATGCAGTGGCAAGGTTGTATACTGTCTGTGAGGCTTACGTTGAAGCTGTCGAGAAAAATATGATTGGAAAGAACTGGTCGACATTGGATATTCTTATCATATTGTATGGGTATTTGGGGAAGCGGAATGAGCTGGAAAGAGTTTGGGGCATTATTCTAGGACTACCAAATGTTAGGTCCAAGAGTTTTGTGCTGGCAGTAGAAGCATTTGGTAAGGTTGGAGACATAGGTCAAGCTGAAGAGCTTTGGTTGGTAATGAAAACAAACAAGGGATTGAAATCATCAGAGCAGTTGAATTCACTGATATCTGTGTACTGCAAACATGGGTTCATCACTAAAGCAACAGGGCTGTACAAAGAGATGGAGAATAATGGATGCAAACCAAATGCTATTACCTTCCGGCATCTTGCTCTTGGTTGCTTGAAAGCTGGGTTGGTGAAGGAAGGTATTAAAACACTTGAATTGGGAAGTGATCTATCAGCAAGCACAAAGGTGAGAAGATCAACTCCATGGCTGGAGACTACCCTTTCAATAATTGAAATTTTTGCTGAGAATGGTGATGTAGAAAACACTGAGAAATTGTTTGAAGAGTTAAAAAATGCTAATTATACAAGGTATACATTTGTCTACAATACATTGATTAAGGCATATGTTAAGGCTAAGAGATATGATCCAAATCTTCTGCGAAGGATGATTCTTGGAGGGTCTAGGCCAGATGCTGAAACCTATAGCCTGTTGAAACTCATTGAACAGTTTCCAAAGTGATGTGTTCTCCTAGAAAGAGTTTATTATGCTGTATTTTGCTCTCAACCTTTGTCCTAGTTGAAGGACCAAGTGCTGATTGCAAGAGCTGTTAAATGAGGTTTAAAACTTGAAGCCCAAGGCTAAGTAACAACAGACATCCAAGTGATGCTACTTGTTCCGGATGTTGCCACCCCAGTCCCCAAAACCCAAATATCAGGTTTATGATCTTCTTACGGAAGGCTTAGATACAAAATGCTTGCTTCTCTGCATTTCCAGATCCTTTCTCCAAATGCCATCACAGCTCCATTCTCTTGAAAGATGTTAACACAAACAATGCAGATCAATTCACACTCCTAGATAGTGGGCTTTATATCCTCTCTCTCTCTCTCTCCCCGGTGGCAAAGCATATCTCTGCCTGTTTGCAGCCTCCTAGATCAGACCCGGGAACATATTATTGACCTTTTAACAGATTGAATGCTGAAAGTTGAGATTGACTTAGATGTGCCAATACGTCAGCACGAGGGCTATGCTGGAATTCAGTGTAACAGAGTTCAGTCTGACTGGACTACTATAAAGATGCTGAAGCAAAAGAAATTCTAAAGTAAACCGGATCTATGATGGACTACATATCTTAACAAGTTATATCATAAAACTTGTCGTATAACTTACTAAAAAATATGGTACATTGTGAACCAATATACCTTAAAATTTCCCCTGAAGAAGTACCTTAGATTTGATCTCCGATTCTCAAGGTTGTGCCGAACAGTTTCCTCTGGAACATCATCCATTCCACCAGCCAGCATATGCAATTGTAATTATAGAGCTGACAATTTTTCCACTGGTTATGTTGATATATGATTAAAACAAAACATTTTTCATCGTCATCGTTGTTGAAAGTAACACACCAATAATACTGGGATTCAATTCATATTGTTGTATGTGCCATGAATTTCTTAATCCAAGAAGACGTGTATAGTGTTCATCTATATGCAATGACTTTTGCGTCATCTCTTACTTCATTTTAGGGAAAACGTAAAAGTTTGATTTTGTGAGTTGAGTTTTATATAAGTAAACAATTATGAATGATCATTGTAATCAAGTTGATCTGCAGTTCATGCATAATTTTGGAATCACAGGAAGAAGTATGGCCAGTTGATCTGATTCCAGCTTCGTCCCAGAGAACGTTGTTAACATCGTTTGATCTCCAAGGAATAAACATTTAGGCTTTTATTACTTTTTATATGCTTTCAGGTAAGAAGACAAGTGAACACCACAACTAGAATGAATAAATTTCCTTGTTCAGGTAAGATAGTTGATAAACTCGGCAGCTGTTGCAACAGCACCACCTGTGATGGCATCCATCACGATCTTGTCTCTGTTGTTGTTGCTGGCTGCCGAAATTAAAGCCCCCGTCAATGCTCCCCCAATCATGGCATTCTTCTGCAACATGAGAAGGAAACAGCCAAGAATAAAGTAAGCTTGAGCTTCTGACCAAAAGGAAAATTCAACTGTAAACTAAATTCAGACGTGATTATAGTAGAAGACGACTAGCTTAAGAGTTTGTAACTGTTTTGCAAAAGTTCTTGAAGCAGAGTTTTAACTAATTGGTATTTAACTTTCACAACCATGTATTATCTCTACGAAATGCCAAGACTGATATCAAGGCAAATAACTTGTCACCTCCATGCATACTCCTTCTGGAGGTCCAATATGTACCGACTTTGCTACTTATCACCGATGTCTATATTAATCCAGTTTCTAGGTATTGACAGAGTCACCTAAAGAAATCCTTAGCTTGATAAGCTGTACCTCAGAAACAGAATTCACTCATGCATATAAATAGAAATGGGAAGTATGAACAGGTCCGCCCCTTTGTAAGATCTAAAACGTTTGATTCATGAAAGATGCATGGTTCTTAACAGTTATGTCAGTCATAGATTACCCAGTCTCTTGCACCACGAATCCTCTCAACACCATACTCCATTCCCACATACAGTCCAGCTACTGTTCCTGTAATTGAAATGACAAGAATATTAAACAGATTGCTAATTGTTGTAGGCAAACCAAAACAGCTTATCGTCAGGTAAAACTTCAATATGTAAGTAAAGCAAAAATAAGTTGCACTCACCCCAGTATGCACCCTCTTTACACATTTTCTTCAGCTGCAATAACGGTACACAGATAAAAATAAGAAGCCTGTTCAATCTATTCTATTGCAACACATTTGGAAGTAACATCAGATTTATTGTGCTTAGGTGCCGAATGGGTTCATATACTTAAGTGCCTATGCCACAATATAGCCGGATGAAGAGCCTACAACACAATCCATTAATTTAAGTTTTTATCATTGGTTCTCCATATACTCTCTATCCTCAGAAAGCGTCAAAAATGATATCTTCAAGCCATTCCATCGAACCCATTAGATCTCCAAAGTCACAATTTAAGTTGTTTCCCATAAAACTTACAAATCCTCCAATATCAGAAGACGCGTAGTTTTTATTTTGATCCAATTATCACCATTGAGGTGCAATATTCTTATTATAAAGACAATTAATGTAACTCTCAAATCTTTGTGATTCAAGTCAAATGGGGTCAATCATTTCCTTGCATTAGACAAGACCTGTCAAAGAAATCCACCCAAAAAATGTTTAATGCAATCTTAAACATTCAACAACAAAAAAGGAGCAAACTTGCATTGCACCATCAGTAAACAAAGGAGGAGCAATACTTCATAAAAATATTACCGAATGCTCAAAGTTGTGCTTTGAAATACTCCCTGCAAGAAAAGAGTCGAATTGAAACAATCAACTACAAGAGCATACTCTAGCAAAGGATACTATATACTGTATGATAGTGTGTGTATGTAAGCCTAGCAGTTCACACCTTATGAGATAAAACTTTGATATTTGAAATGATAATATTAGCACAACTAGCTTGAACTCAAGAGGAAACTTGAGGGAAATTCAATCAGTCCAAATTCCACCAATTTGGAAAATTCAGAACTAAAAAATTGAACAAAATGATTAATAAAGAACCTCAAATCTGCCCAGCTATATCAATATTGATAATTACCTTGTTTGACAACATGATATGTTTCCTCTGCAGCTACTTTGGCTGCAGCAACCTGAGAGAGCCCAAGATCCAATTGAACAACACAGTATACTCAAATAATGGAGAACAAGAAACCCATCAAAATGAATCCCAAGTGCTAAACGAGATTCAGAGTCTCTCCATGATTAGAAACTTACAGTGCCAATTTTCAAGAAACCATCCACAGTGAGGTTGAGAAATGGGTTGCCCATATCCACTACTAAGTCCACCTTTGGGGAATTAAGGGATCCTGAAAATCTGCTCCTTGGCATCGTCTTCTTTTGCTCGCTTCTTACTCTATCGCTCAGTCAATCACTGATAAGGCACTGCTTCACAATCTCTCGATTGCAAATTCACACGGGTTTTTTCTGTCTCTTTCGGGACCATTTTGTAGGATTTGATTTGTGGTTTGTTTTGTACTCCGCTGATATAGAAATCCACGACTGCTGCCCACGTGGGACCTTACCGCAACGTTAAGCTTTGGTTGATGGATCGATTTTTCTATTTCTTTTTTCTTTTTTTAATATGGACTGATTAATTATTTTTCCTGTTTTGAGTTTACTTACTCAAGATCTGACAAACTTTTTTGTCAAGACCGAATAATGATACTTTTATAAAATTTCAAAATTTTTAATAATGCCCTTATTCTAACAAGATAGGACCATTAAAAAGTTTAAAATTTTACAGGCTCACTCAATTTCAACAAAGAAAAATAATCACAGAAGGTGTAATATTTGGACAGCACATTTGTCAAAATTCTCCAAAAAGAAGAAAAAGTAAGAACTTTATCAAAGTGGCTCTTAGATGTCTCCAGAGAGGATTGTGTGAAGATAAAATAAAAAACTCCCACGTTAAAGCATGCGCATTCAGGAGTGACCAGCGGCTAGAGAACTCCAGAAGGACCGTGCTTGACCACCCTTTACATTCATCCGCTCCAAATCCACTCCAGCTACATAGGATTCGAATGCTATAAATCTCTTTTGCAAATCACAAAGTCATGAGCAAATTTTTACTGGGTTCTTGCCTTCTTGGTTGTATGATTCCTTTATGTAGGAGCAAATAGATACTGCCTTCCCCCCTTGTAGATTCTGGGAATGTCTATTTCACTTTCTTTTTTGCTTCATATGATTTAGGTTGCATGATGGATTTGATTGAACATTATGTGACTTTGTACGTGAAGCCAGAATAATAAGTTCTTCTTCGACCACTGCAACTATTTTTGTGTTGCATTTGGATGAAAGGGAACTTCACACATAGTCGCACACCAATGCATATAGAACTTGTGTAGCATCCGGATCAAATTTGATTGCTTAATTAATCTCCTTTTTGTTTTCTGATACAAGGGATTTTGGATTGATAGAATGGGATTTTAAAGTGTGAATTCGGGCTGTAACTGGCATGCCTTGTTTCTGTTTGTTTTAGCTCATCAGCAAGCTGGGAAGAAGAATCCTCTGCCTTTTGTTTTGCAGCATCTGTTTCTTTCCGGTCTGAAGCTTTTCTTGAAAAAGCTATCGGGCTAATACGTTAGGGTGACTTTCTTGTGTATCTGAGAACACCCTTACACTGTTACTGTAAGTTCAGAGGTGCTCGTGGGCTTGGGTAGTACTTTCGGCCTGTCTTCGTTTGGTGTTAGCCCTAGCAATCGGACTGGGCTAATTCTTTTGGGCAAAGAGCTATCGTCACCACTGTTTTATTCAACTCTGAAATGCTGAAACATTTCTTATGGAGAAGAGGAGCAAATTGAGATCAAAACCAGAACTTTTCAGTTTCATAAATCAAAGAGTTCCTGATCACACATGAAATCGCATCTGTTGGGAAAATAGCACAGATGAATAATTTTTCTTAGCACAGCGGAATGGCGAATCGATAGAATCGGTAGAGACAAAATAAATGAAATACGAGCAAAGTAAATAAAAATAAATAATTTTGAATAGTATCATAAATTTAACGTGGTTCACTTTTGAACTGGATTATGTTTACGGGACAAATTCTGAAAATTTCTTCCACTAATAAAAATTAGTAAGTTTATAAGAGGGATTTTTCTAGACAAATACTATAGGAATAATTCTGAGATTAATCCAAAATTGTTATACTCAACTGTTTTTCAAACACCTCAATTAACTTCATTATTTTGTCATTTCTTAATTATATTTCCTCACCCAATAACTCATCAAAACAAAATTGCTTTGGCTCAAAAACTCTCTTCCTTTCGATTTTTGATTGTTGTGTTTTTTTTTTTTTTGGTGCGTAAAATGACTGTCTATTTATAGGCAAAGGAATTCTTCTCCTCTACAAAATGTAGGCTAATTGTAGCCACAGAATGTTGTCCACTTTCTTTTGCCTGGCACGATTGTTTCCATTAATTTATGTAGCCCTCCATGCTGAGGGATCCACAACAATCTCTCCCTCCCGATTTATATGGAGGGCTCCACCAGTCCTACTGCTTGTCGACAGTATTTTAATTTCTCTCTCGGAAGAATCTTGGTCAGCATGTCTGATCCATTCTCATCTGTGTGAATCTTTTCAAATTGTAGTAGCTTCTTCTCCAATACATCCCTGATCTAATGATATTTCACATCAATGTGTTTTGATCTAAAATGAGCGGAGGAATTCTTCATAAGGTGAATTACACTCTGACTGTCACAAAACAACTCAAACTTCTTCTGGTGAAAACCAAGTTTAGTTAAGAACTTCTTCATCCACAGCAACTCCTTATAGGCAACACACTTCTGTAGTCGTGACTACCATGACACAACTCCCCCTACAAAGGTAATTAGGTATCTTGATGTGGACTTTCTCGAATCGACATTGCCAGCCATATCAGTATCTGTGTAGCCTACTAACACAGGTGTTTCATCTCCAAAACACAAACACATTTTGGAGGTGCCTCGGAGATGCCTGAGAATCCACTTAACTACACCCCAATGTTCCTTCTCGGGATTTCAAAGAAACCAACTCACCACTCCCACTAAATGAGCGATATCTGGCCATGTACACACCATGGCATACATTAAACTCACAACTACCGAAGTATATGGAACTTTATCCATCTCATCCTCTATAAAAAGGCACCATTTTTTTACTCAATCTAAAGTGATTAGCAAGAGGATAACTAACCGCTTTAAGCTTATCTATGTTGAACCTTTGAAGTACTTTCTCAGTGTACTTCTCCTGTGACAACCATAATATCTTGGCGCTCCTTTCTCTGGTTATTTTCATGCCAAGAATTTGTCTTACTAGCCCCAAGTTTTTTGTAGTAAAAAACTTACTTAATTGCTGCTTCAAGCTGTTAATTCTGGAACTATTCTAGCCCACGATCAACATGTCATCCACATAGAGCAAAAAGACAACAAAATTATCATCAGAGAATTTTTGTACGAATACACAGTGGTCTAAAGTAGTCTTCTTGTAGCCTTACTCCCTCATCACAGACTTAAACTTCTTATACCACTGTCTTAGTGTCTGCTTCAAACCATATAAGCTTTTCTTAAGCTTACAGACATAGTCCTCTTTCCCTTTTACTTTGAAACCCTCTGGCTGCTCCATGCATATCTTTTCCTCCAAGTCACTGTGAAAGAAGGCAATCTTCATATCCATCTGCTCGATCTCCAAGTCGAGACTTGTTGCTAACCCCAGCACTATTCTATTCTGATGGATGTCATTTTCATCATTAGTGAGAAAATCTCACCAAAGTCAATCCCTTTCCTTTGGTGACGAATAATCTGACTTTGAACTGTGGCTGGAGACTGTGTTCTTCATGCTTGATCTTGAACACCCACTTGTTCTTCAAAACCCTCTTACCTTTTGGTAACAACACCAATTCAAAAGTTTTGTTCTCATGCAAGGAACTCATCTCTTCTTGCATGGCTTTAATCCACTGCTTACTGTGTTCATCATCCATTGCTTCTTGGAGGCTTTCTGGTTCTCTCCCGTCAATTAGTAACATATACTGTTCTTCAGGATATCTGGTAGAGCATCGTCTAACTCTATCAAATCTCCTCAAAATTGGAGAACCTATTGGAGCTGGTGGTTGATCATGAACACCTTCATCATTAGAAGCATCTGATGGCATTTCAAAGGGAGCAATCGGATCACCTGTCTCAGGTTGATCATTAAGAGCTTCATCTTCAACTTCTCTTGGCACCATCGTTGAAGGAACTAGCTCTATGTTTGTTGAACCACCATTGGATTTGGAAGCATTATTCTGGACTTTTTCAATGTCTTCAATAGTCTCATCCTCAACAAACACCACATCACGGCTTCTGTCAAGCTTTTTCTGCACTAGATCATAAAATCTATAGCCAAGCTGATCTTGACTATAGCCAATAAACACGCACTGTCACGTCTTGACATCAAGCTTGGATCCCTCATCCTTTGGCACATGCACAAAGGCCTTGCAGCCAAATACCAGCAGATGATCATAAGAAACATCATTTCCTGACCATACTCTTTCTGGAGTATCATACTGTAGAGGGACACAAGGTGAAAAAATTAATATGTAAGCAACTGCTAGTATAGCCTTACCCCAAAACATCTTTGACAACTTTACATGTGAGAGTATACATCTAACTCTTTCCATCAAAGTCCTGTTCATCCTCTCAGCCAAACCATTCAACTGTGGTGTTTTTGGCCGTGTCGTTTGATGTCAAATACCATGCTCCTCACAGTAAATGTCACGCCCCGTGCCCGCAGACCCGAGGGCACGATTATGGGTCTGGTAGCACCCACTGTCAACTATTTGGCCATCATCCTCGCTGGGCTAAAATAAATATCCCAAGTTGATAATGGGTACTTAGGCCCATCCTTATATATCATACACACTTCTCATCTCAATCCCATGTGGGATTAGGGTATCACATTCACCCCTCCTTTAAGCCTAAGCATCCTCACTGGGCCCATACTTTACGGGCTAAACCCAAGACCAACCAGGCGGCATAGGACTCTAGAAATGGCTCCCACCGCGCACGATGTAGCACTTAGTTCTCATACCGGGGACTAGTTACTCGCTCTAATACCAAATGTCACACCCTATACCCGCGGACCTGGGAGCGCGACTATAAACATGGCAGCACTCACGGTCAACTACTTGGCCGCGGTCCTCACTGGGCCAAAATGGATATTCTAAGTTAACAATGGATACTTAGACCCATCTTTATATACCATACACACTTCTCATCCAAATACCATGTAGGATTGGGATATCACATTCACCCCTCCTTTAGGCCTAAGCGTCCTTGCTGGGCCTATACTTTAGGGGCCAAATCCAGAACCAACCAAGTGGCATGGGATTCTAGAGGTGGCTCCCACCGCATACACAGTGTAGCACTTAGTTCCCATACCGGGGGCTGGTTGCCTACTCTGATGCCAAATATCACGCCCCGTGCCCACAGACCCGGGAGCGTGACTATAGGCCTGGTAGCACCCACTGTCAACTACTTGATCACCGTCCTCGTTAGGCCAAAATGGATATCCCAAGTTAACAATGTGTACTTAGCCCATCTTTATATATCATACACACTTCTCATCCTATTGGGATATCACAGTAAGTATGAAAGGGTCCTGTATACTCTCCACCATTGTCTATGCGAATGCACTTTAGCTTCTTGTCAGTCTGTCTCTCCACCAGAGATAAAAACTACTTAAAGACCTCCAGCACCTGGTCTTTAGTCTTTAGAAAATACACCCATGTCTTTCGAAAATGATTATCACTGAAAGTTACAAAGTATTGAGCACCACCAAGTGACTTTGATATTAGCCCACACAAGTTTGAATGTATTAGATCTAATACATTCTTTATTCTAGAAGGAGGAGAACTCTTGAAAGCAACTTTGTTTTACTTTCCCGCCAAACAATCTGCACACTTATTCAAATAGACCTGATCCAATCCAGGTAGTACATTTTTCTTGGTTAAACGGGTCATACTTTATTCACTCATATGACCGAGCCGCTTGTGCCATAACTTAACTATACTGTTATTTTCCACTGCATTCATAGCATCCTGGGAAAGCTTTGCTTGCATCATGTACAGTTTTGAGTACTTTTCTTTCTGGCCAGCACCAACGAACCTTTGGTGAGCTTCCACTGGCCATTATAGAAGGTGTTGCAGTAACCTTCATCATCTAGCCTCCCGGCTAAGGTCAAGTTCAAACGCATATCTGGAATATGCATGATATTCTTTAGGACTACTTGCATATCATTCTCTGTCTCTAAACAAACATCCCCTTTTTCTGCAACTTTTGAATAATCTTTATTTCCCATTCTAACAACACCAGAATCACATGGTGTGTAAGAAGAGAAGAATTCCCTTCGAGATGTCACGTGAATGGTAGCGCCACTGTCAACTACCTATCTGGTCTCGTGGGTTGCAAGGTTGACAATGTTTTCTTCAGTGACGATGTTGAACTCCTCGGTAACATGGGTCTATTCCTCATCACTGCTGTCATCTTGGGTCTTCCTATTGCCTTTGTTCTTCTTCTGATCTTTCTTGAATTTTCGACAGAACTTCTTTATGTGACCTTTTTGTTTACAGTGATGGTACTTCACATTGGCATACTTATTTGACTTTCCCCTGCTTTTGTCCCAGGACTTTAAACTTTTAGACTGACTCCTCCCCCTAGATTTTGCAACAAGGACATCCTGCTGCAATGAAGTGGATCCTTGTGCTTTTCTTCTCATTTCTTCATTTAGGACTTCACTTTTGACAAATTCCATATTTACTACACCATTTGGTGCAAAATTAGTGATTGAAATCTTCAAAGTCTCCCAAGACTCTGGTAGGGATGTTAGCACCAAAAGCACGAGTACTTCATTGTCAATTTTAATGCCCATCCTTGACAGCTGCTCCATGATCCCCTGCATATCATTTAAATGATTTGCCATCGATGTACCCTCCCGATCTTTAACAAACTGCTGGATGAAACTGCAGACTTGCTCATGCTCGTATTCCCATTGCTCGTCTGTCTTGTCCTTAGGTTTAGTCGTACTAAACACCGGTAGATACATCTTCGTCACAAATTGGAGACCCTTCATCTTGTTTCTCCATATGTGGTAATTCATACCATTTAAATTAATCATTTTGCTAGTCTTTCCCTCCATAGTCCCGTCTAGACTTCAAAAGAGCAAATAATAATCTAACTTATTTTCTAATGTGGAGGATCCACATGAGTGGCAATCACAGAGCATACGATAAGTAGATATTATTACCCCAATAAAAACTCTGATACCAGTTGTTGGAAAAATAGCACAAATGAATAATTTTCCTTGGCGTAGCGGAATGGCGGACTGATAGAACCGGTAGAGACAAAATAAATGAAATACAAGCAAAGCAAATAAAAATAAATAATTTTGAATAGCACTAGAAATTTATCGTGGTTTACCCTTGAACTGGACTACGTCCACGGGACAAACTCCGAAAATTTCTTCCATTTATAAAAATTAGTAGGTTACAAGAGGGACTTTTCTAGACAAATGCTAGAGGAATAACTCCGAGATTAATCCAAAATAGTGACACTCAAGTGTTTTTCAAACACCTTAATTAACCTCACTATTTTGTTACTCCCTAATTATTTTTTCCTCACCTAATAACTCATCAAAACAAAATTACTTTGGCTCAAAAACTCTCTTCCTCTCGGTTTTTTATTGTTTTTTTTTTTTGTGTTGTGCGTAAAATAACTGCCTATTTATAGACAAAGGAATTCTTCTCCTTCACAAAATGTTTGCTAATTGTAGCCACAGAATGTTGCCCATTTTCTTTTGTCTGATATGATTGTTTCCATTAATTTATATAGCCCTCCATGATGAGGGATCCAAAATAGCATCCTCATGGAAAAGAAAAGATGAGAATTTCTACAGTTTGATCTATTTTCCTCATTTGAATTTTTTTTTTATTAGTCATCTGCATTGTCCTCCCTCCCTACAATATTATCTGCCTTCAAGAAAGAAACTTCCTTAGTATGTTGCTTTACAGCATTCTGGCGGATAGTAGGTCTCTTAGCTCTCGTAAGAATATTTGTTGGAGATATTTCGCTAGATAATGGATTTCGCAATTATTAGAGACAATGAATTTCTACTAATGGAGAAATAATACAAAATAATACCAATGAATTTCTACTTTGTATTATTTGTATTATTTCTACAAATAATACAAATGCCTCTAAAGGTCACTAGATGCGGCACAGTTTACACAAGTTCTTTATTTTAATTTTTTTTTTTTTTTGGTATCAGAATCAGGTTGATCATTTTTTTTTTTCAAATTTTATTCATTGCAATCATCTCTATAAATGTGACTGATTTTGTCACTATTCGCCTCACCTTCATTAATTATCTTCTATGACGCAAGCAAGTTATTACTTTAATCGAAAGTCAAAATCTGTTCAATCATTTCACAGAAGAAAGTGTAACACTAGAGATATATACACTACATTTTACTGCAGAAAAATACACACTCAATCCAGCTTATATTGTATGGAAAAAAATTGTTTAGATACTGCAGGCACAGATCGTTGGCACCCTTGCAGAAGCAACACTCAGAATTGTAGTTGAACGTCTCTAACTGCCAAGTATAGGACAAACTCCAAGAGGCATATGCCTAGGATTCTCGAGAAATAGAATTTACCATCAGACAACAATTATTGTATCTTAAGAAGGACACGAACAACCTCTTTGATTGACCATCTCAGTAATTTTAAATATCTTTGTAGTAGTTTTGTTGTCATTGGTCGTCTAATTGTTGAAAAAGAAAAAAAATCTATATTCTATTGACTACTTTGAAATTTTGTTATGAGTCATTCACTACTAGTGCTCAAGCTTCCCATGGCAACCAACTCAAAAGTAATATCACCTTTTCAAGCTTTTGAGCAATGAATAATGCTGCAAGAACCGTCGCTAGTATTCTATGGATAATACAACATTTTACCTCGACAATGCATCAATAGAAGTAATTTCTCTTCTAAAAGTCGTGGTTTCAACACACAAACACAGTTCTGCAACAATGATCATAGTACTATACCTCTTCTTTTTGATAGAACGCGATTGTGTCGCATTACACCCATTGAACGCAACCTATATCAACATGAAACTTGTTAAATTTACTCAAAGAAAGGTCATGTTGCTAGCATTTATTGGGAAAGATACAAGGACAAACTACTGCAACCTAAAGAAGTTTCACTAGTTTTGGTTGCTCTAACGCGACAACTCAGTTCAGGATGTTGAATGAATCACTGAAACAGGGGCCTATTACTGGAAGCTTATTCAATTAGGGTCCTTCCTAATCCAGTAATAGGTCCTTCCTAATTCACTCGTGCTTGGTCCAAAAGAATTGAAATTTCGTCTATAAATTCTAAAAGATTAGTTTAATCTTAACATTATTTCAAAAAGGTTATATCGGACCCATTGGCAGCCTACTGATGGTAGTTCTTTTCCACGAGCGATGGCTAAACAAGCACGAGTGAAGGACTTTCATTTGGGTACAAATAGAATGGACTAGATTGAGGAAGTTTGTGATTAACCATTTCCAACAATCACAGCTAGAGAATGTAAAATTTGATAACATGTATACAATTTGGAGATTTAAAGGAAGCTTTTGCAATCTCAATATGATGAGTATCACAGTGAAATCAATTCTCTAATCGAGGAGAAGGAATATCAATGGATCATCCAGTCGGAACATGGCTCTGATGCCATGTTGAATATCAGGCAAAACAAAACTAAGAAGAATCCTCTACCTCTTGCCATTTTGCAGCATCTGTATCTTTCGGGGCTGAAGCTTTTCTTGAAAAAGCCATTGAGCTAATAAGTTAGGGTGTGTGAGCCGACTGACTTTTCTTCTTTCATGAGCTTATTGGGTTGTGGGTTTTTTTTATTTTAATTAGTGGGTTAGGATCCATAAGGTTAAAATAGTTAAGTATTATAAGTTGAGGGGTTAAGTGCAATTATTTAGCTAAGGGGCTTTTATTAATTTCTTCATTATAGGCCCAAGCATGTTCTGAATGGTTACGTTATTTCTGAAGCTATTCCAGAATAGGAGAAGAGTGAAGAAAAGGGAGAATCTGAGGAGGGACTTGAGCCTTTGGCATCAACTCTTGGTAAGTTAGCTTTTCTTTTGTGTTTCATGGTGTTTGTAACCTAAGATTGCACTAAATTGTTCTTGAATCGAAGTTAGAGTGTTAGGGTTCTAAATTGGGAAAATTTGATTAGAGGATTAATTGTGTCATTTGAGTTCTAATTGAAGGTGAATAAGTATTTGGAGGCTTGGGTGGAAGTTTTAGGAGGTTCTAAGAGGTTGAATTCAGTAAGTAAGGAAATTGGATTTTCCTGTATTTGGTACTGGTTACTATTTTTTTCAAAATCAATGATGTCTCTTGATTTCTTTATGAAAGTGGTATTTTGATTATATGAAAATGGTATTGAGCATAATATGTTAATTGTTATTTCTGTACCAATGGTTATGTTCATTGAAAATTATGAGTTTAAGTTAAATTTTATGCCTATGTGCTGATTTTCTGATTGAATGCTTGTGGGTTTCGTTTTGGTGGGGAATTCTCCAACTGTATAAGTTATAAGGCCTTACCAGGGGGATAAAATACCTATGATAAGTTAAGACACTTCTTCCAATGGGATATAATAATGGAAGACTGATCAATTAAGCCAAATCAAGTCTCCAAGCATGAATCATCTTCGTGAATTAAGTTTTGTTTAAGTATGAATAAATTGTGGATTCTTTGCATCTGGTCTTGATCTTATAAAAAATATGGCCAGTAATGACATTAGAAAGGTTTGTGCTTTTGGTGACTGTGTTCTCTCCATTCTTCATCTAGGAAATAGTAAGAGTGAAGGAAAGGTTAAATGAAAACATTGAGGCAAGCTGGGGGAGAAATGTTGTTGGATCTCAGATTAAGAGTTGGAGGATTTTGATCCTTATTAGTCTGACTTGTCCTTTGGGCTAGACTCAAGTTTATTTTAAGTGTTGTTTGATAGGGACGGTCCTTTTGGACTTTCAAAACTAAAATATTGTGCATGCCTAAGTAGGCAAGATAAGCCGGACAGGAAATAGCTTCCGTAGAAACAGGTATATGCTAGGAGAATGTCATGGAACCTGCATTGATGACGTTGTGAGGAGCATAGCTTTATAATCCAGGGTTACGACACGGTAATGTATTTTAGACTAGAATCTTCATAATCAGAACAAGGTTCCCAGTTTACTTCTTCCTTGTTCATATAATCTTGCTTAGGGCTAATTTGATAAGAGACTCTTGCACCTAAGTTATCCATATGGAAGTTTTGTCTTACCTTGCCTTTTAAGCATTTAATTGCTTGGTCATATCAAATTGAGCTTTAATTTCATATCTGGATCATATGCAGTCTTTGATGCTTATTTTCACTTTCTTACAGCTATTCCCAAGGTTCCAGAAAGAGAATGCTAAGCAGAATCTCAACATTTTTGAGCGAGTCAATGAAATAGCAACAAAGAAGGGGTGTACACCTTCACAATTGGCATTGGCATGGGTTCATCACCAGGAGAATGATGTCTGTCCCATTCCAGGAACCACCAAGATTGAAAACCTCAACAACAACATCAAGGCATTGTCGTTGAAGTTATCCCCAGATGAAATGGCTGAACTTCAAACACTTGCTGATGCAGTTAAGGGTGAAAGAGTGTATCATGCGGCTTTCCCTCTCACTTGGAAGTATGCAAATACTCCACCTTTGTCCTCATGGGAACCCACACAAACTAATCTCTGAACTACTTCCCTCTAGTACCTAGATGCTTTTGTCAAAATCGATTTTTTATCTCATCTTTCAAGCCAAAACATTCTGGTATTGCAGAATATTTTTCGCCATGACGTATACTTTTGGTGACTTCGTCAGAGAAGTAGAAACCTGCATATTCATTAAGGAATTAGGATCACCCTAGTTATGATGATTTACAAGATGTTCACTAAAGTTCAAGACCGCTAACTTGTTGAATATCGGGCAAAACAAAACTAACAGTGACAATTTGAGATATGATGTAGAGAACTTCGAAGAACAATTTTCTGTTGAAGATTTATGTGCAAAAGGGAAAGGAAACTGGATATATAAATACACCACCATTATTTGAAAAATAAATAGGAGGAAAAAGTAGTTATAGGTAACATTGGCCAGTGGGCTGGTTCGGCCCGCCAGACCGAGGTGTCGGGCCAGGCTAGGCCGAACAGGGCACTGTTCACCGGGCCAAGCCTAGGGCCGGTCCTAAGTCCCGGTCTGGTTCGGGCCAGGGGTAGAAACCCCTGGCCCGCCACGAGTCGGCCCGCACGAGAGAGTCGTTACCCAACGGCTCTCTCATTTATTTTTTTTACATTTCAGTCCTTAAAATGGTTGAAATATTTTTTTTATATATTTTAGTCCCTAACAGTTATATTCTCCACTCTAATCCCCAAAACTCTATAAGTATCTCCCAATTCACCCCAAAACTCATCAAACTCTCTCAATTCTCTTAAACTCTCTTATTTTCATTCATCTTTCTCTCATAATCCTCAAATCTCTTCATTTCCTCTATAAAAAATATTAGAATAGAATTTATTTTTATATTATACTTTTTCAATTCTACAAGAAAGTCTTCATATTTTGGAAGATTGTTGAGTGGCGGAATAGTGGATACAAGAAGTAAAGCTCCACAAAGTATTGTTATTTTTTGTCATCAACTAGTTAGTATTCCTTAATCTTACATTCTTATTTTTTAGCTTTATTAATTGTTTATTTATTTTAGTTATTTGTTTAATTTTTAAGTTAATTTGTTATTTATATTTTTCAATTCTCTTATTTCATTATTTGTTAATATTTTTTTTGAACTTTTATTTGAATTTTGATTGCTTTTTTTTTTTTTATAGAAATAATGAATCCAAATCAATATCATCATTTTTCTTCATCAGAATCATCTGCATATTTTAATTTTAATATATATCTAGCCTTAAATTTAATAAATCATGAAATAGGTAATAAAAATGAAGGCCCTAGTAGGCTTAGGCAAAGCTTTAGTGTTTCACTATCACAACCAACTTCAACTATTAATCTTAACAAATCTAATATATGTGAGGATGATGTTGAAACAACGGATGTTATAACTAAAGCAAAAATATCTATGGTTTGTAATCTTTTTGAAAAGGATAATGATAGTGATAGGGTAATATGTAAAATTTGTAGAGTGATATATGCACATAAGAAGGAAGGAGGGACGAGAACATTAGTTAGATATATGAAAATGTCACATAATGATTTGTTAGAAAACCTACTTAAACAATAATAAATACGGATTACAGGAGGTCAAATTATTAGTAATTTTCAATATGATCATAGAAAAAATAGAAGTGGATTTTCTAAAATAATTGTTTAAACTAAATTATCTTTTAGTTTTGTAAAAAATCCACATTACGAACAATATATGCAAAATAATTATCAACCAGCATGGAAAAAGATTCTTAGAACAACGTTAAAAAATGATATAATAAAGATATATAAAGAAATAAAATAGTATCTAATTGCTATGTTTGATTCTTATAATTAAAAATTTGCTCTTACTTGTGATGGTTGGACTGTAATTACTAATAAGTCTTATTTGTGCATTACATGTCATTAGATAAATCATGATTGATTAGTACAAAAAAGAACTAGTTATTTTAAATTATTTGAATATTCTTATGTAGGTAGTAGTATAGTTAGAATGATTACTCAAACATATCGTGAACATATGATTTTAAATAAAATTATTTATATTTCTTTAGATAATACTTCAAATAATGATTCCGCCATAGCAATTTTTAAAAATACTATGAATCCTATGTTAGATGGTATTTTATTTCATACTAGGTGTGCTTATTATATACTTAATTTGTGTGTTAAGGAATGATATAAATATTGATGATATTGTTAATATAATTAGAAATGTTATTTTATTTATTAAAACCTCTCCAACTAGGCAACAAAATTTTAAAGCATTATACTGAGAACAATGCGTATCTTTTAAAAAATTTAGATTAGATTATAAAACTAAATGGAACTCAACTTTAGATATGTTTGAAAGTATTATACTTTTTCAAAACCAACTTATTGAATTTTGTAATAGTAATAATTTTCAACTTCCACTAACTGAAACTCATTTTGAAAATTGTACTGTACTTTCAATATTTTTATTTACTTTTAAAGAAGCCATTGAACTTTTATCGGGATCTTATTATCCCACTACTCATCATATTCTTCCAACACTTGCTAAGGTAGCACATATTTTTTGTGAGTATATGGATCATCCCCAATATAGTTATTTTATGATAACTATGTTTGAAAAATATAAAAAATATTATGAAGATATTCCTATTTTATATTGTATGGCATTGTGTATGGATTATCGAGTAAAAACGGTTGGATTTCATAGTATTATTGAATATTTATATGAAACATTAAATTTTGATGAATCTCAAACACTTAGGCAATGTATGATAAAATATATAAAAGATAAAACGGCTAAAACTCTATCTGACATGTCTAATTTGTATGAGTTTGAATCTTCTTGTTCTGGTTCTCCTCGTTTAAGTAGGCAAGTTTTATCATCATCTAATAGTCACTTTTAAGCACCACAAATATCTACTTATTCAATTTTATCAGTATTTAATCTATGAAGTATTATGAAACGTAAAAAAAGATCATCTACCACCTACAACGAGATAGCAATTTACGAGATACAGCCCTTGGTAGAAAATGATTATCAATATTTTGATATTTGTGGTTGGTAGAAGGCTCATGTAAGTCAATATCTCATTTTATCTAAAATAGCGTGATCTTTTGACACCACCAATCTCCATAGTGCCATCGGAAAGCGTCTTCAGTGAGAGCGCTTGAACAATCGATGAAAGAAGATCTCGATTGACTCCTCAAACTTTGGAGATGTTAATGTATTGTAGTAGTTGGTTCGCAGTCGAAGATAGGACGGCTAATTCGTTGATTATTGATGATGACTCAAATGATGAATGGGGTGAGTCAAGTAGTTAGTTTAGTATTCTTGTAATTAGGAACTTAGGATAAGTAATATTATGTATTTAATTTTATTTTGAAGATATTTATTCTATTTTTAAATTTTGATCATTATAATATTTTTGAGAGGTTTATGCATCAAGTCCCCCTCTTATATAATTTTTATTTTATTAATTAATAAAACAGGTAGGGGTCCAAGTCAAACCCCCTACCACTCCAAGGTGGCTTTTTTATGATTTTAAAAAATTGTGTTATTTAAGTAATAATAAAAAATTACAAAACAGTTGAATATCAAAATTTTTAATCTAATTAGGTAGGAAAAAAAAAGAGAATAAGCCCACGGGCTAAGGACTCGGGCCATTCCAGGTCGGGCCTAGAGCTTCTGGCTCGGGGGCTGGTACGAACCGTCGGTCCTCGAGCCCGGCCCGACTTGGCCTAAAACTGTATAGATCGGCCCAAATATCAATGCTAGTTATAGGTAGTTATTCTGGATTAGAAGGATGAATTTGAAATTGCTGTTTGTGGATGTCAATGCCGTTGGATCCTATGATCTAACACTCCTGCAAGCTGACGTTGGAGAAGAAAGTCCCAAAGAAGACAAGAGGGAATGAAACATGACGGGAGATAAAGATTTAGTAAATAAGGCTGCCAACGGAGAAGAAAAGGCAATAGGAAGAGGTTTAAGACGATCCGTTTAAAATAAATTACAAATAAAATAATAGTCTGTGTTTATATGTTTAAGTAAAAAATAAGATTTTCAACGAGATGGATAGACAAATAACATGAAATGGAGAGTTCAGTAAAAAGATGAAGAATTCATCGTAACTCACAAGCAGATTGAATGCATATCTAATCAAAAGAAAAAAAAAAGCCAATAATATACACAATTAAGTTCATTCCCATAGCATTTGATAAGGATATGTTATGAAAGATTTGGAATATCCATTCCAAAATAGATATTCACAAAAATCTTTGCACATAAATAGATTATTGAAAATAATACTTCTTTTATTCATAAATAAGTGATCTGTTTATTTATTTATTTAAAAATAACTATCTACTTTCTAAATGTAAATCGTATTTAATCTTTTTTTTTTTCAAATTTACCCTTATAACAATTTCTCATCAATTAATTAATATTATAACTATTTATAATGAATTTATTTTAATCAAGAATGACACTGCATTCTCCAATAAAAAAAATCAAAAGTCTACTTAGTTATTCTCTCTACTAAGAATAAAGTGGTAGAATGTAATTAGTCACATGAGATTTTATTTAAATTAAAAGAAGAATAGAATAGACATTTTAATTTTTTTATTATGAAATTTCACGATTCCTTAATATTCATAGTTTTGATAATTATGTCACTTAATTGTGAACGGATAGAGTATTACAATTTAAATAAAATTATAATTCTACCTATATTAAATACACAACACTATTATTTGGTGAAAATTTTTAAAAAATAAGGAAAAAAAAGAATTTTAAGAAGTTGTACAGTTGATTTAGAATAATTGAGAGTAAAATGAAAAGAAACTAATCATTAATTCTAAAAAATATGTACATAAATATATATTTTAAAATAAAATTAAAAAATTTATCAATATCTATTTTAAAATAGAAAGAGTATATACATTTGTTTTATCATTATTAAATTAATCAATTATTATCGAAAATTGAATTTAAACCAATGTAATGAAGAGGTGGTGGGCTTGAAAGTTGAAAGTCAAGTATTAGCATTGGGGTTGGCTTCTGAAGGAGAATTTGTTATAGAATTCTATAAGTAAAATTATAGATGACGTAGCCCGTGAAGTCACCAATTCAAATTTTAGTTTTCTATTTTACATTTTACGATTTACTATAATTTTTATAAAATTTAAGGTAGACTGGTAAGGACACTTGTCACTGATGAGCATAGAACTGGAATGCAAGATAAGTCAAAAGTGGGGACATTATTCAAATAAAAAATACATCGACGTATCATTTGATTTATAATATAAATTGTTTTAAATTTATATATAAAAATTAAAAGTGTATAATTTTTAAATAATTTTTTAATTAAATTTTTAGTTATCTTAATAATTAAAAATATTTAGATCATAATTAATAAAAAAATTGTCAAGAAAGATAAAAATAAAAAAAATAAATTTTTATAAAATAATTTATATTGAGAAAAAATTAAATTTGAAATAATTTATATTGTGAAATTAGTATAATACTAAGGTTGTTAAAACCCAAAAGTGATGAGTTGGCAGACACCCCTTCACGGTTATTGTCTGAGTTCTCCATTTAGTATGTATATGCAAGTGTTCTGCGATAAAGAAAACACCAAAATCAATGGTCATCATCTTGTTTTGTTCTAAACAACATACAAAAGACAACGTTGCTTTCTGTTTCCTTAGTGTTGTTTCGTTACTTGACCTCAGAAGTATTCTTGATCAGAGTGTTGGAGAGAAGAAACTAAGCAGAAATGGCAGCAGCAGTGAGGAAAATCAAGCTGGGATCCCAAGGTTTTGAAGTTTCAGCTCAAGGTCTAGGATGCATGGGAATGTCTTCTCACTTTGGCGATCCGAAGCCTGAGTCTGAAATGATCAGGGTAATCCACCACGCTGTAGATAGTGGCGTCACCCACCTGGACACTTCTAATATCTACGGCCCTCATACCAATGAAATTCTCATCGGCAAGGTATTGTTACTGATTTAGTTTCATATGTTGGAGATCATCATTTTTTCAATATGAAAGCAAATTTTGAAAGGCAACCCACTATTCGGTTCTCCTGCTCCTTTCTAGGTTTTTCCCCATTGATAGACTCCTTGTGAGTTTGCTAATTAACTCTGCTTTTGCCTGGATTTTTATTAAATTCAACTGGAAAGACCTATTACTGGAAGCTTTAGAGTTTTTCTTTTTCTTTTTGTGTTTTTTCCTTGAAAAGCTTTGATAAATTTGCGAAACTGAGAAAAAGTTCTCTTCTTTCCTTTGAAATCATCACATAGTTGAAGACATAATCCCCAAACTGGTGGGTTGCGAACTCGGGGCTCTTACTGTAAAGCTTCAAACTCAGGAATTTTTTGCCCCAGATTTTAAAGTTCATCTCCAAATGAATACTGTTTAAGGAGTTCTTATTGTTTCCTATTCATTTAGGCATTGAAGGGAGGGTACAGAGAAAAGGTGCAATTGGCTACTAAGTTTGGTTTTAAGGTTCTGGAAGATGGCAGCAGAGGTGGAGTTTTTGGTGATCCAGAGTTTGTGAGAGCATCATGTGAGGCTAGTCTGAAGCGTCTTGATGTTGATTACATCGATCTCTTCTATGTCCATCGCATTGACACTCGTGTGCCTATTGAAGTGACGGTCTGTTCTTTTTCCATATCCTAGTATCATGTGTCAAAACAGAGTCTTTATTTTGCTTTACTTTGTTCTGCAAAAAGATTTTGGTCTTCTCAGAAGCTGTTCATTAATCAGGCATACTGTTAAAAGGCAAATGCATAGTTACGTGGCCTCCTGTTGTGATGATCTCATCGCTTGCTAGTTATGAAAGATCACCCAAGTTCACAAGAGAAAGAAAGAAGAATTAAAAGGGAACTAGGAAGGCTGAAAAACCTCGCTAGTGTTAGATTGCAAGATTCAGATGTTGCATATGGTCATAAAAATGAGGAATACTTAATTGTGTAGTAGCTTAGATAACAAACACAAGTTACAATTTCACTTGGCTCTCCGTTTTGACTACAAAAAAGCAAATTTTATTCTAAGAATGCATCTTCTGTGAACGGGAAAAAAAATGATGCAGGTGATGTTTCCATCAAGGATAGAAACATCACAGATAGATATTTTTTGTTACAGTCAGTTTAGCCTTCAATTTTCTAAGCGGCATACTTATTTACAGCTTTCTTTCCTAGGTGGAAGAACTTAAGAAGCTAGTTGAAGAGGGTAAAATAAAATACATAGGCCTCTCCGAGGCCTCACCTGATACCATCAGAAGGGCGCATGCAGTTCATCCAATTACAGCTGTACAACTGGAATGGTCTTTATGGACACGAGATGCTGAAGAAAGTGTTATTCCAACCTGCAGGTAAGATAAATATAATGAATTTTCAAGTTTGACCTACTTAGTCGTTCTCATAAGCATATATTTCTCCAGGAACTGGGAGTGAAAATGAAAGGCTTTATACGTAACAAATATTTATCATCCCTGTCACGGTTCAAATTATTTGCAATAACCTGCTTCTCTCATCCGGCTACTTCTTTGCAGGGAACTTGGAATTGGGATTGTTTGTTTCAGTCCCTTGGGAAGTGGATTCTTGGCATCTGGTTCTGATCTGATAAAAGATATGGCCAGTAATGACGTTAGAAAGGTTTGTGCTTTTGGTAAATCTGTTCTCTCCAATCTTCATCTAGGAAATTGTATGAATGAAGGAAAGTTAAGTGAAAACAATGTAATGAGGAAAGCTAGGGGAGAAATGTTGTTGGATCTCAGATTAAAAGTTGGAGGATTTTGATCTTTATTAGGCAGAACTCTTTCTATTGACTTGTCCTTTGGGCTACACTCAAGTTCACTATAAGTGTTGTTTGAGAGGGACGGTCCTTTTTTGACTTTCAAAACTAAAATCTTGGGCACGCCTAAGTAGGCAAGATGAGCTGGACAGGAAATAGCTTTCATAGAAACAGGTATAGGCTGGGGAGAATGTCATGGAACGTGCATTGATGACATTGTGAGGAGCTTAGCTTATAATCCAGGGTTACTACACACTGATATATTTTGGACGAGAATGTACATTATGAGAGCAAGGCTCCCAGTTTGCTGCTTCCTAGTTCATATAATCTTGCATCTAAGTTATCCCATATGCAAGTTTTGTCTTACCTTGCTTTTTAAGCATTTAATGGATTGGTCATATCAAATTGTGCTGTAATTTCATATCAGGTGCATATGCAGTCCTTGATGTTTATTTTCACTTTCTTACAGCTATTCCCAAGGTTCCAGGAAGAGAATGCTAAGCAGAATCTCAAAATTTTCGAGCGAGTCAATGAAATAGCGACCAAGAAGGGGTGTACACCTTCTCAATTGGCATTGGCATGGGTTCATCACCAAGGTAATGATGTCTGTTCCATTCCAGGAACCACCAAGATTGAAAACCTCAACAACAACATCAAGGCATTGTCTGTGAAGTTATCCCCAGATGAAATGGCTGAACTTCAAACACTAGCTGATGCAGTTAAGGGTGAAAGATTGCCTCCACAGTTTCTTTCCCTCACTTGGATGTATGCAAATACTCCACCTTTGTCCTCGTGGAAACCTACATAAACTAATGTCTGAACTGCTTCCCTCTTACCTAGATGCTATTGTCAAAATCGATGTTTTATCTTCTTGTTCAAATCAAAATATTCTTGTATTGCGGAATATTTTTTGCCATGATGTATGTTTTTGGTGCCTTCGTCAGATAAGTTGAAGCCTGCATATTTGATTAAGGAATTAGGATCATCCTACCTACGATGATTTACAAGATGTTCACTAATTTTCAGGACCACTAACTTATTCCTGTGACTTCCCACGATATAGCGCCATCCTATCACCAAACGGCCAATCTTTTACAATTGTAACAATCAAATCCTTTTTTCCAGGAACTACTACGGTTTTTCGCTTGATGCAATCAGATTAACGTCAAATCTCCTTAGTGTCAATCAAGCAGAACATAATGCCAATGCCCTCCTCGAATGTCATGCCGGCTTTCAGAAACAGTCCACAGCTCCATCACCGCCAATACTGTCACCAAAATGGACAACTTTACTAGCAAGACAAAAGAGTTGAGTACATCAACTAGATTCCGAGTTCCAACCATAAGCACAACATTGTTTGTCTCGCCAATTCTCCCATCTAACCTTTGTTAAATCAAGTTAACGTACTGAGGAAATTGTAGTGGTCCCTCATCAATGGAGGAACCAGGGAAATCTATGCTATTTTTTCCCAACAGAAATGTTGCCCAGACATTTAAGCACGTACACAAGGGAAGCCATAGAGGCTGAATAATACAAATCACTGGACACAGATCAAAACATAGAGGCACAGGGGAAAAAGATA